>CM065730.1:44704947-44709947 GCA_033310375.1 Conus canariensis
AGTTACTTTCCAAATCTGTATTGGTACAACCACCCAGAAGGGAACAGGAACTCAATTTCCATAACTATTCTTGCTCTCCGATGGACCGACTAAAACCCTGTCACGTGACTATATAAGCGGAAACAGCCAATCACGGTGCACACCCTTGGAGTTATCTCCCAGCTTGTTTCCATCCTAAAAGGTGGTTGGGTCGCAGGCACCTACACAAGACTTGCAGAATGTCAATGAAGTTTGTCACTCAGCCTAGAGCCCTCACCCCATGTGGGAATGACTGGTGTCGGTAGCTGTCTCTTCTGGGCCGGCGGTTTCCATGGGGTATGTGTCAGCCAACCAGGGCCCACAAGGAATGAGAGAAGACGGCTGCCAGGGGAGTGAAGCGGGAACACTGCAGGGAAGGACTAGACATGGACGACAAGAAGATAACTGGGGGATGGTCAGATCATTGACAAGGAATGCAGAGAGCCATGAACTGGAAAATCTTCATTGCTTTTCTTTTTATGCCGTGACCAAGCCTTACCCTCGACTCCTGTCTTCTGTCCCATGCTAAAGTCTTAGAGTCGCTGCCCTTGTCTCTTTCGCATACCGGTATTTCTAGCTCAGTTCTAGCAAAACATGTGATCATGTTGAAAATCTTTACCTTTTCTTCCCTCTGTCTGCTGTGCTTTGCTTTCTCTGTGCGCAATTTCTGGTTAACATTTGTAAAAAAAAAAAAAAAAAAAAAATTCCTGCCTCCTGTATTTTCTGTAACTGGTATATATTTGAGTCAAGTATGGGTAAGGAAACAAGTCTGCTATTCATTTCTTCAAGGACACTTTCTGCCAATCACTAACTGAATTAAATGAGACATGTGCAGATAAGGAACACCTTCCTTTGAACTATCTGATTACTCAGTCTTTTTCATAACATCTATTGCCACATAGAGAATAGAAAATTAATTAATAATTGTCCTCGTCTCTATCAAGTAAAATATGTTGCGTGACTGCAAAAGAGCACAATGAGCCAATAATGGCACACGGTTTTTTTTTTTTCAACCGTATTCCTCCTTTGCGAAGAACCTGAATGGAAGAAGATCATTCCAAGACAGGAGTCCCAGAACCCCAACGAAGCTTGTCGTTCAGTCCAAAGCCCTCATCTCATGTGGGAATGACTGACGTCGGTAGGTGTCTCTTCTGGGCCGGTGGTTTCCAACAGGATGTGTCAGCCAATCAGGGCCCACAAGGGATGACAGTGGACGGCTGCCAGGGGAGCGAAGCAGGAAAACCACAGGGAAGGAGTGAACACGGACGACAAGACGATAGCTGGGGGATGGAGACATTATTGACAAGGAAGGCAGACACCCAGGAATACGACGTTTTCTGTCCACGCTTTGCCTTCTTTCTTCTTGCCTTCCTCTCTCCTTCTCCCCTCTTGATCTGAGACTTACTGACTAACGTACGGTGAAGTGAGCTCTCCCTCCCTCCACCCCACCTCTCTCACTCTGCACATGTTCTCTCATGAGAGATGAAAAAGAAAATAATGAAAGAAATACAATTACTGAAAACTCTATCTCAGTGTCACCCTCTTCTCACTCTCCCTCTCTCTTGTCTGTCTGTCTGTCTGTCTGTCTCTATCGCTCTTATAACCAGCCGCCGTGGCGAAGTGTTTTACGTTGCGGACTCCCGGCTGGGAGGTCGTGGATTCCATTCCCATCAGAGCCATGTGGGATTTTTCCGCCCGACAGGCTCCCACCCAGAGTTGAGTTTGCTATGGTCTGATTTGGGAAGACTGGGACCACACAGTCGAGTTTCATCCACTGAATGGATGCGTCTTTGAGAGTGTTGCTCAAATTTCTGGGCCAACGCTGGAGATATCTCTATCTCTCGGGTCTGGCCGACACCGGGATACGTTATGAAAGTAAGCTTAGAGTACAGCTCTGTCATGCAATTTCAGGCCAGAATGGTAATCGGTAGCACCATCTTCATCATCCTCATTCTCATCGATCAGCGTTTTTGCTCTCTCTCTCTCTCTCTCTCTCTCTCTCTCTCTCTCTCTCTCTCTCTCTCTCTCTCTCTCTCTTATTCTGGCTTTCCCCCCATCTCTGCCTTTGTCCTGCACCCCATTTCTCTGCCTGTGCAGTCCAGTCCGTGAACGCGTGCGCGCTCCTTTCCTTACCCTGTCTGTCTATCTTTTTCTGCTTCTCACGTGCGCTTTCCACCCCTTCCTCCTTCTCCGCCCCTTCCCCCCCTCTCTCTCTCCCTGTGTGTGTGTGTGTGTGTGTGTGTGTGTGTGTGTGTGTGTGTGTGTGTGTGGTGTGCGCGCGTGCGTGCGTGTGTGTGTGTGTGTGTGTGTGTGTGTGTGTGTGTGTGTGTGTGTGTGTGTGTGATTCTCTTTGTTATTTCCTCTGCTGAAACATCACTCTGAGCACTATGAAACAAACAGGGAAAAACACACCAATCCATTCATCCTTCCCCCCCCCCCCCCCGCCTCTCCCCCTGTCTCCCCCACCCCCACCTCTCTTCGCATTGTCTTCTTTTCCAACTATTCAGTCTCCATCTCTGCCACTGCCCTTCCCCCAGTCCTCACTCTGTATCAGTAAGTCTTCCACAAAAAGAAGAGTGGAAACCGCTTGTGCAGTCTTACGTATCAATACCCTACTGACCACTTTCATACGCACGCGCGCGCACAAGAACTTGAGCAGCTCAGTACATGCACACGGCTTTCAAGATTGACTGTCTCGACATTGAAGTCTTCTTCATGTCTGCGATCTCTCAGACATGATTGTGAATAAACGTTACTGGCGTTGGGGTTTTACACCTTACCTGCAAATAAATTTCCTTTTCTTTTTCGTTTCTGTTATTCTTTTTATTTTGTCTCTTTTCTATTTCTTCCAGGCTCTTCTTTCCTTTGTTTTTCTTTTCCTCGTCCATCTTCTTTTTCCATTGCTGGCTCTATCTCTCTGTCTGTCTGTCTGTCTGTCTGTCTCTGTGTGTGTGTGTGTGTGTGTGTGTGTGTGTGTGTGTGTGTGTGTGTGTGTGTGTGTGTGTGTGTGCGCGCGCGTGTGTGTGATGCAAGAAAGTGTAAACCACTTGTTTCGCATTTCTTAAAGCATTTGTTATGAAAACCAGTTTATACTCGATGTGCTAACATTTTTTGCATGTTAAAGATCAGTATTCTTAATTTATTATTTTAGGTATATTTTCTTCCCTTCCATCTCCTATACTCTTAATCCAGGCTGTCACACTCTCGCTCAGGCAACGTGAACAAACAACCAGTCAGACAAAACAACACAGAGTTCCCCCTTTTCATTAACAACTTGAATCATTACACTAGTCACCTACATATTATTTCTAACTTTGTTTCACAAAGTTAATGAAACACATTTTTCAAAATCACATTTACAGGTCGTCACGGACTTAAAAAACAACAACTTTTTTTCCTTTTCAAATTTTCACCCACAGTGCCCAACACAAAAAATAATAATCGTTTCCATAGACAACGTTTCCTTATCCTCACAGATCTGTAACCATTCTTTCCCAGTTAACAATCTCTGTGAGCTCTCGTTGACTTACAGAACAAATCACAAACAGTGCTTGTGCCCCTCTCAAAAAATAAAATGAAAAAACAGACAGATGCCTAAGGACAGATGCCTACTACCTCCTACCCAGACCAGACCAAGTAAACATTGTGAGGCTGAGGACGGGCCACTCCAGGCTACACCATCGATGTTCACAAGGTTCCGCATTGGCGAGTCTGCAGTGTGCCCCTGCGGTACAGCCTCAATGACAGTGGAACACTTCCTACAGGACTGTCCAACACACCATAACCTGAGAGCAGAGACCTGGCCTGCTGACCAACCGATGAGGGAGAAACTCTACGGATGTCTGGAGGGCCTCCGCCGGACAGCAGCCTTCGTCAGTGCATCGGGGGGTCCTGTCTGAGCGAACGACGAAGAAAAAAAAAAAAAAACAAAGAAAGAAAGAAACAAACAAACCTATAGCCCTATTCTATCTGGTTAGAAAGTTCCTGAAAGAAGAAGAAAAACATATCAATCATCACATCATTATTTATCTAAAGAATATTTATCTTCCTTTTTTTCACTTTTCATTTTCTTCATCATGGCTTGCCTAAAGGTTTTCCCTTTATTGACTAGCCGTGACCTTCAATTTACAATTTCACACGACACCTCCAGTGTCTTTGGGAAAAAAAAACCCAATGAGGCATGCGTTCCTGCAGAGCCTCGCTGTCTCTCTCTCTCTTCAGCTTCCCATCTTACAGGTAACAAATCGGCCTGAGCTTTGTTCACCGCTCAGCATACATGCAAGCTGCACGGTTTTCCTGAACAAATAAGGCAGGCACAAAAATTTCTTTTTGTCGACAGCCTACTCAAGCGATCCATGTTTTCCGTCAACACACTCCCACAACAAATAAACATACAAAACCATCAGGAACTTGGGCACAATTCCCGACACAAGCACAAGAACATTGAAATGCTCTCTCTCTCTCTCTCTCTCTCTCTCTCTCTCTCTCTCTCTCTCTCTCTCTCTGTGATCATCTTGACCTATACCTGTCCTGTTTTCTTTTAGATTGATAAGGACTGTTTCTTTCTGTTGCAAACAGTTCGACTTAACTTGCTATCATTATGTTCATTATCGATCCATTCAGATTTACATATCATGTGTTTTGCTGTGTATTATTTCTGTGAAAACTCCAGATGCGATGATGAAGAGGAGTACTGGAAGATACCTGTCGTCACTTTAACAGGAGTATGCCAAAATTACATTACGTACAACATAATAATACTTAAAATTGTTATATTTCGATGAATCTGTAAAAAAAAAGGAAATGGACAACTGATGATCGTCTTTTGTGCACTAGCTCTGAACGACAAAGTGAAAGAGGTGAATTACCTGGACAATTCATGTAGTCTTTTGAACAAAAATTGATCTGTTGCGTCTGGCAGAGTTTCGATGATACATATAACAATCACTTTTGGACGAGTTGCTTTGCTCTGTTAACTCATG
>CM065730.1:44714947-44722447 GCA_033310375.1 Conus canariensis
CACACCGATCTCTTCCAGAGGTTTGATGTCATCTTGTACCTACGCAATCTGTGACGTATACATCATTGAACATTTCCATTTTTTTGTACTCCCTGTTCTATGAGAACAGGGAGTACTTTACAACGGAAACGAAGAAATGCTATGTGTCTGCGTGTCTGTCTGTCTGTCCGTGGTCAAAATGTGTTCCACTCGCTCCGGACAAAACTTCTGGGCCGATCTTTCTGAAAATTTATAGGTAGGTTCATTATGGGTCACGGATGACGCTCTATGTTTTACTTTACCAGAATAGCCGTTACTAACGGCTATAACGGCCCCAAACGGTTTTTCTTCTTTATAGAATATTTCAGACAGTACTCGGCCGATTTACAAGCGGTTTGGATGATCTTGTGACAAATCGGAGCCTCTTTCCATATGTGAGGTAATGCCGAAAATCGATTAAACAACCGTCAAAAACCGTGATTTTGCCGTTATTTCTTATATATAGGTGGATTGTTAATGAAATTTGGTATATAGAAGGTTATCACACACAAATGGCACTTCCATATAGTGTTTCAAAATTTGACCGTTAAAAACCGTTATTCTTGACATAGTGTCCGATCTGGATGAAATTTGGTATGTACACACGCTTTAGCCCAGTGAGGACTAAAATACCACTTTCAAAAGTGTACATCGGTTATATAACCGTTAAAACCGTTATTTTGCCGTTATTTTTTTACATATTGGTGGATTTTAATGACATTCGGTATATTGAAAGGTTATCACACACAAATGGCACTTCCATATAGTGTTTCAAACTTTGACCGTTAAAAACCGTTATTCTTGACATATTGTCCGATCTGGATGAAATTTGGTAGGTACATAGGCTTTTAGCCTAGTGAGGACTAAAATACTAGGTTCAAAAAGTGTACCTCGGTTAAATAACCGTTAAAACCGTTATTTTGCCGTCATTTCTTATATATTGGTGGAACTGGGAGTACGTTTATATGCTTTGCATCTTGTATTTTTCCCCACTTGTACCCGCGCAATGGAATTTTGATTGATTAACGCAAGACGAATTTAGGAAGCTTTTATGTTATTGCTAACTGTTATTGTGAAATACACCTAAGTTCTTGAATATGTTGCTTTCAAGCAGGTTCACATGCTTGGTTCAACACAAATGAGTCATTCTGCTAGATATGGCAAACCATCTATCCTTTTTCCTACTGCACTATTAAACATCCCCCTCCTCTCCCGCCTAACACCTGCCCGCTTCTTTTATGTCATATCTTTCTTTTTATGATAGCATTTTGTTCTTTTTAATGATTGCATTTGAAATTTGTGAGAATCATCTTAATTTGAATGTCAGCAAACATCTGTATGTGTGGAAGACATGAAACATTTCCTGTTTCCCTGTACACGTGTCAAATGTTTATATACAACGGTAAGAGGTTTGTTTATATCTGCTCCTCGGCTCGGTAGAACAGCAGTAAATGGTCTGACCTCGATGAAAACGTTAAGTTAATATTTGTTGCAATATTTGCATAAAATATCACGTAACATGTCCTTTGTCAATGTGTAGATCTTTCAAGTATTTATTGTCAATAGTAACAATTTCTGAGATTGTTCTTAACGTTGAGAATATTGCTGAAACGTATAACTCGCAGATTTACGGTCTCTACAAGTTGGAGATGGCTCCAAAGGTCTTATCACTATCACTATCCATCATTCTGCCAAGTTTTGTTCTGCTAGAATTTTGTTCTGCTGGAATTGCCGAGAAGAAGCAAATGTTAAAGTTTATCATTGACGCACATACGCGCGCGCGCACACTCACACACACACACACACACACACACACACACACACACACACACACACACACAGAGAGACACACACACACACACACATACATATATATATATATATATATATAGTATACATATATATAATATATATATATATATATATATTATATGTATATATACATACACATATATATATACACACACACTCTTTCTCCCCCCCCCTCTCTCTCTCTCTCTCTCTCTCTCTCTCTCGCGCGCGCGCGCGCGGGAGTGGGGGTGGGGGGACGCACACACGTACACACACACACACACACACACACACACACACAACACACACACACACACACACAAGGTATGGGTGGGTGGGAGTTGTAAGAGCACAGATGGAAAGAAGGACGGAAGTGAGAAGAAATGGTCAATCGGTTTACGCAACAGGTTACTGGCTTGTTTTAGAGCGCAACATACTAAAAGATTAGGAAAAAAACAAACAAAACAAACAAACAAGAAAGCGAAACCGGCGACAAATTTCCAAGTATGTCCTCACACAGAAGTTGTGGTGTCTGTTGCAGACATTGAAGAAAAGACTACAAGATGACAGGGACACAAAACAACAACCCAAACGCAATCCCTCTTTTCCCTGAAACACCTGGGTACAGACACGGCACGCGCGGCACAAGAGGTGGAAAGATGTGCAAATCAAGCTCCGGGAAATTCCATCACTGGAGCATGTTTGGTAAACAAAAGACATGGTTGAAATGAAAAAGGAAAAGAAACGAGTTGACAGGAAGACTAACAAAAAGAAAAAAGAAAACAAAGAAAGTAAGGGGGTTGGAAAAAGAGGGAGAGAGGCAGAAAGAGGAGGGTGGGGTGGGGGAATGGATGGGGTCTCGACTCACTGAAGGATGGGGGAGAGATTGGGGAGTGGTTTTTCCTAATTAAGAATACCTCGTCTTGGGACGGTAATCGAAACACGAGAATCCACAACCAAACAGTGGTATAAGCTGACGACCTACCCAGACAGGAGAGGAAAGGGTAAGGGAGCACGCGCGCGCGCGCACACACACACGCACGTGTGTGTGTGTGTGTGTGTGTGTGTGTGTGTGTGTGTGTGTGTGTGTGTGTGTGTGGAATGGACACGGACTCTGATGGGTAGGAGTGGGGGGAATGGGGGAGTGGAGAGAGGAGGAGGAGGGGGGGGGGGGGGCGGACAGCAATCAACACTGAGGAACCTGAAAAGAGGAGACTGACAGCCAACAACCAAACGACGGGAAACAACACTGACATATCGAAGGGGTCGAATGGAAGGACTGGGGAGGGGATGACGTAGGGAGGAGGGGAAGACAGAGGGAGGGGCGGGGGGGGGGAGGGGAAGAGAAGTATAAACGGGGAAGATGGGGAGTGGACGGGGGGGGGGGGGGGGGGGGGGGGGGTTGGGGACAGTGGTGGCAGTGGGAGGGAGAAACGACAGGGGTAACACTCGTGGAACACGAAGCCACAAAAATCAAACGACTGGAAATATCTAGCAGCCGAGAGGGTGGGGAGGAGATCTGGAGAGAGGGGGGAAGATGAGCGGGGGACGCGGGTGGGGGCTGGGTAATGGGTAGGGGGTAATGAGGGTTAACTATCCGTGCAGAGTTTCAGCTAAGGGACAGAAAGAAAGCATGCCAGGGACAGGGGCGGTAGTGGAGAGATACGAAGTAGGTATAGGGCAGACATAGCAATGATGGCAAAGTGAGGGATGTTGAAGGTACAAAAATAAGGGGTAGGAGGGTAGGATAGGAGTGCGGGTGGGGTGGGGAGACAGGGGGCGAAGGGAAAGTCCAGGCAGTTTCTTACTAAAGTGTGTCGCATAAGTTCAATTACGTTTTTTTTCTGTCTTTGAAGAAAAAAATCTGACTTTAAATGATTTTCGGAAGGGGTCGCAGATATACACAGCCAGCCATACAACAGTTGTGTAATTTGCAAACAATAAGGGCATATTCTCATACTGATACTGTCCAATAGATTTATATTCGCAATGTATTCGTGGTGGCATACCATTTCTTTTATCGTCTGCTCACTTCATCCAAAAAGACAGAATGATGGTTTTCGTTAAAAAAAAAGATAAACAAAGAAACATAAAGAAAAGAAAACCATGTTGACTTCAAAATCCATACACAGGTAACAAATGAATAGTGTATCCTTACAGTGTGATCAAAAACGTGAGTGACGTATAAACCATGAAACAGACGAGAAGCGTTTGCTTTGAATAGTCACAAACAAAAGTGAGATTTTAATCATGAAACTGACAAAAAGCGTTTGTTGGTATTTTTCATAAACAGAAGTGAACTATGAATAACAATAACAGCAAAAACAAACAAACAAAACACACACACACACACACACACACACACACACACACACACCACGCACGCACGCACGCACGCACGTACACACACACACACACACACACACACACACGCACGCACGCACGCACGCACGCACGCACGCACGCACACACACACACACACACACACACACACACACACACACACACACACACACACATAGCAGCAGCAACGGGACACAAAAAATGTAAACATTGTTACAATTTTCGTCCAGACAGCTCCATTGTGACCTTTTTTTTCGTGGAGACTACAGCAGTGTTGCACTTAATCTTGCATAATGAAGAATCCAACAGTTGTGATTTTTTTTTTCGTCTGACAATGAAATTGGTCTTCAATCTGTTTCAAAAACTTAAAGAGCAAAAAAGAATTGTGTGTGTGTGTGTGTGTGTGTGGGGGGGGGGGGGGGGGGGGGGGGGGAGGGGGGGATGGGGGATGGGGGGGGGGGAGGCTGGGGGAGACATGGTTGAGATGAACAGCCCTATAGCCGAAAACAGCCTAAGGGAAAAGCAAAACGAAACTAACGGAATGATCATCCCAAAGACGTCGTTAACAAAAAATGAACCAGATGATCATCCCACATAAGTCATTTCCTTAGCACGTTGGGTGACATGATTTCAGTCACCCAGTTCAATTCAGGCCATGTTGTTTATAGCCCAGCCGACCGCAAAGGGCCATATCAGGGCTGTCAGCTTTTCAAGCCACTTTCTACGCATTAAAAAAAAATCACATTCACAACCCATTTAAACGGATTTTCTAAAAAACACAATAAAACATGGTAAGTGGATTCCAAATTGCAAAAGGGATGTATCAATCGTGAGGAGTTCATACTGATGGAAGTGATATAATTTATTATCCACCAAACAGCAAAAATGTTAGGTCTCAACATTCCATCGGGTTAAGTAGTATCTGGTCAAAAATAGCTGAAGAGAATATAGCATTCGCGACGAAAGAAAATGTGACAATTTTTGCATTATCTGTTCAAACAAGGCAAAGAGTAAGGATGGAGAAATATACAACAGCAAAGGCGACAAAACAGCCGTAAAGATGAAAACTTATAATTTCTTCACTGCAGCATTGTTAGATTTTTTTCGCTGCGTTTCATATTGTATTTAATCACCAGCTAAAAAACAACAACAAACAAACGAACAAATAAGCAAATAAACAAAACCACAGCAATCCCACATTGGTGGGACGCTGCTGAGACATGTTGAGAACAGCACCCAGCGAGACACCATCCTCAAAAGGCGACCGGTCATTGCCCCCTGTCCTCGCTGACTTCTGATTGTCATCCTCTCTCCCCGAGTAGCCTTGATCTACGAGCCCCTGCCCACAAGCCACAGGAACCCAAAGTGCTCTGAAGCCGCCTGTTTGCATATGGAAATCTGCCAGGCCCCCCCACATCTTCCTTCGCCCCCTTTCTACGGTAGATGAATAGCTTCAAAATCCGTTTTCTTCGTGAAAATAGTAATTTTGTTTTTACCTACAGAACTGCAATGAATAGCGTTTTCATATAAAACAATCACAGTCACGAGTGTTGTTGTTTCGTAGTTACTTAATTTTAATCTTTTTTGTCCGTGACACGGTGGTGAAATGTGACAATGTGACTGCACGAATAGAAAACATAAAAACAGATAATAATTAATAGTAAAAAAAAAAAAGTGACTTTCGGCTCATGGGCTTATGCACTGGTAGCATTGAACGAACTGTCGGCCGTTAAAAATCTACTTTGCAAAGCCCATGGATCAAGAGAGCAGAGGATCAATATCCCGCCTTGCCTTCCTACCTGTCACCTTTGTCGGAGTCCTGTTGCCTCGCTCAAGTCACTAACCCCTTTCAGGCCCCACAGTTGCAGTGCACCTCGAGGGAACTGTTCAGCTGGCGGCACTGACCTCTCAGTGTCACTCAGCGTGCTCAGGAAAGCCAGGTGGTGGATGTCCTCTGTTCAGCGAGGATGACCCACTACGTTTATGTAGCGTTTGCTCATGAGCAAACCGCTGTGTGTGTATCAAACTCGACAGCTGCGAAGTAAGGCAAACAGACTGAACAGAAAAACACACAGCCAGCCCATGAGCAGGAAGCAACGAGACAGGAAACGGAAGCGGTGAATGACTTCAATGTGCGCAACAGAACAAGTGAAAGAAAAGAAAAAGCTAACTTCTGCCATCTTGAACTGTTCTAACACGCAGAATATCGGAAACATGAAATCACTGTCATACATGACTGTTTTCACTAACTCATGGCGTTCTATGTTCATGACGTTTTCCACCCACTCATCATCAGAGTCAAAGCCAACAAACGCTCGCCTGCAGTCACTCCTGCTTTGAAACCAGCCCAATGAAAACTAGAAAGGCACTTGGGAGAGCGCAGACCCATGTTAAAGTCGAACGAATCCTGGACCCGTCCTTTGATCAGAATCGATAAAATAGGGGATCGTTCTTGGGACATATTCAATGTCTTCAACAAGCTTGGTTAAATCGGTTCGGTGTTTTTTTTGCGTAATCTTGTGGACAGACAGACAAACAAACCATCAAACGTGGTTGAAAATGTAAGCTCCATGGTAGGCTAATCATATTTTCCACATGGATTAAAAAAAAAAATTCGTGACTGCCGTTTTCTATGACAGTCCCTGATTTCATGTGGAAAACAAAGAGTAATCATCATTATTTTGCTGACCCAAAATACCGTTCTTCCCATGAAAACAAGAACTACAACCTTTTGAGGCAAAAAAATTCCCATACTGTCTCCTCCCAAGTATTACCGGCGCAAGATCTACGCCAACAGAACAGCAGCAAAGTACCTGTACTGGCCATCAGTTGGGCCATGACGGACTGCAGCCAGACAGGAGAAGAAGCACTAGCCAACAAGCTGCTGATGATAGGAACAAATGATACAGATGGACCGTTATGGCAGGGGCTGGTTATCGGTGGAGGGGAGGGGGGGATGGGAGGGGCATGTATCCAATTAGAGGGATCGACTAAGGGAGCAACGACATGACCTTGTTATCACGGGTGACGGCATAATCACGGCCCCTTTCGGTCATACAGGGGTCAGGCCATCCCTCTTTTAACCGCTGCCATTCTTGCTGTTTAAGGCGGGTTCTCACGCAGCCATACTTCCTCGTGTCCGATCGCCACGAAGGATATTGATGGACGAGTTACGGACACATCACACAGGTTGTTCCATTCATCAGCGGTACTCGTGGTCTGGGCAAGCGGTACTTTCCCCTGTGTTATTGTCTCCCATGAATAACCCGTTTTAACTTTTCTGTATCGCCGTTTTTGTCTCCCCCCCCCCCCCCCCCCCCCCCTATATTGCCATTAATGTTGAGAATA
>CM065730.1:44727447-44732447 GCA_033310375.1 Conus canariensis
TGGAATCGCAAATCAAGATCCCGAACAAAGACGCATGATCAAATAAATCCGATAATTTGAAAGGATCAAAATTACATTAATAACTGAACAAACATATCACTAACCATACACACTGGTCCCCCCCCCCCCCCCCCCCCACACACTCAACCCTTCCTTTTGAGGCAAAATGAACGCTTACATTCATTTAGATTTAGTTATATTGTTGTTCATTCCTTCAAACAGTGGATATATAACAAACAAAAGACATATTTTTGCAATCAGCATTCACAGTACTCTCTATATGTATGCATATTTTCTTTTAAGCTGAAGTTATCCATTCTCTCCCACAGTTATTTTTCACAATATAATCCAATACAAGATAATATCACAATATCAGTGATCACAATAGTAACAATACTATCATAGTATTAACATTGATAAAGAATACTGGTAATAATAATATTGATATACTAGTAATGATGGTAATTATAGTAATAATAATGATTATAATGATTATGATAATAGCTATAGATAATAGCTATCACAGTAGCAGTGACCAATATATTAGCAATAATAACATCAGTATCAGTGTTATCAAGAATATCAAAAATTAGTAGTCATAATAGCAATACCAAAGTTTATGTATGCATTCTAGTTTTAAGTTGCAATTTCAATTGTAACAATGCCATTTTATACATGTGTACTAACAACAATGAAAAACCCGCTGGACTGCAATTCAACAAGACTCATACACACTTATTCACAAACACTTCAATGCATTTCGTCTCGCAGTCATTGACTCATATGCACACACTGAAGTAAACTTGGTAATTTGAATCTTGCTAAAGGAGAGAATGAATGAATTATTCTGGCTTATTCATTGGGGTCTTCAAATAGAGGTTTAAAGTTTGTCCATTTCATTTCACACTTGTATAGGTCATTATTAGCTGATGCTATTAGTCTTTCAAGGCTGAATCTTTCTTTGAGTATTTTTTTGAACACTGAAACTATTGGATGACTTTTATTTATTTTACATCTATATATGTAGTTCTTTGCTATTAAATTATCAAATCAAATACTGCATCAGTTTTTAAGTCGACCTCAGTTCCAAATATGACTAAATTTTCTGAAAATTGTAGATTACACACCACTGAACATTTTTCCCTAAATACATTTTCTAATGCTTTCCAAAACTCTTTAACATGTTTGCACCTCCAGAACATGTGTTCAATACTGTCTTTCTCTTGGTTACAAAAACTACACTTTTCATTGTTAGTTATTCCCATTTCTTTTAGTACTACATTAGTAGCTATAATTCTGTGAACAATTCTTATCTGCAACCATTTCAGTTTGGTATCTTTTGTAAAGTGAATTTTCTGGAAGCACACATTCCAAGGTATATCTCTGTTTAACTTGTCAGCCCATTTGGTGCAACAGTTTGGTCTCCCACAGTCTTTGTTTAATATTTTATAGTATACTTGGGAGCCTTTTTCAGCTACATTGTATATCTTTTTGAGTGCTGCATTGTATTCTAATGGGATATTATTCTCAATATCGACTCCTTGTTTTCTTATATAGTTTTTTATTGATGCTATACAGCCGGCATATGATAGAAAGTCTATTTGTATTCTGTATTTTGCTCTGAATTCTTCCAGTGTTAAAAACTCACCATTGTCTTTCATCAACTGGAATATTCTATTAACGTTCTTTTCAATCCAGCTGTTCAATTTTATCATTTTATTACCAACCTTAATGTTTTCATTGTATAAAACAGGTTCTGCTAATACTTCTTCAGCGTTTTCTGGCCTTATTTCATAATATATTCGTTTATATGAGGAGAACACATGCTGCCAGAATATATTATCTTTGCTTTTCATGCATAAATAATTTGGAGAATATTCTTCTATTTGTTCAATAAATGGATAGCAAGAAATCATAAAATCTTTCCATTTATGGCTTGTGTTTTTAAGTCTTTTTAACCATGTTAATTTTAATGCTGCGATCTTTGCTTGTATATTTGGTACATTCAGTCCACCCTCTTTCATATCTTGAATAGCCGTCTTACGGCATATTTTGTCTCGTTTTCTTCCCCATATAAACCAAAAACATAATCTCTGTAGCTCTTTAACAAAAGAATCTGGGGGGTTTGGTAGCAGTAGCCAAAGATGAGTAAGTTTTGACAAGATTAGAGCTTTTAAAACTGCTATTCTTCCTAAAGGTGTAATTACTCTTTTCAGCCAGGTTTTGAATAGTGCTTTCACTTCAGTCATTTTTTCTTTGTAATTTCTTTGTTCCATTTCTGTAAGGTCTTTAGTAAACCATACTCCAAGTATCTTAAATTCATCTGGATCCCACATCATTTTTAAATGTTCCATATATTTCACATTACAGTTTTTTTTACTTCCAAGCCAAATAACCTGTGTTTTTTCTTTATTTAAAAACAGTCCTGATGTCTTTCCAAACTTCTCGACAAGGTGGATAGATTTTTCAAATGATATTTTTTATCTCCTTTGATCATCAGTTGTGTGTCATCGGCAAATTGTGATATCTTGTATTCATGTTTCCCAATCCAAATCCCTTTTATGTTTTTTTCTTCTTTCATCATAATGGATAATATCTCCGCGCAAAGCACGAAGATATACGGTGACATCGGGTCCCCTTGCCGACAGCCTCTCTCAATCGAAAACCAATCTGATATCTGACCATTTACAATAACAGTCGATTTAATATTTTTATATAAAATATATATCCATTGACATATACTCTTTCCAAATCCAAAGGCTTTTAGAACTTTGAACATAAAATTCCAATCTACGGAGTCGAACGCCTTCTCAAAGTCAACATTAATTAACATACCTGGAATATTCTTTGAACTGAGATGGCTTATTAGATCATATATTAGTCTAATATTGCATCCCATATATCTATTTGGGACAAAACCAGTCTGATCATCACTAACTAATGTTGGAAGTACCTTTTTTTATTCTGTTAGCTATACATGTTGATCCTATTTTATATATAACATTTAGTAATGTAATAGGCCTCCAGTTTTTCATATACTGTTTTGGTTTACCTGGTTTGGGGATGCATGTAATTATACCCTCTCTCTGCGTTATGGGGAGCTCTCCCTCTCTGTAGCTTTCATTCAAAGCCCTAACCACTAGATAGCCCAACTGCTTCCAGAAACACTTGAAAAACTCTGCTCCGAATCCATCTGTTCCTGGACTTTTCCCATTCTTCATGTTTTTTAATGCAGCGCTTGCTTCCTCCAATGTTATTTCCCCCTCTAAAGATTCACTGTCTTCCTCTGTTAAATTCGGAATTTCGTTAACTAAATCATTTATTTCGCATTTTTCTAGATCTCTTTTTTTGTATAGTTCTTCATAAAAATGTTGAACTTCCCTTTTAAACTCACTTGTCTCTTCTATATCTGTTCCCTGAGTGTTCACAAGTTTTGTTATCTGCTTGCTAATAAAGTTGCGCTTTTCTAAGCTACAAAAATATTTAGTTATTTTTTCCCCATCTGCAACCCATCTTGCCTTTGATCTTAACAATACTCCATTCATTGTCTTTTCTCTCAGAGTTGTTAATTCTTGATTATACACTTCAAGTTCTTTCAAATCTTCTTGTGTTTTTTGTTCCTTTTCTTCAATTTTCTTTATCTTTTGTATAACGTTTTTTTTCTTTTTGGGTTGATTCTTTCTTTTTCATTGTTGCATAGGAAATAGTCTTAGCTCTTATTTTCATAAGTAGAAAATCAAGAAACGTCCTGTCAGACACCGTCAATTTTATATCTGAGTCTTTCGCATCTTGATGATTATTGTAATCTTCATTATTTTTGGTGTATTCTTTTATTACGTTATGGATTTCTGTGTTTATTTCGTCTAAGTATTTTTTATCTTTTAACAAGGAGGTATTGAATTTCCAAAAAGTACTGTGTTTAGTGTCATTCCCAAATTTCAGTTTCAGGGTGATCAGTGAATGATCCGACCTATACCCCGGTAAGATATTTGTATCCTCAAAATACCAAATTAAATAGTCTGATAAGAGAAAGAAGTCTAATCTACTTTGTTGTAAAGGTGAAGGCCGTTTCCACGTATATCTTCTGCTGCTTGGATTATTTTCCCTCCAGATATCTGTTAATATTAGTTCAGTCATCATATCTTCAACAGCTTTCTTCGCCTTAGGATTATTAACATGTTTGTAATTGAAACAGTCAATTTCTTGTTCAAGTGTAACATTAAAATCTCCTACAACTATGATATTGTTATTATTGTATGCTTTTAATTTCTGCGTAATTTCATCATAGAAGGCTGGATTGTCCTTATTGGGTCCATATATATTTGCTAACAGCAGCTCTTTCTCCATAGCTGTAAAAGCTATAATAATATAATTTCCATTTGGATCTGTTTCAACTTTGTTTAATTCAAATTCAAAACTATTATTAAAAAGGACCGCAACCCCCCTAGAAGATGAACAATGAGATGCGAAGAAGCATTTATAGCCCCATTCTGATTCTATATATTTGTGCATTTCTCTTTGAAAATGTGTGTCCTGCAAACAGTATATTGAAAAGCTCTTTTTTCTAAGGTAATGAAACACATCTCTTCTTTTTTTGCGATTTCCCAGACCTTGACAATTTAGAGATGATATTGTCAAGGCGCTGGTGTTGTCTGTTCTATTATTCATTATGCATTTTAAAAGTCCACACTTTATTTATTTGTATAATGTTTTCACACTGTATATAATTGTAAAAATTAAAGTTTTTAGTTTTAGTAAGCCTTTTGTCAAAGTCATATTCCAGTGCCTGTGATGAAAAACACATGTTCCAACTAACACACTGCACTTAGCTCCACTAATCCAACTTTCAAAATGCAAAAACAATACACATTGATTCTTTGATATAAAATAAACATCCACCAGTTCAAGTGTATCACCATTCAACATTGTACACATCATTGTATCCCCCTTTGGGAAAAATATGCACCTAATAACCAGGAATGTGAATGATCTTGTCCATT
>CM065730.1:44739947-44744947 GCA_033310375.1 Conus canariensis
GGGAAAAAGCTCCTTCGTTTCATTAGTCCCCTCAGAGAAACCAAAGTAGTTTGTGGGTGGACTGCCCTGGTCCTCCACAAACCAACCAGCAAGGGCTGGTCCAATGAACAGACAGGCACGATCGATCGACGAAGGTCACACGAAGAAGACACGGCTCTTCGCCTAAATCGAGCCTAACAAACCGCAATCGCAGTCATTCGACAGTGGTTCATTGACCCACGAGTCAATACCCCAACCTTCTACTGTAGTTAGATAACGTCAGCAAGTCGCGCCACACTGTAACGAGTTGCGTGTTTGCCAAGTTCAGGTTCAGTTAGCCAAGTGCACTGAAGCACGCACACACACGCACCTCCCACAGACAACTGTCAACATGGAAAAAGACAGTCTTGTCATGGACATGCCACGAACAGGAAACAGCAACACAGTGTCACAACCGTCAAATTTAATACACATGTTAATTCGTTCGTTCATGTTTGAGCATGAGTATTTATATTTTATGGATATGAATTTTCTAGAAATACAATATTAAGCCCTGGAAAATTAGTGTAGAACCGCCCGTCACTTCACAAACCATATGTGTCAGGATAGCTTCCTCCATATGTATGTCTACTTAGTCGTTTTCTATGCAGATGTTTAGATCTGTTTCTTGGGAAGAGTCCCAGTTAAAAGTCATTGTAGTGTTGACAGATTAGATCTTCAGGATTGAAGTCAGAGGAGGTTTGGTAACCGCCGAGAGGAGTAGTTTTAGGACTATCTGGAGCCCTTGGAGGCTAAACTAGGTTTAGCAAGGGAAATCTTTGTATTCTTTGTAGTAAACTTAGGCTTAGTTTCTCAAAAAAAGTGAGAGAAACTGTCTAGGTTGTGTTGTTTAGCCTAGGATTCTCTGTAGATTCTAGTAGTGGAATCTGAATCCAGACTGGGCAACTGTCTGGGTCAATTCGTCTCAAGAGGTGGTGTGCTATCTTGTGCTACGTGGGTTGTGCTGTCCTGTGCTACATGGGTTGTGCTGTCCTGTGCTACGCGGGCTGTGCTATCTTGTGCTACGCTGGTTGTGCTGTCCTGTGATACGCGGGCTGTGCTGCCCTGTGTCGCGCTGGGCTATTCTGCGCTGGACTGTTACGTGCTAGGCAGTCGCTACGTGTGGGCGACCCATATTGTTCTGCTCTGGAAGTCCCTAGATCCCATTCTACATCCCTTTTTGTACCCCATTCCACCTACCATTTTTCTCATACCCCTATCCATTCCCTACCGAAGGACTACGATCATCCACAAGTTCCAAAGATCTACGTCTGGAGAATAAACGGTCAGAGAAGTGGTTTTCGATGGGGTGGGCTCCAAATTACATATTATATTTTGTTACTGCAAGTTAAGCGACCGGAGGGGTGAACGTTTGCCGTGGGGTGAATGATTGATTAACTTTTTGCTACGTCAAAGTTAGACTGTGTGTTAAATGTGGGGTGAACATCGGAGAGATTTACTTTCGCTACTGCAAGGCGGAACTATGATCTGCTTTTGAGGTGAGCGACAGAGAGATGCTTCATCTACATTGTGATGGGTAGCTGGGTTAGCTTCGTGTTATCTATTTACCTGTGAGGGCAACATTGAACTGCATTAACGTTGGGTTAGCTTCAGTGGATTCTTCGTTCGCGTGGGATAGCATCAGTGTTGGTCCTCGACGTGCAGATCTACTGGATGAACATTTGAACCCTGAAGGGGTGAAGACTGATATCGTGGATTTTATTATAGACGCTATCCTGGTGAAAAGAAACGTGTTCTCCTAATATTTCCTAGACAGTTCGAGGATGAACTTTGTGAAGGAACTATAAAATTAATTTAGCGACCTAATTAGCTTAAGGGTCATAGGACTGGGTTGAGCGAATGTGTATGAGTGTGTGTTAGAGTAGATGTATGATTGATAGAGTGCAAAGCACGTCGGAGTAGAGTAATGTCAAATTTGATGTCATGGGTGAATGAATAAATGTTTGTATGACTGGTCATTGGCCCGTGTCTTTGTTGATATTCGTATGTACATGCATATTTATGTTCAGGGTTAAGGGGGCATATCTGATCTAATATCGCCTGTTTCTTTTCTTGACTGTCCATCTCTAACTCCATAGGGTTTCTTTTCTTCTCACTCCTATAAGTCTCCTCTATCCCCTCCAAACTATCTCCCTCATCCAATCACTCTCTGACACACAGACATCATCATATGTAACAATCATAATCGATCTGCGAGGACCACTGAGATCCTTGAAGCCGATTAAACAGGGCTGTAGTGAGCCTGGGGTGCCAGCAATACCAAGATTCACTTTGAACGCAGACCTTGTTGTGAACTCGGAGAGAACAGATTTTCCGTGATGGGACGAATGTATGGATGAATGTATATATGTATGCATGATGTATGTATGTATGTATGTATGTAGTATTATGTGTGTATTTAATAATGAAGAATTTCAGTGGACTGGCCGAAGTGAAACGGCGCTACAGGTGCTACAAACGGCCACAATCCCAGAGAATGTGCAAGCAAGAACAGACCTGCTCCACGTGTGGCCAGAAAGCTATTGTTAAGAAGTGCATGGCGAGCACTGGTCGCTCCACCAGCTGCAAAGGGGGCAGCAACCATCACAGACACCCAGCTCGAAAAGCATGAACAGACTGAGAGCACACAGCTACAAGCCACTGGGCTCTTGTCTTCCAACAGGTACTGTCAGCACTTCCTGACTATGCCCATGGTAAAACATACACCTCACAATTAATCCACTGCGTGATACAACGTGGAGAACTGACACTACACTAAGAGGACACAGGAGTTATTACTCGGTCGTAGAAGAGAAGGGGAATACTCGCTCGATTCAAGGGTTGAAAAAAGAGAGGCAGCACAGACCGTGGCAATGCGTGCCGAGCACACAGCCACAGAGAAAACCACCCACAATGAGTTGTGGGCCACAGCTGAGGCCCAGACCCAAACTGACCTTGAGAAGAAGCTCCCCAGGGAGCCCAACCAATCCCAAAGATGCTGTTGAGGCTGGCACACAGACAGCAGGGTCAGTTCTGGACAGTCAACTGTCGGAACTGAAGAGATTGGCTCTGGCTGCTGCATATCTGTTGGGCACTAACTGTGAAGAGCAATTATTTCCGTTCTGAACGGACAGACGCACGGCAGTTGTGTGACTAGGTGGTCCGAACAGATGTCCAGGCGACACTCAAACTTCGAGAGGCACCCATAAGGTCAGAGGGCATGAAGCAGGCCATGGATTTCGTCCAGAGTGAACCACAACCGTGTCCTATAAAAGTACGAGAAATGGCTGTCGGAGTACGCTACTGACGGACAAGCGAAAAACTGGGAAGAACCAAAGAATGTGTTTCAGAAAACTGGAAGAAAGAGCCATCAGAGAACGCTACTGGAGACGAAAGAAAGATTTAAAAGATTCAAGGAATGCGCTCACAGAACTGGAAGAAACAGCCATGAGAATGCACTGCTGATAATCAGGCCAGAAATCAGAAGAACCAAGGAGTGCACTCCTCTGCTCCACACCTTGAAGACAAGCAGAAAAGCAAAGGAAACGAGCCCCGGAGCATGAGCAGTGATCTGAGTTGACACCCACTGCAGTGCTCCCATGGCACCCTCCCCGACCCCGGGTGATCAGGAAGACCGCTGAAGCCGATATAGCAGACTCGCTTGACAACTTCTGAAGGGCAGATAATAACTACACCTGGAGGGTCACAATCTGCTCATGAGTAGTCAGGCTTTAAGTCCGCTCTCAGCTCATCGTGAATCTGATGTAACGTTTTGTGATCACTTTACGCCCGATATCAATCCCTGACGGATGAGAAGTCACGTGCCCAAACTCATCCCCAGGGGAGTAAATCCAGACCGAGTTTCTACTTCGTTCCAAAATCACCCCTTCCTACAAAATTCCCAAAGTGTCAACAACAACAACAAAAATCAATCAACGCAAATTGCACATGACCTGCGGGTAGGGGTGGGGTGGAGTAACGGGGCCTGAACCACCACTATCTCCCCCCTCCCTCCCCTGTTCCAAAACCGTTCTTCATGGAGTGGTTTGAGGTCTGGTCCAGAAACGGACCATGAAGTGACCACAGGCACCTGTCCGTTTCCGTCTCGCTGTCACACGGTGGGTGGGTTTGGGCACGTGCCTGTATTCCTTCCACGGAGCATATCTGGCCCATGCCCCACATCACTGACTGGGGAGTGGTATTGGAACAGGGTGGAGCTAATTCTCGCTCAGGTCCACTGTTAGCCCCACCCCACCCCCACCGCTCATATTCTGTCGCAATGTGCTTTGATTGAAATGTTTCATCGTTTGGAGCAAATTGAGAACTTTGAAGGAAGGGAGTGATTTGGGAACAAAGGGGAGGTCGGTCTGGAGGTAATCTCAGAAAGGTGACTTTGGGCATGTGCCCTTCCTCAACGGCTGGGAAGTCATTTTGGGCATGGAGTCATTACAAACATTACACTGGGCCCAGGACTCCCCAATCCAGACCAGGGACAAAGTCCAGTCCACCCACTCCGGTCCTCTGGTGCCGACGACTGGTGTAGACCACAAGAACCGGCCTGGGGATCCGCCAGCAAGAGACGCGCTGTCCGAACTGCTTCCACCGGGTCACATGGACCCGTCACACGAGGGCCTCAAAGGATCCTGGGTTTGGGACTGGGGAAACGACACTGCTTGCGCCACGACACAACTATCCAAACATCCGATCACCACTCCTGTGAACACCATCCAACTACCGGACTGGCCTGACTCTGCACAGGCTTTGGTTCCAGGAGCAACTTGCTTCAAGGATAAAAGGTTGTTGTCTTCAACACCGAAAGGAGCTACATTGGCCTTACCTATGGTGTTAAACTGGGGTCCGCGCTTAGATCTGTCCAGTTTACATACTGTATTTATTGAATTCATGATTTGATCCTGATTCATTCAACAAAATCTTGATTGATCTGTGACACATTTCTGTATACACCGTGGGACCTCATTTCA
>CM065730.1:44754947-44757447 GCA_033310375.1 Conus canariensis
ACACCCCCACCCCCAAATTTGAAAGTCACAGGAGGAGCGTTTGTTCAATGTCATGGTTAATAACGTGTGTGTCCCCCGTTATTGGCAAGGCATTCAAGGCAGCGTTGTCGCATGGAGTTCACCAGTGTGCGCAGAAAGGCCTGGGGGACAGCAGCCCACTCCTGCTGGAGTGACTCAAACAGCTGACCCAGGGTAGCAGGAGGAGGACGACGCTGCTGCAGTCTCCGGCCCAGCTCATCCCAAAGATGTTCGATGGGGTTCAGGTCTGGGCTGTTTGCGGGCCACTGCATTCTGTTGACACCAGCACCTTGGAGAAACGTGTTTACTGCTCTGGTGCGATGGGGCCGTGCATTGTCGTCTTGAAAGACTGCCTGAGGTCCAAGCTGTTGAAGGGCTGGCAGCACCAGGGGTTGCAAAATCTCTGTTTTGTAGCGAACACCATTCAAGTTCCCTGCCACATTGTAGAGAACCGTTCTGTAGCGTGTGCTTATGCGGCCCCAAATCATAACGGATCCCCCACCATAGCGGTTCCTTTCCAGGACAGCTTCTTCTGCAAAACGCTCCCCACGGTGTCTCCAGACCCTGTTCCGTCTATCGGTGGGATCCAGGCAGAACCGCGACTCGTCTGTAAACATCACGTTAGCCCACTGTTCATGTGTCCATCTCACGTGCTGCGTGCACCATACTCGGCGTGCTGCTCTGTGAGCATCAGTCAAACGAGGTCTTATGGCTGGTCGTCGAGCACGGAGGTCAGCGGCGTGTAGGCGGTTTCGTATGGTCTGATCACTGACAACAGTGTTGGTGGCATCTCTAAGGCGACGTCTGATGTTGTTTGCACTTGCTGTTCTTTCTTGTGTGGCCTGCCTTTCAATGTATCGGTCCTCTCGTGGTGTTGTTATTCTAGGTCAACCAGAGCGTGGTCGTTCTTGCACTCTTCCTGTGTCTTGAAAGCGTTGTCTGAGTCTGATAACAACAGAGTGTGATACCGCAAATCTCCGTGCCACTTCCCGGACTGCAACTCCTTCTTGGAGCCATCCTATTGCTCTTCCTCGATCCAGCTCGTTCAGTCTTCGACGTGGAGGCATGCTGTTGCATTGCATTTTTCGCCAGTACAGTGGCTTTTAAAGACATCTGGTTGAGCATACTTTATGACCTACAGCCTGATTTAGCTCGTGCTTCACATGATTTTGATTCAGCACATGCTCCTCGGATCCCAAGCACATCAGAAATTCACCCCAATTTTTTCCAAAAATGACAAGTCGCGACACGTGTTTTTCAAGGCGCGTGAGAAATGTGTGCCACAAAATTGCAGTTGCCGCATTCACTATCAATTTGTGCGTGTGGTTCAATTTGTTTGGACCACAATTGAATTTTTGTGAATTTTTAAAAGTTTTTGTGCATTCTCAATGTTGGTCCTTAACTTTTTTTGAACAGTATATAAAAATAGACAGCAGATTTGTACAGAACCTGAAGGATGAAGGAATACAGTAACAAGGATCATTGCTTGCCAACTCAGCAGCATCAGTGTACGCACGCACACACGCACACGCACGCACGCACGCACGCACACACACGCGCGCGCGCGCGCGCGCGCGCACACACACACAACACACACACACACACACAGAGGAGGGATGAGGGATGACAAAGAGAGAGAGGAAGAGAGAGGAGAGAGGGAGAAGGGAGTGAGGAAGGGGGGAGACGAGAGAGAGAGAGAGAGAGAGAGAGAGAGAGAGAGAGAGAGAGAGAGAGAGAATAACGCAGCCACGCTCTCTCTTCTCTCTCTCTCTCCCTCTCTGTAACTAACACACAGGCAGACACAGACACACAGAGAACACATCCGCGCACACACACAGCGCGCGCAGCCACGCTCTCTATTCTCTCTCTCTCTCTCTCTCTCTCTCTCTCACACACACACACACACACACACAAATGCAAACACACACACACACACACACACACACACACACACACACACACACAACACACACACACACACACAATGCAAACACACACACACACACACACACACACACACACACACACACACACACACACACACACGCAGCGTTCAGTTGTATCATAGTACAGCCGGTCAAATGCCCCTCCATAGTGCGAAGGGAGAAGACAGAACGGAAGCGGTTTACAGGAATGGAAAAGGCAAAAAAAGGACAAAAAGTTAAAGTTCGTGGATTCCCTTGCTGGACCACAGCGTTCATTGCCATTGTCCCACACATCAACACCTTTTCTCTCGTCCTCTCTCTCTCCTCTCTCCATCCTCTCTCTCTCTCTCTCCTCTCTCTCTCTCTCTCTCTCTCTGTATTTTAGTATTAAGCATTTAAAATTTGATCTGTATATTGCTCGTATCTCTTGTTCACATTTCTCTGTTCTTTTTGCCAGTTCCCATGTTTTTCATTGTGACAGTTGGCTGTGCCTGTGATTTGTGCTCACATACCCCTTCAAAAGGGGCCATGGCCTTATTGAATAAATCATCCATCCA
>CM065730.1:44759947-44764947 GCA_033310375.1 Conus canariensis
TCGATTACAATGATTAGCGCCCATTCGCAAAGTCTTCTGGGAACCATACTTTGAATAAATCGTCTAAACATAAAACCTACTACGTTAAAATCGCTCATCCCCACTCCCACTCTGTCTACCATCCCTTTTCTCCTCCCCCTACCTACCATTCTCTCTTCCCCACTCCTCTTGACCTCTCTCTGTGTAGTTTTGTTTGTTTGTTTGTAAGTTTCCTTCTGTTTTACCATCCCCCATCTCATTAGTGCTTTTATGAATTGTTGCTTATCATTGTAGAATTAGATTACCATGTTGTTATGTTGAATTGTCAGTATGAATGATATGTGCTGAAATAATGTATGCATCACAAGGACAGATTGTAAGACTAGGCTTTGGCATAAAATCTCCATCCTTGTGTATTAAAGATCAATCAATCAATAAATCAATCTCTCCTTTCCCCCTCCTTTCTCTCTCTTTCTTTTCCCCCTCTTTATCTCTCTTCCTCTCCCTACCCTCTCTCTCAGTCCCCCCTCCCCCCCCCCCCCTCCACATTTCCACTCTCTCTGTCTCCTCTGTCTAAATTCCCCTTAACGTTCTCAATTCAGGAAACCACTCACTATGCCCTCAACATCCAGGGGCTCTCAACTCTCGCTAGCAACTGTCCCCTTGCCTCTATCCTCCTGACCACCGAGTACATTCCCTTTGCTCGTTTAATTGGCGGCCCGGTGATGCCGGGGCTCTCAGTTTTGTCGCCACATAGAGGCGGAGGGTGGGGTGGGGGTGGGGGATGCAGGGCGAGATGGTGAAGGAGACTGGCACGGAAGGGGGTGGGGGAAGGGGAAGAGAGACGAGGAGAGGCGATGAGGGGGAAGCAGGGGACAGGGCCACTTCAGCAATGACATATGAGAAGAGGACACCCCCAAGGGAAAGACTGGTACCAAAAAAAGTCCTTTGCTGAAGCGAACTCTGCTCTTCAGCAGAGGCAGGAGTAGGGAGGGGTGGATGAATGGTGTGTGTTGGGGAGGGGGGGGTGATTGGGGCGGGAGGAGAAGCAGGTGTTATATCACTGACACATTCCGTCGCAAACAGGAAGCAACACACATGGAGGTATAGAACTAACGAGGGTACCCCAATCATTTTTTCCCCTTTTATTTTGTTCCGTTTTGTCGCATTTACATTGATTTGATCAAGAGGAACTCAGTTCTCAACTATTTCCTGATGAGTTTGACGTCAGGCTTGTGAAGTTCAGCGTTTTGTACCCATTAGTGACGTTGTTCTCAGTAGCGACACAACATGCAGGCTACTGATCCGTTACCACAGAACTCTTCTTTATTGCACGCGTGCACACGTACGCACGCACGCACACACACACGCACACGCACACACACACACACACACACACACAAACACACACACACACATTATAAATTTGCTAATTGGGATAAATTTTCAGCAAGTATGTCCACGTTTTACGTTGAGGATGTGCACGATAAAAATATAAATGATCTTTATTTTTCATTTACCAAGGCAGTCCTAGATGCTGCAAATGACTCTATACCCATGCTTAAGACAAAGAAATCACATAAACACTCTGGAAATATCTGGTGGAATGACGACTGTGAAAAGGCAAATAGCGAAAAATGGGAGAAATTTAAAATATACATCCAAGAAAATTCTACCCCAAACCATCAAGAGGCAAACAAGGCAAAAAATAAATCAAACAGAGTTAACGCCCAGGCCAAGAGACAATACTGGTCTTCTTTTTGTATTAATGAAATCTAGTCATAAAGATATGCAAAAAGTCTGGGAAAAAATGAAAACCATGAAGAACGGAATTAATTTACCACAATGTCCCATAAGATTAGAAAACTCAGATCTACCCACTAATAATGAAAAAGCAGAAGCATTTGCAGAGATGTTTGTCAGTTATAGTAGAAATGCAGGTCTATCAACTGAAAGTAAAGAGTACAGAGAAAGTGAAGAGCAAAGTAAAACAAAATCAATTCATGATGATAATGAGTTCACAAGGAAAAGCTATGTAAATTCTGAAATAACACTTGAGGAAGTAAAAGAAAGTATTTTACATTTGAGTAAAGCAAAAACATCTGTTGGATTAGATGGAATATCTTATGAAATGTTAAAACACTTACCTTACAATGTTATTCGATTTTTACATATATTCATACAAAGATGTTGGAGTAAAGGGGAAATGCCTTCAGTTTGGAAGCGATCAATTGTTATTCCTATACATAAGAAGGGAAAGCCTAAAGCAGATAGAAACAGCTATCGACCCATCTCGTTAACGTCACACGTTTGCAAACTTATGGAGAAAATAATATTAAACAGATTAGTCCATTTCTGCGAAAAACAGTGCATTATACCCCCAAATCAAGCAGGCTTTCGGAAAGGCCGATCAACTACAGAACATCTAGTGAAACTAACAACACAAATCAAACAGCAGTTCGCGAGGCGGAAGAATATCCTTGCAACTTTTTTTGACGTTAAGAAAGCTTATGATCAAGTATGGCACTACAAATTATTGCAAAAGCTTTAGGAAAACAATATTAATGGTAATATGTATAACTACATTAAAAACTTCCTTTCACATCGTTTCATACAAGTAAGAGTAGGAAACACGTACTCGAACCCCAGAGAACTTCAGATGGGATTACCTCAAGGTTCAGTTATTTCTCCTGTTTTATTTAACATGCTCATAGCCGATCTTCCAAAGAGATTGTCAAACGATTCAGTTTTAGTCTAGTATGCTGACGATATATGCATGTGGATGAAGG
Source organism: Conus canariensis (assembly GCA_033310375.1). Taxonomy (NCBI): domain Eukaryota; kingdom Metazoa; phylum Mollusca; class Gastropoda; order Neogastropoda; family Conidae; genus Conus; species Conus canariensis. The sequence continues at coordinate 44,762,716 of CM065730.1, forward strand.
TAACAATGAAACGCAATACACCCACTAGAGCATTAAACTATACAAAAAAAGTTTACCAAAAGGAATTAGATAAGATCACTAATTTTATGAAAGAAAATGGTTTATCATTATCTTTAGAAAAAACAAACATGGTCCTTTTTAACTCAGGTTATAACCCAGAAAAATGCCAATATTCAGCATTAATGGAATTGCCCTTAAGTTTGTGCAAAGTGTTAAGTTTTTAGGTGTTTATCTGTCATCAAAACTTACCTGGAATCAACATATAAATCATATACTTGATAAAGCACGAAAAGCATTAAATTTTCTCAAAATTATAAGTAAACAACGTTGGGGTCAGGATACTAAAGCACTTTTATGTCTTGCAAACTCACTTGTTCGATCTCGTTTAATATATGCCCAAGAAGTTTTCTTTAATGCCCCCAAGCACCTATTATCCAAACTTCAAAGCATAGACTGCAAAGCTGTTAAACTGGCACTTGGGGTACCAATACATGCTTCCAATCTAGGATCCTATAACGAAGCGGGTGTTCTTCCTCTAGATGACAACAGGAAAAATTCTTGCGCTAAATTTATAGTAAAGTCTTTTGCTTTTGATACATTTTGTAAGGAAGAAATTAGATTAGAGTCCGCGAAAGATTTTGCTAAAAGAGCTAAAACAATACACTCTTTACAATCAATCAATACTTATGCCACCGATATAATCAATTCTGAAGAATTAAAACACAAAGAAATAGCCACTAAGCCACCTGTTTCACCAGTAGCACCCTGGGAGCATATTAAACCTGCTTTTGATATTGATGATACAAATTTAAAACAAAAATCAATCTCCAAATATCTTAAAAAATTTAGTAAACATAAGCATTGAAAACAAGTATACTGATTATATCAAGATTTACACAGACGGCTCTGTAATAGAAAATGACAGTGCAGGATCAGCATTTTTTATTCCTTCCTTGAAAACATTAAAACGTTATAATATTGGCAGACCTTATTCCATTTTCACTGCTGAATTAATAGCCATTTTAAGGGCGTTACATCACATTAAAGAGTTACCTCTAAATGCATACAAAATATTATTTTGTGTGGATTCAAAATCAGTATTATATGCCATCAAAGGTCAAAATACCAAGGCACGGGTTGAAATGACACAGGAAATCAAGCACTTAATACATCACTTAGCAAGCAAAGATATCAGTGTTACTTTTTATTGGATTCCATCTCACTGTGGAATTGTCTTTAATGAACAGGTAGATCAAGCAGCCAAGAGTGCAGCACGCAATGCTGCAGGGACAATTAAACTTAATGTTAAGCTAGATCTACATGAATATTATAAATACTTTGACAAGTTAGCAAAGGATAATTTTGTTGACAAGTTGAAGACCTTAGATATACAATATTCACATAATTGTGTAAAAGCGTGTGACACACTGCATTCAGATATAATAATTAAGAGTTTAAGTCAAATCAAATCCAGATCAATTACGTCTTTGATGTTTAAGATTCGTCTAAATTCTCTCAAAACAAAATTTTGTAAAGATATTATTTGTGTTTGTGGGAGTCAAATTTCTACGAATCATCTGCTTCTGCACTGTCCTGCCATCAAAGCTCAAATGCTCAAAAATGGAGGCACTGTGCCCAACCATCGAAATCCGATAACATTACAGAAAATAGTTAATGACCTTGATCTTCTTAAGTTGTTTTCAGAAACTTTGCATTCTAGTTCTGTTGGTATTTTTCTTTGATAGTTGCTGGTAATGTTGAGATCATTTGTGTTTGTAGAATTCAAAACTTAAGTATGGCATTGATGTTACATTTACTCAAAAACACTCAACACTTATAAGATTCTCTCACATGCATTTATTTATTTATTTAAATGTTTTTGTTTGTTTGTTTGTTTTTGTCTAATGTCACTTGAGGGTGAAGAGACGTTAAATTAAAGTACTACAACACACACACACACACACACACACACACACACACACACACACACACACACACACACACACACATACACGCGCGCGCGCGCGCGCGCGGGCGAAATGCCCGTAGTTAATTGTTACTGTATTAACAGAAATCACCAGGGCTTGCACTCACAATTGTTTGTAGGCTTTATTCTATAGCAGTGAATAACATTATACGTACACGTATTGTGTTTCTTGTATAAGAGTACGTGAAAAAGTGTGGGGAGGGGGGGGGGAGAAAAAATGACAATAAATGCCAGAGAGAGAGAGA
>CM065730.1:44782447-44787447 GCA_033310375.1 Conus canariensis
GTGTGTGTGTGTGTGTGTGTGTGTGTGTGTGCGAGTGCGCGCGTGTGTATGCATGCGTGTGTACTTAAGACCACTTCTTATTCCAAGTGTAGAAAATGTGGCTTCTGCTGTAGAACAAAATCAATCAATCAAACAAACAGAACCAGTTATTGACAGCCTGAGAACACTGATTCTATCATTTGCCGTATTGTTCAAGTGCGACAAAGTTGCTCACGAAAAGAATGATGAAAGAAAGAAAAGAACACAATACAGATGACGCACCTTGCCAAACACTGGTGACTTTTTCCTGAAAAAAAAAGAAAAAGAAAAAGAAGACATTTCCTCCCAAGCTGTTTCCTAATTTCCATCCTCAACCCATAGTCTGATGTCTGTGACCGTATTACTCAACCCTCACAAATCACACTGGCTGCCAGCCCCCTGATACTGAGGTAACCAAATAGAAGCAGCTTCAGACTCCCTTGTCCTTTTTCAAAAAATCTTTTTTTTAACCTTTCTCTTGTTGTTGTTGAATAAACAGGATCCCCCCACCTCTAGTCCCCCCCCCCTCTCTCTCTCTCTCTCTCTCACCTGTCTGTTTGTCAGTAAGCCTGTCTGTCTGTCTGTCTGTCTGTCTCTCTAAGTGTGTGTGTGTGTGTGTGTGTGTGTGTGTGTGTGTGTGTGTGTGTGTGTGTGTGTAGTGTGTGTGTGTGTGTGTGTGTGTGTGTGTGTGTGTGTGTGTGTGTGTGTGTGTGTGTGTGTTTTGCATGCTTGAGTGTGTGGAACACATCCACGCTTCGAATCGGTCATTTAATCCCTGCCAAGTGTGCAATGTGAAGTTTCTGCTGTAAAGCAAATAATTGAAAAGAAACACAGACAGATGGGTAATTGAATAAATGAATAATAAATAAATGCGTAAACAAGCAAACCGATAAGTAAGTAAATAAATAAACAAATAAATAACACATTTCCACAGTGTGAGGACGTCAATTCTATGATTTGCATGTTGGTCGTGTGGGATCAGGTCGATCACCAGGACACCTGTTTGCCATTCAACATGACAGAAAGTCTACTTTTCTTGATTTCCAGCTGCAGTCCTATCCAATCCTCTATCCCCAGCCCCCCCCCCCCTCCACCCCCACCCCCACCGCCCAGTGTCTATGAACATGTTTCTGTGCTATCACACATCAAATGGCACCACTCTGTTGATACTGAAGTAACGAGAACAGAAGTCGGTCAGCCTTTGGTTTGTTTGTTATACTGTTTTCTTCTTTGTTGTTAACTGGGGTTGCCTTCAACATACCGCTCTGCCTCTCCCCCCTCTCTCTCTCTTTCTCTCTCTCTCTCTCGCCTCTCTCTCTCTCTCTTCTCTCTCACTCCCTCCCTCCCTCCTTCTCTCTATTTCTCTCTCCCTCTCTCTCTCTCTTGCTGTGTACATGCATGTGTGTGCATGCTTGTGTTTGTGTGTTTGCGCTTGCGTGTTGTGTGCAATGTGAATGTGCGCAGTCCAGCAGAGCCAGCAAGGGCAATGGACAACGTGGGAGAATGCACTCCAAAGAAGTCTCACTTGGAATGACATTTGGCACATGGCCCCTCTCAGGATCAGCTTCATTCTCAGATCTGCATATGACCTTCTGCCCTCAAATGCAAACCTGGTGAAGTGGGGAAAAACAGACGATCCTGCATGCCCCCTCTGCCATGAAAAACAAACAGTGGAGCATGTCCTAAGCTCATGTAAAGTAGCCCTGGCTCAAGGAAGGTACACATGGAGGCACAACCAAGTGCTCAAAGAAATTGTACAAGTAGTCTGGGCTAGTACCAACACCACAAAAGGGAAAATCAGGACTCCAAAAGCACCCGCAACATTCTTCACGGCAGGAGGCAGCAAATCATGGCCAAGAACAACAGTGTCACTCGAAACATGCAGGCAGAGTCTGCTGGACGGGGCAGATGACTGGGAGTGCACTGCAGACCTCCCATAATGGAAAAGTCACCCAGAGATCATCAGCAAGAGTGGCATGAGACCAGACATAGTAGTCCACTCTCAGTCAACCAAGCAGCTGATCATGATCGAGCTCACGGTGCCATATGAGAACAGAACGGAGGCAGCTCAAATCTACAAGACTGAAAAGTATGCTGATCTGGCAAACAGCCTGAGGAGAAAAGGCTATCAGGTCAAAGTCCTCACTGCAGAAATTGGAGCTAGGGGGTTTGTAGGAACGTCTGCATACAGCCTCATAAAACAGCTCTCAGTTGCAGGGAGGGAAAAAACCAGAGCCCTGAAAGCAATGGCAGAAGCGGCAGAGAGGTGTTCAAGCTGGATCTGGTCAAGGAGGAACAAAAGTGAACTTCATAAGGCTTAAATTTCCTACAAATATCAGGTGTCCCTGTGGCTCAGTGGTTAGAGTGCGAGTCATTAAGTGGAAAATGAGCATGTCCAGAGGGTCATGGGTTCGAATCCCAGCCATGGCTCGTCCCAAGATAGGAAAAAAGGGGCAGCAGAGGGACATCCGGAGTCATGAACCGGGTGTGGCCCAACCCCCCTAGAGTGTCAGGAGATAAGGGCCGAAACACTTGCTTGAAGGGGGCTTCTCTTCTGAGGACTCTCTGCTGCCACGCTCTCCACGAGTTTCTTTCTACTGATGCATGGGTAAAGCATTGACTTCCGGGAATAGGCCGGACGACGTCCGGGAAAGACCGGAGACACTGGGAAAGACCAGAACCAAGGGCTCTGTGGGCTGGCTCCCCACTTTGCCTTCAATATGTGGCTACTAAGTACAAAAAGAAAAGATGCTCACAGGATTCACCGAAAGGGGGAGAGAATGATGAATCCATCGGTGCTCAACCAATCACGACTGCAAATCCCAAACGGACAATGAACATGGACCAAATGGAATATTCATGTGTCTGTGGAAAGCGCTTCGCTACCACCCGTGGCATGAAGATCCACAGAACAAAGATGGGATGTGTGAAGACTCATCTGAATGAGCAGCAGCGCACTGCATCAGCAGATAAGACGTCGGAAGACCAAGGCCAGGATTTAAACCACAGTGCCAAGGACATCCACGCTGTTGGTTCGGATGAGGAATTTGCACAGGCCCTCGATGCCAGGCGCCTGAAACTCAACCTGCCACGAGCAAACGAAACTGAAGATTGGGAGAAACTGGATGCAAAAATCGTCCAAAGACTCGATGCACTGATAGGGAAAAGCACCCTGGAACACAAACTAGCCACATATGGGGACATTGTGTATGCCACATGTAGAGACGCCTATGGAGCAAAACTACCCAAAGAGAAAACACCTCCAAAGAAATCCAGACGCCAAGAAGAGATGGACAAGATCAGGGTCCAAAAGAAAAACCTCAAGAAGCAAATGAAGACCGCACTGCCAGCTGAAAAACAAGGCTTGGAAAAACTCTGGAAAGACCTGAAAGCAAAGCACAGCGCCCTCAGCAAAGCGGAATCTGCGAGGAAGAGGAAGAGCAAAAAGAAGAAGATGCAAGAGTGCTTCTTCAGAGACCCCTTCCAGTTTGCCAGAACACTGTTTGAGCAGCCAAAATCTGGGACCCTAAGTGTGGACAAAGGAGTTCTTGAGCAGCATCTGAGGAAAACATACTCTGACTCACAGAGCAAAGCACCACTCGACATTCAAGGTCTGGTGTGGCCAACCAACCCTGAGGAACAGTTCAATGACAAGCCTCCAACGTTGGCGGAAATCAAGAAGGTGGTCGACAAAGCCAGAGCCAAATCATCACCAGGGCCAAACGGAATACCTAACCAGCTGTACAAGAAATGTTCCAAGGTGCTGGAGTGGCTCCACAGGCTGCTGCGATCAGCTTGGAGAAACCAGAAGATCAGCGGCCAGTGGATGACGGCAGATGGTGTGTACATCCCCAAAGAGCAAAACTCAAGTGACATCAGCCAGTTCAGGCCAATATCACTACTGAACGTCGAAGGGAATATCTTCTTCTCTGTCATGGCAGCAAGGCTGACCAAGTACCTGATGGAAAACAAGTACTTGGATGTGTCAGTCCAGAAAGGTGGCATCCCAGGAGTAGCTGGCTGTGTAGAACACGCCACAATGATCGAAAGAGCAAAAACAGAAAAGAGAGACCTGGACGTAGTGTGGCTTGATCTGGCAAACGCATATGGATCTGTACCCCATGAGATGATACAGTTGGCTCTTAAGATGTACCATGTGCCAAAGAACATCTGCGACATGCTCAAGAAGTACTTCAATGGCTTCTCAATGCGGTTCTCTACCAAGGAAGTGGGCATTGCAATGGGCTGTGCAATTTCCCCAATACTGTTCGTGTTGCAATGGAAGTCATCTTGAAAGCAGCAACAAGCAACGCAAGACAAACAGACCTTGGCGATGGATACAAGATGCCCCTCTCAAGGCCTTCATGGATGACACTACAGTGATTTCATCCAGAGAAGACGAGACACGTCATGTGCTGGAAAGGCTGGACGACATAGTTGCCTCATCCAGAATGAAGTTCAAGCCAAAGAAATCACGGAGTCTCTCAGTGAGGAAAGGAAAAGTGGCCGAATCTGTGGTCTTCAGTGTTGCCAACCAGGCCATTCCAACAGTCACAGAAGAGCAGTCAAGAGCCTTGGAAAATGGTATGATGATACGCTGAAAGACACACAAAGAGCAAAAGAAACCAAACAGATGTCGGAAGAAGGCTTGGAGACCATTGACCAGTGTGGGCTCCCTGGCAAATACAAGGCCTGGTGTCTGCAGTTCATGCTGATACCAAAGCTCCTATGGCCTCTGATGATATATGACATCTGCACCAGCTTAGTGGAGGCAATGGAAGCCAAAATCAACAAGTTCACAAGGAAATGGCTTGGTGTCCCACCCTGTCTGACTGACTAGCGCTGTACTGTCGCCAAGCAAAGCTGAAACTACCACTGAAATCCATCCTGGAAGAATACAAAGCAGGAAAGATCAGACTTCAAAGCATGCTGGAGGACTCAGGAGACAAAGTGGTAGAAGCAATCAAGCCCCAGCTGAAGAC
>CM065730.1:44794947-44807447 GCA_033310375.1 Conus canariensis
TTTAGTATATCTGCCTTTTTCTATTTGTAGGTCGTGACAAGAGATTCTTAATTTACATAATGATTGTTTTTGGTGAAACGTTATGAAAGGATTTGCTAGGTATGGTTCCATTCTATAATCTCTAGTGATGCTATTGTAAAATTTAAGCTTTGATTCTGATTGTGACTTTCTTTTCTTCCAAAATGATATGTATTCAGTTTTCAATTTAGTTTGCACTACATGGCACAATTTATTAATACTAAAAGTATGCTGGTTATTCCAAACATGTTCCAATCCAATTAGGTGAAGAATGTGTTTAACAAATTTAAACCAAGGTGTTTGGTAAGTTTCATTGTTTAACATGCTTGTGTATATGATTTTGATAAGAGTGTTGTCTTCAGAATCCAAAATATGGTACCAGAACTTTATAATCTGATGAATTATTGTTAAGCTAATTGGTGAACTTCCAAGCTCCCCAACAACAGCCAAGTTTGTAGCTTTTTTGTGGACACCTAAGACTTGCTTAAAAAACTTATGTTGGGTATGCTCATGAGGTAATCTATTCGAGAGGCACTCATTAAATATGTTTTCTAGAGTGAAATTTTCACTTAATTTTATGCAATAAGGTAACCATACATCTGCGCCGTACATTAATATTGGTGACACAAGACTATCAAATAATTTTAAAACAATTTGGAAATTGATATTTTCATTTCTAAACGTTCTTTTTAGGGTACATGTTGCTTTGTTGCCTTGCTTACTAAGATGTTCTGCTGCCATGTCAAGTTTTCCTGACTTATGAAAAATTATTCCCAGATATTTGTATTGTTCTGCTGTTTCAATGAATTTTGTACCACATTTAAAAAATAATCGAGTTTTGGGTTCTGTTTTAGAAAATATTATTACTTTAGTTTTTTCAATGTTAATTTGCAAGCCCCACTCTCTACAATATAAATGTAATTTATCTAATTTTATTTGTAAACCTTGCTTAGATGTTGCAACGAGTATAAGATCATCTGCGTATAACAAAGTAGATATACACGTATTACTTGAAGGATCTAATGTTGGTGAATCAACATGTGGAATCCAGGTTGTTAAATCGTCTATAAACATGTTGAATAATGTTGGACTTAACGAGTTTCCTTGCAAAATTCCTCTTCGTATACAAACTGAATGGCAACTTCCATTTTTTCCAGCAGAGTAGATTTGTGTATTTGTGTACATGTTTTTAACCAAATTAAAGCATTTACCGTTGATGCCAAATCTTTGTAATTTCATTAATAATCCTTTGTGAGAAATATTATCAAATGCTTTCTGAAAATCAACAAAACATGCATATAATCTTCCAGTACGCGATTTCAATGTGTGGTCTACTATACTCTTTAAAATAAAGATATTGTCCGTAGTTCTATGGCCCTTTCTAAAACCTGCTTGTTCCTTAGATAAAGAATTGTTTGATTCTAAGTACGTGTTTATTCTATTGTTTAGTATTTGACATAAGACATTACTTAATGAACAATTAAGTGTGATTCCTCTGTAATTGTTGGGGTTCGATTTGTCTCCTCCTTTATGAATAGGAACTGAAATGCCTTTTTTCCATAAATCTGGATATTGGCCAGTTTGTAAGATTAAATTAAATATATTTTTCATTGTAGGTAATAGCTCTGAAATCCCTGCTTTTAGGAATTCATTTCTTATTCCATCTATTCCTGGTGATTTGTTCTTCTTTAATTTCTTAACAGTCTTTATAATTTCTGTATTGGAAATCTCATAATCTACATTAATATCATTCAAACCTGCTTTCATATCTTCCATATTTTGATTATCATTTGTGACATTTTCTTGGTTCTCTAGTTCAACTTCTTTTCCTATTAATTTTTCGAGATGCGTGATCCATTTTTTAACAGGCAGTGAGTGTGTCTGTTCTTGAGTCTCCATGGTTTGTAATTCTTTCAAGGTTTTCCAAACTGTATTTGGATTTTCAGACAAGTTTTTGTTTAATAAAGCTAATAACTTAGCTTTGAATATTTTCTTCTTTTTCTTTATCATTTTGTTGTACGCTTTCCTTGCAATGAAATATTTCTGGTGAAGTATTTTGTTAAATGGGTTTCTGTTTAAAGCGTTTAATAAAGATTTGGTTTCTCGACGATGTGATTTGCATTCCTTGTCAAACCATTTTTTATTCTTTCTTTTCCTTTTCTTCCATGTTCTTGTTATTTTGTAGGTAATACTTTGTTAACCAGCATCATGTAGCATTTGTGTGAGTTCTTTAACTACATTATTGACAGTTTTGGAAGAATTGATAGGTTTTTTATCGTCTAATGCGATATTATTGTTTATAGAATTCAAACGCATTTTCATTTCTGGAGATATCAGTACTCGTTGAAGTTTTATATCGGATTTCTCATCCCAAAAGAAAATAACATTTTCATCCTTGATTTGATGAGATTCGATGTCTGCACCTGTTTTGGGGGTTAGTTGCAACTCCGTATCATTTGGGATACCTTGATTAATTCTTATCGATATTGGGCAGTGGTCTGAATAATCTGTTAGATCATGCACTTTCATGTCACTTATGTCCTTCAATAAATTCTGGGAACATAGGAAATAATCTACTACACTACATCCGTTTGATGTAAAGCAAGTATATCGTCCTTGTAGATCACCCAGTGTTCTGCCATTTAGAATACACATATTGCAGTCAATACATAGGGATGAGAGTCTTTTCCCATGTTTATGAACGTGTTTATCCATGGAGCATCTATGTGCTATATTATTGAAAGGATAATCTTCGGGTAAAGAATACATATTATTTTCTCTTTCCATTGTAATATAATCAGAAATTGTCCCTGATCTCGCATTAAAGTCTCCACATAAAATTACCTGTTCATTACTATACGAAAATTTTATGAGATCAGCTTCAATATTGTCCCATATTTTAACTGTGTGATCTTTTCCAAAAGATGAATTTTCTGGCGGTATATATACACTGCCGATATAAATAGCTCTAGTTTTTATCTTAATTTTTAACCAGACTATGTCACTATTATTTTGAGGTAATATATTAACAAATTTTCGTAAATGCTCCTTGATAAAAATTGAAATGCCCCCTGAAGCCTTCTGGGCCTTTGCTCTTTTGGGACGACAATAATGTATCGCAGGGGCAAAATTTGGTAATTGTGCTTTGCTACACGAATCTTTGTCTAAGTGCGTTTCTTGTATAAATATGATATCGTATTTTGATATCAATTCGATAGCATTATTCTCTTCAAATTTATTAATTTTTTCACCATTAATTGTTTCCTTAAATCCTTTTATGTTCCATGAAACAATTCTTATATCTTCAAGTCTCATTGTATTTTAATTGGAGTGTTTATGTGAAAGTTTTATTTTCATTCTTAGTATCTGTTGCCATTGTCTGCTTGGTTTTCCCATCCTTTGTTGTAGAACTGTGTATAACGAGTGTCATGACGGTGAAAACCATGGTGTGGTCTAGTTCATTCTCAGATCTGCATATGACCTTCTGCCCTCAAATGCAAACCTGGTGAAGTGGGGGAAAACAGACGATCCTGCATGCCCCCTCTGCCATGAAAAACAAACAGTGGAGCATGTCCTAAGCTCATGTAAAGTAGCCCTGGCTCAAGGAAGGTACACATGGAGGCACAACCAAGTGCTCAAAGAAATTGTACAAGTAGTCTGGGCTAGTACCAACACCACAAAAGGGAAAATCAGGACTCCAAAAGCACCCGCAACATTCTTCACGGCAGGAGGCAGCAAATCATGGCCAAGAACAACAGTGCCACTCGAAACATGCAGGCAGAGTCTGCTGGACGGGGCAGATGACTGGGAGTGCACTGCAGACCTCCCAGAATGGAAGAGTCACCCAGAGATCATCAGCAAGAGTGGCATGAGACCAGACATAGTAGTCCACTCTAAGTCAACCAAGCAGCTGATCATGATCGAGCTCACGGTGCCATATGAGAACAGAATGGAGGCAGCTCAAATCTACAAGACTGAAAAGTATGCTGATCTGGCAAACAGCCTGAGGAGAGAAGGCTATCAGGTCAAAGTCCTCACTGCAGAAATTGGAGCTAGGGGGTTTGTAGGAACGTCTGCATACAGCCTCATGAAACAGCTCTCAGTTGCAGGGAAGGAAAAAACCAGAGCCCTGAAAGCAATGGCAGAAGCGGCAGAGAGGTGTTCAAGCTGGATCTGGTCAAGGAGGAACAAAAGTGAACTTCATAAGGCTTAATTTCCCTACAAATATCAGGTGTCCCTGTGGCTCAGTGGTTAAAGCGCGAGTCATTAAGTGGAAAATGAGCATGTCCAGAGGGTCATGGGTTCGAATCCCAGCCATGGCTCGTCCCAAGATGGGAAAAAAAGGGGCAGCAGAGGGACATCCGGAGTCATGAACCGGGTGTGGCCCAACCCCCCTAGAGTGTCAGGAGATAAAGGCCGAAACACTTGCTTGAAGGGGGCTTCTCTTCTGAGGACTCTCTGCTGCCACGCTCTCCACGAGTTTCTTTCTACTGTTCCATGAAACAATTCTTATATCTTCAAGTCTCATTGTATTTTAATTGGAGTGTTTATGTGAAAGTTTTATTTTCATTCTTAGTATCTGTTGCCATTGTCTGCTTGGTTTTCCCATCCTTTGTTGTAGAACTGTGTATAACGAGTGTCATGACGGTGAAAACCATGGTGTGGTCTAGTTTTGTGATGGTGGTCGTATACTTCTCTACTTCTTTTGTTGAAATCTCCAAGTGTCTTCCCTTCATGGTAGTACTGCGAGTTGTATCTGTCTTCTTGAAGTTTGTACCCATGGTGGTGGTCGTTCCTGCGTCTGAAGTCGGGTCTCTCATTTCTTCTGTTACTGAGGTCTGCAGGTTTTCTTCCTTCATTCTGGTGTCCAGCACTGATACGTATTTCATGATGTCCTTGCCTGTAGTATGGTTCAGTCTCTTTGAATTCAAATCTGTCTCTTCTTCGACCCACGTATTTCATGGTTCTGTCGTCTTCAGTGCGTAAGTGATGATCAAAGCGGTTTGAGTGTAGTCCATAACCACGAGATGGTCTATTTTCTTCGTACTCGCTCCCTTTGTAGAGCTTGGAGGTGCTTCTGTTGTAGCTTAAATTCTGAACCGTTCTGGGTTCCTGGCTGCTCCTCAATGTGTTGCTTCTTATATCACCAAAGGTGCCATCCAAAGAAATTGTCAACGTTTGTTGATTTCGTCTTGGTGTACTTGGAGATTTTCCACTGTCGAGTCGATGCTTTCTTCTCCCATTTTCATTATAGCTTTCATGTAGGAGAGGGTTGTAGAGGTCTAGGTTCTGGTGATCTTCTTGTCTGTATCGGTTTCCCCCCCTGTCTTCATGATAGTTTGTAAATTTGTAAAAATTCCAATGTCTAGTTTCATTCAATTCCTGTCGTTTATGCGTTTTCGTGTCATATAACCCTGCAGTATATTTTCCATTCTGTTGTCTGCTAAGTTTATGCCCGCTTTGGTTCATTTGTTCTTTTTCATCCTCTGTGCTGTACGTTTCAGGTTTTTTTGGCGATTCCCTCCTTGGCGTCTTTTTGGCCGAGTTTTGACGTTCCACTTCATTGTCTGTTCGTTTGGCTTGTTTCTTGTGCTTTGTTTTTTCCCATACAAGGGAATGAGCATGACGTCCAATGTTGCCAGCTAACAGACCTGAACCTCTTTGGTTGGGATGGACTTCATCTTGCATTGAGTTTGGTTTGTTTTTTAGGTTCTCATGTCTGAGAAACGTAACATCTTCTTTTGATTTAAGTTTGGCATAAACCATAGCGTTGAAAATTTCTTTCTTTCCATCCAACTTCTCGTCAAGGGTGGGGATGACGTTGCTGATGATCATTTTTGATTTGGGACATTGCTTCCTGAGGTTGGTAAAGCACTTCGTCATTTTTTTGCTGGTTTTGTTGGGCGATGCTTTTTTGAGGTTGTTTATTCCAATATGAACGAGGATTACATCCGAGTCTTTGTTATGTATTTTCAGTTTGTTACATTCTTCAAGTGTTGGTGTCTTTGTCATTGTCACTTTTAATCCATATGACTCTCCCAGGCGTTCTGGATCAATTCCCCGTAAGGTCGAATCGTGGATGATGTGGAGGCTGGGTAGATCCTGGTCTTGATCTTCGTCATTATATCTTTCGTCTTCAGAATCCGTACTTTTGACGTCACTGTCTGACTCCAGAGAGCTGTCGCTTTCAGATAAAGGAGGGGTTTGGACGATGGGGTTTTCTGGTGCCTTTTTTTCAGATGTCTTATCAGCTGGTGTTGTTGCTTCAAAGACGTAAGTTTGTTCTATGATTGGTGGTTGTTCTTTAATTGGTGTTTGGTTCTCATGTTTCTCTTGCATGGTGTTTATCAGCAGGGCAAGTGTGTCGCCTCTTATTTCGTCAGATGTTTGTAGCTGTTCTGTTAATTTTATGACCGATTGTTCGAGATTTGTCAGGATCCTTTCAGTTTTTTGGTTGTGTAGTTCGATGAGCTCGGACAAATGTTCATTGTTTGTAAATGTTGCATGCTCACAGTCTGGGACTTTGTCATTCTGTCCTGCCGCTATCATCTCCTCTTCGATGATTTCATCGTACATCTGTTGTACGCATTGTTCGCAGGTGAATTTTCGTTGAGTTTTTGCGAAAATGCATACTTGATATGTAGGCAATTTAGAGCAGGAATAGTGTATCTTTCTGTTACAGTCTGTACATTTTAAAGACTTCTCTGCGTTCTTCCTTTTGCACAGACACTCTACGTCATTTTGACTGAAGGTAGCGTCATATGCTTTTGCGTCATTTTCGGAATTTCTTACGTCATATGATGTTCCGCCTGTCTCTGTATCTGTTTGATGTTTACGTTCGCTTTTTGTAGGTTTGCCTACCTCTATTTCTGGTCGATTCTCGACTGGAATTTCGTCGTCGCTTCCGTAGACTGGCGGGTCGTTGATTCCGGCCTGCTTCATCGCGTCTAGGGCCTCAGCCATCGTGGGGTATCCTTTGTGGCTGGCTTTTGGATAGCCGTTTACTGAGGCAGAGGCAAGATTCCAATTTCTGAAGATTCCGATTGTTCGTCCACAACTTACGGCGTATATTTTCTTACCTTTTCTTTTCGGTTTCTCACTGTTGGAAGTAAATATCTGTATATCGTCATTTGACATAGTTTTCTTTTGTTTTTTTTTGTGTGAGCTCGCATTCAGTTGCTTTCAATGGTCGCCATTATCACCGGTGTGTGTGTGTGTGTGTGTGTGTGTGTGTGTGTGTATGTGCACTGGAATGTGTCTGTGTATGTGTGCATGTGTGCGCGTGTGTGAGCAAATGTGTGGAACAGTGAAGAAGAGGAAAGAATGGTACACTGTGGTATTCAGGCGCACACAACGTCTACACATTTAGGTTTTGCCTGACACAACGTCACATATACACATTTAGGTTTTGCCTGACACAACTGACACAACGTCACATATACACATTTAGGTTTTGTCTGACACAACGTCACATCTACACATTTAGGTTTTGCCTGACACAACGTCACATCTACACATTTAGGTTTTGTCTGACACAACGTCACGTCTACACATTTAGGTTTTGCCTGACATAACGTCACGTCTACACATTTAGGTTTTGCCTGACATAACGTCACGTCTACACATTTAGGTTTTGCCTGACACAACGTCACGTCTACACATTTAGGTTTTGCCTGACATAACGTCACATCCAAATAATGTCCTGCCTAGCTCAGGTCAACTCAACGACTTTTCATCTGGCAATTATCGTGCCGTCTTCATGTTAATCCTACGATTTTTTTATCCAGGTATCATCCCGCCAGGTTCATGTGAACTCAAGGTCTTCGTGCACACACACACACACACACACACACACACACACACACACACACACACACACTAGTCGCAGAATCAATTTGATGGGCAAGCGAAGGGGAAGAAAGAACTGCTATTGATAGGTGAAGAGGGTTGTTTTAAGAGATGCCTTGAAGGAAGACAGACAGTTTGAACTACGCAAAGATATTGGGAGTTTATTCCAAGAAACCGGACCCTGGAAAGAAAAAGAACGATCGCCATAGGTTTTAGTTCGAAATCGAGGGAAGAAACAGAAACAAAAAAGAAAAACGAAAAGGAAACACACACACACACACACACACACACACACACACACACACACACACACACACACACACACACATGTATGTGTATATATGTATACACACATGTGTGTGTGTATATGTATATATATATATATATAGAGAGAGAGAGAGAGAGAGAGAGAGAGACAGACAGACAGACAGACAGACAGACAGACAGACAGACAGAGAAAGAGAGAGAGATAGAGAGAGAGAGATAGAGAGAGAGAGAGAGAGAGAGAGAGAGAGACAGACAGACAGACAGACAGACAGACAGACAGATATATTACCCTGTCGTGTTCAACGTTTTCATATCTAAGTATTATCTTGTCCTCTTCATGTGAACTGGACGGCTTCATCTCTTAACTATTATTCTTCCAAGTTCACGTAAATCCTCAGTTTTCACATCTGTAGATCCGCATGTAGATTCATCTTCTTCACTATCCTGCACGCAAGCAATTCAATGCTGTGCAGGGTGTTGATTCCATTCCTGTGCATGTCTGTCGGCGAATACAACGATAAACAAAGCCGAGTGTAGCTTACATCTACATTTTCATGGTTGTGAATAGGGTGTTTGTCTGCAAGTGCTCATGTTTTCAAGGTTTTAAGAAGAAAACGGATACAAGAAAATCGTAGAGGAAATGACAACACACACACAAACACACACACACACACACACACACACACACACACACACACACACACACACACACACACACACACATGTGTATCTGCAAAGACCTTGAGATTACAAATGGGTGAATTACCGTTGTAATGTACCTGTGACCTGTGTTTACATGGATCGATGGCCTAGCCAGTAAAACATGCCAGTGTCAGTCAGTCAGTCAGTCAGTCTGTCTTTTTCTCTCTGTCTCTGTCTGTCTCCTCTCACTCTCCCCGCCCCCCACCCTCTCTCTCTTTCTTTATCTCTCTTCCTCTCACTGTGTGCCTCCGTCTGTCTGTCTGTCTCTCTCTGTCTTTCTGTCTGTCTCTCTGTCTTCCTTCCTTCCTTCCTCCCTCCCTGACTCTCTCTCTTCCTCTGTTTCTCTCTCTCTTTCTCTTTTTTGTTTTCTCCCCCTCTCTCTATCACTTCATCATGACAAACACACGCGATGTTTTCTGTCCCTCTCTCTATCACTTCATCATGACAAACACACGCGATGTTTTCTGTCCCTCTCTCTATCACTTCATCATGACAAACACACGCGATGTTTTCTGTCCCTCTCTCTATCACTTCATCATGACAAACACACGCGATGTTTTCTGTCCCTCTCTCTATCACTTCATCATGACAAACACACGCGATGTTTTCTGTCCCTCTCTCTATCACTTCATCATGACAAACACACGCGATGTTTTCTGTCCCTCTCTCTATCACTTCATCATGACAAACACACGCGATGTTTTCTGTCCCTCTCTCTATCACTTCATCATGACAAACACACGCGATGTTTTCTGTCCCTCTCTCTATCACTTCATCATGACAAACACACGCGATGTTTTCTGTCCCTCTCTCTATCACTTCATCATGACAAACACACGCGATGTTTTCTCCCCCTCTCTCTATCACTTCATCATGACAAACACACGCGATGTTTTCTGTCCCTCTCTCTATCACTTCATCATGACAAACACACGCGATGTTTTCTGTCCCTCTCTCTATCACTTCATCATGACAAACACACGCGATGTTTTCTTCCCTCTCTCTATCACTTCATCATGACAAACACACGCGATGTTTTCTTCCCTCTCTCTATCACTTCATCATGACAAACACACGCGATGTTTTCTGTCCTCTCTCTATCATTCATCATGACAACACACGCGATGTTTTCTGTCCCTCTCCTCTATCACTTCATCATGACAACACACGCGATGTTTTCTGTCCCTCTCTCTATCACTTCATCATGACAAACACACGCGATGTTTTCTGTCCCTCTCTCTATCACTTCATCATGACAAACACACGCGATGTTTTCTGTCCCTCTCTCTATCACTTCATCATGACAAACACACGCGATGTTTTCTCCCCCTCTCTCTATCACTTCATCATGACAAACACACGCGATGTTTTCTCCCCTCTCTCTCTATCACTTCATCATGACAAACACACGCGATGTTTTCTGTCCCTCTCTCTATCACTTCATCATGACAAACACACGCGATGTTTTCTGTCCTCTCTCTATCACTTCATCATGACAAACACACGCGATGTTTTCTGCCTCTATCACTTCCAGACAACACACCGTTTTTCCCTCTCTATCACTCATCGACAAAACACATGTTTCCTCTCTCTATCACTTCACAACACACGCGATTTTCTCCCTCCTCTACACTTATCATGACAAACACAGCGATGTTTTCTCCTCCTCTATCATTCACAGACAAACACACGCGATGTTTTCTCCTCTCTCTATCACTTCATCATGACACACACGCTGTTTTCTGTCCCTCCTCTACACTTCATCTGACAACACACGCGATGTTTCTGTCCTCTTCATCACTTCATCTGCAACCACCGATTTTTCTCCCCTCTCTATCACTTCATCATGACAAACACACGCGATGTTTCTCCCTCTCTCTATCACTTCATCAACAACACACGCGATTTTTCTCCCTCTCTCTATTCTCATCAACATGTTTCCCTCTCTTATCACTCACATGACAAACACACGCGATGTTTTCTCCTCTCTCATCATTCATCAGACAAACAACGCGTGTTTTCTCCCTCTCTCTATCACTTCATCATACAAACACACGCGTGTTTTCCCCTCTCTCTATCACTTCATCATGACAACACACGCGATGTTTTCTCCCTCTTCTTCACTCATATGACAAACACACGCATGTTTTCCCTCTCCTATCACTTCTCATGACAAAACACGCGAGTTCTCCCTCTCATCACTTCATCATGACAACACACGCGTGTTCTTCCCTCTCCTATCACTTCATCATGACAAACACACGCGATTTCTCCCTCTCTATCACTCATCATGACAACACACGCGATGTTTTCTCCCCTCCTCTATCACTCATCAGACAACACACGCGATGTTTTCTCCCCTCTCTCTATCACTTCATCATGACAAACACACGCGATGTTTTCTCCCCTCTCTCTATCACTTCATCATGACAACACACGCGATGTTTTCTGCCCCTCTCTCT
This sequence comes from Conus canariensis, assembly GCA_033310375.1. NCBI lineage: Eukaryota > Metazoa > Mollusca > Gastropoda > Neogastropoda > Conidae > Conus > Conus canariensis. Next base: position 44,806,245 of record CM065730.1, read on the forward strand.
ATCACTTCATCATGACAAACACACGCGTGTTTTCTCCCTCTCTCTATCACTTCATCATGACAAACAACCGATTTTTCTCCCTCTCTCTATCACTTCATCATGACAAACCACGCGATGTTTTTTCCCTCTCTCTATCACTTCATCATGACAAACACACGCATGTTTTCTCCCCTCTCTCTATCACTTCCATGACAAAACACGCGATGTTTTCTCCCCTCTCTATCACTTCATCATGACAAACACACGCGATGTTTTCTCCCCCTCTCTCTATCACTTCATCATGACAAACACACGCGATGTTTTCTGTCCCTCTCCTCTATCACTTCATCATGACAAACACACGCGATGTTTTCTGTCCCTCTCTCTACACTTCATCATGACAAACACCGCGATGTTTTCTTCCCTCTCTCTATCACTTCATCATGACAAACCACGCGATTTTTCTTCCCCCTCTCTCTACACTTCATCATGACAAACACACGCGATGTTTTCTCCCCCTCTCTCTATCACTTCATCATGACAAACACACGCGATGTTTTCTCCCCCTCTCTCTATCACTTCATCATGACAAACACACGCGATGTTTTCTCCCCCTCTCTCTATCACTTCATCATGACAAACACACGCGATGTTTTCTCCCCTCTCTCTATCACTTCATCATGACAAACACACGCGATGTTTTCTCCCCTCTCTCTATCACTTCATCATGACAAACACACGCGATGTTTTCCTCCCCCTCTCTCTATCACTCATCATGACAAACACACGCGATGTTTTCTCCCCCTCTCTCTATCACTTCATCATGACAAACACACGCGATGTTTTCTCCCCCTCTCTCTATCACTTCATCTGACAAACACAACGCGATGTTTTCTGTCCCTCTCTCTATCACTTCATCATGACAAACACACGCGATGTTTTCTGTCCCTCTCTCTATCACTTCATCATGACAAACACACCCGATGTTTTCTCCCCCTCTCTCTATCACTTCATCATGACAAACACACGCGATGTTTTCTGTCCCTCTCTCTATCACTTCATCATGACAAACACACGCGATGTTTTCTGTCCCTCTCTCTATCACTTCATCATGACAAACACACGCGATGTTTTCTGCCCCTCTCTCTATCACTTCATCATGACAAACACACGCGATGTTTTCTCCCCCTCTCTCTATCACTTCATCATGACAAACACACGCGA
>CM065730.1:44812447-44814947 GCA_033310375.1 Conus canariensis
ATAACTAAACAAAGAAATTCGCCTGTTTTGGCAGCACTGGAAACAAACACAGACACTAAAATGACGGATGGCAAGAGGACGGAGAGGTGCAGCAGAGCGTCCTTCCAGCACAGAGGTTGACCAAGTCTGTTGTTTGCATCACAATTCAGAGTTCATGAAGGGACACCTCTGAAGTAAGCCATTGTACAGATCGACCGGAAATATATGTCATCAACGACTGTTACCTGCAGGATGTGGTATTGATTCACTGGTTTTATAGGCAAAACTGAATTACCTCTTCAATTCATGGTGCTTGTTAACCTTGCTCACATTGATCGCACAAGGGCTAAACAAACAATAGCTTCGAAAGGATGTACACGGCGGTAGATGATGCAGAACAAACAAACAAACAAACAAATACTTACACGGCGAACGCAGAGAGCTAAACGCTGCACTTCAATAGTCTCTTCACCTCTCATTTGATGAAAGTATTTCTAAACTAAAATGCGTTTCTTGCCAAAAGTCTTTTTCTGCTGAATTTCCAAGGTAAGCCACAGTAATCAATATGAGAGGAGTGGAGGGAGGGGAAGGAGAGGGAGGGAGGGATTTTCAAGATCCGATGGCAACAACATGTCTCCAATAAGACAGTTCTTGAGATGGCAGAAGCAGGAAAGACCAGTGAAGAGGTGAGGAGACGGAGGTGGAACTGGATTGGACACATAATGAGGAAGGAGAGGAACGACGACTGTGCTGTGGCCCTTGGTTGGACACCAGAGGGAAGAAGGAAAAGAGGCCGACCAAAAACAACATGGCGGCGAGTGGTGGAGAAGGAGAGAAACGGCGCAGGCTGGAAAACATGGAGTGTTGTACGCCATGCAGCTACAGACCGAACACAGTGGAGGAGAGACGTCCAAGCCTTATGTGCCTCCTGGCACAGAGAGATTTAAGGTTAAGGTAAGGAGGGAGGGGAAGGAGAGGGAGGGGGGTGTTACGTATAGTGGTAGCTCATCTCCTGTGTAGAGCGACGTAAGATGTTCTCTGTTCCACAGAATTTCAGACTGGGGATACTTCTAACTCTACACGGGTTCTTTCGTATGTGCTATGAACACATCATATAGAAAACCTCGCTATTTTTAACATCATTTTGAAAGATTCCATCAACACCACCATCAGCCCAAACACCTTCAGAGTCGTCAGCACCATCATCATTCCTATCAGTAGCAAACAGCACATCTGTTTAGACAATACAACGAAACACAATTCAATGAAGACATTAAAACAAACAAACAAACAAAACCTCCAATCACGCTGACCCAGAAATGGACTAAACCACATCACCACCATCACCACCACCACCACCACCACCATCATCATCTTGATTTTCCCGAAAGGGTAATTGGGAAACGTCACGAAGAAATGCATTGAAAGCTCGCACACATTCGATCATCATATAACCTCAGTTTCCCCCACTGTACATTCAGTCAATGCCGCTTCTCCGTGCTGCTGCTGCTAACGGTGACGCAGAAACGCTACTCTCATCAGGTAAGATGGACTCGGCAGACCCGTTTTACGAGCGGTCGACACGTCAGCGTGACGTGAAAAGCGAGTCTGCATAGGCAAGGAGACAGGAGCCGCCAGGAGCTTAATTGTGTATGCCTGTGCAGGCATGCGCGCACGTGGCAAAAAGCGGGCCACCAGTCCGCGTTAGCAAACCAGGCGTGACGACGGTTCCTGAATTTGACGTCAGTACACGAGAGAAAACTGGGGAAGAAATGAAAAAAAAAATCGTTGTAATGTCTGTGAAGCTATAGCAACCACTGATGCGTTCATCAATAATTCCATCCTCCTATCCCTCTTACCTTAGCCCTCCTCCCATTCTTTTCATCCAGACGTCTCTTCCAGATAGGTCAACCCGTGGAAATTATGAAAGAAATACGACAAATGTTTACAAACCTCTCCAAGGTAGGTTGACTATACGGGCACCATTAGCACCAGTTTTCAAGACAGGCTCTGATGACTTCCCGTGTGCTGCTAGTGTAGAGTTCAAAAGGCACATTTCAAAGCCCTGTTCTTTATCTCCAAGTCAAATACTCCATCCTACCTTCCCCCCTCTACTTCCCCATTTTTTGTCTTAAAAAACTATGTCCAGCAGTTGTCCTAATTGCAGGAGGAATTGTTCACGAACACTCGTTTTCTTCCCGCCATTCATTTGTTCAGCGTCTCATTGTTGAGTTGACCAGCGGGATACTGCATCTCACAGGAGATACAAGCAAAGGCTGACCCGCACTGTTCTCACATCTCGTCACCACTGATGTCACTGACAATTCATGATCACGAGAAACAGCAGAACTGCCCAACACACTGTTGGCACATCCGTCACCACTGGTGTCACTGACAATTCCTGGATCATGAAAACAGTAGAACTGCCCAACCACACTGTTGGCACATCCCGTCACCACTGGTGTCACTGACATCTGAACCAGAAACAGTAGAACTGCCCAACACACTGTTTGGGACATCC
>CM065730.1:44817447-44819947 GCA_033310375.1 Conus canariensis
TAAATAAAAAGAATAAAGACCGTATTACAACATGCTTTGTTTCGGCCTGCTATAATATCTGAACTATGTAAGAAAAAAACTTCCTTGGATCTGCCGAGGAAAAAATGTATAAATTTGTCTGTATGAGTCACACTAAAAATCATTATCTATCTTGCTTATATCATTCTTAAAACATGATAAATAAATACGCCACTGTTGCACAGAAAATCGTGATTTCATTGGATACTGTGTTTTAACTGCCTCAAACCGAACTGATGTCGGAAAAACGTGGAAACATTTCTAACTTGTAAATCAGTAAAACTGTAACTCTTGAACAAGAAAGACAGATTACGGCAGGAAAGAAAGAAAAAGGAGGAAAAGGATTGCCGTGGGGAAAAAAAACGCGTTTTTAACGCTGTCTTGAACTTGTCCCTGGAAACAAAAAAAAACATTCTGATGCTTAACCCCATGGAAAACTTTACGCAATATTAAACAGGTGGAGAGAAAAGGGAAGGGAGGGAGATTTTCTTGTTCATTCTTTCTTCCTTTGTTTCACCATTTTCCCCCTTATAACGATGTGTAAAACCTTTATAGCATCATGTCATGCTAGAAAATTATTGTTAATGCATGATACATCTTGCATTTAAATAACTGAATGGTCGAAACGAATGTTTCTCTGTTTGAACTGTAAAAATACTGACGTAGTATGTATTTAAGAAAAATAGAACCTTCAGTGCAAATTCCGTGAGGAAAATTGTTCCAGACTGCCTCTGCAAAGAATGAGATCTGTCAACGTTGCATGTGGATCTTACACCTGAGGTGTAGCAGAGGAACAAAGTGACGGGAAAAGTGGAGGGAAACAAACTTGAGGAGATGGTACACAGATGCTGAGTATACCACGTTTCTTAACACACTTCTTATTTCAGGAACTCGCATCGACCTGTGTATATTTTTGTATGTAAGCACTCGTCGCCAACTCATTCCTTATTTCTGCCTAATTATCGAAACTGGCAGTCAGCATACACATTTCCGCATGTGGGCACTCGCTGGCTGCCTGGTCTGTACACACTTCACAGTAGCACTAACACTAAGTCGTAACAAAAGTATACACGCAAAAGTATTGCTGTTGAAATTTATCTATTTCTCGATTAATGAAATCGAAAAGTAATGGCCACACTGGTCTTGATTTACACAGAATCAAAGATGTGTATTGTATACATATTTTTTTCCTGAAATGAATTGAATTCTGCATTCATATCAATTAAAATTTTTAAAGCAACTTTCAGAACCAGCGTTATATAATAAAATAACACTATCAGGTACACAAATGGGTCTTTATGGGAGTTTATACGTTGCACGTAATGTAAATGATGATGGGAAGTTTCTTCTCCTGAACAATTTCAAAATTAAATGTTCGGGCTGCATGTAGATTTTTCTTGCATTCAAAGGCTCCACACACACACACACACACACACACAAAACACACACACACACCACCACACACACACACCACCACACACACACAACACACACACACACACACAAAACCACACAACACAGCGTGCGCACGCGTGCGCGCACGTACACACACAACCAGAAAACTTATTCTACTATGCAAAAGATGCACTACCTTTACGCACTGCCTTTCCTGCACTAAAAAAAAGTCTACGTAATATCAATATTCAAAAATATATTGACAACTTCATAGTGGCAAAAACTGAAAAAAATTCAAGAAAAAATTTATTGCATGAAGCATTACAACAGTGTTTGTGTTTGTTTGTAATTGATCATTGTTTCGTATTTCTTTGTATTACAGACAAAACGATCGCTGCATGTGGTCTCGCCAAAATCCACGGGTTTTTTCTTCATCCTTGATTTCCCATTCACAAACACAAACCAATTCAATGAAACCCCAAACCAGTAGGAACGAGGTTACATAAATGGGTTAAACGCGATGGTGGAAGCACTGGTCTCCATGGAACGAGGTTGCATAAATGGGTTAAACGCGATGATGAAAGCATTGGTCTCTGTGGAACGAGAAGCAGCGGCTGAAAAGTAAAACATCGGTTCTGATCATGAGAACATAATCATGGGAAATGGAAAACAGACAAAGGACACGATCGGGAGGCCAAAGAAAAGGAAGTCGGAAAACGGAGTTTAAAGAAGAAGAAAAGAAAGAAGAAGAAGAAGAAGAAGAAGAAGAAGAAGAAGAAGAAGAAGAGAAAAAGAAGAAGAAGAAGAAGAGAGAAGAAGAAGAAGAAGAAGAAGAAGAAGAAGAAGAAGAAGAGGAAGAAGAAGAAAAAGGAAGAAAAAAAGAAGAAGAAGAAGAAAAGAAGAAGAAGTAGAAGAAGAAGAAAAAAGAAGAAAAAGAAGAAGAAGAGGAAGAAGAAAAAGAGGAAGAAGAAGAAGAAAAAGAGGAAGAAGAAAAGGAAGAGGAAGAAGCAGTAAGAAAAGAAGAAGAAGTAGTAGTATAAGTAGTAGTAGTAGTAGTAGTAGTAGAAAGAAGAAGAAGAAGAAGAAG
>CM065730.1:44832447-44834947 GCA_033310375.1 Conus canariensis
GTCTATCGTCTGTCGGTTTGTCTGTCTGTCAGTCTGGCCCAATGCCTGCCTGTCTCTCTGTCTCTGTCTCTTTCTTTCTTTCCCCCTGTCCTCCCGCTCCATCCTTTCACTGAATCTATGGCAAGTCAGTGTCAGCTTTATCTCAAACTGTTGCTTGACTGCACACGCGAAATCAACTGTGCTGGTTTCCCTCATACTGTTTAAGGATAGAAGAGAATGGTCGACTAAGCATGTCTGGACAGAAACAACGAGTTCTGGATCTGTACCGTTCTCCTCTGTCCGTCTTCATCGACATCTGATGATGACTTTTGACAGGACCAAGCTGCACAACTATTCTTGGAAACAAAAGCAATAGTCCTCCAAAGGGAAGAAGACATTATAGAAAAATCACAATGCCACTCATCTAATTTTCGGCCACGTGGCCTTTTTCAAGAGAAAAAAAACAAAAACAATCCAACTACGTGATGTCCATCTTTGGCAACTGGTCAGAGCAAAGAATTGACGTCATAAATATAATGCGCAAGTTCTGACATCATAATATGTGATGTCATCAACAAGGAAAAAAAAAAAAAAAAAAGGGGAGGGGGAAAGGGGGGAGGGGGGTGCAAGTTGTGTGTGGTGTGGGTGTGGGTGTGTGCGTGCGTGCGCGCGCGCGCGGTGTGTGTGTGTGTGTGGGGGGGGGGGGGTAGTTATACTGTAACCAATGTACTTCAAAAACATAGCAATACGCTCTATTCTTGGAAACTTCTGCATTAACTGCGTGGAAAGAAAGAAAGAGAGAAAGAGACAGGGACAGAGAGACAGACAGGCATGGGGCAGACTGACAGATAGGCAAACAGACAGACGACAGAGTGATGCTGACAAATAACGCCATCAACAGAAGAGAGGATGGGACAGAACAGTCAGGCACCAGGCATCAAGGCCCGTGTGTTCTCTTTCACATCAAAATGGACAAAGCTGATTTTGAAGTAATCACAACTTCGAATCTACATAAACTATGGTAAATATTTATCGAACTTGTACACACTGATCAGCTTTTAGTATATAATTCAGCAGTGAAGGGTTGAAAGTAATGCACTTGTGCGAATGGACACACACAAACGTATACATACATGCATGCACGCACATGCATGCGTGCACTACACACACACACACACAACACACACACACACACACACACACACACACTTACACACACACACACACACACACACACACACACACACACACACACACACTCACACACATACAAACATACACACGCGCACACACACACACACACACACACCACACACACACACACGCACACACCACACGCACACACACGCACACACACACGCACACACAACGCACACACACGCACACACACACACACACACACACACACACACACACACACACACACACACACACACACTCGGTACACATCAGCCTCCATCACAGATCAATTTCCCTTTTCTTCCGTTCCCAGCCAGACAGGACCTGCCATCTTTACCTCCTTCTCATTAACGTTTCACGCTCTGCTCCTCAGGAATGGGTCTGCCCTTTGATCCTCATCGCCATGGATTGTGTGTGTGTGTGTGTGTGTGTGTGTGTGTGTGTGTGTGTGTGTGTGTGTGTGTGTGTGTGTGTGCAATCAATAGCTGAAAGGAAAAAAGCCTCCCCCCCCCCTCTCCTCTCTCTCTCTCTCTCCTTCTCTCTAATCAAACCTAAATATTTTAATAATCCATGTAACTTTCGATTCAATTATGTTATTGTCGTCTAGAAATGAAGCCACTCTTTTAGAACTTGCAACGTTCATAGATGAAGCTTTGAAAAGATTACGAACAGCAACATTGTAGCATGTTACAGTTATAATTTGTTTCATTGTTAACTCGTCTTATGCAAGTAAGTATGACATTTGATACAATATTTAGAGTACTCCCGAAGCAATTCTTGTCATATATTTGATTTCATTACCATATGTGTCACCCCCTTCAGTTAGGGGCTTTGGCCTATACTGAATGAATTATTCGTATTCGTATTCGTATTCTCTCTCTCTCTTAGTTTTGCATCTCTTTCAGTCTTTTTCTGTTTGTCTCTGTGTTTTGTGTGTTGATGGAAGTACTAAACACTTCACAGACCCGTTATTTTTTGTTATACCTTCTCTATGTGTTTGTCTGTCCGTATCTAGATCTATGTGTCTTTCAGTCTGTCTGTCTGTCTATCTGTTTGTCTGTCTGTCTCTCTCACTCTCCCCCCACCCCCTTTCCTTTATCTCAATCTTGTCTCTTTCGGTCTAAAAGTATCTTCTTTCTCAGTGTACTAGAGACTTTGCAGACTCATCATTTCAGTGTTTCTGTCTGTCTGGTTGTCTGTCTCCATCTCTCCCTCTCTCTTTTCTTTCTTTCTTCAAACATGGTAAACACTTCAGAAGTTCTCTTTTTCCCCTTATCTTCGACTCTCTGTCGTTTGTCTGCCTGTCTTTCTATCAGTCTGCCCCCGTCTCGTTCTTTCTTTC
>CM065730.1:44842447-44844947 GCA_033310375.1 Conus canariensis
TGTCAGCTTTATGCACCATCGTACCCAGCGAACAGCTTCAACAGGCGCGCCACTCTGGTCCTGTAATCTGGCGTCTCATCTTTCTCCACGCTTTCGAAGACGGTGGAAGCGCTTTAATGCATTTTACCTCCCTGAGAGGGACTTTTACTGTTGGCAGGAACTGGCGGGCTTGAGTACTGAAGCGGGGTCGAGACAGGGGTTGTGAACATGGAAAAATAGGATAAAGGGCAGGGGTGGGGGGTGGAAGCGGGAGTGGAGAGGGAGGGTGAGTAGGCTGTTAAATGATTATGACTTTTCACTGAGCGCCTAACACGGTGCAGGTCTGTGCCATTTGTTGAGGGAAAGTCACAAGTCATAGCATTCAGCGTGGAGCTATATTAGTTCTAATCAGTTATCAAAAACTGTAATTATCATTGACAAAACTGTAAAAATTACCATTTTCTTGTGAAAATTGGAACTACTACAGTAACAAACGGAAAATAGAGAAGACAGAAGAGGGGGGGGGGATGCAGAGCAACATGATTCATGGGGGGGGGGGGGGGGGGGGGGGGGGGGGGGGGGGAGGAGAGGGAAGGAGAAAAGAGAGACAGACAGACAGAAAGAGGAAAGAAAGAGAGACAGAGAGAGTGCAGAGAGGCAGACAGACAGACAGAGAGAGAGAAGAGAGAGAGAGAAGAGAGGGAGAGAGAGAGGCAGACAGACAGACAGAGGAGTGGGGAGAGAGCGGAGAGACGGAGATGGAGATAGACAAACAAGAGAGATGAGTAGACAGTCAGAGAGAAAGATACATAGAGAGAAAAGGGAGACAGAGAGAGAGAGAGAGAGAGAGAGGAGAGAGAGAGAGAGAGAGAGGAGCAGACAGAGAGAGAGAGAGAGAGAGATACAGACAGACAACAGACAGACAGACAGACAGACAGAGGAAGATAGAGATCGGAGGGAAGAAAGAGAGAGAGAGAGAAAGAGAAAGAGAGAGAGAGAGACAGAAAGAAAGAGACAGAGACGACAGACCAAGGATGAGAGACAAAGGAAGATAGAGAGAGAGAGAAAAGAGAGAGAGAGAGAGAGAGATGAGAAAGAGAGAGAGAGACAGGGGAGGGAGAGAGAGAGACAGAGACAGAACAGACAAAGATGAGTGCTGAGAGAGAAAGGGAGCTAAAAAGTGGAGGGGGATGGAGAGAGAGAGAGAGAGAGAGAGAGAGAGAGAGAGAGAGAGAGAAGAGAGAGAGAGAGAAGAAGAGAGAGAAGACAGACAGACAGACGACAGACAAACAGACACACAGACAGAGACAGAGAGGCAGACAGACAGACAGACGACAGACAGACAAAGGTAAGGTTGGTAAGGGGGTTGAAAGAAAGAATTGAGCCAACTGCAGAGAAAAATGAAATCTCTGTTAAAGCAGTTTCCTCTCGTCAGCCGGCTTACCGCCAAGTTATTCCTCATTTATTAGGGCTCGAACCGATTTCTGTGCAGAACAATCATCATTACAATCTGCCATTTCGCTGTGGGATCGCTTCATTATTCACCGACCCGCACTTATGCTAAAATGTGTGTGTGTGTGTTGTGTGTGTGTGTGTGTGTGTGTGGTGTGTGTGTGTTGTTTTGTGTGTGTGTGTGTGTGTGTGTGTGGTGTGTGTGTGTGTGAGAGAGAGGAGAGAGAGAGAGGGAGAGAGAGAGAGAGAGAGAGAGAGAGAGAGAGAGAGAGAGAAAGTGTGAGAGAGCATATGTATGCATGTGTAGATATGTGTGTGACAGAGTAGGAAAGAGACTGAGAGAGAAAGAGGGAGAGGGAAGAGAGAAAGAGAGAAGGGATAGGATGAGAGAAAGAGAGAGAGAGGTAAAGACAGAGAGAGAGAGAGAGAGAGAGAGAGAGAGAGAGAGAGAGAGAGAGAGAGAGAGAGAGAGAGAGAGAGAGAGAACAAATGCGAATGTGAATGCGAGGCCTTGATGATTTTAGCCAAGATTCTAACTGAAGGGGTACACTTACAGAAAACATACTTACAATAGATCTAGTTGCCTTCTTCTTTGCGCTGAACCCTGTGAAGTGATCTGAAGCGATCAAAGCTAAGTGAATTTTCGTTGTTTTATTCGTTTATGTCTCACCTGATGAAGACCTAAGAGGTCGAAACGCGTTGTGTTTCGTCTTGTGACTCGTTTGTCCACGTTCTCTGGGCGGTTCGCTAACATTTATTTAAGATTTGGTTATACTTACAATACATAATGCAACTGGTAACACAATAATACTTACATTGAAGAAAACGATTACCATGATAGAAACAACAGTTTCAATAAAAATAATGTACATTACGGACACGCTAAGACGTAGTATCAACGATTTTCTGAGCTTTAGAAAAGATTGTGCAGATTGGATACAGTATTTTTATTTCTTAATAACAAGAGCAAAGTCAATTTACAACTACATGGGTCATTGTAATACTTTGGCTTGATAAGTTTTTTTTCTAATGTGCATGGTCAAAACGTTGTCAAAAAAGCCTAGTTGAA
>CM065730.1:44852447-44857447 GCA_033310375.1 Conus canariensis
GTGTATACGAACAAGTGCCACATGTGCTCGCACGCTTGGGCACACGCAAGGCACGCTCGCGTGCGCGCTTGTGTGTGTGTGTGTGTGTGTGTGTGTGTGTGTGTGTGTGTGTGTGTGTGTGTGTGTGTGAGAGAGAGAGAGGGAGAGAGAGACAGAGAGAGAAAGATGAAAAGAAAATGGAAAAAAGAAAGTGTGCGTGAGAGAGAGAGAGAGAGAGAGAGAGAGAGAGAGAGAGAGAGAGAGAGAGTGGTGTGTGTGTGTGTGTGTGTGTGTGTGTGTGTGTGTGTGTGGTGTGCGTGTGTGTGTGTGCCTCTGTGTGTGTGTGTGTGTGTGTGTGTGTGTGTGTGTGTGTGTGTGTGTGTGTGTGTAAAAAAGATGAAAGAAAACGGAAAGAAAGGACTAGAACAAACATGACAAAAGAAGTAACAACACAGAGAGACAGACAGACAGACAGACTAACAGACACACACACACTCACACAGACTAACAGACACACACACACACACACACACACACACACACACACACACACACACTCACACATACTAACACACACACACACACACACACACACACACACACACACACGCACACACACACACACTTGGTCGTGAGTGCACACCCCCTCTTCCTACATCCCAGAAGTACAGAGATGTTCACATACGACTTTGACTCCAATACACATCATTTTTCATTCCTTTTTTTTCTCATCATCTATTTTTAACCCAAACCCTTCCCCTCCTTCCTCTCCTTCCTCCCCCCCCCCCCCCCCCCCCCCCCCCCCCCCACACACACACACACACTCCTTCCACCTTTCAATTTCTTTCCCAGACGCGTCAGGACGGACAAGTGCATTAAGTCACCCCATTTACAGTGATGAAACGGCCCCGTCTGCGTCGCTGATTCTCCGCTCTTCGTTCGCCCCGTTCCCAGTATCTTCCTCCCCTCTTCCCGCCCACTTCCACACCCGTCCCCCATTTCTCCTAACCAGACCAATCCGTCAGTCACACAGGACAACCTGGGCAGGTCCTTCATCAGATTGAATTGACAATTCTTCACTTGCAGGTAAGGTAAGGCGATGTTGCTTACACCCCAGCTGACCGCGAAAGGCCATAGAAGGGCGGTCACCGCATTGAAGTGAACTCACATGTCATTGTAAAATATAAGAAAAAAAAAAAAACCTCATTCACACAATGTTTTAGAATGCACCTTCTAAAACCACACCTGAAATTTGGTTACCGCCTTGGCTTAAGGCTGTGTCAGGCCAATTGACATAGGCTAGAACACCAAAGCAACATCAAAATGTTATGCTCTGCATAGTTATGCGGGGATTGTCTTCAGTTGTGACAAGCTCCTAGCATAACATTATCAGTTTCCGAAATCCCCCGAAGTCGGAGTGTGGCTGCCCACGTGGTGGGGTAATCAAAAACGGTCACACACGTAATGTTCTCATCCCCAGCTGATGCATTTGTACCATAGTGTTCAAGTACTTTGGCTGTTTGGATGATCCCTGGAGTCTTTTAGCCAGGGTACGACAACAACAACAAATCTGGTTAAAAATCTTTCCTCCGTAACATCTTTTCTTCACCTGCATCATATCTATTGCCTGCAGCTTTTTCCATCTTCCGTCATTCATTTGGTAATCATCAGTCAATCATTCTCGATATATCTCGCACTGATTTCGGCTGCAGAAAAAGGAAATAAAGGACAAACAGAAAGACAGACAGACACACACACATTCACATGAACATTCACACACACACACACACACACACACACACACACACACACACACACACTCACACACACACACACACACACACACACACACACACACACACACACACACTCGCTCTCGTTCACATGCACAAACTTGCATGCAGACGTACATATCTACGCACTCTTTTATATCTATTTTTTCCGCTTTACACACCACAACAAACTCTTTTCTCTCTCTCTCTCTCTCTCTCTCTCTCTCTCTCTCTCTCTCTCTTCTCTCTCTCGCATCCCCAACCCCTTATCAAACCATACACACACACACACACACACACACACACACACACACACACACACACACACACACACCATGGGCACGCTTTGCCCCATCTTCAGGCATTACAGACTCATAGACGTATTCACAATCCACTACTCCAATACACATCATTTTTCACACCCCCACCCACCTTTTTTTTTCTTTTCGGTTTAATTAAAACCCATACCCCCTCCCCTCTCATCTCCTTCGCTCCCCCTCCCCCCCCCCCCCCCCCACACATGCATTCCGTCCGCCCACTCATTTCCTCCACAGATGCGTCAGGACGGACAAATTGCATTAGATCACCCCTTTGCAATGATGAAATTGAGCCGGCTGCGTCACTGATTCTCCGCTCTTCATTCGCCCCGTTTACCCCACCCCTCCCCTTCTCCCGCCCCCATTTTACCAGCCAGACCAATCAATCAGCCACGCTGGACAACCTAGGCCAGAACTTCATCAGATTCAATTCAGTTTTCTTCTCTTTCATCATTTCTATCGCCTGCACCCATTTTGTTCTACTTCTGTCACTCATTTGGTGCTTGCGTGTGTGTGTGTGTGTGTGTGTGTGTGTGTGTGTGTGTGTGTGTGTGTGAGAGAGAGAGAGAGAGAAAGAGTGAATGAGCGTGCGTGTGAGCGTGCGCGTGTGTGTGTGTGCATATGTGCGTGCTTGCGTATGTGTGTGTGTGCATGCGTGCGTGCGAGTGTGTGTGTGTGCGCGCGTTTGTGCGTGCTTGCGTGTGTGTGTGTGTGTGTGTGTGTGTGTGTGTGTGTGTGTGTGTGTGTGTGTGTGTGTGTGTGCCTGCATGTGTGCGTGTGCGCCTGTGTTTGTGAGTGCGTGTGTGCATTGGTTGAAACATATCATCTTTAGTTTTTGAGACAAATCATGTGTGGTGTGTGTGTGTGTGTGTGTGTGTGTGAGAGAGGAGAGAGAGCGAGAGAGAGAGAGGGAGAGAGAGAGAGAGAGAGAGAGAGAGAGAGAGAGAGAGAGAGAGAGAGATGGTTTCAATCAGCTGTCTCCAGGGTGCCCGGGGCAGCCGTCATCAGGCGACCGCTGACCCTTTCAGCCACCAGACCAAGAGGAGAAGCAAACCGTGAGTCAGTGTCATCCCCGCCCCACCACCACCACCCTCTGCTCCCCGTCCACCATCCCCAATACCTCTGCCTCCCTACCTAGAACTCATCAGATGGGCATTCCTCTGTTTCCAAGGAACCCCACCTGCTTGCCAGACCATCGAGCCAAGTGGAATGAACCTCTGAACCGAAAGGGGCACAACCACTTTTTTTAGTCGACTCACAACACCAGCCACGAGTTTCCCCGTCAAAACGCACAATGAAGTTAGGGGAAAATATTTCTTGTCTATGAAACGATCATTTTCACAGCAAAGGGAGATAACTCGCGTGCTGTCGACTAGCGACCATTCTCTTCTTTGCTGAACGATAAAAGCAAGCATTAAAACCTACGTCTTCTCCCCTCCAGCCCCTTCCGTCTTCTCTTCACTGATGACCCCACAGCCGTCGTTCTACCATATGGTTAACCGGTGTGAACATGTGGGTTTTATTGTCCTCTTCAACTCCCTTTCTGCTTTTGAGGCCTTTGATGGACATATAATCAGCCATCCTGAATTCCTTAACATGTTTAGCCTTACAACTTCACGAAAACTGATCATTACGACAGTGTTCTCGCTTGGGATCCCCATCATGCCGAGAATTCCGGAAATGTCGAAATCCGCAAATTCTCTGTCCCTATCACAGATTTGAAACTCAAACTTCATAGCTACGCTGAGGGCCTCTGGCAAAATGAGCAGAATGTATAAACAGTTGATAACTGTTTGCGATCCGTGTAAAAGTTTAAAACAAATCTACCATCTGTCACGAGGGGCTGCAAAGAAGAAACAGATTTGTGCCAGTTGTATACAGTCTACTTCTTTTACACACACTTGCATCGTTTACAAGGTGAGGAGGTTCAAGGTGCGTGTTACATGATGAGCCATCTAATGGGAGACGTGTTTACAGACTGTTGAGATTTGTCTGACGTTAGAGGTCAGTACATTGCGGTAAACTCCATGAAGCACTTGTTCAGAGATGTTCCACCACATGTGATTATTTTCTTAAAGAAGTCAGTATTTTTCGTTTGATGTGGGATTTTGTTTAAAAGCCACCCAATTCTAAGCCGTTATAAGCTTCTTTTGAGCTATTTTGATGCCATAGATAATCGATTTTTAGATGGTAACAGCTCTGCATGGCTCTATGTAATCCGCTATAAACAACATGCAATGCCATTTAATTCTTGTTCTTTTAGTGCTTTTTAGTCACTTACGTCGTTGTTGGTTTCCCTTTTTTGTTTGTTTGTTTGTTTGTTTTTCTCTTCCTCTCTTCCTCCTCTCCTCTTCCTCCTCCTCCTCCTCCTTCCATCTCCCTTTTATACCTTCTCCGTCTTCTTCTACTTCCACCCGTTCGTTCTTTGTTTCTTCATCTTCTTCCCGTTCACATTTTCGGATTGCCAATGACAGCTTACGGGATAAATAAAACGCTTTCTCCTGCTCACATCCCGCACCTCAGAGTTTTGAGGGTGATGGGGAGTGTGGAGCTGTGAACCACACGATTTGTTGTTGTCTTAGATGGTGTCAGAGGACAGCATAGTTGCAGGTTCAGATTCAGAATTTAGTTCCAAGATTCGCTTGGGGTATAAGGGAAGTAAATCATATACATGACACGTGTGTGAGAACTACAGTTGATCATAACAAATTGTATAATCAACTTGAATGAATTCCATAATCAACAAGTATGATATTACCTATACACCTAAATATAGAATTACACACACGCGCGCGCGCACACACACACACGCATGCACACAACACACACACACACACACACACACACACACATTTCTTCAGAGGCAATTGCTGTTACCAAGAATACCTTCATACGTAATCAAAGCGGCAAATGTTATTTGAGACTGTTTCTC
>CM065730.1:44862447-44864947 GCA_033310375.1 Conus canariensis
TTGTTCGTCTGTAGGCAAAGGGACGCAAATCTGAAGGAACTGAGTTTAACGCAGTTTATCTAAGATTGCTTTTCTATTGAACATTTTTGTACTCGTTTTCCAAGTTCAAGAAACGCACCAATAAGGAGTCATGCATTCGGGATCCTGCGATATTATGGCAGGGATCCCGTGATGTTTTGGCGGGGATCCCGTGACTTTGGGCAGGTATTCCGTAACATTTGGCAAGGATCTCGTGATGTTTTGGCAGGGATCCCGTGATTTTGGGCAGGGATTCCGTAATATTTGGCAGGGATCCTGTGATGTTTTGGCAGGGATTCCGTGATTTTTGGCAGGGATTCCGTAATATTTGGCAGGGATCTCGTGATGTTTTGGCAGGGATCTCGTGATGTTTTGGCAGGGATCCCATGATATTTTGGCGGGATCCCGTGATGTTTTATTCCGTTATATTTTGGCGGGATCCTGTTCCCGTGATATTTTGGCAGGGTTTCCGTGACATTTTGGAAGGGATCCCGTACTATTTTGGCAGGGGTCATTTGGGGGGATGCGGATCCAAGGATAGACCCAGGATCCTCCTGTCCTTGCCGCCTGTCTGAGGTCACCCGAGTTCCCTAGCAGTTTGACCGTGTAATCTGCCAGTCAGGACTGCCCTATGTCTTGGTGTCTACAGATCTGGTGATGGCGGCATCACTGCGAAAGGTTATTAGTCATGAGTTCATAAGATCTGAAGGACGATCAGGAAAGGAGAAAAAAAAAAGTTGAGAACTGGAGGTAGGAAGGTACAGGCAGAATAGTCAAAGATGTCTTCGCTGATTTTTCTTTTTTTTTTTTTTTTTTTTTTTTGGGGGGGGGGGGGGGGAGGGGCGTAAGGTGGGTTTGGTGTGTGCTGTGTGTGTGTGTGTGTGTGTGTGTGTGTGTGGGTGTGCGCGCGCGCGCGCGCTGTCTGTATGTGCGCGCGCTGTGTGTATGCGCGCGCGCGCGCGCGCGCGGTGTGTGTGTGTGTGTGTGTGTATTAGTGGGTGGGTGGATGGGTGGGTATTGAAGTGTGCTTTGTTTGCTCCCATGCTGGCGTGTGTTCTATTGCTATATACCAACGTAAAACTTCTTCGCCTTTTGCCCCTACGTTCTTGTTTCTTTTTCTTTCTTTCTTTCTTTCTTTTTCTTTGGCTACTTCGTTTTGTCAGGGCAGTCTGTGAGATGAACGAAGCTTTTCGATTTTTCAACTCCCACTCGACTCGCTGGTGTTCTGAGGAGAGACGGGAGGAAAGACAGGAGGGGGTCGCGGGTGGAGGATGGGGTGGGGGTGGAGCTCAGCTGTTGACCACACATATGGCTGCAGTCTATGGTGCAGCGGACAATATCGGTGAAAGTGATCCCAGGGTAGTGTGTTCGGGACTGCAGTTGCGTGTTGACAGTCTGGGATAGTGTCGTCCATTTTGTTTCGGATTCCATGTGAGTTTTTTTTTCTCCCCTTTTTACCGCCAGTTAAAAAGACAGTGCATTGACCCGTATCTGCTGATTTGTTGACCTGCCAGGAGGATGACACACAGATACTGAACCGAATTTAACACAAGGTGGAGATTTTATAGAACTTGACCCGATGACGAACCCGAAAAAAGTTCGGTGCGAATTGGATTCAAACGGCGGATCCAGATTATTTTCCACTGCCTTTAACATTGCAGGAATGGCAATTTTCGTCGTTTTCTCAACAAACTATAAAGACGCCCGGGAGAGCTCAAACCCCTACCATGGTCAAAGAGCCCTCCTGGGTGCAGGCTTTGACCCAAGTCCAGATCCTATCTAGCCACCACGATTGTTCTAAAATCATATCTGCAGTTTCTTTTTAAAGGCATAGGATTGCCGCTGATGTGTGATGATTGTGGAGCGTTTACATTGTGCAGTCAATGGGTGCCACATCCCATCAGTCCTCGTGCTTGATACTGAATTTGGTGGTTTTTAAGTTCAAACTCGGTAGTGCTTCGCGAGCAAAAGGTACAAGTCGGATTTCTCACTTTTCGAATTCAACAATCTATGCAAGCGTGCTGGTTTGTGTATACCTACACAGAGGGTGGGATACACGCAGTAAAGTTTCGATAATCCGTGTCCATTGGGCGGAATATGAAGACCATGAAAGCATTGACCGTCACAGGAACGTTTGGGAAGGAGATGGAGAGCGGTAATCGTCCTTTTGAGATGTCGCGAAAGGTGCTAAGACTGAGGTGACCGAGAACAATGTCTGTTGCGGGTTGGTCGATGATGATGTAATGAGATGACGACGGCGGAGAGTATGTATATGACAACTGGCGGTCAGGGACGTGCATTCATGACTTCAGTAACACATAGAGACAATCGTTACAAATTCCTGTCTCCTTCCCTGCTCCCCACAGTAATGTCCTGCACGTGATATCAGAACAGACAGTGCAGGCTGTCCTCCTGGGGGTGACCTCATGGCAACCAGACATCGATAGCTCTTCATCAATTGAAGGCACCTTGTCTGCTGAAG
>CM065730.1:44874947-44892447 GCA_033310375.1 Conus canariensis
TACATCGCGAGAGAACACACGTCAGCATCAAGCAAGGAAACCAGTAGTACGATAGCTGACTGTTCCGTCTGTACCTTGCGGTCTCTTTCAAATTCACCTGTGTTTCCAGATCTTCGTCATATAATGTCATGACTGTGTCATAACGTTTCCGCAGTGTTTCATGCTGCAAACATCCACTGGGTAGTACAGGGCTCACTGGCTGACTATAAATATAATCAGAAAATTTACAGCTGATTTTGGTAACACAGCTTGGCGCCACTCCTATTATTTCGTTTTATATTTAACCAGAGCGTGCAAATTTGAATCTTCTGTTATCCACTCAGCGGGTACCAATATGTGTGGTCCCTAATTCGAGGAAGGTGAGTGGGGGAATCTCTCTCTCTCTCTCTCTCTCTCTCTCTCTCTCTCTCTCTCTCTCTCTCTCCCTCCCTCCCTCCTCTCTCTCTCTCTCTGTCCCCCTCCCTAACTCTTTCTCTCTCTCTATCTCCCTCCATCTCTGTCTCTGTTTCTCTCTCTTTCACACACACACACACACACACACACACACACACACACACACACACACACACACGCACGCACGCATGTACCCCCCCCCCCACACACACACATGCATGCATGCATGCTTGCACACAGATGCTCCTCTCTCTCTCTCTCTCTCTCTCTCATACGTGGTACACACACACACACACACACACACACACACACACACACACACACACACACACACACACACACACAAATACGTACAATTATATGCCGGCGTCTGCCGGTTTGTACATGGGTATGGTCTGTTGGCAAGATTATAGAAAAGCTGCTGGGCTAAAATCTAACGAAATTTAAAGGAAAGATGGAAAGTGGTCCGAAGACGAACCCGCCATTGAATTTTGGCACAGATTTGTGACGTCGATTCGAAAAGGACGGATCACGAGGATAAGTTCAGTGAGACAACGCAGAAATAATGAAATGGACTTTAATGGCACTCGGTTAAAAACATGGAATGTTGCCCGTGAACTTTTTGGCAATTCGTGAATCAAATCCAGGTAAAAAAAAAATCAGACCCGTGTTCTCTCTCTCTCTCTCTCTCTCTCTCTCTCTCTCTCTCCTCTCTCTCTCTCTTCATCTTCAATACAGCCACAGTGACACTATCCCCATGCCATTCATTCCGGCTCCCCGTCCATAGCCCTAGCATGTCCCTTTGTGTTCCGGGCACTGGCAATCCACAGGAGACAGTCGATGTCTGTCGTCACGAAGCAACGACTGGACAGATCGCAACAAAACTCGGTACAAAGATGGAATGGGGACCTGGAACGAACCCCCTCCGTTTTGGTGCGGATCCATGGAACAAATCAGGGTCACGGGGCAAATCGAAGATCCGTTCAGCAATATTACGGAGAAACCACTGGACCGATTTCAACAAACATGGAGAGAGACGGAATGTTACCCAAAGAACAAGCTCCTTAAATTTTGGTTCGGATGTGCGCGCGTGCATGCGTGCGTGCGTGTGTGTGTGTGTGTGTGTGTGTGTGTGTGTGTGTGTGTGTGTGTGTGTGTGTGTGTGTGTGTGTGTGAGTGTGTGTGTGTCTGTGTGTGTCTGTGTCTGTGCTTGTGTGTGTCTGTGTGCATGCGTGCGTGTTTGTGTGTTTGTGTGAGTGTGTATGACCGCTTCTATATATGTCTTTCTGACCATAAAATGTTCCGAAATCAAATGCATGTATATATTAAACTTACAGAAGAGTACTTAAACATTCTGAAGTCTTCAGAATCTAAATTGAAAGCCGCTGGAGCGCTGCACAAATCTTTGAAAAGATTGACCGAAAAGTCGCTGGCTACAGTCGAGATAGCAATTTTCCACCCAACTCTCAGAAGGGTGCCCACGATAGCACTATCCACAGCATGGCTTTCCATACCACGGACAATCACAGTCAGCCAGCGCTCCATCGCCGACCGCCCCACATCTCCAGAAGCCGTCATTCAGCGACACAAGTTTGACCCGCCGTCACCCATACGGCTGGAAGGTTGTCTGCGCCGCCTGACACTGACCTCTCACATCAGTGTCCCGAGAGAGAGATCTGCCACCTCTCCCTTGATGTTCGCTGCTGTGCCATCCCGTAGGGAGCAAATGATATCCAAGGTACAGATCTGCATTTATGCGGCAGGTCTAGGATCGACTTTGAGGGCGGATCAAAGATTCGTTTAACGTTTGCGGACGTCTTCGCTCTCCCTTAGGCTTAGTTCATACATTTTGAAGCCATGTTTCTGATCAGCTGTCTTTTGACAGACCGACCGTTTCCATCTTACTCATGTAAGATGTGTGTGTGTGTGTGTGTGTGTGTGTGTGTGTGTGTGTGTGTGTGTGTGTGTGTGTGTGTGTGTGGGTGGGTGGGTGGGTGTATGGGTGTGTGTAGGTTTGTGTGGGTTTTGCTTGCTACTTGGTCTACTCTATCGTTCTTACCAACTGTCATCTCCATCTTCTGCACAGTCTACTATTATCATTCTCACCAGGTGTCGTCTCTATCTTCCACACTGTGTGCTATTTCCTCCTCCCCATCTGTCGTCTATATCTTTAACACAGTCTGTTATATCATTCTCACCATCTGTTTTCTCCATCTTCCACACAGTCTACTACATCATGCTCACCATCTGTCGTCTCTATCTTCCACACAGTCTGCTATATCATTCTCCCCGGCAGTGACCTCCATCAAACATTTTTTTAGCTGGTATCATAGCGGGGTGACTGCAGGAGGAAATTCAAAGAAGTGTAAAAACAGAATTACCTGGCCGCTAAACGAAGGAACAAACGAGCAAATAAACAAAGAGCGCGTTTTTGAAGCAGACCCAATACATCGTTTTAGCAACCTGCACAAGCTGGCGTCCTACAGAAAAACAAACCGACAAAAACAGTGGATCCTGAACTTAAAAAAAGAAGAAATATAATGAAATGAACGAAAACACCTCTAAAGAGACTGCTTCGCTTGATGCCCCCTTTTCTGCGTTCTCCCCACCCCGCCAATGGAAAGTACGCACTTTATGTGTCATCCAGGGAGGACTCTTTAACCCTGTTATCCCTGGTAGCCACTTGCTGATGAGCAATCCAGCACATGCACGAGGCAGCCCTCCCTATCATGGGGAACTAACCAACACGTATATGAAAAAAAAAATTCCCATCTAAAATCTGCTGGAGCACAACGTACGTGTGGGTGCTACTTTTTGAAGAAAGCGTATACAAGTAAGCATATTTTCTTTTCTTCTGCGCTATGTGACTTGAATTAGCTGCTGAGAATCCGAAACAAAGTTGAAATGGGTTTGAATTTCACGTTTTAAGGCTGTATTCATCATAACTGTAAGTGTAGGGAAGCTGCTTCTTTTGTGTGACTATCTTACACACTTCTTGGATAGTCTGGTCGGATGTAAGGACTGAGACAATGCAGTTCTTCATTAATCATGGTAGTGCTGCTGGCACTTCCATTGCTGCTGCTGCAAGTACTACTACTACTACTACCACTACTACTACCACTACTACTACCACTACTACTACCACTACCACCACTACTAACTACCACCTACCCACTACTACTACCACTACTACTACCACTACTAACTATACCACTCACCACTACCACTACTACCCACCATACCACTACTACTACCACTACACACTACCTACCACTACTACTACCACTACCAACCACTACTACTACCACTACACACTACTACTACCACTACTACTACCACTACTACTACCACTACCACTAACTACTACTACCACTACCACTACTACTACCACTCACTACTACCACTACCTACCACTACTACACTACTACCACTACTACTACCACTACTACTACCACTACTACTACCACTACCACCACTACTACTACCACTACTACTACCACTACTACTACCAACTACTACCACTACTACTACCACTACTACTACCACTACCACCACTACTACTACCACTACTACTACCACTACTACTACCACTACTACTACCACTACCACTACCACTACTACTACCACTACTACTACCACTACCACTACCACTACTACTACCACTACCACTACTACTACCACTACCACTACTACTACTACTACTACTACTACTACTACCACTACACTACTACTACACTACCTACTACTACTACTACTACTACTACTACCACTACTACTACTACTACTACTACCATACACTACTACTACACTACTACTACTACTCACTACTCTACCACTACTACTACACTACACTACTACTACTACATACTCACTACCACTACTACTACTACCACTACTACTACTACCACTACCACTACTACTACCACTACTACTACTACCACTACCACTACTACTACCACTACTACTACTACTACTACTACCACTACCACTACCACTACTACTACCACTACTACTACTACTACTACTACTACTACTCCACTACTACTACTACTACTACATACTACTACCACTACCACTACTACTACCACTACTAACTACTACTACACTACTACTACTACTACTACCACTACTACTCACTACTACTACTACTCACATACTACCATACACTACTACTACTACTACTACCACTACTACTACTACTACTACTACTACTACTACTACTACACTACTACCACTACTACTACTACTACTACTACTACCACTACCACTACTACTACCACTACTACTACTACTACTACTACTACTACTATTACTTTCATCCATCACCACTTCTTACCCTACTACCATTGCTACTACTACTACTACTACTATTGTTATTATGATCATTGTCATCATTATCATTATTTTTTTAACTGTTGTTCTTGTTGTTGTTACTAATGTTGGTATTATTGTTGTTTTGACACTGTTTTAACAGACAAAATTTCTCCCCAAACTAGGGTTAAAGTTCATCTTCTTTGAACAAACCGTCAATAAACGCAATGTTCACAAAATGCAGTTTTCTCATGATTTTTGTCGACAGCGTTCAGACCACGACTCTGGGTTGTCTGGGAGTCCTGGCCAGGAATCAGGTTCCGCTAAGACCGGACTTGGAGCCAGAGAACTTGGTCCGCATGAGCTGACCTGTCACGAACTGGCCATCTGAGAGTGTGGGAATAGCACAGTTAGTAGAGCGCCAGATTCACTATCCTGGTGATCCTGCGGTCGCAAGTTCCAATCTCCGCCGAGTTGTTTTGGTACAGGGGATTTTCCCCTCGGAGTTAATGTTGCTTCTGACTCCATTACCGAGAAGTCCTACGAATGAGACCATAAACCGAGGTTCCACGTGCGAACGCGCGCATAACATCTTGTACACACATAAAATGCCAATCTTCGGAAGAAGACAAGTTTGGTGGTTGGTATGAATGACACGTTACACATAGCAAACACTCGGCATGAGAAATCGAAAGAATTAAGGGCAAAATGTTGAACATTTATCATTGACTGTAGCGCGATCAGGCAGCTCTTCAGTCGGTCGTACCTAGGTAAGCAGCCCGTTATGTTAACGGGGATGTGGATTATAAAACACTTAGAGCTTGGTTTCGAACCGAGGATAGGCGCTAAATGCTATAACAACAAAAACAACTATTACTAATACTACCACCACTGTTACTACTACTACTACTACTACTACTGTTGCTGCTGCTGCTACTACCACTACCACTGTTACTACTACTACTACTACTATTGTCCGGCTGCCCGCTGAACAGGGTTCCTAGCTCATCAACTAAACCTCGCTGTATTTCCACAGAAGGAAAGGCCACAAAACAGCGGGGCAATCCAGATCGATAGTAATCCTTTTCCTTATTAATGGCTTTCTGAGCAAAGTCCAAAGGGGGCAACTGCTCCCCTCCCCCACCCCTACCCCTTCTTCACCCACAGCCCCAAATCACATTCCTATTTTCAGGCTGCTGCTCGCGAGAATAATGTTGAATCAGGAAAATATTGTTTCATCCCCCATTCGTTTTGATTTGGGTGATGACGTCATCGGACAGAGGTTAAGCTTGAGTTTCAGTGTCATTTTTTTTCTGGCGCCAATTTTCTATCGATATCATTTGTTTGTGTGTTTGTCGACCAGGTTTCAAAGGAAGCCATTCCTCTTTACGAGCGTTTTCTCCTGGGCACATGATTCACAGTGTGAGATGAAGCTTTCAGTAATATCTGTATTCTCAATGAAGTTAAATCTTTGTCAATAAAAAAAAAGGAACACACACACACACACTATAACAAAGAAATGTATAGATAATCAAAGCATTCCTTTCTCAAATGCGGCTGGAAACAACATTAACACAACACGCTGATTTCAGTGATTTACCGGTGGGCTGCATTAATTAAGATATAACCGGGAACCCTAGGCGTGGTGTGTTACAAATACCTTCCACCACTCTACACAGGAGGGCGGGGGAAGGGACGTCATCAGACTAATACATCTGTGGGATTTGTCGGCCCCGGCCGTCTCCTACACAGAGTTGTGTTAGCTGCTGCCTCAGATGGGAAGAATAGCATCACACAGTCAAGTCTTCCATATAACGAAGATTGTGAGGGTTGTTCAGATTCCCTGACACATTTTCCAAGGGTCTCTTTCACTCCGGTTTTTGTCGACGCTGGGGTATATCATGAACGGGAGCCCCATCATTTAGCCTCAGATCAAAAAGGAACTTCATGGCACCGTCTTCTTTTACCCCGATTTGTCTGTTTTTCTTTCTTTTTTTTTTAAGTCTCAAATTACGTAGTCCTTTGTATCTTGCATTTGGGGTTGCTAATCAGAATCTATTTCTTTTCCGTAGCCATAAGTCACAGTCTTTATTGTCGGGAAAGTATTCCTGGAGACTGTCACTAGCTGGACGTGATAGCACCCCCCGCACAACACACACACATACACACAGGGGGGAGGGGGAAGGGCACTCGCTCATGTTTGCCTCAGGACAAAGCGCGTGATTCGGTACGCAACCCTTGATCAGCAAGGCACCACTGAACACATTGGAAAGTGACCCAGCAGCAGTGCAATGTCTCCTTAATTGGGGTGCCAGTTGTTGGCCATTCCCTGTGGAACATCATGAGGCTGCAGCAGGACGGGTACCAGGGTGTGGTTGTATACGGGGAGCCGGAATGAGCGGCGTTGGAATAATGCCACTGATTCAGCACGGATAATGAGACAGACCCCCCCCCCCCCACACACACACACACACTATCTTGTCCCATCTCATCTCCCCCCCCCCCCCCATCTCATTAAAATATGTACCTTTTCCATCACTTGGGGTAAGACTGGGCCTTCAAATGAATGAATACGCAAATGAAAAAACAACACTACGCGTTCGATCTTTTCGGTCTTCTTCAGGCGAGACAATTATCCTTCTAAACGAAGGACGTACAGACAGCCACATGCCTCTTTGAAGTGGGAGCAAAATGGCCACGGAATGACAATGAAGCTGCTGGGGAACAACACGGGTTAACATATGATGATTATAACAACAACAATAATAATGATGATGATAATAATAATAACAATAATAATAATAATAATGATTATACTAATGATAATAACAACAAGAACAACAACAACAATGATGATAATAACAGTCATAATAATAATGATGACGATGATGATGATAATAATACTACTAATAACAATAATAATAAGAAGTAGAATAATAATAATGATAATGATAATGATGATAATAAGGTAAAGAAAATATTTCTATTACTGCGAATAATGTAATAATGGTAGTATAATTTAACATATGAATCCAAGAGAACTTTAATGAGATATTACTAGTTTCATCCTGAGAACAACAAACATCCGTGGCTTCACCTCTGTCTTCATTCTTCATTGTAGCAAGATCAAAAGTTAGTATCCTAATACCCTTTGCATCTTGTTTCTAGCATGGGAGGTTTACAACAAGATAGAGAGAGAGAGAGAGAGAGAGAGAGAGAGAGAGAAGAAGACAGACAGACAGACAGACAGACAGACAGACAGACAGGCAGGCAGGCAGGCAGGCAGACACACACAGAGGCAGACAGACAGACAGAGACAGAAATAGAAAGAGAGAAAGCGAAAGTGAGAGAGAGAGAGAGAGAGAGAGAAGACAGACAGACAGACAGACAGACAGACAGGCAGGCAGGCAGACACACACAGAGGCAGACAGACAGACATAGACAGAAATAGAAAGAGAGAGAGAGAGAGAGAGAGAGAGAGAGAGAGAGAGAAGAGAGAGAGAGAACTCTAAACTCTGAAATTTTTAATTGTGTGGTCACCGACCTGTATACAATGGGTACAAGTTTGCTGAGAATAAAAAGAAATGAGTACGGGTCATCAGCAAAAGGAAGAAACTTGTTTTCAGAAACACAAGCAAACAATTGCAAAGGGAAATAATTCAAGGAAACAAACCAAGATAAACAAAAATATTTTCACTTGCATTTGAAACCAGTCACAGCACATATTCATATGTCTAGTTTCCGTTCATAAGTTGATGTCTAGTTTTCAGTGCACAAAAGATATACATTGCCAAATTTCTAAGGATCATCATGTTTTCAAATTTTATCAAATGAGCTAAACAATCGCCACTTGGATAGGAACAGATTCTTGATAAATATTTTTCTCGCAAACACGAGTACTTTAGACATTCAAACAAGAAACGAAATCGTTGTCAATTTCATTACAAAATGGACAGTTTTTTGGTTGTTCGTCATATCTGTTAATTTTTAATATCGCGTAATCCCAAACGAAATCTCGAAAGAGCATACTGAAATTCACTGACAAATATTTTTCTTTGTGGAATGTAGATTTGAATGATCTGTATGTTGAAAAATGATCATTCTGAGAAATTTTTGCATTCCAATCTTGTATATAGCTATCCAACATTCGTTGTTTTAGTTCCTTCAAGAACATCACTTCATTTCCACTCCTCCCTTTATCCAAATCTCTGAAAAACCCAATATATCAAAACATCTCTTAATATAATATGACCAGTTATAATAATTGAAATGACCACGGGAAAACTCGGGAATATTATTTAGAATCATCAAGTGGGCTTGCTTTGGAAATCTGTCAATTGCCATATTTTGGAGTTTAGACCAGTATTTAACGGATTTCAAAGTACTGTCAATACACAAAGGATACCGACCGGTTTCACCATATATCATGGTATTTAGACTTTTGGGACTCGCACCCAGTAAACGTTTACAAGCGAACAAATGAACTGCTGAGAGAGAGAGAGAGAGAGAGAGAGAGAGAGAGTCGGAAACTTGGGAGAGCCGAGGAGAGAGGAATCGCTGTGGGCGGGAGGGGCGGTGAAAGGCGCGTTGACTGGAGAGAGGGGCTGACAGGGGAGGGCAACTGGAGACAAAACAGGGGGTAAATGGAAAAGGAGGTGTGTGGGAGGCGGGGGGTGAAGAGGAAGTTTCTCATGTTGACTGTAGCACGCCGTATGAAAATAACCAAAGCATCGTCTGAAGCCAGGCCTGGTCATCATTCTACAGGCGGGATTCCACAGCGGTGAAGACAGCGACATTCCTTTGCTCAATTTGTTGTCGTGTCTTGTACAACCAGAGTTGATGATTTCCCCCTGGGGAAGAGAGAGAGAGAGAGAGAGAGAGAGAGAGAGAGAGAGAGAGAGAGAGAGTATGTGTGTGTGCGGGAGGGCGAGTAAGAGAGGAGAGACATGAATCTAACAAACAGCCATGCATCATAAGAAGCGTTCAATTGTTTCTAGGTTGATATATATACACACAAGTGCTTACACACACACATATGCACGCGCGCGCACACACACATACACACGCACACACACACACACACACACACACACACACACACAACACACACACAGGCGCGCGCGCGCACTCACGCACACACACACTCTGACACACACACACACACACACACACACACACACACACACAATGCACGCACGCACGTACGCACGCGCGCGCGCACGCCACACACACACACACACACACACACACACACACACACTAAACACGCAAAGACACATGCACAATGATACACATCCGCGCGCGCGCGCGCGCGCACACACACACACACACACACACACACACACACACACACACACACACACACACACTTTTCTTTCGACCTAGATTATTTAAGCTTCCCCTTGGAAAGAAATTCTTCCTCGGGTGCACATTAATGTCAAAGCAAATTTAAAGCAGAGGAGAAACATTCTCCAGTCTAGTTGTTTTAATGTTTGTCCTGAGTGAGAGAGTCGGGTGGGGGTGGGGGAGAGAGAGAGAGAGAGAGAGAGAGAGAGAGAGAGAGAGAGAGAGAGAGAGAGAGAGAGAGAGAGAGAATGCGAATGCGAATGCGAATGCGAATGATTTATTCAGATAAAGGCCATAGCCCACACTGAAGGGGTGACACCCGTAATACAACACACAAGAAGAATTCTCAGTAAGAAAATGGAAAGAAAAAGCTATTACACGTATATGCACTACGCAAACTATTATGAATAGACTGTTCGCATTCGCTTTTGAGCTTCATATATGTACACAGCAAGATCGAAAAGGTCATTTTCATTTCTTGTTGCTAACAATAAGTTGACCCTAAAACTACAAGGGTCACAATAATACTTAGTCTTAATAAATTTAACTCTAAGGTCACTGCGTGCAGGACAGCAAAGTAAAAAATGTATTTCATCTTCCTTTGCCTGATTACACAAGCGACACATCAATTCCTTATCTTTCAGAACACTGTATCTAAACCGATGGCAAGCAATGTCAGAGACACCAAATCTAAACTTACTCAATGCACTCTTAACATATCTATTTATATTCATTTCAATGTATGGTTCAACCACATGTGCTGTTTTAAAGAGTCTGTATTGTGCAAATCTGTCACTGCTATAGATGTGGTCATGCCAGTCTTGCCATCTGCAATCGATCATTCTTTGTTTAAAACATTAAAAAAATCCCGATATACTTTCAACGCCCTGGTTGTCCCAAACATAAGCAAAACCATAAGAATTTAAGCACTGACGACATTGGTAGCCCATGTCTTCTTGCCATTACCATCCAACTGTCGCAGTGTCTTATAAGCTTTGAATGGTATCTTCCTTTCCTCCATTCTGGTTATTTTCAGCCAATACTTAATACATCTAAAAACAGAATTGCTATAAATTGGATACCTTCCGAGTTCACCATAAACTAAATCATTTGGTGTTCGATTGTCTATATTCAAAAATCTTTTCATTGCATACAAATGAACATTCTCCATTTCGACATTTTTCTCGAGAGCCCAAATTTCAGTTCCATACTGTAAGATTGGCTGTGCCTGAGAATCGAATAACTTCGAAAAAACAGAAAATGCGCTACTATTCAATTTATATAAAATATGACGAATAACTGTGACTGCTCTCCTTGCCCTATTTGCTATATCTTGACACCCAAAAGTGAAACTTAATCTGGTAGTAAAATAAAATCCAAGATATTTGTATGCGTTCACTACACCAATGAATTCGCCCCCGTAGGTCCATTTTTCATTAGTGCCAAATATCCACCTTTACGAAACACAATGATATTGGTCTTATTCATATTTACTTTTAATTCTAAATTAGTAGCAGCTGTATGCAAACTGTTCAGTAGTCTTTGCAGACCAACAACAATTGTAGACAGTAAAATAATGTCGTCAGCAAAAAGTAATACAAACAGTTCCAAGAGATCAAAAGTAACACCATGTCGTCCATTTTGAATAATCTCCAAGGCCAATTCATTTATGAACAGAGAGAATAAAACCGGACTACAAACATCCCCTTGCTTAACCCCTCTTGTACACTTAACAAAATCTGATAATTTTGCTCCCGCTCTAATTCTTGCTTTTACCTCTTTATACATGCTTTTTACGCAACGATACAATTTACCTTTAATTCCATTTTATTTTTACAAAATAGGCCACAATATATTCCGTAAAATTGAATCAAAAGCTTTTTCAAAATCTACAAAAGCCACATACAGCTTCTTGTTATTTACAAATTGTTTTTGAAGTGCAGCTAGTAAACTAAAGATATGATCAATGGTAGAATAACCTTTTTAAAATCCTGCTTGATGTTCACCAGTTATAACATTCTGAGAGATCCGTTCATGAAGTCTATTATTAATAACTGAACTATAAAGTTTACTACATACATTGCACAAAGAAATGCCTTTATAATTATTTACACCGTTTATCTCCCCTTTCTTAAATAACGGTAATATTATGGATTCTTTCCAATCTTCAGGATAAATCCCTGTATCAAATAAATGATTAAACAATTCAACTAGAAAACTTAAAACAGTCTCACCAGAATTCTTAAAAAAATTCCCCAATTAGGCCATCGGGTCCGGCAGTTTTACCATTCCTTAATTTCTTAATAGCTGATGATATTTCCTCCCTGGATATTGGTCTGTCTGTCTGTCATTACTCAACGCATTGTCAGTTTCAATGGACTCCATATCATCCTTATCCAAAAGATTTTTAAAGTGTAGGAACCAATCCTGCACCGGAATGTTATTTGCAAGTCGGATTTTCTTTTAAGAAATCTTGTGTACAGTATTCCAGAATAACTGCTGATTTTTGGCCGAAGACAAAAGATCATTCAAAAGGGAATCATTATATTCTTTCTGTTTTCTTTCATTTAAGAGAGAGAGAGAGAGAGAGAGAGAGAGAGAGAGAGAGAGAGAGAGAGAGAGAGAGAGACAGAGACAGAGACAGAGAGACAGAGAGAAACACACACACGCACACACACACACACACACACACACACACACACACACACACACACACACACACACACACACACATGCACAGACGCGTACACGGGCACGAACGCAAGCACGACAATTAAAACAAGGTGATTATACAGTCATTTTCCGTCCCTCCTCCCCTCCCTTTCCCCATTGTCGCTACTTCAAGGGCCAAACTGATGTGGGTGAGCTAACCCTGTTTCTTAGCACAAAGATTTAACACACCATGGGAGAAGAAGAAGAAGAAGAAGAAGAAGAAGAAGAAGAAGAAGAAGAAGAAGAAGATGATGATGATGATGATGATGATGATGATGATGATGACGGTGATGAAGATGATGAAGAAGAAGAAGTTGAGGAGGGGGAGGAGGAGGAGGAAAACGAAGAAGAAGCAGAGGAAGAGGAGGAGGAGGAGAAGAAGAAGAAGGAGGAGGAGGAGGAGGAAGAGGAGGAGGAGAAAGGAGGAGGAGGAGGAAGGAGGAGGAGGAGGAGGAGGAGGAGGACGAGGAGGAGCAGCAGAAGAAGAAGAACAACAACGACAAGTGGAACGAAGAAGGAGAAGAAAAAGAAGAAGAAGAAGAGGTGAGGGGGAGGAGGAGGAGGAGGAGAAGGAGGAGGAGGAGGAGAAGGAGGAGGAGGAGGAGAAGAAGAAGCAGAAGAAGAAGAAGGAGGAGGAAGAGGAGAAGGAGGAGGAGAAGAGGAAGAAGAAGTGGAACGAAAAAGAAGAAGAAGAACAACAACAAGAACAAGAACAAGAAGAAAAGGAGGAGCAGAGGAGAGGGGGAGGGTAGAGGAAGAAGAAGAAAAACACCAGCAAGAACGGGAAGAAGAAAGAAGAAGAAGAAGAAAGAAGAAGAAGAAAGAAAAAAAGAAGAAGGAGGAGGAGGAGGAGGAAGAGGAGGGTGGAGGAGGAGAAGGGGCAGGATGAAGAGGAGGAGGATAAGAAGGAGGGAAGGAAGAAAGAAAGAAGATGAACATGAAAATGGAATGGAAGGAGAGAAAAAAAAGGAACAAGAAAAAAGGGGGAAAAAGGTAAACCAATAATCACAAATAGAAGAAAGATTGAAAGAAAGAGCCAAAGAAAGAAAGAAGGAAAAACAGATGATGCAGATGAGAAAGAACAAGTAGGAGAAAAAAGTGAGATGGCCCTGGACGTGTAAAAGGCAGCTGTCTTGATTCGATTGCTCTCAACACGTGTTGTTAAACTTCTCGTTGTTGAACGAGAGGGAAAAAGAAAAAAGGTTGATATAACCAGTACTCTGGTACACCCTCTCCCTCCCCCCTCCTCCCGAAAAGAAAAGGAGTAATCCACGGCCATCGCCATGTGCACGTGTGTTATGAAACCACCAACCGGCATTCTATGATTGTGTGGCTCGAAAATTGAGCACCGAGTTCCAAGTTCAAATCCCACAGACGCCTGATATGGAACAGTTGTCTTTTTGCTGCCCGTGTGAATATGGCATGGTTCCGATGGTATCTGTGGAGTAAGATGGGCAGCCTAGCCCCCCCCCCCCCCCTTCCTCATCTCAAGACACGGTTATCCCTGTTCGCCCAATCGCCTGTGGTAGCTGTGGACGTTAAGCCTGAATAAGTTACGCCGATGTTCAAAAATTCGCGTGGACGAACACAAACTTTGATGCACACACCACGCTCGTATACATGCAAGCACGAGCTGTCTTGCATGCACCCATGCACAAGCACATTTTCCGGTGCGATTAGCAATCGCCCCGTGGTAAAATGGCAATTGCGATGTGTACCGGGGTATATAAGAACTGGCTACTGCGCCGGTGCCACTTCAACCTGCACTGGTGCAGAAGACAATTGCTGATTTGCACCGAAACGATTCCAAGCCACACCAAAGACATTCAAGCGGAACCAGTCCAAGCGAAAACACTCATGCATAAATCTGAGATGAGGGCTCAAACTGTCCACATTTTTCTTTTTCTTTCACATACAATCCACTGTACATCCGGAACAAATTGCTGATGGGAATAAAAAGGTATTCGTCATTTTCACCCAGGCACTGCCAACATCACAACCGAGTCAAGTGAACGTAATTCAGTGGGTTTTTTTTCCCCCTTGGATGATCATGAGGGGCAGTACGAAAATAGTAAAGTATTCATATGCAGTCATACGTATCATACGTACACATCAGTGACTACTTCGTTTTCAAGTCTTTACGGCGATTGGCAATTTTCCCGGTGCAAATCGAAATTCTTATCTGCACCAGAGTAATTTAAGACTGTACCGGTGTAGCAATCAATTCTTACTTACTCCTCTGCAGATCGCAGTTGCAATTTACTCTGTGGTGCTTGCTGATCGCACCGAATTTTCATTTGCACCGTCATACACACGTAACATGCCCACACCCACTGATATATACAAAAAACACGCATGCATACTCACACACATACACACATGACAAATACACACACATAACACGCACATACAACACATATAAACACTCACATGACACACACGCATGCACAGACACCAGCGCACACGCACACGCACACACACAGGAGAAAATGTTTACCAGCAACCTTTTTTGATATCACTAAAGCTTATCATCAAGAATGGCTCTCTCGTTTGTTTTATAAACCCAAAAGAGACTGGATTATCAGGAAACATTTATGATTTTCTTAGACTTCTTAGAAAATAGATATATTAGAACAAAGGGAGGGAACTCCTATTCTACAAGAAAAAAATTACACACGGACATTCCTCAGGGGTCTGTTATTGCACCTTTACTTTTTAGTATTCTGATGTATGATTTATCCACAAAAATTACTAAAAAATATGGAGCTAGCCCAATATGCAGATGACATGTGCATATGGACGAAAGTGACATTAAAAAAATGTACATCTGTCAGATCACAAAATTATATTAAAAAGTTATATCAAAAAGAATTAAATACCTTTTCTGCTTACATGACTGAAAATGGTTTGCAAATACCAACTTAAAAAACACACATGATGTTATCTAATACTGGAGCTGATCCAGTTAATATGCCTTTATTTCAAGTCAACGGCATACCCATCAAATATACAAAAATAGTGAAATCCCTTGGAGTAAATCTAACATTAAAGTTGTCATGGAATTTTCATATAGAGCGTATTCCAACAAAAGCTCGAAAAACTTTAAATCTATTAAAGATTATAAGCAAGCATGCTTGGGCTCAGGACACAGTTACTCTTTTGCACCTTTCTACTGCACTGGTTAGATCAAAATTAACGTATGCACATGAGGCGTTTTTCAGTGCACCCGAATACTTACTGAAAAAGCTTCAAAGTATTGATTCCAAAGCATGTAAGATAGCCATGGGACTACCAGTCCATGCATCTTGTACAAAAGCATACAGTGCTGCTGGGATATTACCACTGGAAGAGTATAGGAATCTTGCATGCACCAAATTTGTTATAAGAAGTTCTACTATAGACAACAATATAGGCCCTGAAAGAAATATTAAATCGGACACTGATTTTCCCAAAAGGGCTAAAAATATATCATCTCAAACGACTCTAAGAAAATATACTTCCTCGATTTTAGAATCCTCAGATATCAAACTAACATCTATTGCAAAAAGATCTATTGTGTCTCCTCTCCCTCCCTGGAAACTAATACGAGCACATTTTGATATTGAGCATACAGATTTAACAAAGGCTGAAAATACTAATTATTTATTATCCAGTATCAAAATGCATTTGCATGACAACTATTCCAACCATTTAAAGATATACACTGATGGATCATTAATCAATGAACATGCAGGTGCAGCATACATTATCCCAAGCTTTAACAAAGAAAAGTCCCATTATCTCGGAAAAAAATCTATATTCACTGTTGAGTTAACTGCTATAATCATGGCTTTAAAGTTTGTTGTTGATTATCCTCAAAATTTATTCAAAGTTGTTTTATGTGTAGATTCCAAGTCAGTTCTTACTGCAGTGAAGAATTTTAAATTAAAAGTTCGACCTGAGATGATCACTGAAAATAATAAATAATTTAGTACATTTCCTCTCCGTCAGAGACACTGAAATAACATTTCTTTGGGTGCCCTCCGACTGTGGGTTATATATAATGAAAAGGTTGATGTTCCAGCAAAGAGAGGAGCAAAACATCATCAGATTCGCATTTTTTGAACTTCTCTATGTCAGTGCAAGAGTGCTATACTTTAGCAGAAAAAGTACAATTTTCTAATTTTCATTTGATAGAAAGAGAAACTGGGTGTTTTGGTTTACGCGATGAAATTAAAATATTCATGAAAAGTTAAGTAAGTACGATCAAAACATTTATCGTAGACAACAGATAAGTTCCTTGATCTGTAGGTGGTAACTGGATTGTTTTAAAACAAAGTATGTCAAAAATATACATTGTATATGTGGTCATAGCATATCAACTGATCACATTCTTCTGTGTAATTTAATGAAAAAAATCATTCCAAATACATCTGTACAGCCTACTCAAAATGTTTTCCTGTCAGCAAGTAAAACATATCTTTTCTTTTTGCACTTAGCTAAAAGTCCAATTGGCAAATGCTGATAATAGATAATAGTCAGTATTGTGAGAAGAAGAGTTTTTTGGGTTTTTTTTTTCATCTTTGGTTTAGTGGACTTTCTATTTTTGTGTTATAGCTGTAGATAAGTTAATTCTTTTTACTCGTTTTGTTAACCTTTTTTCCCGGCCCCAATTTTTGTTTCGTCTAATATCATGTAATGTGAAAAGACGTAAAACAAAAACAACAACAACAACAACAACAACAACAACACACACACA
>CM065730.1:44902447-44907447 GCA_033310375.1 Conus canariensis
TGCACTGCAGACCTCCCAGAATGGAAGAGTCACCCAGAGATCATCAGCAAGAGTGGCATGAGACCAGACATAGTAGTCCACTCTAAGTCAACCAAGCAGCTGATCATGATCGAGCTCACGGTGCCATATGAGAACAGAATGGAGGCAGCTCAAATCTACAAGACTGAAAAGTATGCTGATCTGGCAAACAGCCTGAGGAGAGAAGGCTATCAGGTCAAAGTCCTCACTGCAGAAATTGGAGCTAGGGGGTTTGTAGGAACGTCTGCATACAGCCTCATGAAACAGCTCTCAGTTGCAGGGAAGGAAAAAACCAGAGCCCTGAAAGCAATGGCAGAAGCGGCAGAAAGGTGTTCAAGCTGGATCTGGTCAAGGAGGAACAAAAGTGAACTTCATAAGGCTTAATTTCCCTACAAATATCAGGTGTCCCTGTGGCTCAGTGGTTAAAGCGCGAGTCATTAAGTGGAAAATGAGCATGTCCAGAGGGTCATGGGTTCGAATCCCAGCCATGGCTCGTCCCAAGATGGGAAAAAAAAAAAAAAGGGGGCAGCAGAGGGACATCCGGAGTCATGAACCGGGTGTGGCCCAACCCCCCTAGAGTGTCAGGAGATAAGGGCCGAAACACTTGCTTGAAGGGGGCTTCTCTTCTGAGGACTCTCTGCTGCCACGCTCTCCACGAGTTTCTTTCTACTATATATATATATATATATATATATATATATATAGTTATATATATATATAGTTATAGTTATGAAAAAGAGAATTCAGCTCTGAGTGAGTAGAGGGGAGGAGGAGTTGAGATGGTCCCTATCACTTGCTGGGAGGGTGGTGGGGTGGGGAGTGGCGGGGAGGAGGGGTGGAGGAGGGGGAGTATGATAGCGTGTAATATATTATGAAAAATCTAAGATGACTCCAGATGGGATGTATAGGATTTTTTTTATACATTTTTAAATTAGTATTAGAACAATGATGATATTGGGTGCCTACTGTAATTTTAAAAATCTCTAACAAAAAAGTACTAAGGAATGCTTTCTTAATTACTGTTGGTTTGAGGTACGCCCCCCTCCCCCCCTCCCCTGGTTATTCCTTCCTCACTTGCCCTTTTCCCTTCTCTTCCAGCCATGATCCCAGTTAGGGTTAAATTGGATGTGGTGAAGGTGAATGAGTTTTTGTGTGTGGAGTGTGGGGTGAGGTGTGGGTGAGTATGTGTGTGTGTAGGTATGTGGGAGTGTGTGTGTGTGTGTGTGTGTGTGTGTGTGTGTGTGTGTGTGTGTGTGTGTGTGTGTAATGTTTGAGTGGGTGTGTGTGTTATAGAGAAAGAGATTAAGAGAGAGAGGGGGGAGAAGAGAGAGGGAGGGGGCGGGGGCAGAGAGAGAGAGAGAGAGAGAGAGAGAGAGAGAGAGAGTATGTGTTTGTATGTTCGTTTACCTGATTAAAGTGTGGGCTAAATAGAAGATAGGTTGTAGTGAACAGTGTTTACAACAAACCTTGTTTTTAGCTCACAACAATGTAATAAGTAGTGGATGGTTGTCTTCAGCACCAGTGTGCAATGTGAAACAAGATGTACTGGTAAGTTTTTTACACTGAGATGTTTCAACTCATTTTTATTGGTAGGGTTTTAATATAACATTCTTAAAAGTAATATAGGTACATTATATTATTATTTAGGATGGCAGTTTGCATTGTGTAAGATGTGAGTGGAGTTGTGCTAATGGTTTAGCTTAACCCCTTTACTGCTATTGTGTGGTAGCTTCTATGACTTCCCGTGTGCCATTGCTGATGTTTTGCGGGTTCTCGTTACTATAGAATTTTAACCTATAACTCCAAAAATGATTAAGAAAATGAAAGTTTTAGGGCGGAATGTCAGATTATCTAAGGATTTCCTCATGCCCCCCTCCCCCATGCACACCCCACATTGGTGTGTGTGTGTGTGTGGGGGGGGGGGGGGGGGTGCTTATATACATGTGAAAATAAGGATAGAGTGGGTAGCCTATGAGTGGGTCAGTGAGGGGGTGGAGACGTATATACTGTGAATGGGCTCAACTTTTAGAGTTTAACCTGGGGAGCCATGATAATATGATATAGTATGTTGTGAGTGAGTGTGTGTGTATGTGTGTGTGTGTGTGTGTGTGTGTGTGTGTGTGTGTGTTTGTGAGGAGGGGGGGGGGGTGTTTGTTGGTTGTGCGTGTGTGTGTGGTGGGGTGGGTGGGAGTGTACATATACATGACTGTTTGTGTTGCAGATGCTGACGAAGCCTAATAAAAGGCGAAAGCTTTTTAAAAAAAAAAAAACCATGAAGAGTGTGTGGTTGGTGTGCCTGCGTTTATTTTTGTACTCTCTCTCTCTCTCTCTCTCTCTCTCCTCTCTCTCTCTCTCTCTCTCTATATATATATATATATATATATATATATATATATACACACACACACACACACAGACACTTTTCTGAACACCCTCCTGATCTATATTCTCCTCCCTCCCCCAGTCCCTCCACCCCTTTCCCCTTATCTATCCCCTACCCTTCCCAGAAGCCTCACTGTTACAGTTCACTTCCTGAAACAGAAACCACACTCACACGGAAGTTACCCCATACACAAAAAAATCCTGACAGCCAGCCTCAATACAAGTCGCTCCCCCTCCCTCCTTCCTCTACCCGCCCTCCCCTCTCGCCCCCCCCCCCCCCCCTCTCCTACCCTCCTCTCAGGTCATTATGACACACCTTGTGTGGCACCATCATCGTGCTGTCTTTCAAAAGCCGCCAATCTGTGAGTCGGTCCCTCTGTTGTCCTCAGTCGATCTGACTCTTTGAGGCATGTGGGAGGAACTCCGGGGCGGCAGGGGAAAGCTGAGCGTTGTTGATGTTGTTGGACTAAATGGCATCATGAGCATCACTGCCCTCTGTCACGATGGTTCACCATGACACATGCAAACACAGACGGTCAGAGAGACGGGAACAGACATGTGTACATGCATGCACACACAGAAGCATGCAGACAAGCAAACATGCTTACTAATGCACAGGAACTCCTGCATATACCGATGCCAGGCTCACACACACACACACACACACACACACACACACACACACACACACACACACACACACACACACACATGCTTGTGCACACGTGTACGCACACAAACACACACACACTCTCTCTCTCTTGCTCTCTTTCTCTCTCCCTCCCTCCCTAGCAAACACACACACACACACACGCACACACACACACACACACACACACACACACACACACACACACACACACATACATATTTATATTAAAAGTCACTGTTTTGTAACTGATTTCAGTTTCCCTTTCACATGTTTAAGAGCTTAAAATGTCGCCAGTTCTCTACACTTATTTCGTTAATGTTCTAAAGAATGCTCGGTACATTGATTTTGATTAGGAATGCAGAGCGAGAGGGAGGGAGGGTGTGTGTGTGTGTGTGTGTGTGTGTGTGTGTGTGTGTGTGTGTAACAGAGAGAGAGAGAGATAGAGAGAGAGAGAGAGATGAGCACATGCTCATACGCTCGCACGTGCGAGTACACACACACACACACACACACCCGCGCGCGCGCGCCACACACACACACACACACACACACACACACACACACACACACACCCCCTCTCTTCCATCTCCCTCCTTCACCCTCTTTGTCTCCTACCCTTCCTAGACGCCCAATTATTCCACTTCATTTCCTAAAACAGAAACAACACACACCCACACCCACTAACACACACGCACACACACACACACACACACACACACACACACACAGAGGATGTTATCTCTGACGTAAAAACTGTCAGTTTGGGGATGCTAAACAGCACGCCTCAAGGCGCCCCCCACCCCCACCCACCCCTCCCGCACATCCCCTCCCTTCCTCCCATCTCACCATCTCCTCATCCCTCCTCCCGCCCAGTCAGTGCGTCGCCACCTGTAGGGCACAATCATACTGCTGCCTTTGAAAAGATGCCAGTCGTGTGTTTGTCTGTCCTGTCTGTCTGTCGGTCGGTCGGTCGGTCGGTCGTTGGTCGGTCTGACTCCGAGAGGAATGCAGATATTGTGGGGGAGCAGGGCAAGCTGAGAGTTGTTGCTGTTGTTTGACACACTGCACAAGCATCGCTGCCTTCCGTCAAAACGGTTTACCCTTACACACTCAAACCTGCAAACACAAACACAGGTAGACAGACGTACAGACTGACTGACAGACAAACACAGGCACACACGTATACACGCGTACATACACAGGCATACGCACATGAGTACTGCGCAAGCACACGCACACATACACTCGCTCGCTCACACACATCCACACGCAAACACATAAGAACGCGTGTATGCGCGCACGCACGCAAACACACACACACACACACACACACACACACACACACACACACACACACACACATCACACACGCGCGCGCGCACTCACTCACACACGCACGCACGCACTCACAGAGAGAGAGAGAGAGAGAGAGAGAGAAGAGGAGAAGAGAGAGAGAGAGAGAGGTGTAACACCATGGCAATTTTGAGTATATGAAAACCGACACAACTGGACTGACCTTATGAAATTTTACTTTTTTTCCCCAGTGTACATCAAAGCTGGGTCTTTCCAGGCAGACAGATCACAATGAACACAACGAAGCTGTTGGGGGAAGCTGGGCTGGCACAAAGATTGCGTCAGGGGTGAATCGTAAGACCTCAAATCTGACGTCATATTGGGGTTGGGTCTACTGCGTTCATAGCTCACGCGTGCTGTCAATGGTAGTATCCTCTTAAACAATTGAAATAATTGGTCGCGCTTTATTCTATGAGATCTGACTCATAAATTATGTGTCGGTTTAAGGCCACGCTATGACTCAACGGCGTTACATAGATTGTACAGTCTGTATTGATCATGTTAGCGTGTCACTGTTTACCTCTCGCTACACTGTAAACATTATTCTTTCTCCACCCTGTACTTCTTACCCTGCTCTCTTCTTCATCTATCCCGT
>CM065730.1:44919947-44929947 GCA_033310375.1 Conus canariensis
GGTGAAGAAAACCATGAACAAAGAGAGTGCAGACATGAATGGAGACAACATGATAGCTTTTAGACGTCAAGAGAGAGAGAGAGAGAGAGTAGGGTGAAGAAAACCATGAACAAAGAGAATGCACACATGAATGGAGACAACATGATAGCTTTTAGACGTCAAGAGAGAGGGAGAGAGAGAGTAGGATGAAGAAAACCATGAACAAAGAGAATGCACACATGAATGGAGACAACATGATAGCTTTTAGACGTCAAGAGAGAGGGAGAGAGAGTAGGATGAAGAAAACCATGAACAAAGAGAATGCACACATGAATGGAGACAACATGATAGCTTTTAGACGTCAAGAGAGAGGGAGAGAGAGAGTAGGATGAAGAAAACCATGAACAAAGAGAATGCACACATGAATGGAGACAACATAATAGCTTTTAGACGTCAAGAGAGAGGGAGAGAGAGAGTAGGATGAAGAAAACCATGAACAAAGAGAATGCACACATGAATGGAGACAACATAATAGCTTTCAGACGTCAAGAGAGAAGAGAGAGAGAGAGAGAGAGAGAGAGAGAGAGAGAGAGAGAGAGAGAGAGAGAGAGGGAGGAGAGGGAGGAGGAGAAGTCTCATTTTTTTTTAGAGAGAGAGAGACGAGAGAGAAAGAGAGAGAGAGAGAGAGAGAGGAGAGAGAGAGAGAGAGAGAGAGGAGGGAGGGGGGGAGGGAGGAGAAGTCTCATTTTTTTTTTAGAGAGAGAGAGAGACAGAGAGAAGAGAGACAGAGAGAGAGAGAGAGAGGAGAGAGAGAGAGAGAGAGAGAGAGAGAGGAGGGAGGGAGGGAGAAGTCTCATTTTTTTTAGAGAGAGAGAGAGACAGAGAGAGAGAGAGAAAGAGAACGAGTCATTTGAGGGAGTGAGCGAGCGCGCGCGCGAGACAGAGAGAGAGAGAGAGAGAGAGAGAGAGAGAGAGAGAGAGAGAGAGAGAGAGAGAGAACGAAAATCTGTTACTGAGAGTAAAAACGAATATGTTGCATTACGTTTTTTTTTTAAACATGCCCTCAATAAAAAGCAAACGGCACAGGCAAAGACAGCCAGAGAGGGAAGGATGGATAAAGAAACAGCAACAGGCAGAAAGACAACGGAAAGACATGGACGTTACAGTCTTTCTTTGGCGAAGGGACAGTGTTAGTCTACCTCAGAGGGACAAGACCTTGCTTGTGTGGCTAATTACTCTGATCCAGGGTGGTGGTGGTGGAGGGGGGGGGGGGGCGGGAGGTTGTGGTACTTTTGGCGTGCAAAGAGGAAGCGTCCACATCACACAGGCGAGACGATTACGGAGGAGGAGTTCAGGTTTGAAAGCCGTCCCTTCTCGTTTCCCATCAAGATCTGGACTCCATTCTCTCACTTCAGTCCAATTTATCTGCCGCGCATACAGAGTGGTGTTCGCGTTAATAACCATCTTCCCCCTTACCTTCCGCTTTCATCTGCCTCCACTTCACCCCTTTTCTCTTCATGCCCAACCCAAACTCCCCCCCCCCCCCTCTTCCTTGTTGCCTTGCATTCACCAATTCAGTCTCATTCTGGCCGTCCACTTTGTGGCCGTCAACTGCCTCTTCCACTCAAAGTCTTCAGCTGGCTCGTCTTCTACCACTCTCAGCACGGATTTTCCTCCTCCATTGCTAGGGCCTGGCTATCACCAGATACTGCCACACTGAGATGGCTGCTCTAATTGGGTGAAAGTCCACGTCTTTCTTTGCATTCCGGAAGTGAGTGCGGTTCATTTGTTGACATCACATCTCGTTTTGTACGTGTGTTAGCATTTGCTGTTTTGACTCAGTTATGGTGAATACTACTGTGTACAGCATCCATCTTGTGACAATAATTCTGGCTCTGCTACTAACTGACCACCGTCGTCACTAGGGGATTCTGAAGGTGCTGTCCCGCGCATGCTGGATCAGAACAGGCATCAGTGAAAGACCGAAGACAGTGCTGCCCTATGACGACTTTACATTGATTGCTCCTTGCAGATTGCTAGTGCAGAGGATGTGCCTGGACAACGAGGTGTGGCTGTGTATGGCGAGGCTATAACAGCAGTGTCGTGGTGTTGTCATTGAAGTGGCTAGGAAGATGGGACAGCAAAAAAAAAAAATGCTTCCCACAAAATTAGCAGATAGCTACGAGTCACATCTGGAAGACTGTCGCACTGCTTATGTCTCACTGTTAATAACAAAATATTACATGAGGGAGGAATATTGCATGTGTGTTTTAGTTTTAGTTTAGTTAGGCTTCCTGTTCAGAACAGTCATCACTAATCAGAAAGCCTGATGTACGTCTTTCATTTACCAATTAAATGAACCTTATGATTTAGCTTCAACGTAATGGATGCAGAATTTTAAGATTTTGTGTTGGCGACTGTCAGCACAATCAATTTCTCTGGTGTGTTGTACTCTCTGTTCATCCACTCTTCTTTAAAGGGGGATAATCTTTGCGAGGATTACCAACATCACTATCATAACAGTGATAACCATAATTACTATAATTAAGGTAGCAGCAACAGTAGTGGGGAAAGCGAGCACAGTTTGGAGAGAAAGATAGGACGATGTGAGTATGAGATGAAATTGGTCACTGGATTATAGCCTCTAGACGTACTGAACTGAGAGAGAGGAGAGGAGAGAGAGAGAGAGAGAGAG
Organism: Conus canariensis; assembly: GCA_033310375.1. Classification (NCBI taxonomy): domain Eukaryota; kingdom Metazoa; phylum Mollusca; class Gastropoda; order Neogastropoda; family Conidae; genus Conus; species Conus canariensis. Next base: position 44,922,622 of record CM065730.1, read on the forward strand.
AGAGAGAGAGAGAGAGAGAGAGAGAGAGAGAGAGATTAGCTTAGCGGGACAGGTACAACTAATTACACTGATCCTGGGGGGTAGTCTGAGGTGTGTTCCTACTTTGCAGAAGCCATACAAGAAGCCGTGTATGTTCAGTTCTTAAGCTGCCCCAAGGACCTGCATGTCTCCAGGAGGTATCTGGATTCATCAGCAGCAGACTGGACTCATAATGAAAACATCATTTCTGCTCCTATCATAAAACCCCAAACTACATCTCTAACCCCTTACCCCTCCCCTCCTAACCTCCGTTCTGGTCGCCATTTTCCCTGTGGTCCTCCCATGGTTAGGTCTTCTTCATCTCTCGCCAGTATCTGAGGTTGCCTCGAGTTCGTGGCGTTTTGATGATGCTTATCATATTACGTGATATTCTCTGAAAGGTCACCTTGCATTGTTGTCCATAAAAAACAGGAAAGCTCAGCTGAAGTGCAGAGACGTGAACATCCAGAACGGCAGGAGAGAGCAGACCTCAGCAAGGCCCAACAAATCTTGGATCCACCCTTTGAATCAGTTCATCAGCGAAAGAAATTTATTTTTCTTTCAGGGGAAGTAATTGTTGGAATTACTTGAAAGAAATGCTCCGTGTATACTTTTTCAACAGTTCAAGGAAAACACGAAAAATTAGCGTGTGTTTCATCAGAAAGTTCCAATGTTCCAAGAAATAATATCAATTTGCTGTTAGTTGCCAATTCGTAACAGCAACGTCATGTTCATCAGAAAGTTTATCACAATGTTATGAATACAGCGGACAGACCATGATGTGATCCGTTTATAAGTAACTATCCATATGGACTGAAGGAATACTCCACGGTACTTAAACTTGCTAAATAATACTGGACTTGTTTGTTCAAGAACCGCACAACAAATCCAGATAAAAAGAATGTTGCTTTGTCATTTGCCAAATTATATTTATTGACGAAGTTTAGTTGTTGTTGCCTATGTGAGCCCAGCTGAAACAGAAAGCTGAGTAGGAGTGTAAGATTTGATTGATGACTATACGGTAGTCTCTAAGCACTGCGCGCACGTGCGAGAGAGAGAGAGAGAGAGAGAGAGAGAGAGAGAGAGAGAGAGAGAGAGAGAGAGAGAGAGAGAGAGAGAGAGAGCGTTGCAGAACCTTCCCTCTTCAGCTGATTGTACTCATCCTGGGGGTATCCTGCTGATGCTCCTACTCCACCGAGGCCAGACGAAAGGCTACTTTTTTTTCAGTATTTAAGCCGCCCCCCCCCCCCCCCCGATCTGTTAGTCTCCAGCCAATATCTAGGCTAATCAGTTGCAGTCTGAATTCATGATAAAAACAGCATTCTCAGCCCCACCACCAACTCCTGACTACATCCAACCACCACTTTCATCCCAGTTGCCATCGCCTCTGTTGTCCTCACAACCAGGTCTTACTGTCTCATGCCAGTGCCTGATAATATCAAGACTAGCCGTCATGACTTTAAAATGGTGCTTACGTTGTTCAATGGTATATTCTAAACGGTCGTCTTATATTTCTTCATTGAAAGGTGACCTCAGCTGAGGCAGAGAGACATAAGCAACTAAAAGGGTAGTTAAGAGAGAACAGACCTCTGTCATGATCAAACAGGTCTTTCATTAGCGTCAGTTCATGAGCAAAAACTGCAGTGATTTCATGCAAAGGGAATAATTAGTAGTATGAACTGAAAGGGTATTCTTCACACGCTTTTTCTTTCAAAATAGTACTGGGAAAATAGGAAATGTCAACGTTTGCTACCACCAGAATGCTCTTCAACATTCCATGAAAACACATTACATCGTAGACAGTTTTCAGTTTGTCTAATTTCACAGTGTTGATGTTCAGTGGAAAGTTCGATAAAACTGTGAACAGACATTATATCTGCCGTTTGAATATTGCAAAGTATTGGTAAGGACTGAAGGGGTTACTTGCGAGGTACAATTACAATCCACTGATTAGATTCCACTACTACGAATGTACACCGAAATAATAGACACCAAAAATGGAATGGAAGTGGACAGGACCACACTTTGTTAACGTTCACCTGTGTGTGTGTGTGTGTGTGTGTGTGTGTGTGTGTGTGTGTGTGTGTCTGTGTGTCTGTCTGTCTCTGACTCAGTCTCTTCTGTCTGTCTGTCTCTTCTCTCTCTCTCTTTCTCTCTCTATCTCTCTCTCTCTCTCTCCTCTCTCTATATTATTTATATATTTCTCTCCTAAATCACAACCCAAATATATATATATATATATTGTGTGTTGTGTGTGTGGTGTGTGTGTGTGTGTGTGTGTGTGTGTGTGTGTGTGTGGTGTGTGTGAGTGCGCGCTAGCGTGCGGGTGTATGTGCGCCTCTGTGTGTGTGTTGTGGTGTGTGTGCTCGTGGTGGTGAGTGCGTGCTGCGTGCGTGTGTATGTGCGTTGTGTGTGTGTGTGTATCTGTGTCGTGCTGTGTGTCTGTGAGGGGGGGTGGGTGGTGGTGATGAGTGGATGTGTGGAGGAGGTGTGGTAGGAGTGAGAGAAAAAAGGCAAAACTTTCGACAAAATATTGGAAAAGATCTTGTCTTGCACCCGAAGAACGTCTACAAACAGACTTTTGAAGCGACTGTCTCCACGATTGACCCTACTTTCATGCCACTAAGATTTCAATGTGACGATGGTTCAAAATGGAGCGTTAAACTTTAACGCTGCAGAAAATCCTTTCTTTGTTATACTTTTCCATCAAACTCTTTTCCCCAGCACATATATCTGGTCTGCTTCACGTCTGTATTAGCAGACAACTTTGCTCACGTGCTAACAGCAGATGTGTGGCTGGGTAACATACTGAAAAGTCTTTCGGACAGACGGCATTCTCTTTTACTAGGCTACATGTATGGAAAAGACTGCATACCATTGCTCGTAATATCTAGATATCTGTTGAAAAAAAATCTTTAAAACCCCATCTTTATAAAATAGTTTATGCCTAGCCTTTTTGTTTATTAACGAGACTTGTCCGTCGGCATGTTATGCATTAGGGATTCAAATGTGGCTGTCTGTTGCACTGAGGTGTGTGCGGAATTGGGAAGTGCAGTGGTATGAATGAAAAGGTATGGTTCTGTTCTTTAGTTGTTTTATCAAAAAAAACATAACTAGCTCAGTGATTCATTTATCAATGTATAAACTCTCGTGTTTCATTTTCATATAATCGTTTCCTGTCGTTATGCATGTTTTGACATTGTGCAGGTTTGGAGATCTTGCACTGCGCGTTAGGTGCCACTCTACGTATTACTTCCATCATTAACATAAAAACCCTTTACAAATGTTGAGGTTAACTGCAGTGAACGCGCAACCTCATTAGGTCAAGGTCAACAACAACCCTGATCACAGTGAGAAAATGAAAGCTGCGGTGGTATGGACATGTGACCAGATCACTTGGACTCTCCCAGACCATCGTCCAAGGAAAGAGCAAAGGAGAGACAGGACAGACAGAGAAAGGGGGAGGGGGGGGGGCATTACTGAGAGGACCATGGCGAGCCTGGCAAAAACCTTGGGGGTTGACCACAACTATCGAAAGAAGAAGAACTGGCACAGTGCTGATCACAGCAGTGTCCTCAGGGCCTCTGTTGGGTCCAGGACCAGTGGACGATCTTTTCATGGATTATCAAAGAAACCTGGCAACGTGCTGGAGGCAACGTTGATGCTGTCTTCAGTGCATGAGTAGTCGTGAAAATGAACTGGAAGGATAGAGGGAAACGAGACAGACGATGGGAGAATGGGATGAAGAGAAACTAAAAAAGAATGCAGACACGAATGGGACAACATTATGGCTTTTCGACGTCAGAGAGAGAGAGAGAGCGAGAGAGAGAGAGAGAGAGAGAGAGAGAGAGAGAGAGAGAGAGAGAGACGAGAGAGAGAAACACAGAGAGACAGAGAAAGAAAGACAGACAGACAGACAGACGGAGACACAAAGACAGACAGATGGACAGCCAGCCAGCCAGCTAGCCAGACAGACATACAGGGAGGGACAGAGTACAATTTCAAACACGGATCTGTTATTGACAGTAAAAAATGAATAATGTTACGAGACGTTTATTTAGACCGTGACCTCAGTAAAAAGCAAACGACAGATAAAAACAGACAGACAAAACAAGATGGATAAAGATAGACCGACAGACAGAAAGACAAGAGAAAGACATGAAGGCAGCAATCATTCTCTGAACAAGGGACAGGGTCATTATACCTCAGGGAGACAGGACCTTGCCGGTGTGACTAATTACTCTGATCTGGGAGGAGGGGGGGGGGGGGGTACTTTCGGCAGTGTAACGAGGAGGCTTCCGCATCACACAGACGAGACGATGACCAAAAAGGAGTTCAGGCTTTAAGCCGCTCCACCTCGTCTCCCAACCCTGCCTAGACCGCAATTCTCCCACCTCCGTCCAATTCATCGGCATCTCAGACAGAGTGGTGTTCACATTAATTACTACCTCCCCAACCCTTACCTTCCACTTCTACCCACTTCTACTTTACCCCTCTCTCTTGTGCTCAGCTCCAACCTCTCCCCTTCCCCCCTCCCTCTTGTCTTGCATTCCAATCTGTTCTCATGTCCCGGCCGTCCACTCTATGGCCGTCAACTCCCTCTTCATCTCCAATCTTCAAATGCGTCGTCTTCTTTCGCCCTCAGCAGGAGCAGCACGGGTCTTCCCCCTACATTGTAAGGGCCGGACTATCGCCAGACACACTGACACTGAAATGATTGCTCTAACTGTGTGAAAGTTCGCGTCCTTCTGAAGTGAGAGTGGTTCATTCATCGACATTGAATTAGCATTTTCTGTTTGATTCAGTCATGGTGAATATCCATGTTACTACAATAATGCTGGCTCCGCAACTAACCAACCATTACCGTTAGCAGGAGGCCTAGAGGGTGATGTCTTGCGTTTGTTAGATCAGAACAGGCGTCACTGAACACCGCCAAAGTGACTAGGCATCAGTGCAGTATTTCTTCTGGTGGGTTGCCTTACGATGACTTTACAGTAATTACTCCATTGGTCTGCTAGTGCAAGGGATGCCTCTGGACGACGAGGGTGTGGCTGTGTACAGCAAGCCTACCTGAGCGGCGTGGGGGTAATGCCACTGGACTGGCTAGGAAGAATACACAGAAAAAGAAGTTGTTTGGACAAAACTGACAGTTAGCTACGTGTTACATTTGGGAAGATTACTGCATTGCTTTTGTGTCACCGATAATAACAAAACATGACGTGAGGACAAGTGCACGTGTGTTGTAGTTTCAATTTAAATAAATTCACTGCTTAGAACAGTCATCACACAAAAAAACCTCGTGTAGTCTCTTCGTTTACCGATCATGTATTTGTTTTCATATCAGCTTCAGTATAATGAATGCAGATACAATAAAGAGATATTGTGTTGACGACTGTCAGGATGGTCAGTTTCTCTAGTGTGTAGTTCTTTCTGTTCATCCACTCTTCAAAAAATGGTAGATGGTATTTGCAAGGATTATCATTATCTTTATTGACAAAAACAGTGATTACAATAATCAAGATCACAAAGATAGCAGCAGCAACATCCACCAATGCTGCCACAGCAGCAGCAGCAGCAGCAGCAGTAGTAGTAGTGGAAGTAGTAGCAGTAGTAACGGTAGTAATATTGATAAAGCCATGTGCTGACAGAAGTGATGGCATCTTTCAATGACTGTTCAAAAGGCGGAAAGCGAACTCTGGAGTAAATAGCCTCTTGATGTCACAAAGAGAGAGGAGAGAGAGAGAGAGAGAGAGAGAGAGAGAGAGAGAGAGAGAGAGAGAGAGAGGGAGACAGACAGACAGACAGACAGACAGACAGACAGACAGAGAAAGAGAGAGAAGGCAGCTTAACGGGACAGCTGCAACTAATTACACTGATCCTGGGGATAGTCTGGGGGATGTTTCTACACCGCAGAAGCCAGACGAGGAGCTGGGTGTGTTCAGTTCTTAAGCCGCCCTAAGGACCTTATGTATTCAGGCGTCATCTGGATCCTTCAGCTGCAGACTGAACTCGTAATGAAAACATCATTCCTTCTCCTATCATCACCCTCCCAACTACATTCCTGCCCCCGATATTCCCCTCCTCCAGTCTAGTTGCCATTTTCCCCCGCAGGTCCTCACGGTCACTTCTTCCTTTTCTCTCGCCAGTGCCTGAGGAAGCCTGGACTTCGTGATATCTGATGATACTTATCATACTGTGTGATATTCCCTGAAATGTCGTCTCACATGGCCGCACAGAACAGGAAATCTCGGTGGAAGTGCACAGACGTGAACATCCAGGAGGGTGGTCAGCGGGAGAGGTAGACCTCTGCCAATGTTAACGAATCTTGGATCAACCCTTTGATTTGGTTCACAAGTTGTTTTTTCTTTCAGGGAAGTAATAGTACTGCCTGAAAGAAATCCTCTGTGTAAACTCTTCCAAAAGAACTAAAAAAGGACTAGGAAGACACGAAATATTAGCTTTTATATTGCTAGAAAGTTCTAATATTCTATGAAATTACATTACTTTCAATTCGTAACAATAAATTCATGTTCAGTAGGAAGTTTGTCATAGTTTTATGAATAATGTGGACAGACCCTGACATGATTCGTTGACAAGTAAGTGTCCATGTGGACGGAAGGAGGTACTCCACAGTGCGTTAAACTGGCTGGACAATACTGGACCGGATCGAAACAATGAATCCAAACCAAAATGTAATGGGTTTGCAACTCCTTTGCCGCATTTTATTTCTTGAAGAAGTTTGGTTACTATACGTTTAGTAGTTTTTGCCTACGTGAAACGAAATGAAAAGGTCCAGTAAGCGTGTGACATTTAAGAGAGAGAGGGATGGAGAGAGAGAGAGAGAGAGAGAGAGAGAGAGAGAGAGAGAGAGAGAGAGAGAGAGAGTAGCGTTGTTTGGACAGAGAGCGGGTTATAAAAGCTTAGCAGGACAGGACCTTCCTTCTTCTTCTGATTATGCTGATCAAGGGGGCATTCATCTGATGTTTCTACTCCATACAGGCCAGACAAATGGCTGGATTTGTTCAGTTTTAAAGCCACCCCCAGGACCTGTGAGTCTCCAGCCAATATCTGGCCCATCTCGTGCAGACTGAATTCATGATGGAAACATCATTAGAAGCCCTACCACCAGCCCCTTTTACACCCTAACCCCCTTCTCCCCTCGCACCCTCCCCTTCTCCCAAATCCTAGTCGCTGTTTTCTCTGTTGTCCATACAGCCACGTCTTACTCTCTCAAGGCAGCACCTGATGATAATGGGACTTGGTCTTATGACTTTCCAATGGTACTTGGTTGACTTTTTTTCTGAAAAG
>CM065730.1:44932447-44942447 GCA_033310375.1 Conus canariensis
ATTTGTGACCAGATGATAGCTCTCGCCTGTCAGTTTCTGGCGCGCGCGCGCGCGCGCGCACACACACCACACACACACACACACACACACACACACACACACACACACACACACACACACACACACACACAGGGATGGAGGGAGGGAGAAAGAGACAGTGAGGCAGAGACAGAGAGAGGGGGAAGGAGGGAGAGAGAGGGAGAGAGAGGGGAGAGAGAGAGAGAGGGAGGGACGGATGGAGAGACAGAGAGAGGGAGAAGGAGGGAGGGAGAGAAAGAGAGAGAGAGGGGACAGAGAGAGAGAATTATATATGTATATATATATATATGTGTGTGTGTGTGTGTGTGTGTGTGTGTGTGTGTGTGTGTGTGAGAGAGAGAGAGAGAGAGAGAGAGAGAGAGAGAAGGATATGTGTGAATGTGTGTGAGAGAAGTGGGGAGAGAAAGAGAGAGTGAGAAGGAGAGAGGGGACAGACAGACAGACAGAAACACAGACCGACAGACAGAGACAGAGAGAGAGGTGGTGTTCTTTTCAGAAAGAGGGATTGCCATACCAGCTTAGCGGGAAAGGACTCTCCCTCTGCAGCTTAATCACACCGATCCTGAGGGCAGTCTGAGGATGGTTTAACCCATAGATGCCAGCCAAACGGCTGAGTTTGATCAGCTCCTAAGCCGCCCCCAGGACCTGTACACCTCAGCCCGTGTCATCATGGATTCATCATCAGCAGACTGTCGTCATGATGAAAACATCATTTCCAACCCTATCACCACCAGACCCCTAGCTCCATCCCCACTCCCCACCCCCTTTCTGGTCGCCATTTTCGCTGTTGTCCACACGGTCACGCCTTGGCTCTGTCACGCTGGCACCTGATGATACCTACACTTCATGACTTTTACATGTTGCTTACTCTATCACGTGGTTTGCTACACTTCATGACTTCTAGATGTTGCTTACTCTATCATGTGGTTTGCTACACTTCATGACTTTTAGATGTTGCTTGCTCTATCACGTGGTTTGCTACCCTTCATGACTTTTACATGTTGCTTGCTCTATCACGTGGTTTGCTACACTTCATGACTTTTAGATGTTGCTTACTCTATCACGTGGTTTGCTACACTTCATGACTTTTAGATGTTGCTTACTCTATCACGTGGTTTGCTACACTTCATGACTTTTAGATGTTGCTTGCTCTATCACGTGGTTTGCTACACTTCATGACTTTTAGATGTTGCTTACTCTATCACGTGGTTTGCTACACTTCATAACTTTTAGATGTTGCTTACTCTATCACGTGGTTTTTTCATAAACGTCGTCTTGTATTGCTTTGTCTCAAAAGAAGTGTTGTCGGCTGATGGATAAGAGTATAAACAATGAGTAACAAAGGAAGAAAGTAGGTTCATCGTTTGCTTCTAAGGTGAAGACGCTACCTACGCATGATTCCTTTTCCCGTTTGTCCTGCGTGTTTCTTGTCTGCGTATGTTCTACGTGAATACACAACGCCAGCTGCGTTAGTTTGGAGTCACGTGTACTGTGTCACTATGACAGCAAAAGTTATCTCCCTTTACAACATGACATAATTCAAACTCGAAGTGACCATGGCATCCTGCTCATCCTGCTAAGGGAACATGTCAGTCGGCTCCAAGTTGTTTGCAGACCAGCCGCAAGCTGAGGGTTGAGACAACGTTTAAAACAAACGTTCTGAAAATGCAATATCGGCACCCAGGCGTAGCTTACTTAAGCAGCAGAATTTTGTTCAGAGACCTTAGAGTGAGGTATGCCTGTCTATGCTATGCGTCTGTCCGCACAAAACAGTTGGTCCTCAACACATTTCAAATGTTTTTTGTTTGTTTTTTTGTGCGGGAACATGTTTTTTTTCTACAAACGATTTAATTTAGATATCTCTATGTCTGAAACTGTCAAATTTCCATAAAGAGAAAACCGTTCACAAAGCACTTAAACGAGTATGATGTGTTGATAAAATACCACGTCAACACTGACCCATACCATTCGCTGACAGACAAGCAGACTTCACTTTACGCCCAAACCCAAATGTTGTTTCTAGATGCAAATTTCACACTGTTGTGCTCTTCATTCGAGAAGATCCACCGTCGGCTAAAGATAAACACAAAATAAGAGTGGAATACTTGTTTTTCACCTCGGCTCGAAAACTGAAAGAGAAATCTGAACGGTGATGATTCACTCTACCTTTCTTTTTGATAGAAAATTGACCGAGCCATGGACGCATAACAAATAACTTAATAAACAGACTATGAATAATTTCTGAAAAATCATATGCACACACACACACACACACACACACACACACACACATATATATATATATATACTGTGTGTGTGTGTGTGTGTGTGTGTGTGTGTGTGTGTGTGTGTGTGTGTGTGTGTGTGTGTGTGTGTGTGTATGCGCGCACGTGTGTGTGTTATTCTCTGTGAGTCTTTCACATCAATCTGATTTTATGTTACCGCTGTTCATTACAGCTTCGTTGCTGTATTTTGTTTGGCTATACCTCGGCCATCTATACTTACAATCATTGTACATTTGCTCATTAATCTGTGTCAACTATATCTGCGTCCATTACATGCGCATTATGCATTCGCTCACTATAGCTCTGTCGACTTTTTTTTTTTTTTTTTTTTGCTGTCCCAACCTCTGCGCCACCTCAGAGACAATGCACACATGCCGCTCATTCCGACACCCCGACCGCAGTCACAGCCCGGTCAGCCCCGCCGCAGCCCCGGCACCGACAATCCACAGGGAGCAGTCAATTTCAAGTCGTCAAGAGGCAACCCACCGGAGAAGACACTGCACTGCTGCCGAGTCACTTCGGTGGTGTTCAGTGGCGCCTGTTCTGATCTAACATACGCAGGACACCACCTGCTAAGCCCCCTACTGACGACAATAATTGCTTAGTCGCGGAGCCGGCGTGAGTGAGCTCTCCCTCCGGAGGGCGCCACCACGTCCGTCCAACGACAGCCCCCATGGACTCGCCGATACCGGCGACCCCGACGGAACCAAACCAAGGCCACAGACGCGGAGAGAACATCGAAACTGAGGTCACCATGAGAGCAGGGCATGAAGGGCCACAGACTTTGAGACATTTTTTTAATGCTGATCGATGAGAATGAGGATGATTAAGATGATGCTACGGATTTCCATTTCGGTCTGAGACTACATGACAGGGCTGTACTCTACGCTTCCTTTCATAATATATCCCGGCGTCAACCAGGCCCGAGAGATACAGGCACCTGCAGTGTTGGTCAGGAAATTTGAGCAACACTCTCAGAAACGCATCCATTAAGTGGATGAAACTCGACTGTGTGGTCCCACTCTTCCTAACTGAGTCCGCAGCAAACTCAACTCGGTAGGAGCCGGTCGGGGCAGAAAAACCCACATGACTCTGATGGGATTCGAACCCACGACCTCCCAGCCGGGAGTCCGCGACGCTAACCACTTCGCCACGGCGGCTGGTAGCTCTGTCGACTTTATCTCCAACAATTACATGTTCATTATACAGTTGCTCAGTACAGCTCCGTCGACTATATCTCCGACCTTTAGATATTGATCCTACGTTCGCTCACTACATCTCTGTCGACTATATGTCCACTTTCAGGTGTTCACTATCCATTCGATCACTATGGGTTAGTCGACAATATCCACGCCCATTAGATGTTCACTATGCATTCGCTAACTACAGCTCCGTCGACCATAGCTTCACACTGATGTCCATTACCTATTCGCTCACAATAGCTCTGTCGAATAGATCTTCACCCATTAGATGTTCATTATAAATTCGCTCACTGTAGCTCTGTCTACTAAATCTCCACCCACTACATGTTTATTATAAATTCGCTCACTGTAGCTCTGTCGACTGTATCTCCGCCCATTACATGTTCATTATGAAATCGCTCATTGTTGCTCTGTCAACTACATCTCCGCCCATCAGATGTTCATTATACATTTGCTCACTATAGCTCTGTCGACAATAGCTTCACTCATTAGATGTTCTTTATAGATTCGCTCACTATCGCTCTATCAGCCATGTCTCCACCCATTTGATGTTCATTATAGATTCGCTCACAATAGCTCGGTCGACTATATCTCCACCCATTAGATGTTCATTATACATTCGCTCACTATAGGTCTGTCGACCAAAGCATCACACATTAGCTGTTCCTTATAGATTCGCTCACTATAGTTCTATCGACTACATCTTCACACATTATATGTTCATTATGCATTCGCTCACTGTAGCTTGGTCGACTACAGCTCCACCCATTAGATGTTCCTTACACTATCACTCGCCTAGCTCTGTCGACTACAGCTTGACTCTATGTAACTGTCCATTAACGCCGGCTTCATGATGGCTTTGCCCTCTGTACTTTTCCTAAAGTTTTGCTCCCTGCGGCTCCGCTCACTCTAGGATCTACAGTTCCAGCCTCTTCAGCGACGTGGAAACTTAGCTCCGCCCTTCATAGCCGCCCCCCCCCCCTCCACCCTCCACCCTCCACACACACACACACACACACACACACACACACACACACACACACACACACACACACACACAATAACCGTGACCTCAATTGTTTTCTGTTTATTACAGTTCCAACCACTGCCGCATACGGCGAGGCTGACGCGATGCTGTTGACACGTAAGCATGTTGAACAATGTTCACTTCTGCAAGCTGGAAGAAGGCGTGGGTGTAACAGCCTCTCATACCTTGGGTATGGCCGTGCCACAAGATTAGTCACCTCGTTCAAACAGTCCTACAGCAGAAACTGTTGAAGGAGACAGACGAAAAGATAGACATTAAAAAAGGATGGACTGACAATACTGCAAAGTGGACAGGGAAAACATCTGTGTGTAGTGCCCCAGTGACTCATTGAGTTAAGAGAGAAGAAGAAGAAGAAGAAGAAGAAGAAGAAGAAGAAGAAGATGATGATGATGATGATGATGATGATGATGATGATGATGATGATATGGCGTGTTACCTGACTATTTTGAAACATAAAACACAAACGCTAAATAGTTTTCCGAGTATTGTGTCTTAAAGCGCAATAAATCAGTTCAGAAATTTACCATGCTGCTTGCTACGTATACACAAACGGGTTGTTTAGAAGTAGATGAAAAAAGAACAAAACAAGCAACACAAACAAAACATTGCAACTCTCTAAACAAACGAAACTAAAGCACTAGAGTCAAAATGGTACCTTAAGGGTACAATTGCACTCGTGCTGAACGTAACAGGATCGGTAACGGTTACAAAAACAATCACCGATTCTGTCTGAAAACTGTGACCAAAAAAAAAAAGTTTTCTCAACTAAAAAGATGGGAGGGCAAAAAAAAAAAGAAGAGAAAATAAGGAAACAAAGACGCACCAATTTATAACCGCCTACGTGCGGAAGCCGAGAAGAACAAGGATTATCTACAAGGTAATGTTGGGGGTGATCTTGGCGACAGTGGCTCCTTTGAAGAGGCCGACTTCGATTCACGTTGTGCGTGGTCTCCTGTCCTTCCACAGTATTACGGTCAATGGCGACATCTTCAGGATCTTGTCTATGTACAGCACAGACTGTCGGCTGGCCCAGGGAGAGACGGAGGGCGCGTGGGATAGCATGGAGTGGCCGTGAAGACACAGGGATGAGATTGCAGAGATGAAGGGGTGGGACTAATGGTCCACTTCGCTGTTTTGGTTTTTGTCTGCACGACTTTGCTCAACTTCCCCACCCCACCCCATCTCTTTCTGTCTCTGTGCGCAAGCGCACGCACGTGCACACACACACACACACACACACACACACACACACACACACACACACATACACACACACACACACACACACACACACACACACACACACACACACAATAGAGAAAGAAGGATAAACAGATAGATAAATAGATTTACATATCTACAAATACACATACATATGCGCATATACACAGAGAGAGAGAGAGAGAGAGAGAGAGAGAGAGAGAGAGAGAGAGAGAGAGAGAGAGTATCCTTTCTTTCTTTTCCATCTTTACGTCTTTTCTTGTAAAGTGTTGTAGCGGATCTCATAACAACTTGGAGGTTTTTTTCAGCTGAAACATAAGTTACAAACCACTGGCACTGACTTTTAACAACATAAAACAAAATCAAACAGCGCCTTCTTTTCAAACCTGTTCACTGTACAGTACATTATAACAAGCAGTTACTACAGTAATGGCACAGCACATAAAAAGAGGCGAACAGGCCTGCTTACGTTCGTGTCATTCTCAGAGTATGTACTGTTTGGGAGTATATTAGCTAAAGACTAGTAGATAAAGAAACTTGGCCAGAAGCTCCAAGCTGTTAAGAAGACAAAAGAACCTGGGGGTTACCATTTTTCAAGACCCACAACTCCAGCACCACAAACAAGACCAGCTAGGTATCTAAATTTTTTTTAGAAGTAACATCACGGTGGCCGCCATTGCCACCAAAGAGTCAGCATACACATCCGTGGTACCACTTTACCTGGAGTATGCCTCACCTGTCTGGGGCCCCGATTCTGCCAAAAGCATCGCAAAGTAGAGAAAAGAGTCACTCTGTGTAGTCTTTTGGATGATGAACCGCCACTGCCATAACCCTCAGCACCACCACCCCCCTCCCCCACCCCCCAGCGAGAGAGAAGAGACAGTCACGGAATGAAACTTTCCCCCTTCCTGCAAAACCAACTACAAGAAGTTTTCTCTTTTTTCCAGGACTGTCCGTCATTTGACCCGTCTTCACCAAGCAGTGGAAGACTTCAACTCCCGGATCTAACCTTCTCCACCCCTCCCCTTTACACACACACACACACACACACACACACACACACACACACACACACACACACACACACACACACACCTACCTCACCTCCCCATATCTATATGGGGCCGGAGTAGCTCAGTGGTAGAGCGCTAGACTCGTAATCTTGGTGATCCTCGGATTGCGGGTTCGAATCTCCGCCGGGCCGTTTCGGTAACATTGGTTCTGACTCCATTTCCTATACAGTCCATCGAATGAGACTTTAAACCGAGGTTCCGTGTGTGAACGCACGCATAGCATCTTGCACACGTGAAATTCCATCACCAACTTTCGGAAGAGAATGCCAGTTTGGCCTTTGGTATGGATGACACGTTACACATAGCATGCACCCTGCGTGAGAAATAGAACGAATGAAGTAAGAATGAGTGAACGATGTGATGTGTAAACGAGTGTAAACGAGTTTATTATCATAAATACTTATATAGCGCTTATCCTCGGCTAGAGACTAAGCTCCAAGCGCTTTACAATCCACACTAGTTTACACAACGGGCTGCCTACCTAGGTAGTGATATGATATGATATGATATGATATGATATGATATGATATGATATGAATACTTTATTATCACAAAAGATGAGAAATTAAGATAGGTGCATAATAAACAGTATCACAAGACAACATGCATAATACAAGAATCATCACAATCAAGTGGCCACTTATAGAATTTGCATGTACAGTCCAACACCCCCACCCTCCAAAACACACACACACACACACACACACACACACACACACACACACACACACACACACACACACACTCACTCACTCACTCACTCACACACACCGCACACACACACACCATAATCATTTGAAAAACCTTATACACATGCACATACACAAGCACACTCATAGGTTACACGCACAAGCATATATATTATATATATATATATATATATATATATATATATATATATGTTATATTAAAAGCAAGTTAAAATCAAGCTGCTAAAAACATCTACAAATTTGTTTCACGCTGTGCGGTCGTCAGGATGTGATCACATCCTGACGACCGCACAGCGTGAAACAAATTTGTAGATGTTTTTAGCAGCTTGATTTTAACTTGCTTTTAATATAACAAATGTCGCTCCCACTGTGGCTGAGCACTGTTTTTAAGATTGCGCTGATCCTCAATACCATTCTCTCTCTCTCTCTCTCTCTCTCTCTCTCTCTCTCTCTCTCTCTCTCTATATATATATATATATATATATAGACACACACACACACACACACACACACACACACACACACACACACACACAAGCACATATATGCAAATACACATATCTTCACACAAGCATGCACACACCCTCAACCACCCCACACCCTCTCTCTCCCCCCTCACCCCCTCCTCTCTCTCTCTCCCTCTCTCTCTCGCACACTCCTTCACACCACTAAGCATGAAAAGTGGTACAAAAGTCATCATGAATTTAACAGATGGATCGACCTGGGTATAAAAGTTTCTTGTGCCCTAGATTTGACTCTAAGGGTCCTAAAACGACGTCCAGATGGTAACATTTCGTAATATTTTGCTAAAACATGGCTATCATCACTGGCAATCTTTCTTGCTTTCCTCTCCACTCGTCTGTCATACAATTCTTGCATTCCAACTTGCTTCCTTCCAATCACTTTGCTACACACATTCACCACATCATTCAATACTCGCTTGCTCTTCACACCCAAACTTCCATACCAGCACATAAAAGAAGCAGTGAGCAATGACTCAACACAACATCTGTAGTAAGTTTGTAAGATTACAGGGTTAACACCAATATTTCGTAGCTTTTGCAAACAGAATATTCTTGACTGGCAATTTTTATGGATTTTAGTAAAATTGTTATCAAAAACTAATTTATCATCGACAATCATTCCCAGATATTTATACTCATTCACTCGTTCAACAGCTTCACCATTAATTATAAGGTCTGGCACAGGTTCCGGGTTCTTCCGAAAATCGATTAAGATTTCTTTTGTTTTTTTGCACATTAAGGTCAAGAAAGTTGTCTTTACACCAGCTGCAGAACTTTTTGATTTTGTCAAAGTAAACTGAATCAGAGTTTGACATATCTAAAACAGCAGAATCATCAGAATATTTAATGAGTGGAGTTTTCTCTGTGCCTCTGCAGTCATTAGTATATAACGTAAACAAAACGGGAGACAGAACTGTGCCTTGGGCTGCACCAGTAGAAGTCGAGCGTTCAGAGGATAGTGCAGACTGAAAACGAACAGACTGAGTTCTATTGCGCAGAAAACTGACAATCCATAAAGTAAGCTTTGGGTCAACACCTAAGTCAAGCAGTTTCATAGCTAAGAGATGTGGCTGTATAGTATTAAAAGCAGAGGAAAACTCAATAAAAAAAAATATACTCACAAAAGAATCTGGTTTGTTTAAGTGGAAGAAAGCATTGTGAAGGAGAGTTAGAACAGCATCATCTGTACCTCTATGGGGTTTATAAGGAAACTGGAAGGGGTCAAGGTACTGACCAACAAAAGTTAACAAGCGACGGAGAACAGGTTTTTCAAAGCACTTCATAACTATGGAGGTCAGAGCTACAGGGCGATAGTCATTCAATGTTGTAGGGTTTCTTTTCTTCGGGACAGGGCAGACAGTGGAATTTTTCCAGATACTGGGTACAGAGCATGCCTTAACGAGACCAACTGAAAATCTTACAGAAAACATTACAAAGTTCAGAAGCACACAATTTCAGCAATCTTCCACTGATATAATCTGGACCCATTGACTTCCTGATATTCAGTTTCAAAAACAGTGACTTCACAACATCCCCACGGATCTCAGTCTTGTTCATCTCCCTTGTCTTTGATCCTTTTGTTCAGCTCTTTTACCACGTTGTCTACCGTCCCACCCAGATCATTTCTTTCAAAACGACAATAGAAATCATTGAGTTTGTTCGAAAAATCAGTTTGGTCATTAATATTCATCTGGCAAGATCTTGCTTTCTTTTTGGCTTCACCCGTTAGAATCTTTAACCCATCCCATGCATCCTTCATTCTTCCTAACTGAAACCGCTCTTCTACTTTCGCTTTGAATCCCTTTTGGGCCCTCCGTATTCCGCACCTAAGTGCCGACTGAACAGCTGCTAGCTGGCGCTTCATTCAGTCGTTCTCCGTGTCATCCAGTCAATGTCGT
>CM065730.1:44954947-44962447 GCA_033310375.1 Conus canariensis
GAAGTTGCATCAGGACTTTGGGGAGTTTGAGAAGGAGTGCGAGGCCAAGTGTGAGCTCTGCCAATTCTTTGGTGTTTGGCTGCGGATGGTCGCCATCATCAAAAACGCTGTTGTCTCTGACAGAGAGGGAAACTGGGATCTATATGTAGCTACTGTCGAGGACTCTATGCCGATCTTTGCAGAATTGGACTGCATCAATTACCTGCGTTATGGCTCGTGGTATCTTGAGCAAATCAAGGTGCTGGAGTTCACACATCCTGAGCTCTGTCAGCGTTTCTCTATGGGCCAGTGGGTTGTTCAGGATCGTCCAGGCTGGTTCTGTGCTGTCGGAGGCGACATGAAGGTTGAGCAGACCATCCAGCTAGTGTCCAAGGGTCCTGGAGGTCACTATGTAGTGGGAGCTACACGAAATGCCGGTTCTGTGGCAGAATTTGAACTCTTGTTCCACAAGATTGGGTGTATAACCAATCTCCTCAACCAGCTCACCACCAACCACCCCATGAACCACACAGAATGTCATCTTCGGCATGCACTGAGCTCTACTCGCCGTGTCACATTCAATCAAAATGTGGAGAAGCTGCTGGACTTTGTGATGGAGCGACAGAATCCTTACTCGGTGGTGGTTCAAGAGCCCGTGCCACTGCATCACCTGCTGACCAAGCTGGCTGTTGACCGACAAGTGGCTGAGCGTCTGCTCAAGTGTCTCGAGAATGGCGAGCGTGTCTACCAGTCATGCAGGCAGGAGGTGCTGGTCGAGAAGACCAAGAAAATGAGTGCAACCGTATCAAAGAGGAAGCTGCCCCAGTTCAACGAACAGCCACAGAAAACACCAGCAACCATTCTCAAAGAAAAGAAGGATATGTCATCCAAGGACGTCGTGGAGGCACAGAGAACCATGGACATTGCAAAGAAGCGTAGCATGGACATCAAGCAGATACTTGCTCACGATCTGCTGCCAGTGACTCCACTGTTTGATGGTGATCTTCCCGCTCACGTCAACAAGTCAACACTTGTTGGTGAATTTGAATCTGAACTGGACCTCACACAATGGAATCAGATGTCTCTTCTTCCCACTCATGTTGTGGTACACTTTATGTCAAAGATGCGACAGATGCCGCTAGCAGAATTCTCTACCCTCGGTGCTGTAGTCACTGCAGTTATCATATCAGCCACATGCCTCTGCCATGAGTCGGACTACATTCACCTGGTGTTAGATTCATACGTTGAACTTTCCCTGAAAGAAGGAGAGCGTATGAGGCGAGATGATGTGACGCTTATTGACATTATTGGCATTAACGCAGACACACCCATCCCTCGACAGCTTGACAAGTTCTGGGCATCTGAGAAGAACAAACAGAATCTTCAGCTGCTGGTTCGAGATATGGTGAGCAATCGAGCTGAAGGAAATCCTGTCATCATCGCCAGCTCTGTCGTCTCTGATGATGAGGTGCTTCCAGCCAAAGCAGCTGGCGGTGAAGAAATCCCGGACCTGCACAGCTGGATTGAAGAGGCAGACGCCAGACTGGTGGTACATGTGGAGTGGGCCCTTCGTGTCAAACAGTGCAACAGAGTTATAGTAGTTTCCAACGACACGGACACTTTCGCACTACTGCTTCACTACACCCCTCAGTTCCAGGCGCTGGAGTTGAAGGAAATCTGGCAGCAGTTTGGCACAGGTGAGAAGCGGCGGATGCTTCCACTGCACCAAGCAGTTTCTAGGCTTGGAGCACCGCTGGTCGAGTCAGTGATCAAAGCACACATACTGACTGGAAATGACTGTATGAGTAAGGTAGGGACGAAGCACGCTGCTATGGCCGCTGACCCTGTACAGCATCTGACGAACTTCAGAGAGACAGACAGCTTGTCAGAGCAAGATGAAGCTCTGGTGGAAATGTACCTTGTACATGTCTGGGCGGGTGTCAGATCAAAAACAACTGCTGAAACGTTCAACCAGCTCAGAGTGGAGAACTACAGCAGTGCTACAGCTGGAACTGACTCTCCCACCCACAAGCAGTGTCATCAGAGGCCACATCCACAGAGGAGCCTTTCTGGTGCACAAAGCATGCCATCTACTTGGGGTGGTCAGTCAACAACGTGGTGACTACCTAGAACAACTAGAACATGGGTGGGAGCAACATTTTGGCACCCTGTTGCCATCTAAATGCATGAAGCCCTTGCCACCCACTTTGCTCACAATATGCAAGTGCGCAGGCAAGTGTGACACTCGACGGTGTGGGTGCTATTCTGCTGGAGTTTGCTGCGTCACATTCTGCCATGGAAAAGCAGATAATTCTCCATGTTCCAATCAGTGATGGAAAGAGACGATTGCAGTTACATTGAGCATGTTTGTTGCATACTTGAGAACTTTTTCTGTTTCTGTTGGGATGTGTCATTGACCACACAATACAGAAAAAAGTGAAAAAGCAGCAAAGACAGTTTTAGTTTAATAGGTAAAAATGGCGTTCACTTGTGAATTCAAGATCAGAATGACTTATATCTTTAACAGTGAATCATATAGTGAAAATGCATGTAAGAATTGGTAGCATTATGTATAGGAGCCCTGTTGTTACTGCTAAAATATCGCCAGGTTACGGTCAAGACCGTCGGTATAAGAACATTACCTTGACCATGGCATTTGAAGGTCAAGATGACCCCAAATGGACAAAATAATACCAGAAATGAACTCAGCACACCAAAATCAGTTGGATTAGAAGTGTTACATGTGTATATATTGTCACAAACACAATAGTTAGGATTTTCACTGCGGTGGGTGACGGTCATATTTGAATCGGCCATTACGCAAAATGTACCAGGGTGGTGCCCGATCACCTCCATGATTTTTCATGTCTAGGTGCCCCTTGACTCAAATCAAGTGAGAAATTCTCCTAACACCATAATGTACACGGGACTTATAGCCAGGTACAGGACTAATAAGGCAAGATATTTTATCGAATCTTTAGATTTTTTGTATATCTAACTGTTCTCCATGTCAGTGGGACTCGCTCATGATTCATCATCAAAATGGGGTGGTGGAGAAGTGAGGGTGGGGGTGGGGGGTGGGGTTCGGGGGTCGGGGAAGAGGGGCAGAAGTGATTTGGAGACTCGGTGACCGAATTTCTACATCAAGACACAAACATGTACAGACTGCAAACATCCATCAGACTCCGCATATTTTCCTTAGTATCACGGGCGGGAATAGCTCAGCTGCTACAGCGTTGAGCTCGTGGTCTCGGCGATATCCTGGTGTCGAGAGTTCGAGTCTCTTTCGGGTCATTTTGGTATAGGGGGAAGTTCCCCACAGAGTTCACACTGATTCCGACTCAACTTCTCGAAAAAAAAAAATCGAATGAAACAGTAAACCGGGGTTCTGTGTGTGACGTACACGCAACATCTTGCACACATGTAAAATCCCATCACCAACCGTTGGAAGAGGAAGTCAGTCTGGTCAATGGCATGGATAACAGGTATACATACTGCATGCATTCTCCGTGAAAAACCGAAAGAATTAGTGAAAGCTTAAGCGATATTGGATGAATGACACGGGAAACGTATGATTAGTGCCAGATTGCAGCTCTTCAGTCAGCTCGATCCGGGTAGGGAGCCTGTTGTGTAAAAGAAAGTGTGGATTGTGAAGCGCTTAGAGTCTGGTCTGCAACGGAGGACATAAACTATATACGTACTCTCAACAACAAAAACAACATCAAGAAGACGAAGAACAATAACAACAAAAACAACAACAGCAGCAACAACAACAACAACAATCATAATAATAATAATAACAATTATGATGATGGTGATGATGATGATGATGACGATGATGATGATGATGATGGTGACGATGATGATGATAGTTGATAAGGGTGAAAGTAACGGTTTCTTTTTCTTGATAATAATGACTGGCATTCAGGCAGCACTTCGCGTATGGATCTAGACGCTTACAAAGACACGTGTACACACGTGTACACATCACTGTCTCTGATCGTAACCCTAAAACTGGACACGGGAGCAAACAACAAAACGCAAGGAGTATTCTCGACCCGACAGTCCTGTTTAGAAAGATAAGTGTTGAAGTTGAATTTAAAACATGCCACAGAAGTGGAAAGCGTAATGTTGGATGAAACGGGGCTCCACACCTGGGGATCACAGACAGAGAAGGAATGCCTAACGAGACCTATGACATTCACGCTTGAGGGATCATAGACAGAGAAGGAATACCTAATGAGACCTATGACATTCACGGTTGAGGGATCACAGACAGAGAAGGAATGCCTAACGAGACCTATGACATTCACGGTTGAGGGATCACAGACAGAGAAGGAATGCCTAACGAGACCTATGACATTCACGGTTGAGGGATCACAGACAGAGAAGGAATGCCTAACGAGACCTATGACATTCACGGTTGAGGCGTTTGGTCCAAGAAGGGGTAAGTCAGAAGAACGAAGAGAGCAAGAGAGGGTGCATAAGGTATCTAGATCAGAGCAATAAGCAGTGTCAGTGCCAGTGACAATGTTGCAGCAGATGCAGGCTATCTTGTGGAGTTTTATCAATAAAGGGGTACAGTCTTGACGATGCTCAACCTTGAAAACAAAGCAGGCAGCTGAGTGAGTTTTGAACCTTCCACTGTGGATAAAGAGTAAAGTCAGGACAACCAGCGTGAAGAGAATTACGGTAATCTGGCTCTGAAAGAATGCAGGACATGAAAAGTGTTCTGATGGCATCTTCATCTTTTATCCCCCCATCCTCCACCCCCACACCCCAACTCCCCAAGTGACATTCTCGTCTGCAGTCAAAGCATCATATTAAAAATTGATCTGCCGTGATAGAAGGTGGGGAAGGAGAGAGGAGGGGGACGAAAGGGAAGGGGAAGGGGGTAAGGGAGTGAGGGAGTAAGGGGTGAGGGTGAGAAGGAGGTGCATCGATCGTCCACTTAACAAAAATTGCCTATAAAAACGTGCGACGGTAGACGGAAGCCTTCTCACTGAATTATTTAACACGTCCGAGACACCTATTGCTGTGGCCAAGTGGCACACGAGGTTTGGGGCCTTCAACCTCACAGGCTAGAGAAAGGGGAGATCACACTACAATCTTCTCTGGGAGGCAGGGGGGCGGGGATTGACGGAAACGTAGGTGAGTATAGGAGGGGGGGTGAGGACAGCTGATCGAAGGGTGGAATGGTCGGAGAATCAGGTCTTCAAGAGAGCACTGATTCGCTTGTATTGAAATGTTTCATTTTGTTGTGGTTACTTTCCTGCCCCGATCCTCAATGACCCCATGCTCCTTCTTACTCACTACTTCACCCACTTCGTTGCCGGATATGATAAGGAGAGAATACAAGGTATTGATTTATGAGAACATATTTTTTCAGTTTTTCCATTTAAATTGCTGAAAAACCATATCCATATGAAACCAAACCTATACTTCACCTCTCGTTCCTCAATCCCACCCCCTGCCTCCAGAGAAGATTGTAGTGTGGATCCCTTCTCTAGCCTGTGAGGTTGAAGGCCCCAAACCTCGTGTTCAGCATTAAATTATAGAAGATAAAAAAAAACTGTTTCTCTGAGGTAAACAATAATTATTCTTCAAACAAACAAAAAGAGATTTTGGGGGAAGCGGGAGTGTGGGGGAGTGTGTGTACTGGTTTTGTTTTTCATATGGATACTGGTTTTTTTCAGCAAACAACAATAACATGGGCTTCTGCTGCAATAATCGTTCGCACCGTTTTCTCCAGGAAAACAATTGTCTTTCACAAAAACAGTAATATAGGAAAATCAGTTGTCATTAGAGTTTTTTTCGTTTGTTTGTGTTTATTTGGTTGGTTTTGTTTGTTTGTTTGTTTGTTTGTTTTTGTTTTGTTTTTGTTTTTCTTTTGTTTTTTTAGGGGGGGGGGGGGGGGCAGGAAAGAAGGTATTATTTTTCAAGAAAACAGAAGTAACAGGGATATCAGCAGTTATCACGGTTTTCCTAAAACAAATTAAAAATCTCAAAGCGCAAGTACAAACGCACGCACACACACACACACACACACACACACACACACACACACACACACACACACACACACACACACACGCATGCACGCACGCACGCATGCGCACGCACACACATACAGAGAGAGAGAGGAAGGGGAGAGAGAGAGAGAGAGAGAGAGAGAGAGAAGAAGAAGAAGAAGAAGAGAAGAAGAAGAAGAAGAAGAAGAAGAAACAGTAACAAGCGCAAAAACAAAGCACAGGGCCGCCAAACGAAGAAATAATTTACAATTCAAACACAACGCGTTTCGACCTATTGGACCTATTGCTAAGAAATGGATTTATGTGTTGCGGGAAAACAGGTGTGTCACTGTTTCATGGAGGATACTGTCTTCCTCTTCATGGGTTCATGAAAATGGTCATGCTGCCATCAACCCCACCCCTGACCCCAACCCATCCCTTCTCTCCCTCCCCTGAACTCCTCTCCACTTATTTCAAGGGAAGATAGGTCTAGTTGCAAGCGAATTACAATGGACCAGAAATGACTGCCTCTCTGTTCTCATTTTAGTACACTTAAAACAATAACACAGATCGCCCTGAGCTTAGTCACTACAAACCAATGAGGTCAGTATTGATCCCAAGTTCTACTCTTCTTTAATTTGCAGCCAGAAAAATGTTGTGATCGTCCTTCGACTCTTTCTCCCGCTCCCAGCCCCTTATGAGGTTCCCCCAAGCGCTGAATGCATGACCAGAGGAGTGGTTCTTGGTCACGTGACGTGCGTGACTGAAGGGAGATAAAGGTGATTTCTTGTGATTACTTTTCGGTCACATCAAAGGGCCACAGGGATCCTGACAAGCCTGTCCTGCAGGAGACTTGTTTTTCCTTCTGCGCCTAATCTAGGGCGAAATAAAAGAAAACAACAACAACAACAACAACAAAACGCTGGACGAACATGGAATGAATTACCGATATTTTCTGGAACAGTAATGGAGCTAAACAAAGCATCACATCTTGGACTGCCTAAAGATTACTGTTCAGAGTTTTTAAAAAAATTGGCAAGGATGAATCCAAACTATTCTCCAAGTAATTCTGTTTGTTAATGAGTATGCAAGATTTGGAATACCGAGAAAACTTGGGACTGATGAATTTCCCTTTTTCTATGAATGTACAGATGCTTTCGAGGAGGCTGGATTCAAAGTGTCAAGACTCTCAATGAAGTGGATAGCTTACAACTCTTAGGATTTGTACATTTTAACCACTGTTAATACAACGAACGCAAGCACGATTCAGTTGAATTTACTTATAAAAAGTTTCCGTTTTCGAAAAGCGAAGTATTGGAATACGCTTCCAAACTGTACGCTCAACCAGCTGAACAATTCAAGAAACCTCTGAAACTGGACACCAGTAAAATGTGTATCGAGTAACGTCGCAAAAATCATGACGAGAAAGGGCTTTTAAAAGATTTGAAAGCCTGATGTTTGAGTATGGCTGATGCATCTATATTTCTATCTTAGGTTTTCTTGGTTGTCG
>CM065730.1:44972447-44979947 GCA_033310375.1 Conus canariensis
CCTGCCTCCATCCCTTTCACGATCAGCCTCCTCCCTCTCTACCCACCACCTCTTCCATCCCCACTCCATTTGGGAGACTGAGGCAGGAGAGGAATGGAAGTATACTTGTTTAATGAAAACATTACTCCTTTTTCTGTTTTTCTAATAAAGAGAGTTATTAACCCTTAAAAATTAAAATGAATTTAAAAACAAAAAACAAAAAGGAGAAAAAAACAATGAAATAAGAAAATCAGTAATACCTTTTTCCCTGGGGTAAACAATTATTATTCTTCAAATGAGCAATAAATAATTTCCATGGGGGGGGGGGGGGGGGGAGGAGGGGGGGTGTAAAAGGGGCTTACTATTATGGTAACGATAGGGGTATCAGTATTTGTCACAGTTTTTCTAGGGAAAACTAGCACACTCGCACGCACGCACACACACACACACACACACACACACACACACACACACGCGCGCGCGCGCGCGCGCGCGCGCACGCACACACACACACACACACACCACACACACACACACAACACACACACACACACACCACACACACACACACACACACACACACACACATACACACACACACACACACACACACACCACACACACACACACACACACACACACACACACACACACACACACACACACAACCACACACACAGCGAGAACGAGACAGACAGACAAACAGTGGAGAGAGAAGAAGAAGAAGAAGAAGAAGAAGAAGAAGAAGAAGAAGAAGTAGAAGAAGGAAGAAGAAGAAGAAGAAGAAGAAGAAGAAGAAGAAGAAGAAGAAGAGAAGAAGAAGAAGAAGAGAAGAAGAAGAAGAAGAAGAGAAGAAGAAGAAGAAGAAGAAGAAGAAGAAGAAGAAGAAGAAGAAGAAGAAGAAGAAGAGAAGAAGAAGAAGGAGAAGAGAGAAGAGAGAAAGAGAGAAGAAGAAGAAGAAGAAGAAGAAGAAAAAGAAGAAGAAAGAAGAAGAGAAGAAGAAGAAGAAGAAAATAATGGTAACAAGAACAAAAACAGAGTCACTGAGCTGTAACAGTCGAAACGAACGAATACATAGTAGTGCGTTGGGATAATGAAACTATTAGTAAGAAATGGATTTATTTGTTACATGAAAACGAATATCGACATGTGTCTTTCATGAACGATGATAACTATTTTCCTCATTTGTGGTTAATGAAACTGGTCATGCTCCCATCCACCCCATTCCAACCCCACCCCATCCGTTCCCTTCCTCCCCAAAGTCCTTTCCCTTTATCTTAAGCGAAGGCAGATCTATTTGCAAGCGAATTATAATGGACCAGAAAGGACTGCCTCT
The DNA here is from genome assembly GCA_033310375.1 of Conus canariensis. Taxonomy (NCBI): domain Eukaryota; kingdom Metazoa; phylum Mollusca; class Gastropoda; order Neogastropoda; family Conidae; genus Conus; species Conus canariensis. Next base: position 44,973,763 of record CM065730.1, read on the forward strand.
CTGTTCTCACTTTAGAACACTTAGAAAAAAAAAGATCACTTGCACTGCCCTCAGATTACTCCCTACAGACGAATGAGGGCAGTATCGATCCCAAGTTTTGCTCTTCGTTTTTGTTTGTTTGTTTGTTTTTTCTCTTTTTTTTTTGTTTGCGGCCAGCGGCACGCTATAATCGTTTTGCGCATCTTTCTCCTGCTGCGAGCCACTTAAAACCTTCCCCCCACGCTCGCTGAATGCATGACCAGAGGAGTGTTTCTCGGTCACGTGACGTGACGTGACTGAAGGGAAATAACGTTAATTTCTTGTTATTACTTTTCGGTCACATCAAAGGGACCATAGGGATCCTGAAAAGCCGTTTCCCGCAGCAGTGTTTTTCTGCTGCACCCACTGCAGAAAAAAAACGAACCTGGACGAACATGGAATGAATTAACCAATTTTATCTGGAAGAAGCAATGGGGCTAAACGAGGCAACACACCTTGGTTCCTTTAAGTTTACTGTTCAGAGAAAAAGAAGAAGAAAAAACAGCATGAATCCAGATTCCTTTCAAAGTGTTCTTGTTTGTTAACGAATGTGCAAGATTTGGAATGCCAGTATAGTTGGGGTTTACAAATTTGCATGTTTTGAAAGCACAAACGTTCTAGAGGGAACTGGATACAGACGTTTAAGGTTCTGAATACAGCGAATAAATCAAACCCCAAGGATTTGTACGTTTTTAACATTATCAAAACATCTAATGTACACAAGCTGTATATGAAACACTGTTAAACTTATTAACAGAAACATGATTTGAGTTAAGAACAGCTGAATATTGGGAGATACAGTCAGACTGCTCAAGGCATTTGAAAACAGTTCAGCTATTCACAAGATTTACTGTTAATCGTATTAACAGAAACATGGTTTGAATTTTAGAACGGCTGAATATTGGAAGTCGCAATCAGACTGCAAAGGCATCCGAGAACAGTTCATCTGTTCAAGAAACTTCTGAACCTGCATGACCTAAAACGCAGCCTCCTTTGATTTCAAATGAACTAATAATATTATGATGAGAAAGGGCGTATGATGGGCTTCAGCGGCTGATTTCATGAGCATGGCTGATGTCTCTTATCTGTGTCTGTATTTATGGTTGCTGTCTGTCCAGCTCCATAATCCACTCCAGCTTCTCTGACTCAATGCTTTGACAGACTTAACACGTTGTGCTGCTGTGATGACTGTGTCTAAGCTCATGTCTTCGAGTCAACCATTCCCCACGCTGACATTGTTTGCCTGCACATGCCTTGTGTCTGGAAAATCCTAGAGGGGTACAGGGCTGCGGCAACATTGGGCTCTCCCATTCGACGCGGTTCTCGGGTGACCTCTGCAGCTGGGCTCATGTCATTCCGGATGCCTTCGCTGTACAATCTACGCCATGTCTACAGGGTCTCACACTCTCCCTTTTTTCTTCCCTGCAAGTTCCAGTCGATTGCCTGTCTTGTGATGTTAGTAGGAAGGTTTCGCAGTGAGCGATCACTCCTCTGCAGTCTTGACTGGTATATTCCTTCCTTCTTCCCTGCCACTCCCCTTCCTCTCTTCAACACACTAACACACGCACGCGCGCGCGCGCGCGTACATCCACGCGCACATGCCCCGCCCCCTTCCCCACACACATACACACGCATGCACAGAAGCACACAAGCATCCACGCGTACACACGCACATGCACCATGCGAGCATACACGGACACACACACACACACACACACCACACATACACACACGCGCGCGCGCGCCGCACACACATACACACACACACACACGCACACGCACACACACACACACACACACACACCTACTGCTGAGTTGTTAGCTATTTTAATGGCTTTACACCATAACGAGGAGTTACCTATTAATAGTTGTAAAATAGTACTCTGTGTAGATTCTAAATCGGCATTACAAACTATCAAAGATCAAAATGCCAAAAAACGTCTTGAAATGATACTAGAAATCAGACATGTAATTCATCAATTGGCATATAAAGACATTAGTGTAACTTTTCACTGGATTCCTTCCCATTGCGGAATATATGCCAATAAACTGGTTGATAGAGCAGCTAAAAGTGCAGGACGTAATACTGAAAGGGCAATTCTAATTAACATAAATTTAGATCTGCAAGAGCATTATAATCACATTGAAAAACTAGCGAGAGATAAGTTTGATAACATGCTGAAGACATCAGATAGCCAATATTCACACAATTGTATAAAACGCGTCAGCACAATAAATTCCAAATTAGTTTTAAATCACATATCTGATAGAAGTTCAAGACATATTAGTTCTCTGATGTTCAAAATTCGTTTAAATGCTTTTAAAACAAATTTTCTACAGACATTAAATGTGTATGTGGAAACCAAATTTCCATTAACCACCTGATTTTACACTGTCCTGGTATCAAAGAATGAATGACGAAAACTCCAGGGGATTTACTGACTCGTCAAGTGCCATTAACTGTTCAGGAAGTTTTAAATTACTTCCATCTTCTTAAATGTTTTTCAGAAGTTTTACACCTTAGTCATATTGGTCTTTTCCTTTGAATAGTTAATTTATTGTTGGATTCAATTGTTGTTATACTAATCTTCTGTTAATTGTTAAGTCACGTTTGATATAGATAGTAAACCTCACTTCCTTTCTACTAATTCTGTCATTTTCAACAATTCATATCCCTTTAAAGCTTGATCATTATATAGAATTGTAAGTGTAGGCATGTAAGAAAAACACAATTTTTACTACCACACACTCTCAAAACAATATCAACGCATGCATAAACAATCTCTACTTTCATACCTTTATTTCTCCTATTTTCCTCCCCCCCCCTCCCCCCTTTCCCGTCTAATATCACTTAAGGGTGAACAGACGTAAAACTAAAGAACGAACGAACATGCACACCTTTTTGTCCGGAAGTTTTGGCAGGCTCCTGTTTGAACCAACTTACGCTGAAATTGAACAAAAATCATGTCTTCTGCTATATAGTTACGATGGAGAAAAAAGTGGTTCGAAAAGTGCACCAATGGTCCACACTAATTACATTTTTGGCATGAACGCAGTGAAGAAGACATAGTGCCGCAGAGTTTGTTTTCGTGACCTGTGCTAATGAAGCTGGCGTGGGCAGGGCAGACACTGATAGATGACAGCGCAGGGAGCGGCCATCTGCCACTTTCTGGATTACGGGTAGATCGCCTGGTCATCTCCCCTGCCTCATCAACCAACATAGGCAAGGGGGCGAGGTGGGGTTCAGTGGTAGGGGTAGGGAAGCAGAAGGAGGAGAAGATAAGTGCCAAATAGATGTTACTCGGACTCTCTCTCTCTCTCTCTCTCTCTCTCTCTCTCCCACACACACACACACACACACACACACACACACACACACACACACACACACAGAGAGAGAGAGAGAGAGAGAGAGAGAGAATATCTATGCTGTCAGTAGTAAACGCAACACTGTGTTACAAATATACTTGTCTGTCGTGAGAAATGATGAGAGCTTGCCACGGTAACAGAGAGAGAGAGAGAGTGAAGGAGAGAGAGAGAGAGAGAGAGAGAGAGAGACGACAGACAAGAGAGAGACAGACAGGACAGACACAGACAGACAGACAAACAGACAGAATTAACAGCCTGCAGTTCCACTTCCCTTGGCTTCCCACTGGTTTCATCACCCTTAATCAGCTCTGACATCAACGCGCGCGCGCAAGCGGCGAACAAACAACAGCCGCAAGAACATGACACCCATAATGGGACGCTGGGTCTACAAAAGGGGAAACCTGTGTTCGCCAGAACATGACACCTATAATGGGACGCTGGGTCTACAAAAGGGGAAACCTGTGTTCGCAAGAACGTGACACCCACAATGGGACGCTGGGTCTACAAAAGGGGAAACCTGTGTTCGCAAGAACGTGACACCCATAATGGGACGCTGGGTCTACAAAAGGGGAAACCTGTGTTCGCAAGAACGTGACACCATAATGGGACGCTGGGTCTACAAAAGGGAAACCTGTGTTCGCAAGAACGTGACACCCACAATGGGACGCTGGGTCTACAAAAGGGGAAACCTGTGTTCGCAAGAACCGGTCAAGTCATGGTGTTTACAGCCAAGCCGACCGTGGAGGTCATGTCAGTGCTGGAGGAAAGTTAAATGCTCCGACTAGCCCGTGACTCGGGACACGAAGGTTAGACAGGTGTTCGAGTGCGTTCAATCGGCACAAATGTCTCTTACCTCCGCTCTTTCTGTACTCCGTATGTACCACGTGTATTTCCCCTTTCTCAGTAGACAGCACGAACCTTGCATATTTAAGCCGCCCTACCCTAAGTGATATTACAGACTTTGCATATTTTTCCTACTTCAGTGGACAGTTATGTGCTTTACATATGTTTTCTTATCCGAATAGACATTATGAACCTGTCATATTCGTCCCCAACCTCAGTAACCATCACGAATCTTACATACTGCCTACCACAAGATATCCTTGCATAGTTTCGGTAGATGCTACGAACCTTGAGTACTTTTCTTCCTGCCTCTATAGCTACTATGAATCTTAAGCACTTGATACCTTTCCCATTCAGATACTGTTGACCTTAAGTATTTTCCCTGTATTAGTAGACAGTATAAACCTTGAGTGTATTTTTCACTGCCTCTGTAAATACTATGAACCTTGGAACACCTTTTTCCCTATTAATAGATACTATGAACTTTGAGTACTTTTTTTCTCTATCCAAGTAAACACCATGAGCCTTGCATATCTTTTCCATGGCCCGGTAGATACGACAACGATTGAATACTTTTCTTCCTGATTTGACATGATCAGCCCTGACGGTTTTTTTTTTTCTCCAAAAGGACCTCATTACGTACTACGAATCTCCAATACTTTTCCATACTGTGTAAATAAACTACCCTTGAGAACGTTTTCCCCTATCCCTGTACATAGTACAAACTTTGAGTACTTTTATTTGTATGTAGTTTTCTCTTTTTTTTCTCTTCTTTTCTCGTTAGATCAGAAAAGACTATGAAGATTGAGAAATTTTCCGTACCTCAGTCCATACTAAGAACGTGGAGGGCACTTTCACTACCTAAGTGGCATCTTTCTAACTTAACTGACTTAACGAGACATCACATGTCAAAAACGGATAGGTATCTCACCTCGTTTTCCCCACCATTCACCTTCGTCGGAGTCCCGTGGACTGGCGCAGGTCATTGGTCGCTTCCTGGCACCACTGTCAAAGTGCATCGCGAGAGAAATGTTCAGTTGGTTAGGCTGCCTTCTTCAAAGTACTTATTCATTCCATTCGTCCGCCTTCAGATGGTTGACTACTGCCTGCATGTATGTACCCTTCCTTATCCTACAAGCGCACCCCGGTTTGACACTCTCAGAGGCAAAGGGTCTCAAACTAGCAGTGAACCCATCAACAAAAGACGGACAAAGAGCTTGTCAAATGAACAGGAAGTGGCAAGTGCCTGCGCACACAAACGAAAGGCGAATATACTTATCCTTTTGCACACTTTCATCTATGGATACATTCAGTGGAAGGAAGAGAAAGGTCGCGCGGACTGAACGCACTGCAGGGGTGCACGATGTGGACGAGCATGTCAGGTAATGGATTGATGTAACCAAGTGTTGCTAGATGAGTGACACCGTGCGCTTCTTTGCACTCATTTGCACCTGCTAGTGTCTTGGCTACAGCCTGGAGCTTATTTTCCCCTTTCTGTGTGTGCGTGTGTGCGTGTGTGTGTGTGTGTGTGTGTGTGTGTGTGTGTGTGTTGATGACTGGGTGTCTATGTATGTTCATATCAGTGTGTCGCTGTGTGTGTGGTTGTGTGTGTGTGCGCACGCAAGCTTGTGTGTGTGTGTGTGTGTGTGTGTGTGTGTGTGTGTGAGTGTGTGTGTGTGTGTGTGTGTGTGTGTGTGTGTGTGTGTGTGTGCGTGCGTGTGTGTGTGTGTGTGTGTGTGTGTGTGTGTGTGAATGCGTGTGTGCGTGCGCGCGCGCGCGCGCGCGCGCGTGTGTGTGTGTGTGTGGTGGTGCGTGCGTGCGTGCATGCGCGTGGGCGGACGCGCTGTGTATGCGTGTGTGTGTGTATATGTGTGTGTGTGCGTGCGTGTGTGTGTGTGTGTGTGTGTGTGTGTGTGTGTGTGTTGTGTGTGTGTGTGTGTGTGTGTGTGTGTTTA
>CM065730.1:44982447-44987447 GCA_033310375.1 Conus canariensis
AATCCCACTCCCCCTTCATATGCACACCCTTCTCTATCTTCTTACAATGTTTGTGGATGTCTGACTATTTCTTGCCGGTTATTGCCTAGTATCGAGGAAACATTATGGAACAAAAAAACAAAACAAAAAAACCAAAATGCCAGAGCGTTTAGTTGAAGTTGTTGTTTCTTATGTGTACCGCTTATATTTAAGTGCTGATTATAATTGACATAAATAAGTCAATATACATGTCTAAATAAAAGAGAGAAAAGAAAAAAAAAGAAAAGAGGAAAACATTAAAAAAACAAAACAAAAAAAAACAACCACCTTGGCTTTGTGACGATTTCCACTTTTTCAGGCATGTTTTTAAAGAATTTGACATTTACTCCTCAAGCAGACCTGTATAAGGTGCCCATTTTCTTTCAAACTCCAACAGCTGCATTTCGGAGCTATATATATATTTTCTCAATACGATAATTCCTTTTCAAATCTTCTACGAAAAAATTTAGTCTAGGCTTACTTTGATTAAATCTACATTTGTAGATGAAATTTTTTGCCCATAGTATAATAATATTGAATATTTCGTCCGTTTGAGTTATTTCATCAGTGCCAAACAATATTAATTCAACGTTAAATGACATTCGCACATGGTGTGCGGTTTTCTGTTTAAGTAACATTTCCAGATTTTGCCTAAAAGTTTTAGAGTAAGTACATAGCCATAAGTAGTGGTGGATAGAATCTCGTTCGCTATTGCAAAAAGTACATCTATCATTTTCAGTTACCCCCATTTGTTTCAAAACAACATTTGTAACAAGGATTCTATGACAAATTCTTAACTGAAACCATTTCAGTTTTATTTCTTTTATTTTATTAGCCAACTTTAAAACCACGTTCCAGTCAACAAAAGTATCAATTGTTTTCTCCCAGTTCTTAAACGGTTTTATATAAAAAATTATCTGCATTTTTTGAAGATGATTATAGTATAACCTTGAACCTTTTTTTACACTGCATATTATTTGAAGTGCTTTTGGATGTTGATATCCAACGTTGCTGTCTATTTTGATAGCTCTTATTCTCATGTATTCTTTTATTGCTTGTATACAACTGACATACCGTAGATAGTTCACATTTATTTTATATTTTCTGCAGAAATCATCCCAACTTAAAAAATCACCACTTTCGTTTAGAATATCTTTTACAAGGAAAACATTGTTAAGTGCCCAATTTCTCCAGAAAAAAATATGTTTGGTCGATTTTAAATTTATCGTTGTAAAAAATAGGTTCAGAGACAATTTCTTTGCTTTCATTTAAATCGACATTAGTATTTAGATCTGCGAATGCTAAAAACACATCTCTCCAGAAAAAATTACATCGGCTGTTAGTGTAGCGTTTTGCTCCATAACTACTCAGATTGTTTACTTCTGGACATAGCGTCTGAATTACTATTTTCCATTTTTGAGATCCAATATACAGCTTTCTTATCCATGCTAGTTTTAATGACTTTATAAAAGTTTTTATGTCTGGGATTCCTAGTCCTCCATGTTCAATGTCGTACGTGGAATATGTTTTTTTGACTTTTGTTGGTTTGGTGTCCCATATGAAATCAAAGCACATCTTTTGTAGTGATTTAATCTCAACATCTGGTGGGTTAGGTAATAAAATCCATAAATAAACTAACTTTGAAAGAATAAGCGACTTCAGTATTGCAACTCTGCCTAGTGGGGTACACATTCTTTTTGCCCAAATTTTAAATAGAATTTTTACTTCTAAAAGTTTGTCCGCTACATTAATTTCCGTTAGATTTGTTAAATCGTTTGAGAACCAAAGTCCTAGGATTTTGAATTTTCTGGGGTTCCATTCCATATGCTTGTGGTAAGTATTTTTCAGGTGAGTTTTTCTTTTTTCCTAACCAAACATTTATTGATAAACAGTAAACAAGTTGGGTATTTTATGCTCCCATAAGAAAACCTAACACAGAGTAACTTTTGTTCAAGACTGGCACAGCCTTTTAAACTTGAATAAAGTCAGACAAATACATAGACGAACAATCTAATAGTGGGGGAAAAAACAAGCGCAGGCCAACAACTGAACCATCTTCATAGTGATGACTTGGCAAAGATTTGGACTTAAGGAGTGGGGGCGGGGGGGGGGGGGGGGGGGGGGGGGGATTTGAAGATGGAGAAACTGGGAACATGAAATTAAGAAAATATGTTATAGATATGAAAACTCTTCACTAGCTGCATAAGGGAACCATCGCAATCCCTTTTGAAGGCAGATATATTTGTATTGCCTGCTCCGAGCAGGCAATACAAATATATCTGTCTTCAAAAGGGATTGCGATGGTTCCCTTATGCAGCTAGTGAAGAGTTTTCATATCTATAACATATTTTCTTAATTTCATGTTCCCAGTTTCTCCATCTTCAAATCCCCCCCCCCCCCCCCCCCCCCCCCCCCCCCCCCCCCCCCCCCCCCCCCCCCCCCCCCCCCCACACCCTCCTTAAGTCCAAATCTTTGCCAAGTCATCACTATGAAGATGGTTCAGTTGTTGGCCTGCGCTTGTTTTTCCCCCACTATTAGATTGTTCGTCTATGTATTTGTCTGACTTTATTCAAGTTTAAAAGGCTGTGCCAGTCTTGAACAAAAGTTACTCTGTGTTAGGTTTTCTTATGGGAGCATAAAATACCCAACTTGTTTACTGTTTATCGTTTACTGTTCCCTGCCTCATTTCATTTCCAAACATTTATTGTTTTTTCAAAATTAAGTTTTAATCCTGAAATTTGTTCAAACTCGTTCAATATTTCAAAGACTTTTTCATACGACTTCTTGTCTCCATGCAGAATAAACGTCGTGTCATCAGCAAACTGATTTATTTTAAACTCAGTGTTCGAAATAACTATACCTTTTATTTCTTGATCTTCTCTTATTTTGCATGCTAGAATTTCAGCACACAAAACAAATAGGTAGGGGGAGACTGGGTCGCCTTGACGACATCCTTTTTTAACATCAAAGCTTTGCGAAACTTTTCCATTAACTGTTAAATAAGATTTTATATTGCAATAGAAAATAGAAATCCAGTTGCAGATATCTTTACCAAAACCAAATGCTTTAAGAGTTTTTTCTATGAACTTCCAGCTCACCGAATCGAACGCTTTTTCGAAATCAATTGATACAAGCAGTCCAGGCAAATTCTTCTGTTCTAAATAGTGCATCATGTCGTAGATTTCTTTGCGCTTTTTTTTAACCTTAGTATACAGTGTGAAGCTTTACAGTTTTCGCTCATCTCCGTAGATGTTATGAACTTGGTATGTGTTTTCTCTACCTCAATAGCTACTTCGAACTTTACACACGTTTCTCAGCTCAAAGTAAACAATGTGCCTTGTATATTTTCAGTAGATACTATCAAACTTGAATGCATTTTTCCATGCCTCAGTAGCTACTATGAACTTGTCCCCTCTTCAGAGTAGATACAGTGAACCTTGAGCACTTTTTCCCTGCTTCAGTGGATACTGCGAACCTTGAGCACTGTTCTCCGTGACTCAATTGACAAGAAACCCCGCGTACTTTTGTCCCCAACCTCCGCAGATACTACGAACATTGAGTACCCTTTTCACAGGTCAGTAGACATATAAACTCTGAGTACCGTTCCCTGTATGCCAGTAGCCACTATCAACTCTGAGTGTGTTCCCATACCTCAGTCAGTATTGTGAACTCAGAAAACTTTCCCTCTGACTCACTGGTACGTCTGCTTCCATCCGAGGCTCGCTTAAAAACACATCTCAGATCTAGGTGGGTGAGGATCATATTTCTCCTCCCCTTCAGCTTTGTCCGAGTCCCGATCAATAAGCACTTTCAGGGACCATGATCACTGCGTGTCGTGACAGAACTGTTCAGTGGTTTGGTTGCCCTCTAGGGTCACCACGTATGCCAGGTTGTTGTTGCCCGTCGTTCGGCGAGGGCAGTCAACCGCCTACATGCAGGCAGTCTTATCGCACGCGTGGTCCACCACGTGTGGGCCTAAAAAAACTTGAAAGTTTGACATAAAGTGTGGCAAACAGATTTAGATTCAGAAGAAAACAGATTTAGATTCAGAAGAATGTTACAAACTCTTGGATTTCAAAATTCGCACTGTCATTATGGCCAGAACTGTATAAATATTTCAAATCATAGAAACACAAAGCTTCCCTTGCCACATTCTTCCGTGCATCGTTCTAGACAAGTCAAAAGCCTGATCTACACACACCGTCCGAACGCCCATGGCACAAAGTATAGCAGTGTCGATGCGGAAATCAATTATCAATTCCTCATATACACACACACTATTCAAATAGAAAAGAACTTACTTTTAAACGAGTGGGAGATCAGTTCTTTTCTAGGACATCTTTACCTCTTAATGAACTATTGAATTATAATTCACTTACTGATTTTTTTTTGCCGAATGTTTACATGACAGCCCAGATGGTATTTTTCTTTGACTGATGTTTGTCTCATACTTTCACCCTTCTCAGTTACTTTATGACTGTCGCACATATTATTGATAAATTCCAAAACATTTTTTTTTATTCTCTCACTCCTCCCATTCTCTGTCCTCATTCTTCCCCCATCTTTCACACACATACACATACGCACAGGCATTGTTGCGTAATCCGTGTGCACACATGCACACACACCCACACCCACGCGCACGCACGCACGCGCGCGCACGCACGCACGCGCGCGCGCACGCACGCACGCACGCACGCATACACACACACACACAGAGGCACGCACGCACGCACACACACACACACACACACACACACACACACACACACACACACGCACACACGCACACACACACACACACACACACACACACACAATACACTTCCTTTAGAACCGTCACACAAAGACATTTTCCAAACTCGTCTAATATCACGGTTAATAAAAAAAAAAAAAAAAAGACGTTGATCTGAAGAACAACAACATCCAGCCAGCCTGTGAACAAGAGGCAAACAGCCAGCCAGTCACATCAACAGGAAGTA
>CM065730.1:44997447-45009947 GCA_033310375.1 Conus canariensis
GGTGTGAGACTTGTTCAAAAGATACAGAACATCAGGCAGCAGATAAAAGCCAAAATTGAATAAACATGAAATTTTGAAAAAAACAAAACTCCAGCATGTTCATAAGGATGGATGTGGTGGTGCTCTTACGAGTGGAAACGATCATTCATGCATGTTCCAAACAATTGTCATCAGTTGGGTAAACAGAAGGTGGATGTCCTGCATGCGTTGGGTCAGAATAAACACCACTGAACGGAGAGTGACTTGGCAGCAGTGCAGTGTTTCCTCTGGTGGGCTGACTAATCGCGGCGTGATCATGATTGTTCCCCAGAAAAGCTAGTGCTTACTCTACCCAAGGGAAGTCCTTTACGTCGCTGTATATGGGGTGGGGGTTACGGAGAAGAGACCAAGTGGCTGAGAAACGCGCGCACACACACACACACACACACACACACACACACACACACACACACACATACACACACACGCATGCTCGCGCGCGCGCGCACACACACACAACACACACCACACACGCGCGCGCGCGCGCGCGCATGCTAGCGCGCGCACCACACACACACACACACACGCGCGCGCGGCGCGCGCGCGCGCGCACACACACACACAACACACACACACACACACACACACACACACACACGAAGTAGAGAGAAGCTGTGAATACAATCTCAAGCTCTCCCTGACACATACACTACAAAGACCTCTTTTCAAAGTGGAATGACGTACTTCTTTTCCTTATCTTTCTATTTACACTTCTACATTAATGAACAGGGAAGGGGGAACTTGGGACGAGAGAGAACAGAAAGAAGGAGAGAGAGAGGGGAAGGAGACTGAGAGAGAGAGAGAGAGAGGAGAGAGAGAGAGAGAGAGTGAGAGAGAGACAGTGGAGAGAGAGAGAGGACAGTGAGAGAGAGAGTGAGAGAGAGCAGAGAGAGAGCGAGAAAGGGAGACAGCCAGCCAGCCAGCCAGTCAGCCGGACAGAGATAATATATTCAGTAAAGCCACCGATCAATCTGACGTGGTGTAAGTATAAATTACATAAATCCTAAAGCGGAATATTCTAAATGCACTCCCATAAGTCTGTTTGTCCATTTGCCCGTCTGTATGTCTGTCTGTCTGTCTATTAATCTATCTATCTATCTAAAATATCTTTTTAATAAGTCGTAGTTCCTCTGTTTTTTTAAGTAGATATATTTGCAAGAGAGAGAGAGAGAGAGAGAGAGACAGACAGACAGACAGACAGACAGACAGACAGACAGAGACAGAGACACACAGAGAGGCCGACAGACATGTAGAGTGACAGACAGGCCAACAGACAGGCAGGTAGGCAGACAGACAGCGACAGAAAGACAGAAATATAAATTAATTCATTTAGTAAGGCCATAGACCGATCTGACGGGAAATATGTACAAATTATTTTAATCATAAGGGCAGCAAATGAAAGGTAACTCTCACCAAAGCCTATCTAATCCGTCCATCCATCTATCTATGTATGTATGATTGTATTTACAGACAGATAGACAGACAGATACAGAGAGAGAGAGAGAGAGAGAGAGAGAGAGAGAGAGAGAGAGAGAGACCAGGCAGAAAGAGAGAAAAAGACAAGAGTTACAAAGACAGGCACACAAACAGACAGAAAGACAGGCAGACAAAGCGACAGAAAAAGACAGACTTTTGAAACACAGGAAGAATAACAGTAGCAGCAGACAGACAACAGAAAGGCAAAGAGAGAAACAGACTGCGACAGACTGACAAGGAAACAGAGGCACAGAAGGACACAAAGATGACGATGAAGAACAGAAAAAAAGCACCTGTTTCCAACAGCCATGTCCTTGCCACCCAGCACCCCCACACACCTCTTGGCACTAACTAATCCCTGAATTAGAAAAAGAACTCAGCAGGCGGGTGGCGCTCTACAGAGAGAGGCGACGCCTAGGTGCCGTCCACTTCCAGTTTCTCTGGGAAAAGCAGGATGGGCAGTTAAGGTTAGGTTTTGATCACTGAACGAAAAAAAAGAACAGCTAGAAAGAAAGGATGAAAGAAAAAGAAGAAAATTAGAGAAAGACAAAAGAAGAAAACGAGAAAGCTTTTTTAAAAAAATGAGAGAGAGAAACGAACAAAAGCACATAAGACAGGAGCGGAAGGGCGGGAGATGGGGGGGGACAAGATAGAACGGATTAACGGATTAGGCGAGGAAGAGAGAGAGAGAGAGAGAGAGAGAGAGAGAGAGGAGAGAGAGAGAGAGAGAGAGAGAGAGAGAGAAAGAGAGAGAAACAGACAGACAGACAGACGGACAAAAACAGACAAACAGAGACAGACAGTAAGAGCCAGAGATGGAGAAAGATATAAAGAGACAGACAGACAAAGAGACAGAAAGAGAGGAACAGACAGACAGACGGACAGAGAGAGAGATAGTGACAGACAGACAGATAGACAAACAGAGAAACAGACAGACAGACAGACAGACAAATGGACGGAGAGAGAGTGTGTATGTGGGTGAGTGAGTGAGTGAGTGAGAGAGACACATAGACAGACAGACAGACCGACAGACAGGCAGAGAGACAGATAGAAGGGGAGTGAGTGAGACAGAGACAGTGAGACAGACAGAGATAAAGAGATAGAGAGACTGAGAGAGACAGAGACAGACAAAGAGACTGAGAGAGAGAGAGAGAGAGAGAGAGAGAGAGAGAGAGAGAGAGAGATAGACACACACACACACACACACACACACACACACACACACACACACACAGATATAAAGAGAGAGACAAAGTAGAGAACAAGAGTGGCAGACAGAGAAACACAAGAAGGACGAAAAAAGGAAAAAAAATAGCCAACAGATCGAGACATGAGCAGAGACAGAGAAGAGGAGGGAGGTGACGATGACGAAAAACTGACCAAAAAGACAAATGTACCCAGCAGCCAGCCCAGATCCTTGCAGCCCCAAACGCCGCCCAATTCTTGGTCCTAATCCCTGAGTGAGGGAGGGAATTTAGCCAGCTGATGGCGGCTTGTGCTGAGAGATGTGATGCCCATGTGGTGCCCACTTCCAGACTCTTGGCGGATAGCAGGTGGCGTGGTTATGGATGTAAGGGTTGTTATCATTAGAGGGAAAAAGAGGAGGGGGGGGGGGGAGGCGGGACAGAGAGAAAGAAAGGAAGAGAAAAGAAAAGGACAGAAAGAGTAGAGATAGAAAAACGAATGTTTAAGAAACGATAAAAGCACATAAAATAGGAGGCAAGAAGGCAGAGGGGAACAGATAGAAAACATAAATAAGGTAGAGTGAGGGTGAAGGGGAGAGAGAGAGAGAGAGAGAGAGAGAGAGAGAGAGAGAGAGAGAGAGAGAGAGAGAGAGAGAGAGAGAGAGGAGACTGATTGATTGATTGATCTGTAATACGCAAGGATGAAGATTTAAGGCCAATGCCTAGTCTTACAATCTGTCCTTGTCATGCATGAATTATTCTAACACATATCATTCATACTGACAATTCAACACAGCAACACTGTAATCTAATTCTACATTGAAAAGCAGACTATTCATAAACGTAATAATGACATGGTGGGTAGTCAAACAGAAGGAAACAAACAAACAAACATACAAGCAAACAAACAAAGCTACGGAGAGAAAGAGAGGTCGGAGGAGGAGGGGGGGGGGGGGAGAATGGTAGGTATAGGGAGAAGAAGAGGGATGGTAGACAGAGTGGGAGTGGGGATGAGCGATTTAATGGAGTAGGTTATATGTTTAGACGACGTATTCAAAGTATGGTTCACAGAATACTCTGCGAATGGACGCTAACGATTTTAATCGAATAATTAAATTATTGAGACAGAGAATCTTCATGTAAATGTTTTTTGAAAAGTTTTAACGTGAGAGAGAGAGAGAGAGAGGAGAGAGAGAGAGAGAGAGAGAGAGAGAGAGAGAGAGAGAGAGAGAGAGAGAGAGAGAGAGACGAACAAAAAAAAGTAACAGTTTCCAGCAACAATGTCTTTTCCACCCCACATGCTGCCCACCTCTTGGGTCTAATCCCTGAATCAGGAAGGGAGCTTTGCGCCTGCACAGACAATTGTGACGCTCAAGTGGCGTCCGCTTCCAGTCTCTTGGCAGATGGGAAGAGGGGGCTAGAAGTGTAAGGTTTGATCATTCAAGTATATGTTTGTCAAAGAAGAAAAAGCAGCAGGCAGCAAGAAAGAATGAAAGAAAAGAACGTTTAAACAAAACAAAAAAAAAACCGATCCAAAAAGACAAAAAATGAAAAAAGGAAAACAAAAATAAAAGAAAACTAACAAAAGCACATAAAACAGAAGGGGTATTACACAGAAAGCATAAATTACGGAGATGGAAAGAGAGAGAGAGAGAGAGAGAGAGAGAGAGAGAGAGAGAGAGAGAGAGAGAGAGAGAGAGAGAGAGAAACGGCGGCAGGGGAATTCGGATTCGGATGGGTTTTTTTCACTAACAGCCCTTGGCCCCTACTGAAGGGGTGTGTGTATACTATAAAAAAGGTAACAAACAGCAAAAGTAGAGCAATTCAAGACGAGTAACAGTCATAGAATAACAGTCACAGAATACATCATAAAGATTAATATTAACATTGATCATTCTCATGAAATAGCTATTTCTCTGAGGTTAAATGCCTTATATAGAAAAGAAAAAAAAAGAAGGGATTTTTAACTTCTTCAGCAGAGGTGGAAGACATCAACTGTACCAGCGTAATCAAGGAAGGCTGCCTATGATATTTATATGTTTAATGAATTCATCCCAAATGTTCCGAAGAGCAGGGCAACAGAGAACAAAATGCAACTCATTCTCGCGGAATGGGAAGAGACCGAGAAACAACGAGAGAGAGAGAGAGAGAGAGAGAGAGAGAGAGAGAGAGAGAAGAGAGAGAGAGAGATGGAAAAATGGAGAGGGGGAGGAAGTGAGGGAGGGAAGGAGGGAGGGAGAGACAGACAGACAGACAGACAGACAGACAGACAGAGACACACCGACAGACAGACACAGAGACAGAAACAGAAACATAATGAGAATGACAAACAACAGAAGAACAAAAAAGAAACAAACAGTGACAGACTGAGACGGGGGCAGAGACAGAGGAAGTCGAACAGAAACAAAGCACCTGTTTCCAGCAGCCATGTCCTTGCCAGCCAGCACGCCGACCACCTGTTGACCCTAATCCCTGAATAAGGAAGGGTATTTCGCGGGCTGATGGCGCCTGTACCGAGAGACGTGACGCCCATGCGGCGTTCGCTACCAGTTTCCTTGGGGAAGGAAGGATGGGAGGTTAAGGGTGTAAGGTTTTAATCATGAAACATGAAAGAGAGAATAAAAAAGGAGAGAAAGAAAGGAAGGGAAAAGACAGCAAGACAGCGGGGGACAAAGTCGAAAAGGAAAGGAGAAAATAAAGAAAACAACTGTAGACATCAAAAAGGGAGGGGAAGGGGTAGGAGGGAGGTGGAATAATATAGAAAGACTGAATCCGAGAGAGAGAGAGAGAGAGAGAGAGAGAGAGGGAGGGAGGGATAGAGGGAGAGAGTACTTTCTAGTGCATGTGTGTGTGTGTGTGTGTGTGTGTGTGTGTGTGTGTGTGTGTGTGTGTGTGTGTGTGTGAGTGAGTGAGTGTGTGCGCGCGCCTGTCTATTGATAGATAGTATCAGCCTTGAGCGCCTCCCCTTCTATTCATTTTAGTAGTAGGAACCTTGAGTACGTCTTTCTCTACCTAAAAAGTGTATGTCCGGACACTTGTTTTCTTTCCTCTGCAGATTTTGAGTTCCTATCTGTATCAAGTCCAGGAGCCTTTAGTACGTTTTACTCTACCTTAATGGATACTTTGAACCTTAAGAACATTTCCCCTATCTCAGTTGACACACCATGAACCTTCAGTACGTTTACTCTAGTTCAGTTGATATTGTGAAGCCTCAGCATTTTCCCCTATCTCAGCAGAGACTGTGAACCTTGAGCACTTTTTTTTTACCCTATCTCTGTAGATACTATGGATCTTGAGTATATTTCTCTTCGTCCGTACACATGACAGTTCTGGTGAACTTTTCCCGGCCTCAGTCGATTTTATGGACCATGAGCATTTTTATTCCTACTTCACAAGATTCTATTAACCTCGACTACTCTTCTCGTTCCTGAGTAAATGCTGCGAACCTTGACTACAATTCTTCCTTTTTCGGTAATTACTATGAACCTTGAGTACTTTTCTTCTCTTCTCAGTAAATACTTTGAACCTTGACTCTTTTTTTTCCTTCCTCAGTAAATATTGTGAACCTTCACTACTTTTTCTATAGTTCTATATATACTCTCAGACTCCTACATACCACGAAATCGGTTTTTTCACCTGCTTCAGTACATATTATCCTTGAGTATTTTTTTCTTTACCTCAGTAGATACTCTGAGTGTTCACCACTTTTTCCATGCCTGTGTAGACATACTGACGTAAAATATTTCCCATGCCTCAATAGAGACTACGAACCTTGTGTGCTTTTTCTTATCACAACTAGTGTAATAACCTTAAATACTTTTTTTCCAACAACAGTAGTTATACTAACTTTGAGTGCTGTTACCCCAGTGATCAGTGAACTATGAGCACTTCCACTTACATCAGTAGAAACCATGAACACTGAGTATTTTTCTCAACCTAAAGAAATAGTATAACCGTAGAGAACTTTTACCCTACTTCAAAGTTGCCTTTCTGTTTGAGATTGACTTAACAATACTGACACTGACTTAATAATGCACTCTACATCTAGAGGGCCTAACTTTTCATTGTCTGCTTCAGTTGGAGTCCCGTTTGCTTGCGCACCCCGTTACTACTTCTGGGCACCACAGTGACTGTGCGCCATGACAGAATTTTTCAGTCAGCTAAGATGCCTCTTGAATAACTACGTGTGCCAGCTTGCTGTTCTCCACTGTCTGTTCAGCAGGCAGGCCCCACTGCTCAGCATGTGGCGTTTGCCCATGTGTGAAACACCAAGTGTGCTTCAAACTGGAGAGTTTGGGTGCAGCGAAGTTGGCAAAGAGACAGCCACCGCAGAAACAGGAGGCGACAGGGAGCCAATCGGATTGACAGGAAGTAGTCAATGCATTCAATGCGCGTAATGGAGGACTCGTGATGTGACTATGGAGGACTAGTGATGTGATGCGGTTCACCCCCCTACACTCACGTGCACCACCTGTCAGTGTGTTTACAACCACCACAGAGAGGGGGATGTTCAGTGTGTGTGTGTGTGTGTGTGTGTGTGTGTGTGTGTGTGTGTGTGTGTGTGTGTGTGTGTGTGACATCGAGAACAGAAAAAAAGACAATAGGAAAGGAAGAGTGCATACAGGATGCATCAGAGATACAGGGAAAGATATGATATATTCGAGACTGGCTGAGAAACTGACGTACTAGCTAACGATGGCAAAATACCGGATAACAGAGAAACAAGATCGATGAACATGACTGATATCTGCTGAACTTTGAAACGTGTATATCGCTAGACATCGACAGCGATCATGTGATGTACAGTATACATATTGGACAAATGGACATAGACAGATGTTGTGTGTATGTTTCAATGTCTGTCTCAATGCAGAAAGAAGGCAGAAAGCGGGAGGGAGAGGGCGGATTGTGGAAAAAGGGAGGAGGAAGTTTGTCATGGCTGGCGGTGGGGGTGGGCAGGGAGGCAATGTAAGGTTGCGTAAGGACGCAAGCAGAATGGTTTTCACCATACCTGCCTGCCAATCGTTCCAGACATAAACTGTCTGCCTCGTTTGGCCCCTTGTGTCCCACCCCGTAATGAAGACTGCCAGCACATTACTCTGAGCAGGTCTGGGCTAGAGTTTGGATGTCTGGTTCATTCGCTGTTGGCGAAGACCACGGCTGTGGAAGTTCTTTCAATATTGCAATACACTGTATCTTGTCAAACCAGGAAGATTCCTTATAGTGAATGAATATGATACATTTTGTTTACTACCATCAGCTTTACAGGAAACCTAGTTAGTTCGAAAGCAGGCTCCTTTGTTACTCCGCCAGTGCGTGTGTACGTTCACGCGTCTGGCACTTGCGTGCGTGTGTACGTACATGTGTGTGAGCATGTGTGCATTTGTGTGTGTGTGTGTGTGTGTGGTGTGTGTGTGTGTGTGTGTGTGTGTGTGTGTTTGTTTGTTTGTTTGTGTGTGGGGGGGTGGGTGGGGTGGGGGGTGGAAGGCTGTGTGTGTATGTGTGTGTGTGTGTGTGTGTGTGTGTGTGTGTGTGTGTGTGTGTGTGTGATGTCAACATGAAAGCACATGTATCTCAGGCAGAGAGAGAGAGAGAGAGAGAGAGAGAGAGAGAAAGAAACAGACAGACAGACAGACAGAAAGACATACAGAGAGAAAGACAGACAGAGGCAGGGACAGAGGGAACGAGATACATAGAAAGATAGGAAAACGAAAGAGAGAGAGAGAGAGAGAGAGAGAGAGAGAGAGAGAGAGAGAGAGAGAGAGAGAGAGAGAGAGAGAGAGAGAGAGCGAGCGTACAGGACGTGATTAATGTACTTAAATTAAGGTTACCTAATGCCTCCGTCTGGCTTAGTGCGTGAACAGAATGTTTTCACAGCGTCTTTCAGCTAATCAAATAGTCATGAAATCTCTTCCTCATTCTGGCTGTCTGTCGGTCTTGTAAAGAGCGCTGGAATGGTTAGCGCATAAATCTGAACGGACTTCCCTCAGACATTAACTGATTGGTTGGCTTGTACTTAAATTCAGCCAGTTTTGTTTCAAATGGTATAGGATGCGATTACATGAATGTGTGAATCATGTATGTACAGTGTGTGTGTGTGTGTGTGTGTGTGTGTGTGTGTGTGTGCGTGCGTGCGTGCGTGCGTGCGTGCGTGCGTGCGTGTGTGTGTGTGTGTGTGAGTGTGTGTGTGTGTTGTGTGTGTGTGTGTGTGTGTGTGTTGTGTGTGTGTGTGTGTGTGTGTTGCGAGTGCATGCACGTACATGTGTTCTCCTGATAATTTCTAGTTGGATCCCTCATTGCTAACGATGGATCCCTGGCAGTGTAGAAGACGTTGAGCAGTTCTCATGTTTCTGTCCGTGCATGATTATATCAATAAAGATCATGATTTTGTGACTGCCCGTCAAGTTGGTCTTCTCGGTGTTGATTTTCATGCTGCATCCTGTTGGTGTTTGTTGATGTTTTAAGCAGACTTTGGACAACCTTGGAGTGTTCTTGTGCATTTCCTGGCAGGCCATCTATGTCGTCTACAAAGCGAAGGTTCGTCATGCTCCAGTGCCGACTTTGCTGATCTTAAAGCCCTGACAAAGGCCAAATGAATCATGGAACTACTCACCAATGGCATCCGGTATGAGTACTGTACTGGTCGCTTTAAAACCTCATTAAGTGAATGATGCTGGCGTATTTGCCCAATGCTAAATTTCGTGATGGTAGCCTGTGGATCCCCTTTGCCAGACACATTAAACATCTTCTTAAAGTCGATAAAATGTGCTAGAACTGCATTTTATGTAGATGTTTTTCGCAGAAGTTACTCAGGTCAAAGGTCTGTTCTATGGTACGTCTGCCATTGCGGAATTCGTCCTGGTCTTCAATCATAATGGACTTCGCTTGCAGCTGTAAACCGTTCAGAGTAGCTTTGAACATTACTTTGTTGGCATGGCTTATCAAGCTCTTATTCTGGTAGTTCTGGCAGTTTAGAATTCCTTTCTTGGAAAGGATAAACATTAGTACTCGAGTCCATAGTGTGGGCCACTCGCTAATGGGCCAGATCCCTTTTCAGATGATGAGATATCAGTTTACTGCCTCTATGCAACGTTTCAAGAGTTGCGCAGGGACGTTGTCAATGCTTGCAACATTACTACATTTTAGCGACTTCACTGCTGTCATGGTTTCCAACATGAGCAATGGAAAATGTCCTCACTTGATGAATCTTACACTATTAGCACATGTAAGTGTCCTTTGTTCTGTCTTTCATAAACTTCGGAGCAATACCTTGTCTATTTTTTATGTTTCTTTTCCTGAGCACGACAGCTCTCTCACTTTGTCCTGAATGTTGTAGAGTTCGTTTTGCTTTTGCTTGGTTAAGTTCTTTAACAATCGTTAAAGCTTTCTTTTGGTCTTTGTTATCCACATTTTTTCAATGTTTTCATACCGTTGTTCGATCCAGCTTTTATTATTACCATACCTTTTCACTATTTCACTATTTCATAATTCTAGACCAATCATCTTGTTCATAGCACAGCATTGCTTCCAACCTTTTTCAGTCTTTTTGTGTGGTTTTAAGCTCAAATACTGTTTATCATTTATAACTTTAATGTCTGTCTACTTGTTCCTAGATGCTCTGCTGCTATTTCGCTCATCATTTGGTTAAGATGTTTTGTAAAGGGTTCAAGGTCTTCTTCAGGTAATAGCGATGGGATAAATTTCCTTAACGCTTTGGCCACTTGCAATTGTTCAGCGGTATTAGGATATTTCAGTTTTACAAGAGATAAGTTCTGCGATAGATATTTCTCACTGTCTTGTTGACTTTCATTCATACTTTAAAGTTCATCATGACCAGGGTCAACTCCAGGAAAAGCCTTTTAGCTCTTCTGAAGACAGGCCCTTTCCAGTTCTTCACAGGACTGTAGTCTATCCGGTCATGGTATATACAGATTAACCACTGCTATACCTATCGTTGGGGTGCCTTATGCTCATCAAGAGTGTTAGCCAGAACCAAGTTAGTATCACTGGCGAATAATAAAAGGCATAGTCTCAGTACCGTGGGGGCAGCAGAAATTCTCCTGTCTTCTTGGACATCTGAACCAGCGTTGGTATTCTTCTATGCTGCAAGTAGCAATTGACCCGATGTGCCTGCCACGGTGGGGTGTAAACCAAACAACAAAATACGAACTGGAGAGGGATGTGCTCCACCATGTTCAGGTCGCCCAAGACGTGCCACATAACCAAAACAAACAAACAAAACAACAACAACAACAACACCCTTGCAGAAACTATACCGGATTGCTCTCAACCCATCTGTTGAATTCCATTAGGGCTGACACGACAATTGTGCAACTGGCGAAAACCCTGCATAGATCCATGGAAAGAACTCATCACATCCGGCACCTGGAGCGTAAGCACACTCAGCTGGTTGGAAACTGAAACTACTAATCAATTAGATGGACAGACACTCCTGACGTATTCTCAGCCTCTGCAAAGTTGTACGAAAGACCAACAGAGAAATTCAGATAAAAGAAGGACCTATCCCCTGCTATAGTGGAGAAGAAGATAAACATGTACATGAGTGAGGTGTTCAGTCATGAACGACATCGGGGATGCAGTATTGGGATCCGTTTCCAGTAGGATCATGACCATTTGCCTGTGAGCACAACAATTCAGCTTGACGGTAGTACAAATACATACTCCTTAATGATCAGACTATGAGGATGACTGAATTGAACAACTATTCTGAGATTCAAAAGACATGGCAAAAGCACATCCTCGTTGTTAAAAGTGACTAGAATTTCCGCTTAATTCCTGGTTCTTGTATCAATGTATTGCAAAACTCCATGGAATGTTTCCTTCTGTTCGTAGCATGAACGATTCGTCATCTAGCTGCGTTCTTATTCTCTCTCTCTCTCTCTCTCTCTCTCTCTCTCTCTCTCTCTCTCTCTCTCTCTCACATACACACACACACACACATACACACACACACACAGAGACAGACCGATAGATAGTCAGACAGACAGACAGACAGACAAACAGATAGATAGATGATAGATAGATAAGGAGACAGAGACAGACAGACACAGAGACAGGGACAGAGAAAGAGAGACAGAGAGAGAGACAGACAGAGACAGAGACAGGGACAGAGAGAGACACAGAGAAAGAGACAGACAGACAGAGACAGGGACAGAGAGAGACAGAGACAGACAGAGACAGAGACAAACAGACAGGCAGAGACATGGTAAGGAATGCGGGGCAAGGTAAAGTGACGTGCCCCCATATGAAGGTGGCCTAATGCCTCTGTCTGGTCCAGGACGTGAAAAGCATGTTTCACCACGGCTCCCCGCCCAGTGTTCCAAACACAAAACCTCCACTATGCTTGGCCTCGTAAATCTGGCATTGTAACGGGTATCGTAATACAGGTCAGAGCAGCTTAGTAGTAACAATGCTTTCGTTCATAAATTGATGTGAAAAGAAGACTTTGTCCTAGTATTTGGGTTTGATAAAGGTGTCGACAAGGATCGTGAAAACATGCATGATTTGTTGATTCCTTGTGTTCCTGCACTACAGTTGGGGCACAGGGATGTGAGAGTGAAAAGCCTTGCGAACGACAGGAAAAAACAAACAAACGGGAGTTATGTCAACTGTGCTTGCATACAAAGTAATCAAAACATTGGGGCGGTCTCAAAGTCAGGCACAGTACGTCTGAAGAGCGGAAATATGTCGTAAATTTGTTTTAGGCTGATATTCCGAGAAACAATAGCTTTGAGTGTAATAGAGAATATATAGCGGTTCGGGCCTGGTTCGTATCTGTGG
>CM065730.1:45014947-45017447 GCA_033310375.1 Conus canariensis
TGCGTGCGTGCGTGTGTGTGTGTGTGTTCTACCTCTTGATTTTACTGTTTTTGTCTTGTCTTGTCTTCGCTTTTCTTTTCCTTTATGTTCTTTTCCAATTTTGTTAAAAACCTTTCCACTATAAGATCTTAGATCCGATGAAAAATGTTAATCTCTTTCAAGAATTCAAAGATCGCTTCAGGTGGAACATCTCTGAACAAGGTTTTCATGGAATTTGCTATAAAATGTTTGTGTCTCACATCCTGCAAGTCCCAACACTCTAAAAGAATGTTTCATTGTGAGTGGTACATGACATGGAATGCACCACGGAGCTTCTTCACTCTTTAAAAGGTACGAATGAGCAAAATATGAATGGCCGGTGTACACAGCCAGCATAGAACCGTTTTTTCTTCGACCATCAGAGGTAGAAAGGAATTCTTTTAGATTTGGACGGATCGGAAAGAGTTTGTTATCTGTCTGTGTATTCCAATCCTCATGCCAGAGGTCTCTGACATAATCATTAACTTTTGATTTTAGATCTGTGTAGGGATAGACATGTTACACAGTTTCCCTGTTGTGGCATTCTTGGCCAAATGATCAGCCATTTCATTCCCTCCGATGCCAACATGACTGGGAACCCAAGCCAGAGCAATGTTATGACCTTTCTCTTTCAACGTGGGAAAAAGTAAAAAAAAAAAAAAAAAAGTGTAAAAGTTCAGGATGATGGAGGTTACGGACAGCTATCGCCTCCAAAGCTGACAGTGAATGAGAAAGTCCTTAAACAATAAACAAGTATGGTAACTCTTGCTCCCGTAAGGAAACCTAACACAGAGTCATTTTTATTCAAGACTGGCACAGCCTTTTAAACCTGAATAACGTCAGACAAAAATTAATACAAAGACGAACAATCTAATAGTGGTGGAAAAACAAGCGCAGGCCATCAACCCCTCCGTCATCACAGTAATGACTTGGCAAAGATTTGGACTTAAGAGGGGGAGGGGGGGGGGGGTTGAAGATAAAGAAAATGGGAACATAAAATTAAGAAAATATAAATATGAAAACTCTTCTCTAGCTGCATGAGGGAAACCATCGTAATCCCTCTCGAAGGCAGTTACCCTACTGGTTTATTGTTTACTGTTCCCTGCCTCATTTCATGTTCAAAAAGTCCTTGTTTGTGGATTGAGAGATTATCTTCAGTGCTAGAACCAGAGCTGTAAGTTCGGCAGTGTAAACAGAAGTATCTGATGGAATATGTTCTAATAATATTTGAGAAGGTGCACCAGGCAATAGGCTGCACAGGCTACTCCATCTCCCGACTTGGAACCATCAGTAAATATTTTTCTGAAAGGATGGGAATTTTGTACAGATAGAGAAATCTAAAATGGTGACATTAAGAGGGAGAGACAGAGAAAGGCAAAGGCACACACACACACACACACACACACACACACGCGCGCGCGCGCACGTACGCACGCACACACACACACACACACACACACACACACACACACACACACATAGGAGAGAGATGAAAAGGTAGTAAACACCGGAAAGACCATAAAAAAGGAGAAAAGAATACAAAATGAAGCTGGGTAACAAAAAGAAGAAGCAAAACAATAGAACGAAAAAAGAGTAGTAGAAGAAGAAAAAGAAGAAGAAGAAGAAGAAGAGAAGAAACGTAAAAAACAAACTTCCAGTACGAAACCTCAACATCAAGACTCAAACACTACCCTACCTGCCTGCTACCGGCAAAACCAGATTCCCGTTCCACTAGCCTCAAACAATCAAAGCACCACTGTTAACGACCAATCTGTCGCCCCTGCCCAATTTGTCGCCTGACGACAGATTGGTCTTCAAACGAGGACCAATCTGTGCCCAGGCGACAGATTGGCCTTCAACACCAGGATCAATCTGTCGCCCGGCGACAGATTGGGCCTGGGTGTTGCATATTTCGATGGGATAGACCTTATAGGGAAGACATCATGATTGAAGAGGGAATATTTGAGCGGATAGAAAAACACAGCGTCACAGCGAACTACTGTTGAAGTGTTTCTACTCCTGTGGCGGGGTAATAAAGAATCGCGGTCCCTGTAACTCCAGGATATTGGGGCCAATTCTCTTCTAATTTGGTGTGAGGGTTAATTGTACCAATTCCTTTTGTGATAGTCACTTCTGGCAGGCACCTCTCGCACACGTTTTCTTAGTCTCGAAAAAAAAAACTAGAAATGAAAACAATGTAAAAACACTCAGAGTCTGTATTCACATTGAGATAACATGAGAATTGGCACCATGCCAGCGTAGAAGCTCTTCCAAAAATCCTGTTAAATTCTATTGGCCCCATGCTATCCCGATGTGAATACAGGCCCACGTCAATAACAAAAATGACGTGAAAATACATTTAAACACGAAAAGAAAAAAAGACCACCGTTCAAGAAAAGTAAAAATGGAACATTGAACAATGTCACACATTAAAAGGGGTTTTCGTAAAACCTCCTTCAAAGTCTTTTCTGAAAAAAATGGT
>CM065730.1:45022447-45044947 GCA_033310375.1 Conus canariensis
AGAGAGAGAGAGAGAGAGAGAGAGAGAGAGAGAGAGAGAGAGAGAGAGGAGAGAGAGAGAGAGATGTCATTATCGTCATGGAGAGACATACACATACACAAACACGCACGCGCGACGTGAGCACACACACACACACACACATACACACACACACACACACACACACACACACACACACACACACACACCACACAACACACACAGTCAGAGACGGAGAGAGAGAGAAATTAACAGAGAGAGAGAGAGAGGGGGGGGAAGAGAGAAAGAAAAACACAGAGAGAGAAAGAAAGAGAGAGTGAGAGAGAGTACGCCACATGAGCTATTACAAATACATTTTCATCAAATACAGAAAGGACATATTTGTCTTGTGTCATGGCGAAAAAAGAACAGAGAGAGAAAGAGTCCACACCCACACCCACACACACACACACACACACACACACACAACACAACACACACACACACACACAAACACAAAGAAGACAGGAAACAGAAGACAAAGAGACAGACAGAGAGACACAGAGACAGAAAAACAAAGACAGAGAAACGAACCAAAACAAAGCGAAATGTAAGTTGTCAGGGTGATCAGATCAGCGTAACTTACAAACACTTCCCCTCCCCCTACACCCCAGCTGTGGGAAGGGAGTGGATGCGAAAAAGTTCAATGACAAGTCACAATTGAAATAAAGGGGAGAGAGAGAGAGAGAGAGAGAGAGAGAGAGAGAGAGAGAGAGAGAGAGAGAAGAGACAGAGACAGAGACTAGAGACAGAGACAGAGACAAGAGCAGAGAGAGAGAGAGAGAGAAGACAGACAGACAGACAGACAGACAGACAGACAGAGAGGAGAGAGAGAAAGAGCAGAGAGAGAGAGAGAGAGAGAGAGAGAGAGAGAGAGGGAGAGAGAGAGAGAGGGAGGGAGAGAGAGAGAGGAACAACAAAAACAAACTGGAGAAAAACACACAGGACAGGGAAGAGGAGAGAAAGAGGTGGAAGAGTTGTCAAAACAAAGCCAAAGCAGGAGTAAAAAGCAACCAGTTATGCAGGCGTAATCGGTCACAGCTGCCATGAGAGTGCTTTCACATGTCGTCTTTATCCGGAGTGTGCAGCGCACCTCCACAATCAGTTCAACCCATTGAAATGCAATCACTGACTCAGCGTGTGCTTGTGAAGCTGTGTTTATACTACGGGCACCCCTGGCGTGTTCAGCGGCGGAGCACTAACACCATCAGGTGCTTTCAAATACATCTGAGACACCTGCACGAAGCTCACCATCACTACTATCTGACCCCCCCCCCCCCCACCCTCAACTCCCTTCACCTTTCCAATGCCCCCTCCTTCCCCCCTTCTCATCCACCCACCCTTTTACAAACACACACTCAAACACCCTCTCTACCGAAGAGCAGACCTCTGCGTGCCTGAGACAGTATGTAAGATTAAAACAAAAACAAACGATGCCAATAGAAAAATATTTATAAACACCGACTAGACTTATCAAAAAACCGAGAAACATCAACTAGGCTGATCAATAATGCGAACAAACACAAACTAAACTGATTTTTTTTCAATGCTGGAAAATCCAATAGGATTAAAGACAATGCTGGCAAGTATTAAAAAAAATCATTAAAATTTTTGACAAGCACTTTCTTTTGAGACATGAAAAATGCTCATGTATTGGTTTGAAAGAAAATTCAACGATCAAAAATA
The DNA here is from genome assembly GCA_033310375.1 of Conus canariensis. Classification (NCBI taxonomy): domain Eukaryota; kingdom Metazoa; phylum Mollusca; class Gastropoda; order Neogastropoda; family Conidae; genus Conus; species Conus canariensis. The sequence continues at coordinate 45,024,152 of CM065730.1, forward strand.
TTGACAAACACAAATGAAACCCAAATCAAAAATGCTAACAAACATCGATGAGATCATAATAAAAACAAAACAAAAAAAATCTTGTCAAACAAAATCCAAGGAGACCAAGTGAAAATGCCAGCAAACAACAACGAGATCAGTCAAACATCCTGACAAACACCAACGAGACTCATCAAATATGGTGGAAAAACATCTGATGAAACTTTTCAGTCATGTTAACAAACACCACCGAAAGTAAGGAGAGAAAAATGATGAGAAACACCACTTAGATCTGAATCAAAAAGGCCAACAGACACCAACAGGATCAGCGAACATTCTAAGGAGTACCTGTGTGATCCGTCAAAATATTGACAAACACCAGCGAGATCCGTCCAGAATGAGGACATAGAGCAACAAGATTCATCAACAAGGACAAGATACTAAACAAGCGTACCAAAGATGCAGAAAAACATCATAAGAACAATGGAAAGTGCGGCCCCAACCCCCCAGCACGCGCGCGCGCGCGCGCATACACACACACACACACACACACACACACACACACACACACACACACCACAGTGGTATGGGGCGGGGCAGAGGAGGCGCGCGCGCGCGCGCGCGCGCGTGTGTGTGTGTGTATGTGTGCGCGCGCGCACGCGCGTGCGTGTGCGTGTGTGTTTGTGTGTGTGTGTGTGTGTGTGTGTGTGTGTGTGTGTGTGTGTGTGTGTGTGAGAGAGAGAGAGAGAGAGAGAGAGAGAGAGAGAGAGAGAGAGAACTCTGAACTCTGAACTCTGAATGTTTTAATGAATAGGCCATTGGCCCATGTCATAGTGGGCTGTCACAAAGTATATATAGCAATAGAACTATTGGTCATATGGCATGAATAACACAAGCGTTGCACTCAAATTTCAAACATTTCACCCTTGGTTCAAAATACTGTGGCGCATCTTCAAAGCCTTGTCTAGAAAAAGTGCCAGGCGTACATTCAAAGATTTGTGTTCAGATGCAAACAACATTGTCAACTTAAACTGGGAGGGACTACTGTAGTACTTGGCTGGGATGTATTGTTCCCTTAATTCTTGATAAGCCGGACATTGCAATACAAAGTGGACTTCAGTTTCTTCTTGGCTTTCACAAAGCGGGCACATTAGTTCTTGTTCCATTAGGTTTCTCCTGAAACGCATTTTGTGTACATTTAATTGCGACACTCCTAGCCTCATTCTAATCAGGCTTATTCTAGCCTTTAGATGGCTAACTGATTGTAGATAGGTGGCCAAAGTTAAATCAGACTTAAATGTCCTGTAAAGCTGGAAGCGATCACTCCGATTTATTTCAACAGACCACTGCATTTTATAGTCTTGGATCAATCTACTTCTCAACGCTTTCAAAAACTCCGTTTCGTTCCCAACCCCTTGATTCTCCCAAACTTCTTCCAATCCATACTTATGAAGAAAGAAGCAGACATTAGATGCCCAAGTATTCTTATTCGTACCATGAAAATATAACAACATTTTGTAGACTTTATATGCCAACCGATGAGGTGGCATTTTCAAAATTCTCAGCCAGTATTTAATACTTTTTAAAAATAAATTGACATGCAAAGGAAACCTACCTAATTCTCCATAGATCATTACATTAGGAGTTCTGACGCTCACATTCAAAAATCTTTTCATGGCAAAGAGGTGCATTTTTTCTACAATGTCGAGATTACCAAATATGCCCCAGATTTCCGCCCCATAACTAAGTATTGGCTGAATTTGAGTGTCGAACAACTTAAAGAATACAGTAGGCGATTTTTCTCCCACAGACCACAAAAGTTTGAAAATATTAATGACGCCTCTCTTTGCTTTGTTTGACATATCATAGAGGGTATATGAAAAGGAAAGTCTGGTTGACATTATGATTCCTAGAGAGAGAGAAAGAGACACAGAGAGAGAGAGAGAGAGAGAGAGAGAGAGAGAGAGAGAGAGAGAGAGAGAGCGTCTGTATTAGAAAGGAAAATGTCCGTTTTCACACACAGCCAGAAAGCATCGATTATCTAACCGTCTCATTTACACATAGTGCACCCTAGCGTAACGACTATGCAGAGATGAACTACAGAAGTCAATTAAAAGAACAAGACCTTTATTAGGAAGGGCTATGGTGCGCCTCAATAGATCCCACAGTCAATTTATCCCTGATCCGTTACACTTTTAGTAAAATCATACCCCAAGTAACCACGCAGGACCCTCTCAAGAATGTCTCCTTGAGACGAAAGTAAAGAACACACACACACACACACACACACACACACACACACACACACACACACACACACGCGCGCGCGCGCGCGCGCAAACACACATATATGTACACACACACACAAACACACACACACAGGCACACGCGCGCACACACACACACATGCACGCACGCACGCACGCACGCACGTACGCACAACCACAACCACACAAGACCCCTTTCCTCATACTTCTTTCTTTTCTCGTCTGTTTTCATGGAGAGTCAAGTTTCATGGAGTCGAAATGATTTGTTTTAATCACCCGCCCTCCTAGAGCGCGCGCTTGCGCGTGCACACGTATACGCACATACCCGCGGTCCAGTTTCAGCAGTTGTCTGATTTAAGGGCACAAAGACTGACCTCTAGATCGGGCATCTTAGACACCGACCGGCTTGACGCGTACCGCGTGCTGTGTTAATCAAACATGCACGCCACCCTAAGAAAATGAAAGAAAGAAAGAAAGGTCTTTCCAAAGAGGAGTAAAGAGAGTGAAACAGAGAGAGAGAGAGAGAGTGAGAGAAACGGAAGCGAAAGCGGAAGTTTATTCAGTTAGGCCATAGCCCATTCTGAAGAGGGTACAATACCTTGATAATACACTTTTCAATTAAACAATGAATAGTTGGTTAATTATGTAACATAACATGACAGCTGAGCAGAGTGTGTGTGTGTGTGTGTGTGTGTGAGAGAGAGAGAGAGAGAGAGAGAGGGGGGGAATAGGGGAAGTGAGAGAGAGACATATTGAGACAGATTCAGATACAGATTCAGATCTTATTCTGTTAGGTCCATAGCCCCTCAGATTGGGGGTGCGTATGATAATAGATATAATATTCTGATCTTAATGTAATAGGAAAAAATCAAACATAAGCAAAACCTCAAAGATTATATTGATACAGTTTTCAAACCTGCGATGCATTAATAACTATAACGCATACCGTTTTACACGTAATTTGTTTACTGCCAGTACTAGTACACAGCAATGACATTCAAACATCCACTGATAAAAAAAGAAGAACCTAGTCTGTAACGAACTTCCGAATCTTAATGCTTTGCACAAATACAGTGCAAACTGCTTCACAATACAGAGAGAGAGAGAGAGAGAGAGAGAGAGAGAGAGAGAGAGAGAGAGAGAGGGAGGGAGAGAGAGAGAGAGAGAGGAGATAGGAAGAGAAAGACAGACAGAGTGACACACAGTCAGACAGACAGACAGAGAACTCCGGGTAGGGAGGGGAAGGGGAATCGCTAAAACACAGAAGCACTAACACTAACGTAATTTCACTGTCAGCAGCAAAGGGGCCCTGTTTGTATTGGGAAAAAAAAAAAGAGCCATGGGTAGAAGAAGAAGGGAGAGGGAGCGTCATGGAGGGGTTGTAATTAAGAACAGCATCAAATGTAGCATGAAAGGAAACGAACGAATGTACACGTCGATAAATGTTCTTCACTTTAAGTGCAGAACTCACTATTCTGCGAGCGCCTGCATTTTTTTTCTCTAAAATTCTAGCCGAGTCAGTTCTTCCAAGGGAAGGCACTTTGTGGATACAAACTAGACCATAACTCGCGTTGCTTTCCTTGCGCCCAGACTGAGGCTCTTTTGTAATTAACCCGACTGTTGCGAATTCGCTAATGTTCCAGTCTTCCTGGATACCCGATGAACATATTTCTCTCCCTTTGATGTCAGCAAGACCGGTAGAACAATTATTCTTGAGAGGGGCAAAAGGAATCATGGCACTGAAAACAGGATAAACACCTTTACTTTATTCAAGCTAACAGATAACTGTCTTCAGAGACAGAGGAAGAACAAAAACATGTAGTCGTATGAATCGAGCCAACCATGTGCTGACATTTATCGTGTGAATTATATATATCCTGAGCGAAGAGTTGTACGCACTACGAAAGCAAAGCACTCAGTGGTCTCAGATCAACGAATGCATTTTGCATGTTTGTTCGCTTGTTGTAAGTGTAGTTTTTGTTTCTTTCTTCTTTGAGACTACTGCTGGATCAAATAAGCTGGACCGACGCTGTCTCACCTGCTGCTGATTATGTCAAAGGGGTGTGAACACGCTTCAGCGATCAAACCGACAACGTCGTGAAGAGGAAAACAGGGTTGGACATTCATCAGACACACAGACAGACAGACAGAAACAGAGAGACAGAAACAGAGAGAAAGGTTGCTTGTAGCCTAGCCGACCGCAAAGGGCCATATCAGAGTTGTATCAGACACAGACTAACACACCTTAATCATAGAAATCATGCAGGACAAGACCATTGTTCTTTAAGAAAAAACAAAACAAAAGCCGACTCACGGAAACAAACCAACCAACCAAACCCGCCCCCTCTCCGTTTTCCCTATGTCACTGCCAGCAAACGTTAAGACACACAAAGATGAACGACGGTTTGTCAAAGTGAGCCCGGATGGTCTGGCAGGACTGGGGAAGTCAGGCGTTAGCAGGGGTCAGTTAGCAGACTTCGTAGATCGGTCGCTGCGTACGTCATGGTGCCTCCCTCCATCCCAACCCCAACCCTTCAACCCCTCCCCCAGTCCAGCAATCCTTCCCCTTCCCTCTTCCTTGCACTCTTCTCTCATGGAGCCTATACAACCAATTCCAGCCGATCGCCCAATACAACTGACATCTCTCTCATGGAGCCTATACAACCAATTCCAGCCCATCGCCCAATACAACTGACATCTCTCTCATGGAGCCTATACAACCAATTCCAGCCCATCGCCCAATACAACTGGCATCTCTCTCATGGAGCCTATACAACCAATTCCAGCCATCGCCCAATACAACTGACATCTCTCTCATGGAGCCTATACAACCAATTCCAGCCCATCGCCCAATACAACTGACATCTCTCTCATGGAGCCTATAAAAACCAATTCCAGCCCATCGCCCAATACAACTGACATCTCTCTCATGGAGCTTATACAACCAATTCCAGCCCATCGCCCAATACAACTGACATCTCTCTCATGGAGCCTATACAACCAATTCCAGCCGATCGCCCAATACAACTGACATCTCTCTCATGGTAGCCATCAACAATTCCAAGCCCATCGCCCAATACATCTGGCATCTCTTCATGGAGCCATACAACCAATTCCAGCCATGGCCCAATAAACTGGCATCTTTCATGGAGCCTATACAACTCAAATTCCAGCCCATCCCAATACATCTGGCATCTTCTCATGGAGGCTATACAACCAATCCAGCCGACCGCCACATACAACTGCACTCTCTCATGGAGCCTATACAACCAATTCCAGCCCATCGCCCAATACAACTGGCATCTCTCTCATGGAGCCTATTACAACCAATTCCAGGCCGATCGCCCAATACAACTGACATCTCTCTCATGGACCTATGCAAACCAGTTCCAACGATCGCCCAAAACAACTGACATCTCCCAGACCACATAGACGATAGACGCCATCACAGCATTGATTTCAAAGACTGCGCCTTCTGTGGGTGGATTTCTCAGTGCTTGCTGTCTGATTCTGTATTTCCACATAAAGAGTGTTTTTTGTTTGCTTGTTTATCTGTTTGCTTTTCTGTCTGTTATCAGTGTAAATAATTTTGCTTGCAAGCATATCAAGTTTATGTTCAACACAACGAGAAACTAGCACGTACAACAGCAAGGCAAACACACACACACACACACACACACAACCACACACACACACACACACACACACACCGCACAAGCGCGCACATCATACTAGCCCTATATTCCCAACACCATTCTTCTGGGTCGTCTAATATGATTCTTTGTGAACTAGTCATATTGCCTGCTCCAAGGCCTTTCGTCCGCTGGATCAGATTTGGTATCAAATAGACATATACCATAGTCTACAATTCCGTGGTATTCTCACTACCAAGAGTTCAAAAACAAAACCAACAGCACTCCAAAGCAGCCAGTGAAAGGTAGAAAAGTAAAACAAAAAGAAAGTGTGGTACAGAAATAAGTTACTGGAAAACTAAAATCATGTGTAAACCGTTGAGCTTATGTTTGAGGATACATTTAAGGATGCAAGGGAGGTCAAAAAGTGTCAACAGTCAGAGTAGTAAGCTCTGCTGTTAAACACACACACACACACACACACACACACACACACACACACACACACACACACACACACACACACACATCCCCAACATCAGATGGCCAGAAATCCTGTCCAACAAAATCCTGTGGGAGAAAACCAAACAAAATTCTGTGGACATATAGATGGAGAAAAGAAAATAGGGCCGGAATGGTTCAAACACTATGGAAGTCACCAACGACCATCACAACACAGGCACAAGCGTGAAAGCACATGGGGGAAGGCAAATGGCACGACCTCGACAAATCTGACGCCGGTGCATGCACTTGATGTGAAGACGTCCGGTTTGACATAATTCCAACTGAAGAGGTCAGTCCAGAACCGAAGCCGTTGATGGAGTGTTGCTGCACCCCTATGTTCCCCAGGGAATTCAAAGGAGTCAAGTATGCTAAGGAAACTGTGAGATCTGTCTGCTGGATGCTCAGACTCATTATGAAGAACAGGGGTTTTGTGACAGAGGAAAAGGTATTGAGTTGTGCAGACAGAACACAAACCGTGCAAAAACGGATCAATACTGGTTTACAACACGATTTTACACACTCCATGATACAGCGTAAACAGGAAACGTTTCACTGTATGGAAAGGAACACTAAAGAACAACCAAAATCCACCACCAAAATGATTAAGATCTTTATTAACAGCTGCCTGAGTTTGCGATTCCGTTTTTCGTTTCACAGCTACGTTCACAAAATGTATTTTCCAGTCGGCTACCGCGTCAACCACTACATATTCCGATCCAGATAAATATTTCCGTCATCTTAAACCGTCCCCATTTTCATATACAGACTATCGGCCACGCCCTTTTCATTTCTACTTGCCGGCAATTTGTCATATCCATAACTGTACACGGATCCTCAACACCCACAGCCATACACCATCAGCAACACCGAGCTCTGGGACAGAACACGTCAACAACCTACGGTGCAAGAAAAAAAAAAGAGAGTAGGCGATCGGGGAAACGGGGGGGGGGGGGGGGGGGGGGGGGAGTGAGTTATTGTGTAGGCCTTGAGTTCATGTACTGTGTAAACAGCTGGACGTGTAACAAAACAATACGTCACTTGGAACCCTCAATGAGAAGAAGGAGAAGAAGAAGAAGAAGGAGAAGAAGAATTAACGGCCACTCACAGAATACCTGGCGCCAGGACCTTGAATTAGGCATCAGACAGATGGGCCAATACCTGGAACCTGCTGGGATGAGGGGTAAAGACATGATATACGTTGGCGGCCTATGTCCACGCAGAGAGAGAGAGTGAGAGACAGACAGACAGACAGACAGACAGACAGAGACAGAGACAGAGGCAGAGGCAGAGACAGACAGACAGACAGACAAAAGGGGTCGGTGTGTGTGTGTGTGTGTGTGTGTGTGTGTGTGTGTGTGTGTGTGTGTGTGCGCGCGCGTGGGGGGGGGGGGAGGGTGTGTTACAGGCCATAGAAGTAAGTGTGAGGACATTGAAATTTCAACATTATTCACTACTGAAAATGTCGAACAAAAAAGTATCATTTCATTCACACCATTTTACTGTAATCATTCATACTTTTCAATAATCCATTCGTTCATCCAAACATTCATTTTCTAAACAAAATTTTGTCAGTTTGAACAGAGGGCTATGAAAATCCCCGTTTATCAGAGTGGCAGTGTCAACTTAGATTGACTATAATATTTTTCAAATTCATGTGTTTACTTTTTAAATATTTCGTTTCAAGTATTTCATTTGCGTCAATTGATTTAGCTAACAGAGCTTTGACTGAAACCAAATATAGTGTTCAAACAGAAAACGCTGCAGTGTTTTAGTAGTTGATGTAGTGAAGATAGCCGCAGCAACAGCAGCAGCAGCAGAGCAGAAGCAGCAGCAGTAGAAGTAGTCTTACAAGCAGTGATAGCAGCGGCAGCAGCTGCAGTAGTAGTAGTGGTGGTGGTGGTAGTAGTAGTAGTAGTAGTAGTAGTAGTAGTAGTAGTAGTAGTAGTAGTAGTAATAGTAGAAGTAGCAGTAGCAATCGTATCCTAACAATCACATGGTTCATAGTCATGCGATTTCTCAAACTTGCTGCCAGACCAATTTTCCAGGTGTCCAACTGAAAACGTGACATTTTTGCCGCCCATTTTAACAAGTTGTCGTTGTGGAAGTATCAGCATATCAGCGTATCCTTGGATTCCTTCTGATAGCCCTTCTTCTGTCGTCCCCCCCACCCCCACCCCTTTTCCATACCTTTTTCTCCTTCCCTAAGTCTCCTTCCCTTTCCTCTTCCCAAAGGCCCACTGTCATGACAGAGTTACCGCCGTCGGCCTGGTCAGTGGGTTGAAGTGGGCATCCATGTTCAAGCGGGATAACACAAACCGAAGTATTCAATAAACCCCCGCCATTGCAGATGTAACACGACTCGGGTGAGGCCAAGGCTCTGCGCCATCAGTGTGGGCAAAGACGAAGACGGGAGAGAACCAGCCTCTCGCCTTGCTCTCCCACTATTCGGATTCGCTCGAGCAGGTAACCAATAACCTCCAGGCGAGGGAATGAGTTCAGCTGGCTGGCCTGCCCTTTCAGGTAACTGCGTTAGCCGGCTTCTTGTCCACTGTTCAGCGGGGGGCGGCCCTCTGCCTGCACGCAGCCCTTGCCCATGCGCGAATCACCGTGTGCGTGATTCAAGCTCGACAGCTTGACATTATCAGCTGTGAAGTGAGGTGGACAGGCTGCCAACACATAAATACAAGACGGACAGAGCTAATCAAACCAACAGGAAATGGTGAATGCCTTCGATGTTCGCGATGGAATTTCAGCTCGTGAAAGGCAAAAGCAATGTCCTGTCCCTTCTGCGTCTTGAGTGGTAGCGAGCTGGAGTATGGCAATGTTCTAGATTCAAAAGCCTACAAAATGAGTTTGTGTTGCAGCTTGTAGTTTATGCATCATCTTTTCAGTTCGTGCTACTTGTATGACCTTAAGCTTGCTACGGTTCATCGTGGTTGAATTTCATTAGGTGTGATCTGCTTTGAGTTTTACATTATTTTAGTTGTCCTTTCCCTGGTTGAATGTCAAATTTTGTGGGTTGATTTTTCGCTGAGAACATACTTTTATAAATAGGAACGTATTTGTTTCTGAAGTTACGAAACTGGAATGCTATTGTTAGGGAACAGTAATGATGACTGCAAAAATGTTTGATTTACAGTTTTGCAAGATCAGTTTCTGCCAATTTTTCATTGATGTTACCAAAAAAAATGACGCAATGTGCAGTGTACGGAAATGTTGTATAATGTGATTATTCACAGGTATCTCTCTCTCTCTCTCTCTCTCTCTCTCTCTCTCTCTCTCTATATATATATATATATAATCTGTGTGTGTGTGTGTGTGTGTGTGTGTGTGTGTGTGTGTGTGTGTGTGTGTGTGTGTGTTGTGTGCGTGCGTGCGTGCGTGTGTGCGTGTGTATGTGTGTGTGTGAATATATGTACCTATGTGTTGTAATGGGATGGAGTGTAAATTTTGTGTGTATGTACTAATGTATGTGAATATTATATTTAGAACAATTAACAATAGTTATGATAATAACAATTATAATCATCATCATCAACTCCCCTGTGAGAACTGTAATTTTCCTCAAAAAACAGTGAATCATGACAGTATCACGTAATAATGATAATGAATGTGTGTGTGTGTGTGTGTGTGTGTGTGTGTGTGTGTGTGTGTGTGTGTGTGTGCGTGCGTGCGTGCGTGCATACGTGCGTGCGTGCGTACGTGCGTGCGTGTGTGTGTGCGTGCGTACGTGTGTTCGTGCGTGCGTGCGTGCGTGTGTGTGTGTGTGTGTGGCCTCTGTGTGTGTGTGTATGTGTGTGTGTGTGTGTGTGTGTGTGTGTGTGTGTGTGTGTGTGTGTGTGTGAGTGAGTGAGAGTGAGTGAGTGAGTGAGTGAGTGAGTGAGTGAGTGAGTGAGAGAGAGAGTTCTAGTATTTTTGCAGACTATTCGTTTGTTTGTTTTTTCTAATCTGTTTTTAAGTGGTCAATGCCATAAGCCAAAAACATTACTGCCATGATCAAACATCTGTTACTACTCTTGTTTCCTTGTATTATAAAGTACTGCTCTTTCCTTTAAGTCTGTAAACATTTTGTCACTAAACCGCCTCAAAGCCGAGCGCAAATGATTGTGTCATGTGACATTTATCGACTTCATGACACAATGACCACTTTTCAGCAGTACCAATTATTTATCAATTAGAAAGATAAAGATTGTAATCGTGCACATGGCGATTATGAGCTTCTGAAGTAAGCAAGATTTCACTGTTGAAGGAATGTGGTAATCGGCAAATGGGGGCACTTTAGTATACACGCTACGATCGCTGTTATACGTACCAATTTCCCCTCACCACTAAGAGGAAAATGATGCCAAGACATTTGAAGAGAGAGAGAGAGAGAGAGAGAGAGAGAGAGAGAGAGAGAGAGAGAGAGAGAGAGAGAGGGGAGACAGATAGACAGAGGCAGACAGAGATAGGCAGACAGAAACACACGGACAGACAGACAGACAAACAGATCGACAAAGAGAGAGAGAGAGAAAGAGAGAGAGAGAGGAAGAGACAGAGATAAAAAGACAGTGACAGAGAGAGAGAGAGCGGGGGGGGGGGGGGGGGGGGGGGGAGGGCAGAAACAGCAAGACACTGACGCAGACTTAATTTAATTGCCATCAGTGAAGAAGCCCTGTTGGTATGTGAAAACGGGCGGGTGATAGGGTTGATCGGGGAGGAGGAGGGGGGTGGGGCTGCAAGTAAAGACAGCATAACATTTTTTTGGACAAAAGCGGAAAGAAAAAGAAGTGCAGGGCAATATTTTTTTCTTCGTCTTATTTTTTTTTTTTTGCAAGGGAAGGCACTCTTCAGAAATGCACTACGCCTTAACCCTGTTTGTCTTCCTTGCACCCACATACTCGCTGTTACGAATTCGTTGACGCTCCCATCTTCCTGGATACCTTATCAACACATTTTTTCCCCATCAAGTGTCAGGGTGACCGGTAGGAGAATTATCCTTGGGAGTGGCAAAGAGAATTAAGGAACTGAAGATATGAGAAACGCTTTTTTGTTGAGCTTATCAGATAACTAGCTTCGGAGTCTGAAGAAAAGCTCTTTACAAAAAAAAAAAAAAAAAAAAAAAAGACAAACATATAAGTAGCACTTGCCGAGCATTGATAATTGTTGTGCAAAATACAAGTCCTCAGTCTCTAGTCACAGAGATTGTCGAAGCAAAACATTCCTCACTCTGAAATCAACTCGAACATGGGTTCTGGTGGTAGTGGTGGTTGGCTGGCTGGTTGGTTGGTTGGTTGGTTGGTTTTTAAATTTTTATGGTATCCCGTGGTCAGTTAAACAGCGCCAATGTTGTGTCTCCAGTAACTGATAAGGTGAAAGGGGACAACACGTTTCAGAGACCAAAACGTTCGGCTTCGAGGAGGAACACAGGTTTAGACATTCGTCAGGTGTAAAGGTAACATGTCTGAAACAGGAAAAATCAAGGAAAACAACATAATTCTTCTTTAAGTAAAAAAAGAAAAATATTTACCTCAAAAAGAACCGGCCCGTCTCCACTTTTCTTCCGCCACCGCCAAAAGACATTGAGATATAAACAGATCAGAGATGACGGTGCCTCAAAGCAAGCCAGAATGGTTGGCTGCATGAGGAAATAAGCTCTTAGCATGGGTCAGTGAGCAGATCCCGTCGATCCTAGGTCGCCGGGTATGTCACGGTGCCACACCTCCACTTCTTCACCTCCAACCCTAATCCCGCCCATCCCTCTCCCTCCCCCCCCCCCCCCCCCCCAATACTCAGAGCTCTTCCCGTCAGTAGTCTACACAGCCAATTCCAGCCCATCGCCCGGTACAACAGACACCTCTCAGACCGCACAGCTGACAGAAGCCGTCACAGCATTGATTTCTAAGAATTCTCCACTATGGGTAGATTTCCCAGTGCTGGTTCTGTGCATCAGAGTGGTCTGGTCATGTCTACTGAAGCTAGCTTGGAAACAGAGTCAGGAGGTAGGGAGGGATAGCAGGGGGGGGGGGGAGGGGGGGGGGTTCAGAATTGGAAGTATCCGAGGTCTGCGGGAAAGTCATGTAATCAATCTAACCCTTCTTAACAAAGCAATGACTTCGTATTTCCCGATCATGTCTGTCCTGTGTTCGGGTATTTAAACGCCTGAACCCCAGTCCCTGAACTCAGGGACCCGCGGTCAAATGCTTAGAGCTTTGTCTGCAGAGCTGATGGTCGTGAGTTGGAAAACTCGTGGGGTGGAATTTTCACGGCTTGAAAACCCTCTCTGTCCACCCAGCAGTAACGGGGTACCTGATCCCGTTCAGAGAAGGTTAAAATGTTAAAGAGAGAGGAATGGGCCCAGGCTTCAAACGTGCCGTGAAACCAATACGGCGAACCTCAACAGTTCACTGCTACTACGGCCAGTGGGATATGGGAACTTTGACTTTTTCTTTCAGCCTTAACCTGCCGCGTAAGTAATCATTTATGAATGTGAGCCTGTCAAACATTGCCTCTTTTCAAAGAGTGTTTTGCATTTTTGTTCGTTTGTTTGTTTACTTTGTTATAAGTTTTAAGACGCTTTTTTTTTTTAGAATCGTGTGAAGTTAGAGTTCACCATCTTTAATAAGTAAGCATACATATCCACGAAGAAAACACACACACACGCATGCGCCCCCCCCCCCCCCCCCGCCCCCCCCCCCCCCACACACACTACACACAGACACACACGCACGCATGCATGCGAGCAAACAGACACCTATGTGGTTTTGAGCGTACACACACACACACACACACACACACACACACACACACACACACACACACACAAGGAACCTTGCCATTTAAAGAATGATCTATAGTGTTGACAATAACCATACTTGCATACTCATATCAGTCCAGCAACTGAACACAAACACGTTCTGAAGCAAAAACAATCACGGCTAAAAAGAAAACTCAAAACCGAAAGAAAAAACAACAACAATGAAATGAATCTGACCACACAGAGTAAACAGGAAGGTTTCTATGTATAGAAAAGAAACTGGGACAATCACAATGACTGCCAAAAGACACAGACCTCTATTTACAGCTGCGTAAAGACACAATTCAATGTTTGTGTTTACAGTTACTGTCACTGATTCCGTTTATCTGTTCACTGCGGCTACAACCACTGAATGTTCCAGTCAAGATAAATGTTTTGTACCTTTAACCATCGCCATTTTTATATTAGGACACATAGATCCATGCCTTCTTCATTTCCACTCGTGCGAATTCTGCAGTATTCGTAACTGTGGGCGGGAAAAGGCAATAACACCTATAAGCTGCCTCCCAACATCCACAGGCCAGACACCATGAATTACAATGAACTCTGGGACAGAATACATCAACAAGCTGCAGAGGAAGAAATAAAGAGAAGAAGGTTAGGGAGACAAAGGAGGGTATTTGTGTACCCCTCACATGCTGCGTTAGCATCTGGCAGTATCACAAGACAGTCCATCACTCGGTATCCCCAAGGCAAAAGACGGATGCTGCTCAGACAACACCTGGCACTAGCACCTTGCGGTGGGCATCAGACAGCTGGGCTGCGCCTGAAACCTGTTGGGAAGGAGGGCCCAGGACAGGGCCATGCCTGGCCACTGATGACAAGCTAAACCCAGGCAGAGAGAGAGAGAGAGAGAGAGAGAGAGAGAGAGAGAGAGAGAGAGAGAGAGGAATAAATGGGAAGGAGTGGGGCGTAACAGGCCATAAGTAAGTACAGTGACATTAACATTTGTCCTCCTCTGTTGCAAATGCACGCACTCACGCACACACGCACGCACGCAGGCACGCACACACACACACACACACACACACACACACACACACACACACACACACACACAGACCTCTTCTCAGTACTCTCGTCATCAGTAGTATTCCTCAAACCACACAGACGACAGAAACCATCACAGCATCGATTTCTAAGAAGGCGCCCTCTGTGGGTGGATTTCCCAGTGCCGATGTCTGTTGGTGTCTACCAGATCTAGCTTGGAAATAGAGTAAGGGGTAGGGAAGTGAGGTTCAGAGGTGGAAGCGTCTAAGATCTGGGGGACAGTCATCGTGAAATCAATCTAACCCTTCCTGACACGCAATGAATTCGTATTTTCCGGTGACGTCCCTTCTGCGCTCTGATATTTGGACCCCTGAACTCTCACATCTGAACTCTGGGACCCGTGGTTAAATGCTTAAAGCGTTTATCTGTGGAGCAGAAGGTCTCAAGTTCGACCACTCGTTAGGCTGATTTTGTTTTCATATTGAAAACGGTCTCTGCCAATCCAACGGTAAATAGGTACTTGATTCTATTCAGGGAAGGTGAAAAGAGGCAGAAGGAGAGTGAATAGATCCACCCTCCATCAAGCCGTGCTCCGGACATGGTGAACTCCTGCCACAACAACCAATAAGCAGCTATTGGTACTTGGTGCTTCAATCTTTTTGCTCAGCATCAAGCTCCCGCGTAATTAATCACTTACACGTGTAGGCCCATTAGACATTGTTTCACTATCCAGACAGGGTTTGTGTTTTTGTTCCTTCGTTTATGTGTTTACTAAGTTGTACGTTCTAAGAAATTTTGTTTAAAAGCATGTGAAGTTATTTCACCACAACCAATAAACTAACATATATATCTACTCACACAGACAAACAAACACAGACACAGACACACACACACACACCACGAACGCACGCACGCAGGCACGCACGCACGCACGCGCGCGCGCGCGCACGCGCACGCACACACACACACACACACACACACACACGCACGCACGCACGCACGCACGCACGCACGCACACACACACACACACACACACACACACACACACACACACACACAGAAATACATGCATGCATGCACGCACGCAAACAGACATACGTGCGCGTGCGCACACGCACGCACGCACGCACGCTCGCTCGCACGCACACACATACACACACACACACACACACACACACACACAACACACACACACACACATGTGTAAGATTTAAACATGAACCCGGCACTATCAGCTGTGAAGAGTGGTGAACAGGAAGACAACACAGAAGCAGATGGCAGACGCAGAGCTGAGCTAATCAGACCAACAGGAAGCGGTGAATGGCTTCACAGGGCGCAAAGGAACTCCATCTGGTGAAAGGCAAAGGTACTGTCCTGACCCTTCTACGTCTCCGGTGTAGGCAAGGTGGGGGGTACGAGAGGAAAGGTACGGAGGTGATGGGTGATGAACATTCTAAAGCCTTAGTGCCAAATTCATTATCCTGCAAGTACCTGCTTTTATGCTTTTTCAGCCATTATCATTCTTCCAAGGGAAGACAATCTGTGGAAACAATGCTAAGACTTTACTCTCCGTGTCTTCTTTGCACCCAGACCGAAGCCGTGTATCAACTAAGTCGACTGTTGCAAAGTCGCCAACGTTCACATCTTCCTAAGATACCTAAGGGACAGAGAGAGAGAGAGAGAGAGAGGAGAGAGAGAGAGAGAGAGAGAGAGAGAGAGAGAGAGAGAGAGAGAGAGAGAGCGAGAGCGAGAGAGGGAGAGACAAAGAGGCAGACAGAGACAGAGAGAGAGAGACAGACAGACAGACAGACAGATAGATTTGGGTGGGAGAGAGAGAGAGTGAGTGAGAGACATAGACACAAACATTTTATTCGTAAAGGCCATAGCCCCTTAGAAGGGGGGGGGGGGTACATGTAAAAGACATACAGTCCCATAAATTAGTACATAACTAAGATACATAGAGATTTCTTCTGTTAAATGCTTTGTTCAAATATAACACGAGCTGTTTAACAATATTCTCATTTCTTGACGACATTAACATAACAAGTTTAAATAAGCATGGCTGTTTGAATTTATGTGGAATAAACTGTTCTCTGAGATCACAAAGTTGCGGACAAATAAGCACAAAATGAAATTCATCTTCCTTTGACGCGCCATATAATGGACAAAGAAGACAACAATTTCTTGATTGTCTATAGTTCGAATGATGAACATAGATGTCAGATATACCAAAACGAAATTTTGTCATTAAACGCTTCCATCCTCTATTAATAGACATTGACATGTAGCTTGGAGCGAGTGAGAGAGAGACAGAGAGACAGACAGAGACAGACAGACAGACAGAGACAGAGAGACAGACAGACAGACAGACAGATCTTAAGAGAGAGAGAGAGGAGAGAGAGAGAAGAGAGAGGAGAGAGAGAGAGAGAGAGAGAGAGAGAGAGAATTGTGGGCCTGCATGACTGTATCCCTAGCAGAAACCTCCTCGCAGCCTACGTTTCAAGCGTCAGTGTTATTCCGGGTGTGTCGGTTACAATGGCGACACACTGACTAGGTAGAGAACACGGTTTCAAGTTGGCCTCTTTACTGTCAGCTAATCAACGTTTCTTTGTCTTTGAGCAGTTGGGCTGACTTTGAAGCTTAGTTTTGTTTCACAAACTGGAGCAGAAACGATATGGCGTGTGTGTGTGTGTGTGTGTGTGTGTGTGTGTGTGTGTGTGTGTGTGTGTGTGTGTGTGTGTGTGTATGTGTGTGTGTGTGTGTGTGTGTGTGTGTGTGTGTGTGTGTGTTGTGATGTGAGTAAACTGGGGCTGAGCTGAGGAGGGTTGAGGACTACGGATGTGTCAGTGTGTTTGTTCATGTGCACTTGGTGTGAATGAATTTAGTGTGAACAAACAGAAGTTGGGACGTTGGTGTGTGTGTGTGTGTGCGTGTGTGCGTGCGTGCGTGCGTGCGTGCGTGCGTGCATGCGTACGTGTGCGTGTGCGTGTGTGTGTGTGTTTGTGTGTGCAAGCGCGCGCGCGCGTGTTTGAACGTGTGTGTGTTTTTGTTATGCATGTTTTTTTTCTTTTGTGTGTGTGTGTGTGTGTGTGTGTGTGTGTGTGTGTGTGTGTGTGTGTGTGTGTGTGTGTGTAAAAGCGTTCTGAGCTCAGCAGTAGAGATTGGGCACATTTAACTCCACAACATCATCATCATTACATATGACAGAATAAAGTATCCCTGTTTGTATTTTATACCCGGCATCCTCAAAACTTTCGTGTGATGAAATCAGACAGAAGAGTCGAGAGAGAGTGAGCGAGAAGGGGGGGGGGGGTGTGATGCGGAAGAGGGAATGGAAAGGGGAAGGCAGAAAGAGAGAGAGAGAGCAAAGAAGCCTTGTTGGCATGGAAAAGGGAGCTGGGAGTAAGTGTAATGGTGGGATCCTAGGGGTGGGGTGGGGGGTGGGGGGGGGCTGCAATTCTCCCAAGGGAGGTCACTCTCTTTGTCCTCGTTGCACCCAAACCGAGGCTGTGTTGCAATTAACACAGCTGTTCCAACTCCGCCGAAGTTCCCAGAGGCCTGGATACCTCATGTACACATTTCTTTCCCTTTGATGTCAGCGTAACCGGTAGAACACTAAGTGTTCGGAATGTAAAAGGAGTAATTGGGGGGGGGGGGGGGGGGGATAAACACTTTATATTTTGGCTCACAGCTAACCTTCTCAGGGTCAGAAGGAACACTAAAACTGCAGCCGAATAACCTGGGCCAGCTGTGCATTGATAACTCTTGTGTGAATCAGGCGTCCTGAGCGAAGGGTTATCCAGACTAGGTGAAGCAGAACACTCAGCAGTCTGTTGAGATTTTTTCCCCCTTCCATGCCATTACCGGATCAATAACCTGGACCGACGTTGTCTCTTCTGCTGCTGGTCAGGTCAATGGGGAATACACGTTTCACCGACCAGACACAGAAACGTCAGACAACTTACAGGGGGTGAAGATGGGTTGAACATTCATCAGACATAAACTGACATATCTAATTCATAAAAATCAAGACAGACGCGATAATTATTCTTTAAGAGAAAAAAAAACGATTTATGAGGGGGGGGGGGGGGGGGGGGACCGCCTCCTCTCCGATTTTCCTCTACCATTGTCAACAAACCTTTACCCAAAAACAGTCCAGCTATGACGGTTCTCAAAGCCAGCCTGGATGGGTTGGCAGCAGAAGGAAATGAGGTGTTAGCATGGGTCAGTAAGCAGGGTACGTCGATCCCGGGTCGCTGGGTACGTCACGGTGCCCCACACCTCCACCCCCACCTACTCCAGCATCCTCTTTGCCTCTTCCTCCCTCTCCATCCCCTCTCCCTGCTACCCATGCCGTCAGGGTCTAAAGAGCCAGTCCCCAGTGATCGCCCAACACAGCAGACATCTCTCAGACTACATGGACGACAAAAACCATTACAGCATTGATTTCTGAGAAGGCGCTGTTTGTGCGTGGATTTCCCAGTGCTGGTCACAGGGTTTCTGATGATGCGTACCGGGCTTTAGCTTGGACATAGGGTTGGGTGGTGCTGGAGAGGGGTGGGGTATGGAGGTGTGGGAGGGGGGGGGGCAGAAGTCAGCGTGCCTAAGGACTAGGTGAAGTCATCGTGAAATCAATCTAACCCTTCCTGCCAAGCAATGGAATGTATTTCTCAATGACATCAGTCCTGTGCTTTTAGATACGTGGACCTCTGAATTCTCGAGCGAATAATCATTGCTTCATGTAGGCCTGTCTGACGTTGCTTTTTCATCCATAGAGTCTTTTTGTTTGTTTGTTTGCTTGTTACTTTATTACAAGTTTTAAGTCACTTTGCTTGAAGGTACATTAAGTTAATGCTCTACGCCGCTAATAAGCTAACACGCACCCCCCACGCACCCACCCCCACACCACACCACACCACACACACACACACACACACACACACACACGCGCGCGCGCGCGCAAACACACACACATGCACGCTCGCGCGCGCGCACAGAGAGAGAGAGAGAGAGAGAGAGAGAGAGAGAGAGAGTGAAAGAGAGACTTTCCCATCATGTACACATTCTCTGGTCTAATACCACATTGAGTGAAAAGATGTTAAACTGAACAACAACAACAACAACAACAACACACACACACACACACACACACACACACACACACACACACACAACACACACACACACACACACACACCTCGTTGTTCCTATCACCCTATCACCTGACGTGGGTGTGAACGTTAAACCTGAATGGAACCCAACCTATGAGGGGTCATGTGGGGTGGTACACCACCTCTTCAAAGCCTTGGGGATGGCGGGATCTGCTTCTGTTGGCAGTCGTATGACTAGACCCACAGCATGAAGGGGAGGGAGATGTAAGAGAAAAAGGTCTTGAACTGTGCCGGCTGAGAACTAACCATGCAAAGAATGATCTTATTGTTTACGTTAACCATGACTAAAATATTTGTATCAGGCCAACAACTGAACATTATCACATTATAAATAAACGTAGTAATGCCTACACATTCAGAACGTAAAACACAATTTTACGAATTCGGCCACAACTCATGAACAAGAATAGTTTCACTTCACAAAAAAGAAACCTGGAGGAAAACCAAAGTCACTACCAAAAAAAAAAGGAAAGCTTTATATGTGTAGCTGCCTACAGATTCGATTCCATCTGCCTGATCATAGTTACGGTTGTGGACTTCGTTTATGTGTCTACTTTCACATGATAGCTACATGTTGTGATCAAGGTCGATGTTTTCATAACCATAAACTGTTGTTCGCTTATCCAAACACATGGAACCAGGCCCTCTTCATTTCCCCTGGCGCGGTTCGTTCCTGTCAACGGACAAACGGAATAACACCTTTAGGCGGTACCTCAACAACTACAGACCAGACACCCTGACCAGATACAGCGAACTGTGGGTCCGAACACATCAACAACCTGTAGGGTAAGGAATAAAGACAAGGGCAGGGAGACAGGGGGAGGTGTCTGTGTGGGCCTATTGTTCATACAGTATGTAAGCATCTGGCAGCATCACAAGACAGTCTCTCACTTAAAACCCTTAAGGCAAAAGACAGGTTTCAAGTCCACTGTAGGCGTAACGTGGAGCTTATTCCCAAAGCAAAACGCGATTACGAACTTCCCCAAAATGCAAAAAAAAAAAAAAAAAAAAAAAAAATCAGATGATATTGGTAAGGGAGTGGGGCGGTGGAAGCTGAGGTGGAAGTGTTGGAGAATAATGGAGTACCTACATCGAAACGCCTTGCCTTTAAAACGTTTTTTTTTTTCATGTTTGTATTGAAGAGAAAGTGGCTTTAAGAAAATAAAAGAAAAGAGGCTGAGTCAGATACTGGGTTAGTTGTGTTTCACCTCTGTCCTTTCCATTTATATTTCCTTCCATTTATATTTCCATGGATGTCCGGCGACACCATGCGCCGCATTTCTCAACTTTCTCCAGACTGATACTCAACAGCTCGATCCATCGGCTGCAGCGCCTGGTCCAGTCAGTGGCTGTTTCCATTACTCGTCTCGTTTTCGTCACGAAATACGAAAACCCGTGTCACGCGAACAACGTTACTGTTAAGTAGCAGGCTTACGTTGTAAAGTCCATGACAAGA
>CM065730.1:45054947-45079947 GCA_033310375.1 Conus canariensis
AACGTGCAACCATGGACAACAGTGTATAACGCAGGGACAAACAGCTTAAAATAACACTGATTCTGACACTGACACTGAAACTACTACTACTACTACCACTACTACTACTACTATTACTCAGTTTCATCAATATCATCATTATTATCACTATTATTATCATTATCATTGTGGTTGTTTTTATTTTTATCATCATGATTATTATTGTTATTGTTATTATCATTATTATCATTATTGTTGTTATTGTTGTGGTTGTTGTTACAACAATAATAATGAAAATAATAAAATGATGGCAATAATGATGATGGTGACAATGATCATAGTAGAAGTAGTCATGGTAACAAGAGCAGCAGTGTCAGTAGTGGTCAAAAAACAGTAACTCAGCAATGATAATAACAATAGTAGTAGTGCTAGTAGTAGAAGTAATGATATTGCTACTACGACTTCTTCTTCTTCTTATTATTATTATTATCATCATTATTGTTATTATCAGAATTATTACTTCTACTACTACTTCTACTACCACTACTACTATTTTAACAAAATTGCATCAGTAATAACCATAACAACAACAACAACAACAACAACAATGATAACGGTAAGGACAGAAATAATGATGACAACGATAATGAATTTAGTGGTAGAAGTTATGATAGCAGGAGTAGTGGCAGCAGTAGTTGGTCTAGAAGTATTAGTTCAGCAGTAATAATGACAAGAAGAAGAAGAACGACAACAACAACAACAATTATAACAGCACTAATGTTGGTGATGATAATGATGCCGACGATGATGATGATGTTTTGCACACATCCGTTCATGTTGTGGCTCGTTCGGAAGAGAATACACATCTTATTTTCAATGCAGGAAGAACAACGGTAAAAATTCAGGATGAAGAAATGAGCCACCTCTAACAAAACGTTACCCTCTGCATCCTTTGTCCATAAATACCACTCTTCTTTCTCCTTACTATTCCCATGTGACAAGCAGACAGAGAGACAGAGACAGACAGACAGAAAGACGGATACACAGACGAACAGACACACAGACACGCAGGCACACAGAGACGGAGAACAGTGACAGACAGTCAACCACAAGCCCAGACAGGGATAAAGGCATAGTGGCGAGGTGGGGGGGGGGGGGGGGGGGGAGAGAGAGAGAGAGAGAGAGAGAGAGAGACAAAGAAAGAGACAGACAGAAAGGGAGACACAGAGAGAGAGAGAGAGAGAGAGAGAGAGAGAGAGAGAGAGAGAGAGAGAGAGAGACACACACACACACACACACACACACACACACACAGAGTCAAGACAATGACAGAGGCACGGAGATGGGGGTACGGACATCAACACAGAGAACAGAGGCAGAGACAGACAAAGACACAGTGTTTGCGAGAGAGTCGGTGAGACAGACACAGGGGAACAAAAAGAAAGAGAAGGCGGGAGGGAAGGGGGCAGGGTGAGAGGGAGACAAACACAGAGACTGAAAGAGAAAGAGGCAGAGGCAAAAGGACAGAACATTAAAGGGAGACAGACAGACGGACGGACGGACGGACAGACGAACAGACAGACGGAGAGAGAGACAGACAGACAGACAGACAGACAGACAGACCGAGACCGAGACAGAGAGAGACAGCGAAACAGCGAGAGAATGACAGAGACAGAGAGAAAGAGAGAAGGGGAGAGACAGACACGGACAGACAGGCAGGCAGGCAGGCAGGCAGGCAGGCAGTCAAGCAGACAGACAGGCAGACAGACAGGCAGACAGACAGAGAGAGGAAAAGAAGGAGACAGAGACAAAGAGACACAGACATAAAGACAGACAGACAGAAAGACCCCTTCACCTTACCTTACGAAATGGCTTCTAAACTATCGAACCAAGGACATATCACACACACACACACACACACACACACACACACACACACACACACACGCGCGCGCGCGCGACAGCAAAGGAGATTTGTCTATGGGAAAGACGATTAAATACTAATCTTTATAACCATTATCATCATCACATCATCATCATCATCGTCATCATTATCATCATCATAAATGGATTTTTATATTGCGCTTTAGGAGTCCAAAGCTCTTTTGAATGCATACAAGATGTTAAAAAAAACGATAAATAGTACAGACAAATCACTTGGTTGATTATGACGCCTATGTTTAGTTTCAAACCACGCAGCATATTACCGAACTATGAGGGCACTCCAGAGACCGCAGATCTCCGCCACCGTCGAACAATCGTAACATTCACCCCCCCCCCCCCCCCCCGCCCAACCCTTCCCCCTTGACTTTTGCTTACCTCATCCGGACTGTCATCCGAATCTACATCAAAGCTTACAACTTCGTGGATATCAAGATATCTGATAAACTTTTTTCATGCCTGCATTTTTTTTATTTCATTATTTTCATTATTTTTATTTTTATTTTATTTATTTATTTTTTTTTGGGGGGGGGAGTTAAATTTACAAATGATAAAGTTGAAGAAAAAGACGTTAACGACTTGTGCAATATGATTTCAAAAAATGTAAGAAAACGGATAATGGATCTTCCGCTTGATTCTGATCGAAAACAAAATCGAATAAATTCGTTCTTGGGCCGTATTTTATGTTTCCATCAGATTTTGTAAGAAACAGGTCAATATTTTCCAGCGTCATCTTGCTCAGTGATTGACAAACTAATCTACCAACGAACACCGGCGGGGTGACACCATGTTCTTCTGGACGGTAGTAATACAGGCAAGTGCGTGCCCGAGAGACCTGCCAGCACAGCTGAAGGTGCCCGTATAGACACCGCGGGAGAACAAAGACTCTACGCACGGCTGATTTCCATGGGTTTTGCTTTTACATACACACACACACACAGAGACACACACACATGAACGCACGCATGCACGCACGCACTATACACATGCATACACATCAAACACACAGACATATGCACATATTCAGTGCATACAATTTTTTTTCTTTCTTCCTCTCTTTCTTTCCATGCAGGACGAATCAGCGTCACATTGTCTCGTTTGATATTTCATATTAGAACTTCACACACACACACACACACACACACACACCACACACACACACACACACACACACACACAAGGATATGCACACACAAAAGAGCGCGCGCGCGTGCGCGTGCACAAAGACACATGCACAGAAAAAGTGAGAGGACTGCAGACGATAATCTTGTTCAGCACGCTTCATCTATCATAATTCTTTGTATAAACTTCGTGGTGCTCTCCCTTGAGAGAAAGCGCCGCCATTATTGGTACAGTCATCAACACGGTGTTTATCCCAGACAGGGCAACCTTTTTAAAAAAAAATTCTCATAATCACTTGGACGTTGAAAGAAAATGTACAGCAACTTCTTCAAAATATAACATGGTAACAGGAGTGATAAATCGAACCTTAAGGGGAATAAAGTCCAGATATCGTGTATTTGTTATCAGAGCGATTGTTATTTCACTGAAAATGACATTTAAGACAGAAAGAATTATGAGCTTCAATTTCATTGTTCTTGTTGTTTTAAATGTGTGTGTGCGTGCGTGTGTACGTGGTGCGTGCGTACGTGCGTGCGTGCGTGCGCGCGTGCGTGCGTGTGTGTGTGTGTGTGTGTGTGTGTGTGTGTGTGTGTGTGTGTGTGTGTGCGCGTGTGTGTCTTTTTTGTGATGTATTTTTTGTTTATATGCTATTTTTTTCTTTACAGGATAATCGGCGAATAACGTTTCACTACGTTTGGTTGTGCACTTAATTGCCAGCTAAACATTTGAATATCCAAAGCATGATGTTAGGATTAGACAACCCAATATAGCACGAGGCAATACACCACAGTACAAATGATTCTTGACAACCGCCCAACTGTCAATGCATCCAGCCATTAAAAAAAAGGAAAGGAAAGGAAGAGAAAAGAAAAATGAAAATAGAGAAAAAAAAAAAAAAAACAGCCGACAACTGTCTTACCTTCAACGGAAGAGAATCCTCATCCGCATTCGAAGCTATGCAGCCACTTGCTGATGATAACAACTAAAGATCACCCCTGCACTGTCAAGACCTCTTTCGAAAGTAAACCTGTCAGTTATATGTGCTGCGTTCTCTTCAAGGAACAGGGCAAAGCAACGCGCAGCGTCTGTGAAACGCATCGGCTGAGACCGTGGCAATCAGGACTTTTTCTCCCCCCAAAGTAACGCTGCCAGCTCACGTGGGGAAAAAAATCAGTTAATGGAAGCTTAAAAGGTGATGTCGGACGTGGTTAAGGCCAAGGTCAAGGGGCCCATAATTTACACAAGAGACTTGACTGGAGGATGGAGATATCACGTCAACAACGTCCAATAGGTTCTGCAGCACATGTGGGCAAACCCAATCAGTACGGGAATGAATGGTTGAGAGTCCGTGCAAGCTGTCCGTCCGCTTTGTGGTTGGCTGGGTCAGCGACAGTCTGTGGATGCGCACTTTATGCGGGTCAGTTCAGTGGTCACCAGCCGGCCGGTCACTGGCTTTCGTGTGCCGTCTGCGGATCGGTGTGTGTGTGTGTGTGTAATGAAGTGCGACTTAGGTGCGTGTGTGCCGTGTGGGCATTGTCCCCCGTCTCTCATCTGTTAAATTACTTCGAAAGCTGAAAGTGTTTGTGGAGCGCATCTTTAGCGTTGATTGTGTGGTCTGTTGATTTCAGATTAGGGTGTGACGTAAGGCGAACTATTTTCGCTCTTTTTCAATAGCCTGTTACCTTTTCTTTCCTTTCCTTTCCTTCTTCTTTTCCTTCTTCTTCTTCTACTTCTCCTCCTCCTCCTTCTTCTTCTCTGGTTTCTTTGTTCAGATTGCAGTCACATACGGACTACTCCCACTCATTTCTCTTTTCTTTCTGCCTTTCCTTCTTTCTCTTCTTTGTTTACATTGTTTTGTGAAATTTAATGTGTTCAAGTCCTGTTGTTGTTGTTGTTTTTTCTTTAAATTTGTAGTTGTTGTTACCCTTTTTCCTACCCGTTCAATCAGCACTTTCTGCCTTTGGCTGATCAAGAAGCATTTTCCATTGTAATAAACCGTTTTCTAAAACATCAAATGATGTACCAAACTGATAAAAGAGATTCAGGTTTTTTATGAACATGTGGCCAAGGAAACATTCATACATTTTTGTTTCGGAAACTTACTTTTAAAAAAAACTTGAGTGTCTTCTCGTGGTCGACTGGAGTGTAAATAACACTGACTGAATTGCAACTTGTGTAGACAGTATTTCTGTCCCTTTCGGTGATGATCGTCCTGTAATGTTCACATGTCTTACATCGTTGTTGGCCATCGGTACTTTCAAGTTCATAACCGAGTAGCTTTTTCTTTTATTTCGATCGATCGCTTGGGTACCTGTATACTTCTTTTTCTTCTTCTTCTTCTTTTTTCGTTGATAATATGTTCATTCTGAAGGAGTTCTATCCAGTTCCGTAGCTTTGATGCAAAGTTGAAACACTTTCAAGTTCCAGGTATTTATCGAGATTTCACATCATAAAAAAGTTTTCTTATTTTGTTTTATTTATTCGTTTGTGTGTTTGTTTTTCATTAGCAATTGATATCGTGTGCCCTTGGGGTATTTCTGTTAAAACCTTTGTAAATTTTTCTTGCAGTTACCCTAAAAAGCTCGATAAAATACTGACGCTGTCCCATTTATTTGTTCTTTATGCACATTGTGTCTTCAACGTATGTCACATTTATTGGTTAATCTTATATTAATATTTACGTTTTAAAGCCACTACACGATGTGAATTCCTTCCTTCTTCATATTTAAACACATTTCATATTCTTTCTTTCTCTCTGTGTCTGTATTTAATCGTAACCCGTAAGTGATCTAGTAATTCAGTGCTCTACAAACCGTAAGGCATTTGCCAGTTTCTTCCGCTGTCAGCGAGTCCTTTCATACAAGAATATTTCACAGGAACTTTTACCTGCTTCTTTTCTTTCAGCAGATCACGATTAAGAGCAAAGCAGCAGAACTGTTCGCTTTCGCTTTCGACCGAATCAGTAGGACAAGTTGGCTCCCCGACCAGTCTGCCCGTCACTGGCAGTCACGTGACGAGGCTCGCAAGCAGGGCTGGTGGGCGATTCTTGGGCTGTCAGGAGGACTGGGGAAGCCCAGCCCCCCCCCCACCCCCGCCTCTCTCTCTCTCTCTCTCTCTCTCTCTCTCTCTCTCTCTCTCTCTCTCTCTCTCTCCCTGAGCTCGCGCGCGCATCCTGTCTCATGCAGGTCCGGGGCCACAGAAACAGACGAGACCCAAAACGTTGTATGTTCACTGTTACACGCAAAGCATCTTTCGGAGGATTGGACTTCATTGAAGCAAATTCACTGCACAGTTCAATATTGGAGGCGTATTGTATCGGTTTATAAAATAGATCCAAGGTTTTGTTGCTTTCCATCCCATGTGCAAGCGCACACGACAGGACCCCCATCCCCAACCCCACCTCCACCGCCCTTCTTCTCCTTTCGTCTGCTAGACTTTTCAGTCTCAAATCCTTGTGCTTTAACAATAGCGTAGGAACACAAGAAGTCCACCAGCCTGACATGTCCTCTGTTCGTATTGTCACACAGCATTGAACTTACTGATTAACCTCAAACCCAAGAGCAATCAAAAAAGTCTTTTCTTAGAGACAAGGCCATTTCCATCGGTTCAAATGCTTCTATTACTTCTTGATCTCTTCTGTAACCGGAACTCTGACTTGTACACAGGCCCAAAGTGTGGCTTTCACCAGTTCGGCTTGAAATAATCCCATGTCCTATGCTTATGCCAAATCTGACTGTAAATTTCTGTTACCGCAGTTTAAGAGATCCAGCTCGCTGAATAGCAGCGCTGTTAACTGTCAACTCCATCCCCCCCCCCCTCCCCCCGAGCTGTTAACAGAGTTTGACTGAGGGGCACAACATTTCAAAAGGAATGTAGGAATATATCGAGTGAAAACCTAGAGACATGGTTTTCCACGGTTTTTTCGCATATTGTAAAGAATGACTACAGCAATGACAAAAACACTATGATTCGGGGAAACAGACTTTTGAAACATTTGTACGCCTGCCCTCAAAAGAGAAACCGTTGATCATGCTGCGGTAAACTAGTCACAGTCCACTGCTGACGGCTGAAGGTCAAAGTTGACCAGAACCTCATCCCCCCTCCCCTTCTCTCCTCTCCCCATTTCAAATAAAACCGAAACCTTTTTTCCCCAGCTAAAACCATAAAAAGGACTGTAAATGTCATTTTTTGTGAAATAGGTTCTTTCATTAATTGACGATTTCTAACAATTTGTGTATTTGTCTCTCTTGCCTACATTAGCCCTAGTTTAAGTCATAGGCATATCAAAGTCAGTTCTCAGGAGATCAAACCCATGTCTGGAGAGGATTTCTATCTGACATCATCAACACGTTTCCCTCCTTGAGATCTATCACAAAAATGTTTTCATCTGCCTTCCCCTCAAAACAAAACCCATGTGCACTATTTATTGAGTCTAAAAGCATTCTGGACCATCATCATTCAAGGAAAACCGACAACGCTTATCTTGTGCCGAATTTTAGGAGATAAGTAATTGCTTGTTCTTCGTTTTCATTGTCCTAAATGCTATCTTTCCTGAAGAAGACCTGAGAGGTCAAAACACGTCGTGTTTTGTCGTAATTTGCTGTTAACTCTTTTGGATGTTGGGCTCCTAACGCTAATTGTTCCCTATACACACACAGAGCGCAGTGTAGTATCTGTAAGAGGATCGACCCACATCAAAACAAACTCACCGCATAGTTCACCCTTTGAGGTATATTCTGCCTGATTCTGAAACAAGTACAATGTTTCGTTGATTTTGTGTGCAAGTGCACTCCACATGACCCCCCTTTCTCTGTCATCTACGAGCCTCTTCACTCCCCAATCCTTTCGCCCAAACAACAAGTGCACATGGGAGTCCACAAGTCAAACATATTTTTCCACTGTCTGCGTTGATACATGACACTGAACTAATCAATTAATCCCAACTCCAGGACAAAGTCTTTTTCGTACAGGAATTCTGTTAAGAAAAGCAGTTGTTTGTGGACGTGGAACAGGATTCTGCGTGCCGCCATCGATTTTTTTTATATATATATGCAGGCTGAGCGATAGAAGCAGGTGAGTGCATGTTTCAGGACTCGGCGGACCCTTGTTAATTGTCACCGCTTCATTATGTAACAGCCCAACGGACCCAAAGATTTCACCAGGGCTGGTCAGCTGTCCTGAAAAGAACCCTCTGATGTAAGTGTCAATGCCTCGTCAACAAACGAGATGGGTGTACCAGCCCAGCACGTCTTTGGCGCAATTGCAAACGGCTGATTCGGCTTCTTAGCAACAAAGCTACAGTAAATCTGAAAGCAACAGTTGATATGCACTGAGATGCCTCGCACATCACCCTTTCCCCCACCCCCCGTCCACTCTGAACCCAGTCGTTCCTTGGTATCCCTTAGGCATTCTCCCCCTCCCCGCTCCTACACACCCTCCCCAACCCCCACACACACACACACACACACACCTCACAACACACACACACACCACACACACACACACACACACACACACACTACCACCACCACACAAAGCAAAGGTTATACAGAGTAAGACACAGAGAAAGAGGACGGGATAGAGACAGCGAGGGACGAATACACAGATAGAAATATACTATTTTCACAACAGCTTTTTAAGCAGGTGCTAGTGGAGTAAGTAAGACAATATGATGGCGACGAATAAGATTAAAGAAGGTTTTAACGACTGACGGAAATCAAGAGTACAGAATCAGATAAACATATAACGAATTTGCATATTTACACTGACCAGAGCTTTTTTTTTCTTTCAAGGTAATGTGGTGCATATTTGTACAGTCAGAATGGCAGCTCTTTGATGCACAACTGTACCCAGCTATATCTTGCTGGTTAACATCCTGTAATAAAATTAATCTGCAGTTTTGTTTACTTCACCGCTCACAGAGTTTACCGACTTCCAGAGAAAGACACGTTTCATGATGACCATTGTCCGAAACTTTTGTGATTGTTCTGTTGTTTCCATTAATATATGTAAACAAGTATGCTACATATTTTTTGTTTGTTGTTTTGGAGTGGAAAATTCGGGATAGGCAAGGGAGCATGAGAATCAAATCTGCTGACAATGATAATATAGACCAGCAAAAATTCACCAGATGAGAGAGAGAGAGAGAGAGAGAGAGAGAGAGAGAGAGAGAGAGAGAGAGAGAGAGAGAGATTACAGCACATGGATACCATAATTTGCTGTTAAACTTATAGCCAGATCTTTCTGTGTGTGCACTGACAGACGTTTCTGTGTATGTGGTGGGACGGAGAGTGCGGGGGAGACTGGGTAGGGAGCAGAGGGGGAGGGGGGAGGCTGGACATCAGAGGAGAATGAGACTGAGCGTATGGGTATTCTGTTCGCAAACGGTAAAGATTCTGGCTTCTATAGACTCATCTTATTCGTTCCTTCGGTATCTATCCTGTTCCAACATATTTTACCTTTAACATGCTTCGAAGCCTTGAGAAATCTTTATGGATCAAAGATGGCGGCTGTTTTCGATGGCTGATTCAAATTCTGTCTTTATCGAAGCGTTGTTACAGCGAAAACCTTCCAAATCCCTCAAACATAAACTATGTCATCTGGAAGAATGGAAAATGAACAGAATGCATTTCGTGCATTCAAATCAGTTGAAAATAAAGTTTCTAGAAAAAAGAAATCGCAACATATGTTTTTTTTCGGAATACAGCATGTACCTTATCAATCCCTTCAATTTCAATATCAAACCAGTTCAAGACCTATCGTCAGGTTCTCTCTAAGAAATGACACATTTGGATTTTTACGAAAAAATATTGCTGCATCTGCATTCCGAACGATAAATGGTGTTACACAAAAAGGACACATGCAATGAAGAACCAAGTTTTCAGCGGCTGTCACACCCAGTGACTTGATTCGTTCAAATCTGACGTATGTGAATAGAATTGGCGCTGCATCAACCGAGATACCGGTAACAGGGATTTGTGGTATTAAGTCTGAAGCTGTTTTACACGTGATATACAGACACTGTGAATCCTACGTCTTAGTAAATTCAGAATCCAGCCTGATGCAATCAGCTGAGAGGAAATTGTACACTTTTAGCGTAGATTATGAACGATATTGCGTGACGGTTGTGAGTTACTCAGTCACTCCAAAAGCATGCAATTTAGTGTGAAAAAAAAGTCTCGAGAGTCTATCTCCTACTCTTGAAATATGAAGAAGATTAAAGACGTTTCCTTTAAAGATACCAGAAAGACAAGACTGGACACAATGCATGGTACACACACACACACACACACACACACACACACACACACACACACACACACACACACACACACACAATGAACAGTCGTGCGCTCACGCCACAAGAAATAAGGTCTATTTAAAAAGTTGAGAAAATTGCAATATTTGCGAACAGACAAATTTCTATGTCTCATTTACACAAAAATCTCCGATGACAAACAACCAAACGTTTCAGCACGTGGGTACGCTCTCCTACAATCCACTGGGCTAACGCTCCTCACGAGCACAGAACAAGTCCTGCTGGTCATTTTAAGATCGAGCTTGTTTTCGGCGAACGTTTAGATCTTTACTATCAACTTGAATGTGTGTCCACGCCCATTGTATGATTTTCGTTTGTTGGAAGCAACACAAACAGCCATCAATTAGAAATACCCGCTTATCTTTTGTTTCTTTTCTTTGGTCTGTTGCTGTGAATGTTCTATGTTCCTTGAACGAATACCGTTATAAAGGCAATTCTTCTCGTCGTTTGTTCGAGGTGTATATTCCTCACTTTGTTCCACTTATCTCCTACAGCGAATATTGGAAGCATAACAGGAAAATAACTGGTTGAGTTTGGATCATTTTATACCCCCTCCCCCCCCCTCCCCCCCCCCCCCACACACACATATGCGCGTGCGCATGCACGCAAGCTTGTACACACGCACACACGCGCACGCACACACACACACGCACGCACACACACACACACACACACACACACACACACACACACACACACACACACACACACACAATTTTGAGTTTCCTTCAAAATTTGAAAAGGCTGAAGCATTTGCAAATATTTTTGCAAAAAATAGCAATAGGGAGGGCCTGACAGAAAAGCAAAAGATATACAGAGAGAAAATGGAGGATAAGGAAACGCATGAAAAAAGTCCCAATAATAGTCACTATACAAACGCTCCCCTTACATTTCAAGAAGTAAAGGATGCAATTTTCTCTATTGGTTCGAAAAGAAAGTCAGTGGGACCAGATGCGATTTCCAATGAAATGATAAAGCATTTGCCAGTTAATATCACAATGTTTCTGAACTTATTATTTCAGAAATGTTGGTCTGAAGGGCTTCAACCATCTTTGTGGAAAAAATCAATTGTAACCCCTATCCCTAAAGAGGGCAAGTCAAAATCAGACAAAAATAACTACAGGCCAATTGCTCTCACTTCACATGTGGGAAAACTTATGGAAAGAATTATTCTAAAAAGACTTGAACATCATTGTGAAAAAAATGGTATAATACCAATACAACAGGCGGGCTTTAGAAAGGGTAGATCTACAGTTGACCATCTCGTAAAAATTACAACACAGGTTAAACATCAGTTTGCACGCAGAAAAAATGTTCTTGCCACGTTTTTTGACATTAGAAAGGCGTATGACCAAGTCTTGCATTCAAAACTTCTGAACAAATTGAAGTTAATTGGTCTCTCAGGATGTATGTACAATTACTTAAAAACCTTTTTAAGTGATAGAACAATACAGACGAAGGTAGGAAATGTATACTCTAATGAAAGACATATCCAGATGGGAATCCCGCAAGGAGCTGTAATAGCTCCTATCCTGTTTAATATTTTGATCCATGATCTTCCTAAATCATTATCAAAAACTGTTGAACTAGCACAATATGCGGATGATATCTGCATATGGATGAAGTTACTTTAAAACGTCACACACCAGTTAGATCAATCAATTATATTAAAAAGATATATCAAAATGAACTAGATAAAATTAGTAAGTACATGACTGAAAATGGATTGGCCCTTTCAGCTGAAAAATCGCATATGGTTCTGTTCAATACTGGTTATGATCCTAATCCTCTGCCTTCATTTCAAATAGATGGATTGTGCCTTGAATATAAAAAAGTTGTAAAATTTTTAGGAGTAAATTTAACTTCTAAATTGAGCTGGAATAATCACATACAAACTATTTTAACAAAAGCTAAGAAAACTTTAAATTTCTTGAAAATGGTGAGTCAACAGTCCTGGGGTAAAGACAGTAAAGTATTAACACATTTAGCTACTGCGCTTGTACGATCAAAACTATCCTATGCCCAGGAGACATTTTTTTCAGCCCCAAAATATTTAATCAAAAAGTTGCAGAGTATCGATAGTAAAGCTTACAAGATAGCTCTTGGTGTCCCGGTTCATACATCAACTTTAAGAACTTACATGGAGATCGGAATATTGCCTTTTGAAGAAAATATGAAACTTGCATCTGCAAAATATATCTTAAGAAGTCATACACTACAAAATCTTAATACCAGTGAAACTGAATAAAAATCAGAAATAAATTTTCCTAAACGGGCACAAAAAATTGATTCTCTAAAATCGATAGCCTCATACACATCTGACTTATTTACAAAAGCAGGCACTGCACCTCAAAACGTAGCTCCTCGGGTGTCTTTTAGCACTATCCCAGAATGGGAACTTAGTAGAGCAAATTATGACATAGACTATACAAGTTTAAGAAAAAGTGATGGACCCTTGCTGCCAACGTATGTTAAGTCACATATAAATGAAACCTATGTAAATCACCTTAAAATCTATACAGATGGTTCCGTACTAGACAATCATTTGTCTGGTTCAGCATTCATAATTCCATCCTTAAAAATAGAGAAAGGTTACCACCTTGGTAAGAATATTTCCATATTTACTGCGGAACTTGTTGCCATTATTATGGCATTAAACTTTCTTCTTGATTTTCGATTTCCTGTATTTCAAATACTACTTTGTGTTGATTCAAAATCAGTCCTACAAGCTCTAAAATTTTCGAATACAAGTGTGGGAGCAGAACTTATATCAGAAGTGTACCACCTAATTCATTTTTTGCATTTACGTGGTTCTTATGTCGATTTTTGTTGGGTTCCATCTCACTGTGGATTATCTGCTAATGAAAGGGTAGACACATTAGCCAAAAAGGCTGCTATCACTGAAACTGATTTAACAAAGATATACATTCCTTTATCCTTACATGAGAGTTATAGTCTTTTAAAAGACGCAGCCTGGAATACTATTTTAAATAAGGGAAAAGGCACCAAAAACAAAAAGGGGATATTATTTAACAAGCTATCAGACAATAAAACAGGTATCAAGAATCTCTACCAAGAGAGGATTTTAAAAAGTTTGATTTTTAGATTGAGGCTTGATGCCTTTAAAACAAAATTCTGTAAACATGTGACTTGTATTTGTGGCCAGCAAATCACTCCGTTCCACCTACTTTTTTTGTGCGATAAAATGAAACCCTATTTACCTGCTTGGTTGTTGAACACCGAACCGTCGATGTCAGTCTTTGAAGACGTCATCTCTAACGAATCAAACATTTTTGAAGTTGTTCAAGGACTGATTAAGAGCCCAATTGGACATTTACTTTAACGTCTATGTTATTTTCCCCATCTTGGTGTTAGTTGCTTATTTAGTGTTTCTTTTATAGTTTTGGATTCAGTTATGTGGGTTTTTTTGTTTTTGTTTTTTGTTTGTTTGTTTTTTGTTTTTTTTTCTAGGCCTAATTGTATTATACATACCTACGTACGCCCAAAATCAACACCAACCGTTCGCATGCATACACCCAAAAACATCACATGCACACACACATAACACTTACATACTGTCTAAGATCACTGTTAGGTAGATAGACGTTAAATTAAAGAACGAACACACACACACACACACACACACACACACACACACACACACACACACACACACACACACACACACACACAATAGCACAAAAAACAGGGATAACAGAAGATAAAATCCCGAAGTATAATTACAAACATGCTAACTGGGACAAGTTTTCAGAACTCTTATCAACATTTCATGTTGAAGACGTCAATGATAAAGATATCAATGAATTGTATTCTATATTTACTAATGCAGTCCTAAGTGCTGCTAATCAATCAATTCCTATGTCTAAAACAAAGAAATCATATAAACATTCTGGCAATGTTTGGTGGAACGATGATTGTGAAAAGGCCAAAGCTGAAAAATGGATAAAATTTGAAAATTACTTAAAGGATAATTCGATTCCTAATCACCAAGAATCCAAAAAAGCAAAAAACAAAGCAAATAGAGTTAACGCACAAGCAAAAAGACAGTATTGGTCATCATTTTGTACTAATGAAGTATATAACTATAAAGATATGCAAAAGGTATGGGAAAAAATGAAAACGATGAAGAATGGGATAAACTTACTTCAATGCCCAATCAAACTGGAGAGTTCAGATATACCTTCTAATCAAGAAAAAGCGGAAGCATTTGCTGATTTGTATGCAAATTGCAGTAGAATTACTGGACTATCAACTGAAAGTAGACAATACAGAAAAAATGAGGAGGAAAGTAATATCACATCAGATCATAGTTATAATAAACCTCAATTAAAAAGCTATGTAAATTCAAATATAACACTCGATGAAGTAATTGAATGTATTTCTCATATGGGTAAAAATAAGACGTCTGTTGGACTAGATGGGATATCTTATGAATTGTTAAAGCATTTACCACAAAATGTAGTTC
The DNA here is from genome assembly GCA_033310375.1 of Conus canariensis. Classification (NCBI taxonomy): domain Eukaryota; kingdom Metazoa; phylum Mollusca; class Gastropoda; order Neogastropoda; family Conidae; genus Conus; species Conus canariensis. Next base: position 45,069,794 of record CM065730.1, read on the forward strand.
AATTTTTACATTCTTTGATACAAAAATGCTGGTCTAATGGTGAAATGCCTCTTATCTGGAAACACTCAATTGTTGTCCCTATACACAAGCAGGGAAAACCTCGGACTGATAAAAATAGCTATCGACCCATCTCCTTAACATCTCATGTATGCAAGTTAATGGAAAAAATAGTCTCAAGTAGACTAGTTCATTTCTGTGAAAAAAAAACATTATTCCAAAAAATCAAGCCGCTTTTCGCAAAGGTCGCTCCACTACTGAACATTTAGTCAAACTTACGACACAAATTAAACAGCAGTTTGGCAGACGGAAAAATATTCTAGCAACCTTTTTTAGTGAAAAAAGCTTACGATCAAGTATGGCATTACCGATTACTCCAAAAACTTCAAAACTACAATATAAATAGTAATATGTCATAACTATATACAAAATTTTTTATCACAACGTTTCATACAGGTAAGAGTTGGAAGCACATATTCTAAGTCCAGAGAACTTCAGATGGGTCTTCCACAAGGCTCGGTTATTTCACCTATTTTATTCAATATACTTATAGCAGATCTTCCAAATAATCTATCAAAAGATACAGTTTTAGCCCAGTATGCAGATGATATATGCATGTGGATGAAGGTGACAATGAAGCGTAAAACTCCAATTAGAGCACTTAACTATACCAAAAAGTGTACCAACGCGAACTAAATAAAATTGATATATTTATGAAGGAAAATGGATTTTCTTTATCATTAGAAAAAACACATATGGTACTTTTTAATTCGGGGCATAACCCAGAAAAACTGCCTGATTTCACTATTGGTGGCAGTGTCATTAATTATTCGCAAAGCGTAAGGTTTCTAGGTGTATATGTATCATCCAAACTTACGTGGAATCAACATATAGACTATATATTAAATAAAGCCAGAAAAGCTTTAAATTTTCTCAAAATTATTAGGAAACAGCGATGGGGTCAAGACACAAAAGCACTTTTATGTCTTGCTAATTCCTTAGTTCGTTCGCGTTTAACCTACGGCCAGGAATCTTTCTTTAGTGCACCAAAACATTTGTTAAACAAGCTACAAAGTATAGATTGTAAAGCCTTTAAACTGGCACTAGGAGTGCCGACTCATGCTTACAATCTTGGTCATATAAAGAAGCAGGAGTTCTTCCTCTTGATGAACATAGGAAAATCTCTGCAGCTAAGTTTGTATTAAAATCCTTTGCACATAACTCATTCTGTAATGAAGAAACAAAGATAAATTCTAAGCATGACTTTGTTAACAGGGCTAAGACAATACACTGTTTGCAACCAATTAATTCGTTTGTCTCCGACATGATTAATTCTACAGAATTAAAAAGTAAAAAAAATAGCAATTAAGCCATCTTTTTTACCTGTACCATCTTGGGAACAAATTAAACCTACTTTTGACATTGATCATACAGAATTGAGCAAAAGTCAATCTCCAAACGTTCTGAAAAATTTAGTTAATGATCACATGGAAAATTACTATAGTGATTACATTAAAATATTCACAGATGGATCTAATACTTGATAATGGCAATGCAGGTTCAGCATTTGTAATTCCTACTATGAAAACAGTCAAACGATATCATATAGGTAATCACTATTCAGTTTTTACTGCAGAGTTGTTAGCTATTTTAATGCTTTACAGCATATTGAGGAGTTACCTATGAATAGTTGTAAAATTTTACTCTGTGTAGATTCTAAATCGGCATTACAAGCAATCAAAGATCAAAATGCAAAAAAAAACGTCTTGAAATGATACTAGAAATCAGACATGTAATTCATCAATTGGCATTTAAAGACATTAGTGTGACTTTTTACTGGGTTCCTTCCCATTGCGGAATATATGCCAATGAACTGGTTGACAGAGCAGCTAAAAATGCAGGACGTAATACTGAAGGGCAATTCTAATTCACATAAATCTAGATCTGCACGAGTATTATAATCACATTGAAAAACTAGCGAAAGATAAGTTTGATAACATGCTGAAGACATCAGATAGCCAATATTCACACAATTGTATAAAAAGCGTCAGCACAATAAATTCCAAATTAGTTTTAAATCATATATCTGATACAAGTTCAAGACATATTAGTTCTCTGATGTTCAAAATTCGTTTAAATGCTTTTAAAACAAAATTTTCTAAAGATATTAAATGTGTATGTGGAAATCAAATTTCCATTAGCCATCTGATTTTACACTGTCCTAGTATCAAACAATTAATGACGAAAACTACAGGGGATTTACTGACTCGTCAAATACCATTAACTGTTCAGGAAGTGTTAAATGACTTCCATCTTCTTAAATGTTTTTCAGAAGTTTTACACCTTAGTCCTATTGGTCTTTTCCTTTGAATAGTTAATTTATTGTTGGATTCAATTGTTGTTATACTAATCTTCTGTTAATTGTTAAGTCGCGTTTGATATAGATGGTAAACCTCACTTCCTTTCTACTAATTCTGTCATTTTCAACAATTCATATCCCATATAAAGCTTGATCATTATATAGAATTGTAGGTGTAGGTATGTAGGAAAAACACATAATCTTTACTACCACACACTCTCTAAACAATATCAACGCATGCATAAACAATCTCTTCTTTCATACCTTTATTTCTCCTATTTCCTCCCCCCCCCCCCCCCCCCCCCTCTCCTTTCCCGTCTAATATCACTTAAGGGTGAACAGACGTAAAACTAAAGAACGAACACACAACACACACACACACACACACACACACACACACACACACACACACACACACACACACACAGATGCGCGCACTCAGGCATGCCCACCCGAATCGGGTTGTTCAGGTAGCATGCTTTCTGTCGCTATCAACATCGCCTAATTCAGTGATGGGTTTATGAATCATTTAACATGAACTAAACACAATTGTCTTGGGAGGACATGGAATAGAAAATCAATGTTCTGATGCGTGTCTACCGTCTGCTAGTTTGTCTGTCCCACCTCCACCCCCTATTACCTCACCCTCTCTCTCTCTCTCTCTCTCTCTCTCTCTCTCCCACACCCACACACACACACACACACACACACACACACACACACACACACACGTTCACACACAAACACAAACATGAACACACACACAAACACACTCACGTACATGCCCGCACGTACATGCCAGCACGCGCACGCGCGCGCGAACGCGCTCACACACATACACACGCACGCGCGCTCACGCACGCCCACCCAAACCGGGTTATTCAGGTAGCGTGCTTTCTGTCATTATCAAGATAACCTAATTCAGTGATGGGTTTATAAATCATTTAAGATGAACTAAATACATTTTTCTTAGGAGGACATGGAAATAGAAAATCAATGTTCGTTTGTGTGTCTACCGCCTGCTATTTTATTGTCTACACCACCTTCTCACCTCTCTCTCTCTCTCTCTCTCTCTCTCTCTCTCTCTCTCTCTCCACCACACACACACACACACACACGCATGTACCACACACACTGCACCACATTCCACGCACAACACACGCACACACCGCGCGCTGCGCGCCCACACACTACACCACATCACACACCACAACCACACGCACGCCACTCGCGCGCTCTCGCACACACACACACACACACACACACACACACACACACACACACACACACACACACACCACGCACGCACGCACGCATAGGCACACGCACGCACGCACACACACACACATACACACACATAAATACACACACGCACAAAAGCACGCACGCACGCATGCGCGCACGCACGTACGCACGTACACACACACGCGCGCACACTCAAATACGGTTATTTAAGTAGCGTGGTTTCTGTCGCTATCAAGCTGGCCTATTTTGGGAAATGCTGTATAAATTATTCAGCATGAACTAAAGCATCTTTCTTGGAATGACGTGGAAATAGAACATCAGTTTTCTGTTTGGCTGTGTTCAATTTGTACATCTGCTTACTTGCCTCCTCCCCCCCCCCCCCTCCCCCCCCCCCCGATCTTTTTTTCCTCTTCCTCTCCCCCCCCTCTCTCTCTCTCTCTCTCTCTCATCCACACACACACACACTACACACACACAACACACACACACACACCACACACACAACACACACTATAATGGGTATTGGTAATAACTAGTTTAAAAATGACCTTGTACACCGATCATTCATCATAAATTGTTACTTTTGTTGGGCATATTCATATTTTTCTTTACCCCTTTAATATCGTGTTCACTTAATGTTAGCCCTTTTCGTCTTCGAACTGCGCACGTGTTCACATACGATGGTCAGGGGAATGTCTTTTTTGAAGAACTATTCTGGAATATCATTACTTGTTTGTCTTTTGCGAGTTTGGGTAAACACGTCTAGTACATTAAATGGACGTGAAATATTTGTTAAGTTAAGTTTTTGTTAAGTTGTTCGATCCTTTTCCAGTAAATACCATATCACACATTAAAAGAAGAACAAAACGACAACTGAAGAAAGTAGCAATGAGCATCGCCAAAGTGTTTTTGAACAAAACAAAGTGAAGTAGAAAGAAACTCGTGGAGAGCGTGGCAGCAGAGAGTCCTCAGAAGAGAAGCCCCCTTCAAGCAAGTGTTTTGGCCCTTATCTCCTGACACTCCGGGGGCGGGGGGGGGGGGGGGGGGGGGGGCACACCCGGTTCATGACTCCGGATGTCCCTCTGCTGCCCCTTTTTTTCCCATCTTGGGACGAGCCATGGCTGGGATTCGAACCCATGACCCTCTGGACATGCTCATTTTCCACTTAATGACTCGCACTTTAACCACTGAGCCACAGGGACACCTGATATTTGTAGGACATTTAAGCCTTATGAAGTTCACTTTTGTTCCTCCTCGACCAGAGCCAGCTTGAACACCTCTCTGCCGCTTCTGCCATTGCTTTCAGGGCTCTGGTTTTTTCCCTCCCTGCAACTGAGAGCCGTTTCATGAGGCTGTATGCAGACATTCCTACAAACCCCCTAGCTCCAATTTCTGCAGTGAGGACTTTGACCTGATAGCCTTCTCTCCTCAGGCTGTTTGCCAGATCAGCATACTTTTCAGTCTTGTAGATTTGAGCTGCCTCCATTCTGTTCTCATATGGCACCGTGAGCTCGATCATGATCAGCTGCTTGGTTGACTGAGAGTGGACTACTATGTCTGGTCTCATGCCACTCTTGCTGATGATCTCTGGGTGACTCTTCCATTCTGGGAGGTCTGCAGTGCACTCCCAGTCATCTGCCCTGTCCAGCAGACTCTGCCTGCATGTTCCGAGTGGCACTGTTGTTCTTGGCCATGATTTGCCGCCTCCTGCCGTGAAGAATGTTGCGGGTGCTTTTGGAGTCCTGATTTTCCCTTTTGTGGTGTTGGTACTAGCCCAGACTACTTGTACAATCTCTTTGAGCACTTGGTTGTGCCTCCATGTGTACCTTCCTTGAGCCAGGGCTACTTTACATGAGCTTAGGACATGCTCCACTGTTTGTTTTTCATGGCAGAGGGGCATGCAGGATCGTCTGTTTTTCCCCACTTCACCAGGTTTGCATTTGAGGGCAGAAGGTCATATGCAGATCTGAGAATGAAGCTGATCCTGAGAGGGGCCATGTGCCAAATGTCATTCCAAGTGAGACTTCTTTGGAGTGCGTTCTCCCACGTTGTCCATTGCCCTTGCTGGCTCTGCTGGACTGCTTTTTGGAGTCCTTTTTTGGTCTTCTTCTTTTCTCATCTCCTGAATCATCATGTCTCTTTTGGCTTTTCCTTTGGCCTTTGACCACCATTCAGTTTTGGTCGTCCCCAGTCCTTGTCTGTTGGTCTGTGTGTGTCCTGTTATTTCTCTGATCTTGAGACTTTCTTTTGCAGAATCCATCGCCTCTTGAACTTTCCATTTTCTGCCTGTCTTCAGCTGCGGCTTGATTGCTTCTACCACCATGTGTCCTGAGTCCTCCAGCATGCTTTGAAGTCTGATCTTTCCTGCTTTGTATTCTTCCAGGATGGATTTCAGTGGTAGTTTCAGCTTTGCTTGGCAACAGTACAGCGCTATGTCAGTCAGACAGGGTTGGACACCAAGCCATTTCCTTGTGAACTTGTTGATTTTGGCTTCCATTGCCTCCACTATGCTGGTGCAGATGTCGTATATCATCAGAGGCCATAGGAGCTTTGGTATCAGCATGAACTGCAGACACCAGACCTTGTATTTGCCAGGGAGCCCACACTGGTCAATGGTCTCCAAGCCTTCTTCCGACATCTGTTTGGTTTCTTTTGCTCTTTGTGTGTCTTTCAGAGTATCATCATACCACCTTCCAAGGCTCTTGATTGGCTCTTCTGTGACTGTTGGAATGGCCTGGTTGGCAACACTGAAAACCACAGATTCGGCCACTTTTCCTTTCCTCAGTGAGAGACTCCGTGATTTCTTTGGCTTGAACTTCATTCTGGATGAGGCAACTATGTCGTCCAGCCTTTCCAGCACATGACGTGTCTCGTCTTCTCTGGATGAAATCACTGTAGTGTCATCCATGAAGGCCTTGAGAGGGGCATCTTGTATCCATCACCAAGGTCTGTTTGTCTTGCGTTGCTTGTTGCTGCTTTCAAGATGACTTCCATTGCCAACACGAACAGTATTGGGGAAATTGCACAGCCCATTGCAATGCCCAGTTCCAAGTTGATCCAATCTGTTGTGTACTCCTTGGTAGAGAACCGCATTGAGAAGCCGTTGAAGTACTTCTTGAGCATGTCGCAGATGTTCTTTGGCACATGGTACATCTCAAGAGCCAACTGTATCATCTCATGGGGCACAGATCCATATGCGTTTGCCAGATCAAGCCACACTACGTCCAGGTCTCTCTTTTCTGTTTTTGCTCTTTGGATTGCGTCCCAGATCATTGTGGCGTGTTCTACACAGCCAGCTACGCCTGGGATGCCACCTTTCTGGACTGACACATCCATGTACTTGTTTTCCATGAGGTACTTTGTCAGCCTTGCTGCCATGACAGAGAAGAAGATGTTCCCTTCGACGTTCAGTAGTGATATTGGCCTGAACTGGCTGATGTTACTTGAGTTTTGCTCCTTGGGGATGTACACACCATCTGCCGTCATCCACTAACCGCTGATCTTCTGGTTTCTCCAAGCTGATCGCAGCAGCCTGTGGAGCCACTCCAGCACCTTGGGACATTTCTTGTACAGCTGGTAAGGTATTCCGTTTGGCCCTGGTGATGATTTGGCTCTGGCTTTGTCGACCCCTCTTTATTTCCGCCAACGTTGGAGGCTTGTCATTGAACTGTTCCTCAGGGTTGGTTGGCCACACCAGACCTTGAATGTCGAGTGGTGCTTTGCTCTGTGAGTCAGAGTATGTTTTCCTCAGATGCTGCTCAAGAACTCCTTTGTCCACACTTAGGGTCCCAGATTGTGGCTGCTCAAACAGTGTTCTGGCAAACTGGAAGGGGTCTCTGAAGAAGCGTTCTTGTGTCTTCTTCCTTTTGCTCTTCCTCTTCCTCGCAGATTCCGCTTTGCTGAGGGCTGTGTTTTGCTTTCAGGTCTTTCCAGAGTTTTTCCAAGCCTTGTTTTTCAGCTGGCAGTGCGGTCTTCATTTGCTTCTTGAGGTTTTTCTTTTGGACCCTGATCTTGTCCATCTCTTCTTGGCGTCTGGATTTCTTTGGAGGTGTTTTATCTTTGGGTAGTTTTGCTCCATAGGCGTCTCTACATGTGGCATACACAATGTCCCCATATGTGGCTAGTTTGTGTTCCAGGGTGCTTTTCCCTATCAGTGCATCGAGTCTTTGGACGATTTTTGTATCCAGTTTCTCCCAATCTTCAGTTTCGTTTGCTCGTGGCAGGTTGAGTTTCAGGCGCCTGGCATCGAGGGCCTGTGCAAATTCCTCATCCGAACCAACAGCGTGGATGTCTTTGGCACTGTGGTTTAAATCCTGGCCTTGGTCTTCCGACGTCTTATCTGCTGTTTCAGTGCGCTGCTGCTCATTCAGATGAGTCTTCACACATCCCATCTTTGTTCTGTGGATCTTCATGCCACGGGTGGTAGCGAAACGCTTTCCACAGACACATGGATATTCCATTTGGTCCATGTTCATAGTGAATAATACAAGAAAATGATAATTTAACTGCCAGGGATTAGAAAACTTTTAGAAAGGAAGAGATGTATTCCTGTTTCTTTGTCAGAAAAATCAGTCTATCTGTTTCCTACAGGACACCTATCTCAGTCAAAAACAGATCGTCAAATTAGAACAGGTTCACGATGTCTATCTGCATCGAATAGCAGTGAATCTAGAGGAGTAGCTATCCTATTAAATAACAATGAGTTTAAGTTTTAAAAGACAGTAACCCACCTATAGCGTTTTCTATGGGGAGCAAAACATGGAACATGCTACAGTTTGCTTCCCACCACAAGAGGAGACTGCCCTTCAAAACGGAACAGACTGTGAAAGTGGCGAGTTAAAATATGTGGCATTTACTGTTTAGGTAGTTTCTCCTATACATAATGTAATAATCCGGGGGGGGGGGGGGGGGGGGGGGGGTGGGGATGGACTGTATAGATATGAAGTTTTCTCAGCCAGTTACCTACATCTTAAAAAAAGCTTCGCGAACCCATATGCATTTACAAACGGTATTTGTTTACTAGAGAAACCCACTTTAAGCTTAACTCTTTTTGTTTTCCACGCGTTAGCACGCAATTTACTGGCGATCATTTCAACATTTCTTAAACAAGACAAACGCCAGAAACTGTTCATATAAAATGAGAGTATATTGAATCTGCAAAAGCTAAACTGACTTTACAGGATAAGGTTAGACTTGAAAAAAAAAACAACAACTTAAGAGACACTTTCTGTTTCAGCACCGTGTACAGTTGACGTGTCGGTCGCCCGCTCCATTTAGGTCAGCAACGCGAGGGAATCCAGCGGAAATGTTCAACAGAAACGAATCACCGATGTGATGGATTCCCCGATGCGTGTGACACGGATTTCGGGCATCCACACAGTGGTCCTGCAGTGACCCGGGAACAGGAGGATGAACACTCCACACCACAGGAACAGACGGGGTCGGCTTTGTTACACCGCGGGATGCAGATTCACACGATATACTGCAGTGTGTCAGATTGTGGCGAGATGGCCTAAATGGAGGCCAAACGACCCACATTGTCAGAAGCTGTTTGTTTTGTTTGTTTGTTCGTTTGTTTGTTTCTGCAGAGAAGGGTTTTTTTCTTTTGCTGTAGAACATCAAAAACAAGCAAACAGTACTGTCTTTTTCTCACTTTCTTTAGTGTGCCTGCCTACGTGAATAGGCTGATGAATATGACTCTCTCTCTCTCTCTCTCTCTCTCTCTCTCTCTCTCTCTCTCTCTCGGACATATTGTGACATTTTGTTGGAGTGCTATCCAGTAAGGGACACATGGTGGAATACCGACATTTAGCGCTGTGTGGCACCACTTCAGCAACGGTGCAAACAATGATATCAAGATTTTGTTTCAGTGTTGCCTTAGCTTCTGTGTCCTCTATTAGACCATTTAACACAACTCATTCTGGCCCTGACAACCAGCCAGGTTCGTTTTGTCACCACCTTTGCACTACACGAGGTGAAGGTCGTCTCGAGAGGAGACACTGTGCGGCCCCTGAGTCCCCTTCAGCAGTATTCATCGCTAGGCCCTTCCTGTCTTCATCACCACACGCGGGGCATCCTCTACAGACTCCCCTCTACTGACGACAACGACAGCTACATTCCCGAGCCAGCGTGCGCGAGCGTACCCCACTCCAACCCACCTCTTCTGGAGGACCGTCTGTTTGTCAGTCTAGTATGTATGTCAGTCTCTCGGTCCTCCACGCCGCTCAAAAACACTACGGTGTCTCTTCTTGTTTCAGTTGTCATCGTAGGCAGCCCAGCCGACCACACAGCGCCATTTCAGGGTTGTCATCATGGTGAAACTAGTCACTGCAGTCGTGGGGAGCAATGCAGACACACGTGGTGTCGCTAGTGGGAATCACCGTCACTAACGGTTACACACCGTGTAACTGCATATATCTGACGTCAGACTGATCATAAATCAGTTAGGGACTGACCTGTGTGTCCTTTTTTCCCTTTGATCTGGTTTTTCGCATTTACACATTTTTAATGAGGAATACGCAGACTGGGGTCTGATGTTAGCAAACAAATCGAC
>CM065730.1:45084947-45089947 GCA_033310375.1 Conus canariensis
GTATGTGTGTTGTGCGCACGAGTGTGTGTGTCTGTGAGAGACAGAGACAGACAGACAGACAGAAACATAAAGAGACAGAGAGACAAAGAGAGAGACAGAGACAGAGAAAGACAGAGAGAGAGAGGAAGAGCTCATCACCATCAAATATATGTCAGGCCGCTCTCCTTTGGGCGTGGTAGGGGTGTGTGTGTGTGTGTGTGTGTGTGTGTGTGTGGAACGTCTTGTCATTATACAGCACTACCAACCCATATTGTCTCCCCTTCCCTCCCCCCCCCCTCGCCCAAAACACATATTTGTACACGTATCGTCTGATTGTGTACGAAGATTCTTTTACATGGAATTTTTCAGGGACTACTCAGATACTGGCGTGGATTTTTCTTTTTAGTGAGTCATGTTCGTGGCACACATGGGACTCCAGTTTATCTTCTCATCCGAGAAACTAGTACTCAGCCCCTTATAACAGGTTTAGCGGACAGAGAGCTGAGGGAGGGATGTGTCTCCTCAAGCAAAAAGAGAACCCTGGAACCCAGGTGAATGTGTTGGAAAGGAGGTGGGGTTGGAACGTGCTGATTAATTCTAGCTCCGCTGAGACGATCATGATTTCATCCGCCTATGATGAGTTCTTTGGCTGTCTTTTTTTTTTTTTTTTTTGCAAGATCACGCAGTTGTTAAACTGTCTATCACAACACGGTGGAGAGATGGAATGTACCTTTCATGACGAACGCATTAAGTCGTGGTGTGGACCTTGCTCAAACGGCAGATCCTGGACTCAATCAGAAAGAGGACGCAAAATCTGCAGAACCAATCTGATAAAACTGGATGGAAGTACGGAGCGTGCGGAGTGTGAGCCTCGGCCGAAACCATTAAACACTGGTGTGAATCTGTGCCAGAGGACGGGTGTTGTGGCACTGTTCGACCAAGTTGGCACTAACCGGAAATCAGCTTTTAACAGATAGTGAACTTCATTTTAAAAGAACGGACTGCTTAGCTTCTCGCTTTGTCCATGATAGGCAGTTTACGTGTCACTAATATGATTAATATAAACATTATTTTCACAGTCAAAAATGTCATTCGAGTGCGCTCTCTCTAGTGCCTTTTCTGGTTGTCTGTATTCCAGGACAACGTTAGGTCAACCTGACTTCATCAATGAACGAGTTTCTGGCTCCAGTGGTGACAACTGACAGGTCGGCTTTTCACACCTGTCTGTTTGATTATGTCAGAGCTTGGAGGTTATCAACACCATCTCTCCTGACGACTCTTCTCTCATCCATCATTGAAACGCCGGCTTTGATGGCAGCTATCAGCTTGCGTCATCTGTGGTTATGTTGCGTGTAACTGAATGTTAGTGGGTGGTAGAGAGAAAGAAAAGGTCAGGTCGGAGAACGAAACTGACACGTATGAATCGTGAACACGCACGCATGCATACAGCCACGCTGACACACTTAACCATGCTCTCTCTCTCTCTCTCTCTCTCTCTCTCTCTCTCTCTCTCTCTCACACACACACACACACACACACACACACACACACACACACACACACACGTGCGAGCATGCGCACATCGCACTCTTATGCATGCACACACACACACACACACACACACACCACACACACACACACACACATACACTCTACTATGCTTGACCAAGTGTCTTCTCACACACACACACACACACACACACACACACACACACACACACCACGCACGCACGCACACACATACACACACACAGACGCACGCACGCACGCACGCACGCACACACACACACACACACACACACACACACACACACACACACACACACACGAGACAGGGCTACTGCAGAGCCGACCACTGACTGTTGACACCATTTTTACCTCCCTTGCATCCTTAAATGGATCTCCAAGCATAGGTTCAAAGATTTTTCTCTACGTTGATTACTCGTTACATGATTATTTTCAGTTTTTATGTAACTTGTTTCTTTACAGTGCTTTCTACTCGTTTTACTTTTCCAACTTCACTGCCTGCTTTAGGGTGCCGTTGGATCCTGATTTTGAACCCTTGGTGGTGAGAATACTACAGAATTGCGCGTGGCATACGTTCTTTTCATGCCTAGGAAGAACCGACACAGCCAGCAGGGTCCCACTGATCAGTCATAATTAGCAGACAAGACGAAAGGCGCCTCTAGGCAGTCAATACAAATAGTTCTTTTTTTTCAAATGACCTGTGATGTTCCCTGTATGCCGTACGAACGATTTTGTATTCATTTTCTAAAGGCCTCTTTTTCATCTCCATCGTCTGTCTCTCACAGGACCTCTCAACCCCGGCCCTCTTCAAAAATGTTTGCAACGTCATTGTTTTAACGACGCAGGAACTGTTATCTTAGATTTGTTTTCCTCTGTTACATATTCTACAGAGAGAGAGAGAGAGAGAGAGAGAGAGAGAGAGATGACCACAAGTCACCCGTACAAGGTTCCAGACCTTTCATTTCTGCCTCCATAGTTCCTGTTGAGAAACGTACCCATTTCGTCAAAGATCTACAGGAAGAGAGTAAGTGTCTCGCCTCGCTTTCCCCACTATTCGTCTGTTTTTGTGTTTGCGTGTGTGCATATATGTATATGTGTGGATACGCGCCAAAGATGTCGAAAGTAACCAAACAGAATTTCATCCACGTTTACAGTGTTAGTTGTCTTGTCAGTGTCTTGTAGAGATTTCATTTTCAGGTCTGTAGGTGGAACACAGACAGCAACATTTCGGACGACTCGTTCTACCGTTATGAAGACTGGCTGTTGTTGGTGCACTTGGGGATAAAAGGTAAGGACTGAACGTGATGAGAAAAAGCCCTTTACGACAACATTGATCGTGTTTGTGTTTGAGATCAAGTAGATTCTCGACGGAAAGAAGCTGCATTACAAACTAAGCAGGTCAAGCTTTGCCTCTGTTATCCGTCTCTGCCTCTTGTACATCTATATGTATGCATGTACGGATGTATGTATGTATGTAGGTATGGATGGATGGATGGATGTCCGTTTGTATATATATCTGTATGTATGTATTTAGGTAGGTAGGTAGGTATATGTATGCGTTTATGTATGTAGGTAGATAGGTTTGTATGTAGGTATTTAGGTATAGATGCATGGATGGATGTCCATTCGTATATACGTATGTAAGTATGTATAGATATACATATATATGTATGTATATGAATTAAATTTGGGCGACGCACTTTGTTGATTAGTGTCAATTTTCTGCGATCAATAGGAAGAGCAATTCACCTATGGCACTTGTAAGATACCCAAGGTCGCGGCAAGGAAGGAGGGGAGGAGGGGGGGGGGGGGACACTGGTTTTCAAGACGTGTAGAGAATTCATTTAAACGCACATGATTCACGTTCTTTTTATCATAGCCTGTCTTTTTTTTTCGTAGGGGGATTGGGTGGGAGGGAGGGGGGGGGGGGTAGAGGACTCGGGGGAGGATGTGGGTATGTGTTGGGTGAGAGAAGGTTGTATGGGGAGGGGAAGGAAATGGAGGGGGTTTTCTATCGCTTTCATTGCATTTCTCCCGACAGGGGCTGACTTTGATTTATTGACTTTTCTCTTGACGCGCCGTGCGTGCAGCTAATGGCATAATGATGTTTGCTGCAGCCGTCATGGTGTCTTGTGGTGCGTTACTTTGCATGGATGTCTACTGCATTGTTGACATAGTCCCCGAAAACCCGCGTCCATGTAAGATTTCTTAATTGTGTGTGTGTGTGTGTGTGTGTGTGTGTGTGTGTGTGTGTGTGTGTGTGTGTGTGTGTGTGTGTGTGTGTGTGTGTGTGTGTGTGTGTGTGTGTGTGTGGTGAGAGAGGAGAGAGAGAGAGAGAGGAGAGAGAGATTTGTGCTAGGTTTATCTTTGTCGATGACATGGTATATTCAGCAGACCAATAACTATCGATGAAAGAAACAAATACAGCATCATGAGAGAGAGAGAGAGAGAGAGGAGAGAGAGAGAGAGAGAGAGAGAGGAGAGAGAGAGAGAGAGAGAGAGAGAGAGGGTGTATTCACGGCAGGTTCATCTTTGTCGATGATATGACATATTTAGCAGATCAATAACTATCCATGAAAGAAACAATTTCAGCATCACGAGAAAGACAGAGAGCGAGAGCGAGAGAGAGAGAGGAGAGAGAGAAAGTGAGAAAAAATGTGTGTGTGTGTGTGTGTGTGTGTGTGTGTGTGTGTGTGTGTTGTGTGTGTGTGTGTGTGTTTGCATGCGTGCATGCGCGCACGCGCACGCCTATGACCGCATAGCCTAAAAAGTGGGTTTACCAGCTGGTCATAAACCTGAGATGTAGTGTTCTCTTTGTATACCCATGTTCTCCCCTTCAAACAGGTTTTTTTTTTCTTCTTTTTCTATTTTTTGGGGCATAGATCCTGGACGGTTATTAATGTCGGATGCTTTCTTAAAAAATTGATTTAGATATTCTTAAAATTTGATTTATAAAATGAAAATCAATGTTTCACAATCGAATTTTACGAGAAATTGAAATTGAATCTGTCGAAAAGTAATGATTAAAGAGTCGCCGTGGAACATTCTAATTTCGCGTAACTGCACGGTTCGTCTATCAGAAACTTTGCGTTCTTTCCGTAAATTGACAACGTTCTTCAAATGCGTTTCAAAATTAGGCGCACTCAGTTTGTGTGTGTGGTGTGTGTGGTGTGTGTGTGTGTGTGTGTGTGTGTGTGTGTGTGTGTGTGTGTGTGATAACTTCTCGTTCGTGCTCTGTACTTCTTATCTCTCTCCTCTCTCTCTCTCTCTCTCTTGTGAGTGTCTCTGTCTCTGCCTGTCTCTCTCTCTCTCTCTCTCTCTCTCCCTCTCTCCTCTCTCTCTCTCTCTCTCTCTCTCTCTCTCTCTCTCCGTGTGTGTCTGTTTGTGAGTCTCTCTGTGTGTTTGTGTATGTGTGTGTATATGTGGTGTGTGTTGTGTTGTGTGTGTTGTGTGTGTGTGTGTGTGTGTGTGTGTGTGTGTGTGTGTGTGTATGT
>CM065730.1:45094947-45114947 GCA_033310375.1 Conus canariensis
ACTGATGTTATTTCCTTACGGCTCTGTGTCCCATCGCCAATTTCTCGCCCTCTATTTGGCAACCAGTGAGTCTCTAACCACCACTCAATTGTCCACGCAACACTCCCCCGGTGTATGGACTTTACAGTACCAGCCAAACAGACACCAATTTCTCGCCCTCTATTTGGCAACCAGTGAGTCTCTAACCACCACTCAATTGTCCACACAACACTCCCCGATGAATGGACTTTACAGTACCAGCCAAACAGACACCAATTTAGACAAAAATCCTTAAAAGCTGTGCCACCTCCATTTCCTGTTTGTCCCGCCCCCCTTCCACCAGTCTCCCAAAACAATCTGCATTCTTTTCCTCCTCTGTTTCAGTTACAGAGGAATAGGTTCACATTCACTTAAGCGGAATGACATGAATGTCCGAATGAAATATGTTTTTCATCATTTTAGAGTTATGTTCACAACACCTGTTGTCTATAAAGCATTCACCACAAAAACATTGCATGCGGTGTTTATGTTTTATGTGAGAAGAAGCGACCAAGATTTTAGGAGAAAGAAAAAGATTTGGGGAGGACCTCAATTTTCTTCTCTCTTCAGCTGTCACACATAAACCTGTCGTAAGCCAGGAAGATGTGAATGTTCTTTCATAACTGTACATGAACATATGAACATATCTTTGTTTCTGAATAAATGTGTGATAACTTATGGCAAATATGAACCATGAATCATTTTGTTTCCTTGCATTTTATGGCGCAAGCACACTAAATACTCTTCAAAGCATTTTGCCAGTGCGCTTCTTTACTATTATGCTGTTTTTTCTTTATTTTATGCCATTATGGTCCCCAAAATATTCACTTCATTTTATGTTCCCCAAAATATTCAACGCTTTCTATTAAAGTCATCATTAAAAAGAAAGGTTCTGGCAACACGTCTAAACAGGAGACGACATTTATAGCAAGGCAGAAAATAGAATTCACATATATGTACAAAGTCAAATTTCGCTCGTTTTTACCAGATGAAAATTCCCATCAAACTAAACACATGGCATTAAAGGAAGACTGAAAATCTTCAGGTGTTAAATGAGTATGAAAAAAGAGTTTCCGTCCAATCGACTGGTAGTCAGTTCACAGACCAGAAGAGTGCCGACAGAGTACGGCGCGCGAGGGTGCGTGTGTTTATGTGTGTGTGTGTGTGTATATATGTATGTGTGTGTCTGTGTCTGCGCGCGCGCGCGCGCGCGCGCGCGCGTGTGTGGTGTGTGTGTGTGTGTGTGTGTTGTGTGTGTGTGTGTGGTGTGTTGTGTGTGCGTGCGTGTGTGTGTGTGTGTGTGTGTATGTGTCAGTGAGTGTATGTGTGCGTGTGTGAGGGGGTTTGTTTGTTTGTGCTCTGTGGTGTGTTTTGTGTGTGGTGTGTGTGTGTGTGTGTGTGTGTGTGTTGTTGGTGTGCGAGTGCACGCGCGCAAGTGCGAAGTGAGGGTGGGGTTTTCTTGAACTGTTTGTGAAGTGGACGCTCACTCATGGGACAACGATGGCAAGACTGCTGTTATATAAATTTCTTTGGAGCTGGTGGGTTTTTTCGGCCTTATGATGGGGGTTCTGTTTCCATTTAAACCATTTTACGTCAACAACACAATATAGACATTCAACGTGTTTACACAGCTAATTTAGCAAGGTCGTCAGAATCACACTAAGGTGTTTGCATAGACGTCATGTGTCGAATTCATGTCCAACCTCTGTGTGAAGTAAAGCTCAAAGAAAAGAGACATGTTCAGAAATCTGCTGGAGAGGTAATCTGTATCAGAGCTCGCATTTAGCGAGAGTGACCTCGCCGTTTTCACGGGACAGATGCCGCAAAACACACAAAAGAATGGAGTAGAGAGAAAGACTCAAAGAAAAGAAAGAAAGAAGGAAAGATAGAGCGAAAGGAGAGAAGATAATTAAGAAAGAAAAAAAAAGGAATAAAAGAAAGAAAGAAAGAGAGGTGGTGGGAAAGAAAAGTAACACTGAAAGAATTGTTGTAATGAAAGAAAGAAAAGGAAGGAAGAATAAAAGCTCGAAAGAAGCAAACAGAATGAATTAAAGAAGTAAATCACAAAAGAACGGATGGAATAGGTAAGGAAAGGAGGAAAAGGAAAAAAAGAAGGCAGTTTCTTAACATGCAAAGTCAGATAGACATGTGTGTAGCATGACAATTTGACATATATCTCAACCAGGATGCATATCTTTCTCTTACAAAACAACAATTAGTATTTTGTGTGCTTTCTTTCCTGTTTGTCTGATTTTCTTTTTTTGTGTGTGTATATATATATATATATATATATATATATATGTGTGTGTGTGTGTGTGTGTGTGTGTGTGTGTGTGTGTGTGTGTGTGTGTGTGTGGTGTGTGTGTTGTGTGTGAGCGTGTGTGTGTGTGTGTGTGTGTGTGTGTGTGTGTGTGTGTGTGTGTGTGTGTGTGTGTGAGAGAGAGAGAGAGAGAGAGAAAGAGAAGAGAGAGAGAGGGAGAGATGCAGACAGACAGATGTGTGTGTGTGTGTGTGTGTGTGTGTGTGTGTGTGTGTGTGTGTGTGTGTGTGTGAGAGAGAGGAGAGAGAGAGAAAGAGAGAGAGAGAGAGAGAGAGAGAGAGAGAGAGAGAGAGAGAGCGTATGTGTCTGATACCCTCTCGCCTGTCCTTCACAGCTCTGGCACTGATAGAGCAGCACAGGACCTGACAGACGCAGTAGCTGGCATCATGGCAGATACCAGCCAGTCATGCTGCCGTCTCACTGGGTGAAGAGGCACAGCTCGCGTATTTAGTTTATTGACCTTCAATCTTCGTCAGATTGAGGTACGGCTTGAAGTGGCCTCATCATCATCTGGGTTTCTCCCCTATCTTACAGCGAGAGGAAATGCCGATGGTTTTTTGTTTGTTTGTTTTTTTTTAATCGCTGGGGCCAGTTGTCAGGATAGGGAGGGTAAACGTTAATAACAATCATAATTACAATCATAATAATAATACTTACATTTCGTGCATCGCTGTCTCTAGATCGCTGTTCCCCTGCCCCATTCTCCACTCACCCCCCCCCTCTCTCTCTCTCTCTCTCTCCTCTCTCTCTCTCTCTCTCTCTCTCTTTCTTCTCCCTCTGTCTGTCTGTCTGTCTGTCTGTCTCTCTCTCTCTGTGTCGTGTGTGTGTCGCGTTTTTTTTGTCGTTTCAATCTTTTTCTATCTGTCATTCAGAATACAGAGAGAGAGAGAGAGAGAGAGAGAGAGAGAGAGAGAGAGAGAGAGAGAGTGAGTAGAGGTGTATACTGAGAGACAGATGACAGACAGACAGACAGACAAGGACAGGACAGAAATGAGCTAACAGAATGTGTGAGAGTGAGTGTATGCGAGTTGTGTGCGCGCGCGCGTGTGTGTGGTGTGTTGTGTGTGTGTGTGTGGTGTGTATGCGAGTGTGTGTGGTGCGTGCGTGTGTATGTGTGTGTGTGTGTGTGTGTGTGTTGTGTGTGTGTGTGGGTGTCTGTGTGTGTGTTCACACTGAGCTAGCAGTTGTTTGCCTGCACTTATTTCTCCCACCATGCCTCGTTCCATGTAAGTGGCTGGTTAACCAGTGAGTGATTGCATCTCCCAGATAATCAATGGAAAGGATATTTCATGCATTTGTTTGTTTGCGATGATAGTGCCTTTGATGTTGAACAGTGGAGCTAGTTACTCATAATGTTCGCACATTCTGACTTCCTTTGCATCCTTCAGAGATCCTCAAGCATGAGATCAAAGATTTTTTTTTGAATAATGATCATTCGTTGCTAGCTTTTTATTTCCTTTTTAATTTTTTTTTGTTGATATCTATTTCTAAAGTATCTGCTTCTCATATACATTTGACGCTTTTTGCTGGAGGTCTTTGAAATCAGTCGGATGTGTATGTGAGGTTTAGTTTTACATAGCATAGATGAACTGGTACAACAAGGCCTTTTTCTCTGACGAGTCCCTCAGGGGACGAAAATCAAGTGCAGACAGGCATAGCGAATAGCTCCGTTCAGAAAACAGAAGTCGATAACTCAGGGATCTACTCTGTCACATAAACGGCTTAACATTGGTAATTACTATCTATATTTAACTTTCACTGTTTCTTCTTTTTTTTTCTCTCATCCTCTCCCTTAGAAATGTCATCAATATCTTTGCCACGTTATGTTCATAATGACGTAGACATTGTTTGCCTGCGCCTTCTTGCCCCCACCCACCCCCCGCCCATCCATGACGGAGTGTACTTGCATTTTAGCCTATCGCCCTCACACCCCCCCCCCCCCCCCTCCCGCTTTGTTTGACATGGCTGTTGGCAAGAAGAAAAGAGTCTGGATCAGTCAATGTCCAACCGGGGAAGGATTATCTACTGCTTCCTATGTAGAATATAATATGCCTAATCAACTGAAGAATGCCCTTAGCGTTTACACCAGTAGGTGCATACATCGTCACACACCAAATAAACGAGAACCAAGAATGCACAAAACGCATGACGTCATCAACCGCCCGCTCCGCCTTCAAGCATGCCCCCCACGCAGCCCGACCCTCTCACCCCCTCTCTTCAATCATTTCGGCTTCTCCGACAAAAACGATCGGAAACGATCAACAATAAATAACCACAGGCACCCAAGTAAATCAGAATACCCTCAAACAAAGCCAGCACATATCTTACTTTCCAGCTAGCGGGCAAAAGAAAGGCTTTCAGGTTTTATTTGAAAGAATGCAACGAGGAAGAGTTCGTCAGTTGATGTGGAGGGTGATTCAAAACAAAAGGGGTTTGATAGGCAAAGGAACGCACAGAGAGAGAGAGAGAGAGAGAGAGAGAGAGAGAGAGAGAGAGAGAGAGAGAGAGAGAAGAGCTCATCATCACAACTTGCGTTTTCTGTATGAAATTCAGATCGCTCTCCTCGGGTGAGGGGCGGGAGAAGGGGGTGGGGGGGGGGGGGGGTGGCGCTGGGACGCGGTGCCATGGCAGACCACCACCACTACCACCACAACAACCATCACTACTCACCACTACCCCCCCCCCCCCCCACACACACACACACACATTTCTGTCTATACATCGTTACGTTTGTCTATCAAAGTAATGCATATAGACTTTTAACAGGATTTTCCAGGGAAAATGTGTTTATTAGCATGGGTTCTCTTAAGAACAACACGCCGGTTCATTGTATCATCTGAAAAAAATTACTAGCACGCATTCACCTTGTAAGGTCTGGCGGAAAGGGGTAGGGTAGGTGAAACTCCTTGAGCAAGACGAAAGTCTTGGACCGAAAAATATCTCTTGATTCCCGAAAGCGAATGCGTTGAAGTGGAAGGTAGGTGGGGCTGGGTAATGCTGAGTATTACTACTTACTCCAAGGATATTCCGTTTTATGCACGACTGTCACTTTGTTTGCCTATCTTTTAGCAAGATTACACCAACCTTTTCAACGAACTAATACAAAACTAGGTGGAAAGATGAAAAGTGGCTTTCAGGATGAACGTGTCAAATTTTGTACAGGTCTCGCTCAAACAGCGGATCCAGGAATCGTTCAGAAAGACGACGCCAAGTGTGAAGAACGAAGCTAACAAAACGTGATGGAATCACGGAATGTGGATGAAACCATTAAACAGTGTGTCAAAGGACAGGGGCTGAGACACTAACTGGCCCAGTCAGCACAAACTGTAAATTGGCGCTAAGTAGATGGTGATCATTTAGGAAAATATGACCGTCTAGCCTCTTGATTTATTACCAATATGTGGTTTATGTGTCATTCAAATATTTAATATCAGCAGAAGTTTAATAGTTCAAATATCCGTCTAGTGCAGTGTTCAGGTCAATGCTGCAAAAAAAAACCCACTCTTGTTTCATTTCAATCCGTGGAGTTAGAACCACAGTCTTCATAGTGTCACCACAGACTATAGTCCAGGATCTGTTCCACCTTGACAGAGGTCTGCGCTCTCTCTAGTGCCATTTCTGGTTGTCTGTATTCCAGGACAACGTTAGGTCAACCTGACTTCATTAATGAACGAGTTTCTGGCTCCAGTGGTGACAACTGACTGGGCGGCTTTTCACACCTGTCTGTTTGATTATGTCAGAGCTTGGAGGTTATCAACACCATCTCTCCTGAGAGAGAGAGAGGGCACATGGGCGCGCACAACACACACACACACACACACACACACACACACACCACACACACACACACACACACATATATCCTCATTCTCTCATCCATCATTGAAACGCCGGCTTTGATGGCAGCTGTCAGCTTCCATCATCTGCGCTTTTGTTGCGTGTACCTGACTGTTCGTGGGTGGTAGTCTGGTGAGAATGAAACAATCATGTTGGGGACTGGAGACACGCACAAATACATGACTCACAAAGGCGACGATCATGAACTCACACTTGCACGCACACACCCACGCTGACACACGCAACTATCTCCCCCTCTCTTCTCTCTCTCTCTCTCTCTCTCTCTCTCTCTCTCTCTCTCTCTCTCACACACACACACACACACACACACAGAGACGTGGACATATGCATGCCCATACATATATCCAAGCGCACGCGCGCAGACAGACAGACAGACAGACACACACACACACACACACACAATATATATATATATATATATATATATATATATGTATATATATATATATATATACAAACACGCACACACGCACGCACTAACACACACACACACACACACACACACACACACACACACACACACACACACACACATGCACTACATACACACACGCATGCACACATACAGACACACATGGGCGCGCACAACACACACACACACACACACACACACACACACACACACACACACACACACACACACAGATGTATATACACACCTGTACATACACTTAGATACACATGTTGAATCTCCAAGGCCTCGAAATAGCGTAGTCATCCGAAAGTCTACAGCAAATGCAATACCATTGGAAAGGGGTTGGGGCGGGGACGAGGATGGATAAAGAGGGAGGGGGTTCAAGAAGGAGTGTGAGTCTGAGAGTAACTACTGATACTCCTACTGGTTATTGGAGAGGGGGTGGAAGGTGTTATTCCTCTCCTATAATCAGGAGGGGGGAAAAAGGTGGAGGAGGAGAAGGGAGACACGGGGAGCTGGAGAGGGACGGGAGCAACAGGAGCGGGGAAAAAGGGGGAAGATGCCCAGTTTGGGTCCATAGTCTGAAAACTACGACCGCACTGGACAGGAGGGGAGGTACGGAACATTTGCAGGGTGCAGGAGATAAGCAGAATAAAATGCTACCAATTTTGCTTAGACTCTCTCCCCCCACCCTCCACCCCTGGTCTGTGTGTGTGTTTGGGTGTGGGTAGTGGAGAAGAGGAGGAGGGGAGCAAAACCGTGCCGACGGGAAAGTATGGTGGGAAAGGGCGACAGTTGGTGCGGTAGTGCTGGGAGGGGGCAGGGGGAGGGGGGGGGTGCACTATCAGATTGCAAATGTTTTCGAGCCTAAGACTGTGGTCATATGTTGGGGAGGTGTGGGGAGGGAGGTACGAGAGGAAGGGGCGAAAGGTTGGGTGGAAGGGGAGGGGGGTGCAAGGGGAGGGCATGGGCAGTCATGTTGACGTTGATTCAGTAACGGTTCAGGTAACAATACAGGTATAAATAGGAATGTGAGGTCAAAGTGGATGGGGTGGGGTAGATCGGAAAAGGTGAGGATCAGGTCGGGCAAGGTGGCATGGGTCCGGAAGGGAGGAAAGGGGGAAGGGAAGAACGGAGGGAGGGAGGGGTAAAGAAAACAAAAGGTATCACCCTGTTCACAACTGTTCCAGACTGTTCACAAAATAATAGTTTTTTTTTCTGTGAGTCACTTTTTTTTCAGTAAAGGTGTATGTCCAAGGGTTGTTTCTTCACTATTTTCGACTGGTGTCATTTCTTCATCCACCAAATCATCCGAATCATCCGAGGATCTGTCGTCTGATCCACCAAATCATCCGCGGATCTGTCGTCTGATGAGCGAGTTTCTATTCTTGAGAGTTGAGGACGATGCTGGTCTTCCCCCCCCGTCACAGCCGTCGAGGATGTCCATTTGACCCCCGTCCTGTCTGAGTTTCCTCTTTCTCTTTGGTTGTCTGCAGAGGCAGACATTTTCCCTTTGCATGACGTGTTGTGGCGAAGCCTCGGGCTGCTAGACACTGGGTTCCTTGCATTTGTTTGTCTGCTATTAGGCTGAGAGGGGGGCGATTTGCAATGGTTGGGCCGGACAGGAATTTTTTGAAGATGTGGTGTTACTGTTCTCGGTCTGCATCGCTTCCTCTATCCCTAACAGGCTGCCTTCTCTCAGTCTGACGATTTTCCCATTTTGCGTCAAAGCATGAATAATGCCTTCTTTTGTCCAGGTGCTCTTTACTCCGGGATGTTTGTTAGCAATGTTCAGCCGCGTCATGTTCAGTGGGGTAAGGTCTCCACAATCCCTCTCCTGCTGCCTTTCAATTTCCGACGATTCTGAAGCACTTGGTTTCGAACTGGTTTTTCTTGACATAAACTTAACTGTTATTGGCCTTGGTTTTTGCCCCCTGATACCCACCCTGTGTGCAATACTGATACCGTTTGATGAAATGTGGCCCAGTCCCATTACTTTCTGTATTACGTCCAATACTTTTTCTTCACATTCTTGAATAGTTTCCGTCCCGCTCTCTATAACACCAAGGAAGCGAACACAATCCCGTCTCTGGTATTGCTCCAGATCATTTCTTCGCTCACTCTCCGCTTCCAATGATTTTTTTAACCCTCTCACTTCGTGCTGTAGGTCTTCAATTAGATCTTCTTGGTTTTCGATCATCTCTTTCAGGGTATCGTTCTCTTTTTGAAGATCAAAGATTTCACTCCTCAACCCTTCAATTTGTTGTGTAATTTTATCCGATAATTTGGTTTCTCTGCAAAGAAAAGTGTTTGGTTTTAGTTATTTTATTTGATCAAATGTGAGATGTGGGGAACACAATTAAGATTTTCAACTTATGAGGTGTGTGCTAACTTAACCACCTAAAACACAGTGTGATAAAAGTGTTAGAGGAGGACTTGTGTAGGTCACTGACATTATGTTCCCTAACCATGTTTAGGTCTAGTTGGCCCATCTCTGGGTGCTTCACTGGAGTCTGCCCCCGTCTCTATGCTTCGCCGGGGTCTCCGCCCATCTCTATGTTTCGTTGGGGTCTCCGCCAATCTCTATGCTTCGCTGGGGTCTCTGCCCATCTCTATGCTTCGCTGGGGTCTCCGCCCATCTCTGCGCTTCGCTGGGGTCTTCCTCCATCACTGTGCTTCACCGGGGTCCCCGCCTATCTCTGTACTTCGCTGAGGTCTCCGACCACCCCTGTGCCACAGACTTGTTTCTTGGCCACAGCAATACCGCAGCCTGCTCCGGTCTTCACTCCTCGTCTGGGGTGGCAGCAGTGGACGAAGTTTTGCCTGCGTCCTGCAAGTATGGCTGTGTTGTGTTCTGGAATGTCCATCGACGACGAGAGACTAATGTTTCCAATGTCGGAACGGTTCTGAATCAGGAGTCGTCGACCTTTACTGCACAACAACCTTCGTGTGACGTTGGACATGAGACAATTGCATACTACTGGATGACATTTGAATTGTGTGAAGATGAGTGAGTGAGAGAGAAAGAAAATAAACTAGCAAGGATGTGGTGTGGGTGTCTGTAGCTTACATGCAGGATTATTGAATATTCCTGCTTTATCATTGGGTTATGTGCTTGGTGTAGTGGCAAACCTACGTCACGGATTTATGTGTAAACTAAGGGTGTTAGGTTGGAAGAAGTTGTGAGCGTATATGTGTTGAGGTTAATGAATTTGGTGTGTGTGTGTGTGTGTGTGTGTGTGTGTGTGTGTGTGTGTGTGTGTGTGTGTGTGTGTGTGTGCAAATTGTTGTGTCTGTGTGTTCTTGTTCTTGTCAGTAGAGTAGGATGTGGTGGGAGGGGATTTATTCGTCCGGCTTAGCGACCGTGACACTAGGACCCAGTGTAGCACCTTTCTTGATTTTCGACAGTTCTCTGCTGATCCTGAAATCCAAAATAGGGAAATCTCCCGTTCCAGCCGTCAAGGAGGCCACATTTCTGGGAGTTATTTTCGACCAAAGGCTCAACTTCCTTAGTCACATTAAACGCTTAACAACTTCTTGCCAGAAAGCTCTGAACATTCTGCGGGTCGTAGCACACGCTGACTGGGGCGCTTGTAAGAAAACTTTGCTGCACCTCTACAGAGCCTCGGTCCGTTCTAAACTGGATTATGGATATATTGTGTATAGCTCTGTGATACCCTCTTAGCTGAAACTCAGGGATCCTATTCATCATCAAGGGCTTCATTGTATGCAGAGGCAGGTGAACCCTCATTATCTAACCGCCGGCTGGCACTATCCCTAAAGTGCATCTCAGATTTTTCTCTGAACCGGAAAACCCTGCTTAAGACTGTGTTTTTAATTCTTGGTTTCAAAGTAAATTTGAAGAAAATCCCAACTTTATTCCTCTGTTTGGACTTCGTATGCAGCCTCATGCACAGAATGCAGGGCTTGACCTAGGAGGTGTGTCTGACTTCTCCAACTTTCTAGATAAGCCTCCATGGACCTTTTATTACACAAGAAATCCGCTTTGATGTTGCTGCTTCTCGCAAGGAATCCACCAAATCTCGGACATACAAGGCACTGTTTGCCGATCTCTGCACAAAATTCCCATCCTTTCAGGAAACATTTATTGATGGTTCCAAGTCCAAAGATGGAGTAGCTTGTACAGCCTATTGCTCGAGTGTTCCTTCTCAAATATTATTGAAACATATTCCACGAGATACTTATGTTTACTCTGCTGAACTTAAAGCTTTGGTTCTAGCACCGAAGATAATTTCTCAATCTACAAACAAGGACTTTCTGATTTTGTCCGATTCGCTCACAGCTTTGGCGGCCACAGCTGGCCGTAACCTCCATCATCCTGGACTTTTAAACTCTTTTTATTTTTACTTTTTACCTCTTTAAAAGCGGAAAGTCACAACAATGTTCTAACTTGGGTTCCCGATCTTGTTGGCATTCGGGGAAATGAAATGGCTGATCGTTTGGCCAGGAATGCCACAACGAAAAAAACTGTCTAACATATCTATCCCCTACTCAGATTTGAAACCGAAGGTTAATGGTTATATCAGAGACCTGGCAGGAGGACTGGAATACACAGACGGCTAACAAACTTTTTCCAGATCCGTTCAAACCTAAGAGAGTTCCTCTCATCTACCTCTCGTGGTCGCAAAGAAGAAAGTTTTGTGCCGACTGCATACTGGCCATTCGTTTTTAACTCATTCGTTTGTTTTAAAGAGTGAACTCCGTGGTGCATTCCGTGTCATGTACCACTCGCAGTGAAACGTGTTCTTTTAGTGTTGGAATTTGTATTATGTGAGATATAAGCATTTTACAATAGATTCCATGAAAACCTTGTTCAGAGATGCCCCACCTGATGTGATCTTTGAAGTTTTGAAAGAGATAATTTTTCATCTGATCTAAGATTTTACAAAAGAAAGGTTCTTAACCAAATTACTGTGTTTTCAGAAGGTGTATTTTAAGGGGTTGTGTGAATGTCTTCAACGCAGTGACAGACCTAACATGGCCCTTTGCGGTCGGCTGAACCATACGCAACATTACCTTACCTTTTAGATGGTTTGGTGTTTGTTGTTGGTTGTTTGTTTGTTTTGTTTTTTCAAAAGAATTTGGTGTCTCTTTGTTCACAGGTTCATCGTCTTTTTTTCTTAAGTTCAGTGCTTCCTCCATACAAGGGGTTTAATGTCATCTTTATCTAGGTTGCGTTATTCATCCATGTGTCTTGTAAGTATTCTTTCCTTGCTTCAGTCTCTCCTTCATTCACAGATTTATTTTGGTTCTCTTGGGGCTTAGAGTCTTTAATCCTCGTCTTGAAATATTCCCTTGTGTGCACCTGGTACTCCTGATCTGAGCGTCCTTTATCCACAGAAAGCACGTGAATCCTTTCGAAGGTTTTAATGTCCTACTCTTATAGGAGCTGGTGGTCACCTTTCAAATAGTCCACCCTTTTCAAAGAGTCCAAGTATTCTCGACCTCATGTGATAGCAATTTTGGTATCCTCTCCTTTAGTGTTCTTTCAAGGGGTTCAGTGCACTTTTTTAAGTGGCTGGTGTAGTCGTTCCAGGTGGTTGTTCCCCCCCCCCCCTTTTTTTTTTGAGATTGTAGTGTTTTCAATCCATGGGTATAGCATCTTCCTTTTAGCGCCCATAAACAGTTCAGTACGTCCAAGGGAGTCATTAGATGCCCAGATCTTGGAGGCGTATCGGAGACTGAGATAAAAACTGAACTTGCATCCCAAGGTGTAGCTGGGTGCATAGGGTCAATTGAGTGCATAGGGTCAATTGAGTGCATAGGGTCACAGTTCGCAAAGGAACAGAGAGAGTTGCTACCAACACCCTCTTTCTGACACTCTGTACCCCTTCATTGCCTCAAGTCACTAAAGTGGGTCATTTGAATGTGCGCATTCAACTTTACATTTCGTCTCCGATGTGGCGCTTCAAGTGCCAGAAGTTTGGGCACGTCAAAGATCGCTGTTCTGGGGAAGAGGCATGTGGGGTTTGCTGCAAAGCAACCCATGATGGACCAAAGATCCGGTCCATTGTGCAAACCGCGATGTGTGAAAGGTGTTTCGCTAGGTTTTTTTTTTAACTTGTGAGCTGACTTCAACGCGGTGACAGCCCTGATATGGCCCTTTGCGGTCGGCTGGGCTATAAGCAACATTACCTTACGTTACCCCTGAGGTCTGTGGGGCTGTAAGATAGAAAAATGTGAATAATGAAATTGTTCGACTTTTTAATGCAGTTGATTTACTACTCGTCATTAACAAAATAAACGGCTCGTGTTGCTGCCAAATGTATGCAGTGGCCTATCATTATACATTTCAGTAACACAACTTAATGTGGTGAGTTGTCGATAATAGCTGGGCTCATTTTTGCTATGATATGCGTATGTGAACGGGTCGTTGTTTTGTGGTGTGCTTGTTCGTGTGCCTACATGTAGGCATTGGTTTGTATTTATGTGGTTTATGTCTGTGGGTAGGGTGTGTGTGTGTAAAATCGCGGGTTAATCCATCCCTTCTTTTCAGCATGCATGAACTGACGTTTTAGAGCGCGTTTTTTTAATTTTGTGGTTTATAGTATTGGTGTGGACATTGTTACAGCCCTGAGATGACCCCTGAGTTCTGTAGGTCTATAAGACAAAAAAGTTGAGTAATAAAATGTTTCCGCTTTTTTATGGAAGTAAATGATTACTCCATATTTAATTGAATGGGTCGTGTCACTGCCATATGTGAGCATGGCATGGGTCTATGATGTTGCGCTATTTGTGCAAGCAGAAATTCATTTGGAAATGTGTGTGTGTGTGTGTGTGTGTGTGTGTGTGTGTGTGTGTGTGTGTGTGTGTTGTGTGAGTGAGTGTGTGTGTATGTGTGCAATAGTTTACATTTCAAATTATCAAAGGGTATTTGAAATAACTGTCACATTTTTTTTTCTTTTGCATGTAATTTATTTGAACGTTGTATCAGCCCTGGTATAATCCCCTGAAGTCGAAAGAGGACAATAATTTTGTCGCTGTTTTAGGATGACATACATTAGAAGTGTTGTTTTGTTGATGCTTGATCTATATCACAAAAGAAGCGCAACGCATCGTGTGGTGTTTACATAATCGAGGGTGTATATGTGTGTGTGTGTGAGTAAGCTCGCACGTGTGTGTGTGTGTGTGTGTGTGTGTGTGTGTGTGTGTGTGTGTGTGTGTGTGTGTGGTGTGTGTGGTGTGTGTTGTGCTCTAGCATAACTGAATCACTGAAAGGCATTACAACAAAATGGGAATTTGGAATCGTCGAAGTCATAAAAGCTCTCTTCACAAAACGGATCGGAGTATGTGCCTTGTATTTTAAGTATGGTCAAGAATCTGTCTGCAAACCATCTTGCAAAGCGAGCAGTCATAGGTCTGCTCATCCCTAGACGATCAAGGAATTGTCCAGAAATTCATTTCTGTGATATACATATCAACGCAATATCATTATCGGTCTGAAGTATGGTTTTCGTTTTTGTTTGTTGTTCAAATCAGGACATGATCAGCTCACTATTTTCATCTTTTTCCTGGATACAAATTTTCTGAGAACCTGCCAGACCTCTGTTACGGTACAGATTGTCATCTGCGATCAAAATGTGACCTCGGGTGATATTCTGCACCCACACCGCGGTGCAAAGTGTCACTCGATGGACTCAATGGATGCGTATCAGAGATTGTTGCTCAAATTTCCTGACCAGCCCTCAAGTGTCTGTATTCTGCGGGCCTGGTTAACACCGGGATATATTACGAAATTATGCATAGAGCACAGCCCTGTCATGCCGTCTCACATCACAAGAGAAACCGGTAGCATCGTGTTCATCATCCTCATCGATCTGCATAAAAAGGTCTCGGATTCTGTAATCGTTCATGCTCTGCTTTCATGGTGATCTCAATTTCGATTTCTCTCCACGTCTGTCGGGGTCACTGATATCAGCAAGTTCATGGTGACAAAGCAGTTATTGTCAGTAGGGGCTTAGTAGGAAGTTTCCTGCGTACGGTGATCCGAACAGGTTCCACGGAACACCACTGAAGTGACTCGGCAGCAGTGCAGCGTCTCCTCTAGCTGGTTGTCTCATGGCGACGTTGACTGCTCCCCGTGGATTGCCGGTGTCGGTACTGTGACGGGACAAGCCAGGCTGTGGCTGTGGACTGGCCAGGATGCAATGGCGCTGAGGTGTAGAAGAAGATGCAAAAGAAAAATATGTCATTCGGATGACATTTTGTACCGGCAGGTCGCATGTTCATGTCTTCTGCACAGCAAATTTGTGAACGTACGATTTTTGTCGGGTCTGACTTGTCACTGGTGCTAAGTGATCTAGGGGTAGAATGTACAAAAGAGTACTGTGCCTAATTGACGATAAACGGCGTGCTTGGATTCAGCTTCCACACACACACACACACACACACACACACACACACACACACACACACACACACTCGTCAAATCAAACCAAATATAAAAGTTTGCGGGAAAGAATTACAATGTGGCATAGGCTCATAAAGGCGTGTCTCTGGGGACTTTTTTTTCCACTAGTTAATGTGCGTCATTTACATCATGATGCGGAGAGTTGTGCAAAAAACTGCATTATAATCATGATATACTCGCATACGCTCGTTGTTTGTTTGTTATTTTGTTTTTGTTTGTTTGTACTTTTTGTTGTAATTTTTTTTTTTTTTTTTTTGGGGGGGGGGGGGGGGGGATTTATTGGGGTCCACTCTGCAATTTCGTTCTTTTTCTGAAATGGTATGCATTGAATGTGTAGAGGAGATAATCTACCATTAAAGAGAATGAAATACGCCATGAACAAAGACAGGCTTCTGCAAACAAAACGCAGCACTTCAGGACTACAAATTCCCCTCAAATTTACTAGAAATTACTGACGAAAATCATGCATAAAAACGCGCACAAAGACGTGAACTCGGCAGATGTTGCGTCAGCGCTCATTACCTGAACATAGGGAAAAGTCAGTACATGAATTCTAAGAAGATAGAGAATGCTCAGTATGTAGAGTGGTAGAAACTTGAAACTCATTTTTCTAGACAGCTGTGCTTAGTACATGCTGGTACCGCACACAAAAAAAAAATAATAGAACTCATGTCATTATGTACTAGACCCAAACTTGCAAAAATAATGTCATAGCGAAATTGTATGCAATGACGGTCAAAAATTCAAGTTGCCAAATATGTCCATGACTGTGTATACTTCAAGAGACAATGTTTAACACGATTTGTGAAGAACCATAAATCCTGGTTAACACATTTAATATGGTCTGTCTTTGTGTTTGTTATTGCTGTACTGTTTCCCTCCCCGAGGTGAGTTAGCCGCCTATGAACACGGCGTCAACGCTAGGTCATTCTCCGTTTGGCGGGATGAAAAATGGAGAACGTCCCTGCTTCCTCCTCCCCAAACCCACCACCCAACCCCGCCCCATCCATCCTTATCTCCCACCACTTCCACATCTCCTCCCTCCTCCCTCACCCGCCACCCTCTTCGATGCGAATGAGCCCTCTTTGAAGTCACCGTCAACGTTAGATTGTGCACTGTTTGGCGGGCTTGAAAAACGGAAAACGGGTAAGGCCCCTGCTTTCGCACTCTTGCCCCCACCTCTCCCTTCCCCATTGCATCCACCCTTATCTCTCACCACACCCACACCTGAAACCCCTCTCCCGCCGCCCTCTATAGAGGAGCGTAAGCCATCTATGAACGTTTGGTTATGCTCCCTTCGGCGATTTGATAAACGGGGAGCAGGTACCGTTTGGAAATCCTTTAGCTTTTGATGCACTAAGGAACTGACTACTACTGGTCATCTCCATGTGAAACGCATGCACGCACGTTCGCAAACACAGACACACACACAAGTGCGCGTGCACACACACACACACACACACAACACACACACACACACACACACACACACACACACACACACACGCAATGTGATATCAAGCCCATGACCCACAGAAATGTCCCTTCTGTCTGTTTCCATTGCATGCTTTAAACTAATAGAATGTTTTTCCATTTCTACTGGCAGTCTGTGCCCCAGCAAGAGCGTTGCATCAGCGCATCTTGCACATGTTCGATTTTTTAGCCAGAAAAAGAATGGGTTTCTTCAAGATAACATAGGTTTTTGTACAAATAAATCATTTTACCAAGAAAAAAAAGCAAATACAATCAGTTTTTCCGATGGAAAAGGCATGCATCTCTTTGTAATTTTTTTTTTTTTTACAAGAAAGTACTTTCACATATTTTGACAGGACAATTTGCGCCAAAACATTATTTCCGTAGACGTTTCCTTTATACTCTAGCATATCTTCTTTCAAACTGAAAACAATTTTGTGCCAAATCAGTAGTACATCTGTTGATTATAGTGTTTTGGCAAGAAAATTAAGCAAAAAAGTGAAATCTTAATAATGTTAAAATCCAGACATCACTCATAACTCTGTCAATATTAAAGATATACAAACAACAAAATTGACACAAACAAGATTACTTTTTTAAGCATATATTTACCATTGGTGCACAAAATTAGTTGTGGGTGAAATCAGCCTCGTTGGCTTTTGATGCCGGTTGGTGTCGGTCCTTAATACTGAATCAATACAAAACGAGTTTTTGACCACGTTAATTAAGAATGTGAAAACAGCCTGTACACTTCTTGTTTGTTATAGGAATGGCAAGCGACGCGTGTCCTCCTGTCTATCAGCAGTGCTGCTCATTGACTCATGAAGCGAAAAGCGAAAACAATATACATTTCATGAAATACGGTAAACTAGACTTAAAACCCGTTTCCCACAAAACTTTGTTGGACGAAAAATACTCGAAATAACGTGTTCAACGTTATACTGACGCAAAATTTCGTTTCACCGCCCCTGTGTGATATACTCCTTAACTCTCGACATTCTAAAGTTTTACCTCTCCTCTTCCCCTTCCTAAAACAAGATAGACTGGCAAACAAAACACACATCCAGTCCTCTCTTCCTTAACTTCCCCCCTTCAACCCCTTTTCTTTTTCTTCGTTTGGCCCCTGTTCCTCTCTCCGTCCCGCCCCTCCATCGCCTCTAACGAGACAGGTCAATGATCAAATGTGATCGTCTGTGTTTGTTTACCAGGAAATGTTGCAAAAAAAAAAAAAAAAAGAAAGAAAAGATCCTGAAAACGCACACGGTCATGCGCCCCTGCTTTCACCGACATATATAAGTTAAGCTAAACGCTTGCTATTCTTGTCACAACACCCTTTCTCTCTCTCTCTCTCTCTCTCTCTCTCTCTCTCTCTCTCTCTCTCTCTCTCTCTCTCTCTCTCACGCATTCTCTCTCTCTCTCTCTCTCTCTCTCTCTCTCTCTCTCTCTCACGTGCGCGCACAAGCGCGCTCTCTCTCTCTCAGTATATTTATATCTGTTTGCTATTTTCTCTATACATTTATTTCATGGTTGTAACACAGTGTCACAGAGAGAGAGAGACAGCAAACACACACACAAAGACAGAGGCAGAAGTCAGACAGACATAGCTGGTAACACACACACACACACACACACACACACACACACACACACACACACACACACACACAAGAGAGAGAGAGAGAGAGAGAGAGAGAGAGAGAGAGAGAGAGAGAGAGAGAGAGAGAGAGAAATCAGACAGGCGTGCACGCCGGATGACGGGGGTGTCGAATTCTCCTCTCTGTCAGTGCCTGTGGGGGGGGGGGGGGGGGGGTCGTGTCAAGATGTCCGGTGTCGGCAGATGGATGACGGGAACGGACACGCCATTACCGCACTGTTGGTATTTTTCTGTGCCTCCCTTTCTCTTCGCCAATTCCTCCCCCTTATTTGGCGACCAGTGGGACGCAAACACAACTAAGTTGCTCAGCTTGCGCGTCCCCAGTGAGTGGACTTTCCACTACTAGCCAGGAAGACACGAGACAAAAGTCCGTAAAAGCATCGCCACCTTTGCTTCATCATTTTCGTATTACTTTCACAATAACGGTGTCTTCAAAACAGTTAATCTAAAAAAACAAACTGTACGCCGTATTTATCTTTTATGTGGGAAATAGCAACCAAGATTTCTGGAAAACAAAAAAGATTTTGTCTTTTGAATCCCAAGTTTCTTTTCTCTTGAATAGTTAAAAACATAAACCTGTCATAAATATGAAAGAGGAAAATGTTCTTTCATGAGTGTACATGGACATATAAACATGCCTTTGTCCTATGAATGTTTAATGTATGATCACGTATTGCAAATATGTGCTATGATTATATTTTATGTTTACATTTTATAGCACAAGCACAGTAAATGCTTTTAAAGCCATTTTACCAGCTCGTTTTCTATATTACTTTGCCATTGTTTTTCATTTTATGTTCCAAAAATGTTCACTAGTTCCACTATTAAAAGAGGGTTCCAGTAATATAACTAAACTGGGTATGACATCGAAGCAAAGTAGGAAAATTAACATCACCAATAGGGGCCAAGTCACAGTTTGCTCATTTTCACCTGAATAAAATTCCCGTCAAACTGAAGACATTCCATTGAAGGAAAACTAACAGTCTTTTGGTGTCGGGTTCGTATCAAAGGAAATAAAAGTTCCTGTCCAATTGATAGGTAGTCAGCTCACATACCAGACAGTACTGAAAGGGCGTGTGTGTGTGTGTGTGTGTGTGTGTGTGTGTGTGTGTGTGTGTGTGTGTGTGTGTGCGCGCGCGCGCACACAGACACACACACAGACACACACAGACACACACACACACACACACACAAAGGGGGTTGTCCTGACTTGTGTCTGAAGGGGGTGCTGACTCACAGGGCAAGGAGGGTAGTATTTCTATTATTATTTTCTTTTCTTTGTTCAACCTAGTGATAAGGTACTACTTCCATTTAAACGATTTTACCAAATAGACATTCATCAAATTTACAAACAGCATTTAGCAAAATCGTCAACTTTATTTTAATAAAGTATTTGCATGTGTCGAATTTATGTCTAGTCTCTGAGTAAAAGTAAAGCTCAAATAGACGATGTTCAGAACTCTGCAAGATCCGTATCAGAGCTCGCGTTCAGCGAGAGTGACCCCGCCGTTTTCCTGGGACAATTGCCGTTGGTGAACAAGCCTACAGCAATTTTGCCTCATAAGTCAGCTGGACAGTTGAATCAGAAAGGGAAATTACCAAAATATGGGGCGTGAAACGGCGTGCCTGTAATGCAAAACGATCACCGGTCGTCTTCCTGGCGTGCGCTTTAAATCAAACACTTGATCCTCTGTATCAATTTCCTTGACACGGAAACTGACAAAGGGAACTCTGCACGCTTTGGAAAGACCGGCGTTACCTTCGCCGGATTTTTCTCCTTGAAACGGGTCTGCTATCAGATTCTGGATGTCCATGATTTCATTTCCAACTG
>CM065730.1:45117447-45122447 GCA_033310375.1 Conus canariensis
TCCCTCTGTCTGTCTGTCTGTCTGTCTGTCTGTCTATCTGTCTCTCTCTCTCTCTCTCTCTCCGTGTGTGTGTGTGTGTGTGTGTGTGTGTGTGTGTGTGTGTGTGTGTGGTGTGTGTGTGTGTGTGTGTGTGTCACTCGCGCACTCATGCACGCACGCTTGTTCGCAAGCACGCTTGCATGCACACACACACACACACACACACACACACACACACACACTGACTGACTGACTGACTGAAACCAATATACTGTCAGATTAACTCATGGTTGTACTGACAACACACACACACACACACACACACACACACACACACACACACACACACACACACACACACACACACAAGGGCGAACAATTGAACGATTTAGAAGCAACACACATGGGGGGAAGGACTAAGGCAAGGAAAATACAGACATATTCTATGAAGCCCAACCAAATTCTTGTTCGGAAGTCAAACAATCAACTAACAGGCCATCAGTAGACACATTCTATGAAGCCCAACCAAATTCTTGTTCCGAAGTCAAGCAATCAACTAACAGGCCATCAGTAGACATATTCTATGAAGCCCAGCCAAATTCTTGTTCGGAAGTCAAGCAATCAACTAACAGGCCATGACTTGTTCCTCGAGCTGTTCCTCGTAAAACGACTTCCGTTTTGTTATACCTTTCCTCCACGTCAAATAGTCGCCATCAAAACCGCTCTCTTCAGCATTTCTAAGACAGTGATCTACGTTGGTCATCTAATGGATCGATCCTCTTTTGGGGATCGTCTCTTTCATGGTGGTGTGTGGCACAAACAGCCGACCTTGTGACGAAGACACAGTGTTTCCCAACAACACAAAACATCAAAGGAGGAAAAAACAAGAAAGGGGTTAATGAAGAAAGAATGAAAGACGGGAATGAGTATAGAAAGACAATCAGACGGAATGAAAGACGGGAATGAGTATAGAAAGACAAACAGAAGGAATGAAAGACGGGAATGAGTATAGAAAGACAAACAGAAGGAATGAAAGACGGGAATGAGTATAGAAAGACAAACAGAAGGAATGAAAGACGGGAATGAGTATAGAAAGACAAACAGAAGGAATGAAAGACGGGAATGAGTATAGAAAGACAAACAGAAGGAATGAAAGACGGGAATGAGTATAGAAAGACAATCAGAAGGAATGAAAGACGGGAATGAGTATAGAAAGACAAACAGAAGGAATGAAAGACGGGAATGAGTATAGAAAGACAAACAGAAGGAATGAAAGACGGGAATGAGTATAGAAAGACAATCAGAAGGAATGAAAGACGGGAATGAGTATAGAAAGACAAACAGAAGGAATGAAAGACGGAATGAGTATAGAAAGACAATCAGAAAGAATGAAAGACGGGAATGAGTATAGAAAGACAAACAGAAGGAATGAAAGACGGGAATGAGTATAGAAAGACAAACAGAAGGAATGAAAGACGGGAATGAGTATAGAAAGACAATCAGAAAGAATGAAAGACGGGAGTGAGTATAGAAAGACAATCAGAAGGAATGAAAGACGGGAATGAGTATAGAAAGACAATCAGAAAGAATGAAAGACGGGAATGAGTATAGAAAGACAATCAGAAAGAATGAAAGACGGGAATGAGTATAGAAAGACAATCAGAAAGAATGAAAGACGGGAATGAGTATAGAAAGACAATCAGAAAGAATGAAAGACGGGAATGAGTATAGAAAGACAATCAGAAAGAATGAAAGACGGGAATGAGTATAGAAAGACAATCAGAAAGAATGAAAGACGGGAATGAGTATAGAAAGATAATCAGAAAGAATGAAAGACGGGAATGAGTATAGAAAGACAATCAGAAAGAATGAAAGACGGGAATGAGTACAGAAAGACAAACAGAAGGAATGAAAGACGGGAATGAGTATAGAAAGACAATCAGAAAGAATGAAAGACGGGAATGAGTATAGAAAGACAATCAGAAAGAATGAAAGACGGGAATGAGTATAGAAAGACAATCAGAAGGAATGAAAGACGGGAATGAGTATAGAAAGACAATCAGAAAGAATGAAAGACGGGAATGAGTATAGAAAGACAATCAGAAAGAATGAAAGACGGGAGTGAGTACAGAAAGACAATCAGAAGAATGAAAGACGGGAATGAGTATAGAAAGACATTCAGAAGGAATGAAAGACGGGAATGAGTATAGAAAGACAATCAGAAAGAATGAAAGACGGGAGTGAGTATAGAAAGACAATCAGAAGAATGAAAGACGGGAATGAGTATAGAAAGAAAATTTCAGAAAGAATGAAAGACGGGAATGAGTATAGAAAGACAATCAAAAGAATGAAAGACGGGAATGAGTATAGAAAGATAATCAGAAGAATGAAAGACGGGAGTGAGTATAGAAAGACAATCAGAAGGAATGAAAGACGGGAATGAGTATAGAAAGACAATCAGAAGGAATGAAAGACGGGAATGAGTATAGAAAGACAATCAGAAGGAATGCAGAAAGAAGGCAAAGACGGGAAGGAACAAAGCAAGGAAGTCAAGAGAGGAAACCAGTTGAACGCAACCCACATCAATCTTCTCTGGTGGAAAAAAAAGAAAATCGTCAAGGAGGATGCTTTTTTTCCCTATTGATGGGGAGGGGATGAAGGGATGAGGGGGATCAGAGGGTGGGTGTGGGTTGGGTCAGAGGACGATGCTGACATTTTAGCATCAGTGACAAAGGAAGAAAACAAACGACTGATTTAAAGCATGTCTATCTGCGGTGGTGGGAAGAAGAAATAAGTAGGAAGAGAATCTAGAGGGTGGAGATGAAGGAGATCTGGGTGTGGGTAGGGGGCAAAAAAGCACACACATTGAGAGAGAGAGAGAGAGAGAGAGAGAGAGAGAGAGAGAGAGAGAAGGAAGAAGGGAGGGACAGACAGACAGATAGACAGACAGGCAGACAGACAAACATACCAAGAGAGGGAGAGAGACAGACACTGACAGACGGACAGACACAGACACACAGATAGATAGACAAAGACAGAGAGAGAGAAGAAAAGACACAGACAGACATACAAACACAGACAGACAGTCAGACAGACAGACCGACAGACAGAGATTCGACACTCAAACATTCAATGACGAAAACTGAACAGTTCATACTACAACGTGAACTCACATGGGCCATGAAACAGACCTCCAGCCCAATCTAGAACCATAACCAAGAAAAACAGGAGGCGCAAGTAGGAAGGAGGGAAGGCGGTGGGGTGGTATGGGAGTGGAGTATAATGAGGTTGGAAAACAAAGGGGGGATGATGGGAAAGGAATTTATACAGTGGAAATAAGTAATGTGAATTTAAAATTTCCATGCAAATTCTTAATAAAAGTAATGTGAATTCAAAATTTCCATGCAAATTCTTAATAAACTCCCAAATAACTGATTACAACACAAATAACTATTTTGTGGTACATTTCTAAACTTGAGGCCATGATAGAGAAACCTTCCAACATTGTTCAAACGCTTCACCACGTTTTCTTAATCTTTTATGCCATCCTGGAAGCCAGCAATAATACTTCTACATAAACCAATCGATATACTGTACTCCCTGATTTTGCCATAAAATCAAATCTTAATTATGTTAACTGTGTCTGGACATGTGAGACCCAGTATTCTTTAATATTATTGTTGAAATCAAGAAGCGAATTGTAAGCTTTTCTTGAGAGTGTAACAGTTTGCATGCTAATATGATCAACTGCGTTACAAATAACATATACCTTTGCATTTATCTACAGGGGTTTTCTTCCTGCTTCCTCATACACCATAATTATAATCCTGTGTTTTGGAAGACACATTTAGGGTTTTTTTTTCAGGGTAAGTAAGTGTACTTTTTCAGTACTTAGATTCGTACGCAAATCCCACTCTTCAGAACCATAAAGAAGCACAGGCTTTATCTTTTAATCAAGTGATCTAACAGTTTTAGCTAGTATTGTGTTGCCTAGAATCCACATTGTTTTGATTATTTCGATGATGCCTGCTTTAGCCTATGCTGTTCGTTTACTCAAAGTATATGAAAAGGAAACGTGAGTGGAAAACCAAATTTACCGTCTATGACGTCATGTCATTTTAAAGAAATACCGTTTATTTTATTGTCTATATCACATTCTGTCATCCTAAGAATTTTTCCGTTTAATCTATTGTCAGTTTCATACGTGATCTTAGAATTAGTGCCCTTCAATTCAGTATGATGTCATGTCATCTCTGATAACAAAATTCTTTAAAATTACAGATCATAGTACGTAATATCAGTTCAGAAAAAGTCTATACAATCACTGATTCTCACATTATGTAATCTTAGAAAAATAATTTAATTCAAATTACTGCCAACTTGATTGCAACTGGAAAACCACAACAAACTATGGGTGATAAACAAGTGGAATTACCTTGTTTCGAAGAAAATTGTCCACAAAGCGCGGCATGAAGATCTATAGGAAGAAAAAGGGCTGTGTGAAGACTTCAATGCATGAATAACAGTGTAGTACATCAGCAGGTAAGACATCGGAAAACGATGGCCAAGATTCAAACCATGATGGGAAAATATGAATGCGCTGATAATAACGGGCACACGATCACGAACTAGCCATATTTGGAGACATTATTCATGGAACATGTGGGCACGCCTACGAAGAACAGCAACCCAAATTGAAGACACCTCCTCTAAAATTCAAACCGTAACGATAGATAGATAACAAACAGAAGACAAAAGGGAATTTCAAGGAACAGATGAGGGCCGCTTCAAAACGAGGACAAAGCGCTGGTGAAGCTCTTGGAAGACTTGAAAGCAGAACGCGGTGTCAAAAACAAAGCAGGATTAACAAGGAGGAGGAACGAAACGTAGGAAACCAACGATCGCTTCTTCAAAAACCCCTTTCAACTGGCTAAGAAGCACGTTGAGCAGCATCAAGCAGGGGCACTCACAGTAGACAAGGAAACTCGAGCAGCATTTCAAGCAAAGCATTTTCCAAGCCT
>CM065730.1:45124947-45127447 GCA_033310375.1 Conus canariensis
TCACTGATGCTTTGGACGGATGTTGATTTTTTTTTACGTTTTGTTTAAAAGAAAATGACAAAACGGGAGCTAATTCCTTCAGTTCGAGACAAATAGACAACTGATCCTGAGAAAAAAACGAATCGTTCGTATTTGT
The DNA here is from genome assembly GCA_033310375.1 of Conus canariensis. Lineage (NCBI taxonomy): Eukaryota > Metazoa > Mollusca > Gastropoda > Neogastropoda > Conidae > Conus > Conus canariensis. The sequence continues at coordinate 45,125,084 of CM065730.1, forward strand.
GGAAGTCTGCGCTGTGCAGAAGGCCCTTCAATTTTTTTTTTATTTGACTTTTTTAAAACATAAGTAAAATTATGTTATATGTTTTGCCAGTGCCTAAGTCCAAACAGTCAAACCACCGTGCAATATTTTACATGTGGCTGAATACGCAAAAAAAGGAAAGAAAAAAACAAACAAACAAAGAAAAGAAAAAGAAAGAGGAAATACGGCTTCTCATGTACGAAAATAAGCATTACGGACGAAGATGGAATTAATTTCATTCTCTTCAGCAACACCCATATAGTGGACGCAAGCTATAACTGGGTGTACGAATTATAATGGTGTTTATTGCAATTCAGTTCATTCATTCTGAGTCTGAATTTGGTGAAATATCTGGATGTTGTTTTTATGAATAGAAGACACGCAGGTTTCATATCTTACAACATCATTGAAGTTTTTATATTCATTGAATCTGTCGCTCGTAAATGTTCTGACGATCTTGCGATCTTGGAAATGTTGCTTCCGTACTTTCAGGAAATTTGTCCTATTTCCTGTTTGCTGTTCTGTACATGCATTGCCACGGCCATGTCGAAATAATTGATCACTAACGTCACATGTGTTTATTTCCCCTCATCCACAAGTTCTACATTATTAAACATTGTCTCAGCTCTTCTATTTCCATGCACTTCTAGTAGCTTTGACTTTTTCCCCTTCGAAACTGTATCAATAATCAGAAGATGTCTTCCCAATTCAGTATAGATCATCACGTTCGATGTCTTTGGCTGACAGATAAAATTTTCTTACAAGCATGCATATGGACCCGCTCTACTTCTTTTACCTATTTAACCAACCACATCTTAGCTGCATACAATAGTGTTGGTTGAACCTGGTGTTCAAATAAACGTAAGAACATTATGACATTATTGCATTCAATTTTCTATAATGCTCGACATTTCTTCCATGCTTTTCTTGTTATAAAACTGTTGCATCGCTCCACTGATTGACCGTAGTATTGTGATGGTAAAGCCCAAATATACTTATGACTTAACTATTTCTAGTCTTTCTCCGTCTGATTACCATTTCTAACGTGTTGCTAGATGATCCCCCTTTCTGTTTACCTCGACCAATGTTCTCTCTAAATTTCCCCTCAACCCTATTTTGCTAGAAGAAAACAATGAGAATCAGAGACTGAAAAATAAGCAGACAGAGAGACGAACAGATGGCAAGTAACATATACACAGGCAGACAGAGAGAGAACATGATGTGTGTGTGTGTGTGTTTGTGTGTGTGTGTGTGTGTGTGTGTGTGTGTGTGTGTGTGTGTGTGTGTGTGTGTGTGTGTACAGGCATACGTGTGAGCGCGTGCGCGTGTTCATTTTCGATCTCTACATGTATCCGACCCTCGTGTGCCAATATTCGTATTTTCCAGTCATAAAATGAATGGTCACATAGTTGGCTGGCAGACAACCTAACATTGTCAACATTGTGAACGCGTTGACAGCTTGGACTGTTTAGTAAACGGTCACACTCGGTTTCGCTCCATTAACGTTGATGCATGATCCCCATCTGGCAAACAGTGAACCACTAGTGATCGTTCCAAGGACCTGCGTGGGTGGGAGGGCATGCAATGGAAACATAGGGTTCTCCGGAACCACGAACAGCATGGGTTCCAGAAATGAGAGCGGAGGTGTGCGGGTGGGGGGATGGAGGGATGGAAAGATGGGCGAGGTGGAGGTTCGGTAGGGAAAGGGAGCCAGAGGGAAGAGATGGGGCACTATGGGCAGGGGAAGAACAGGAGGGGAGGGTGAAAATGGAAGTTGTATACTGCGTTTTTGTTATGTGGAAGAAAGGAGAAGAAGTAGAAGAAGAAGCAAAAAGAAAGAAAGGGAAAAGAAGTGGGCGAGCGAGAGAGAGAGAGAGAGAGAGAGAGAGAGAGAGAGAGAGAGAGAGAGAAGAATAAGTGAGAGAGAGAGAGAGAGAGAGAGAGAGAGAGAGAGAGAGAGAGAGAGAGAGAGAGAGAGAGAGAGAGAGAGAGAGAGACTGCACTACCGATCACTTCAGATGTTCATGTCTGAATCCTCCCTCTGACCACGCTTTTCGCTTCTACTCACCAATGGTCTCCCACCTCTCCCACCTACCGCCACCTGACCATCCTCTTTGTTTGATGACCACATTCTCATGACACCGTGAACGCTGTTTTAATCAATTGTCTTCAACGTATGTGTGTGACGGAACATTAAACACACACACACACACACACACACACACACACACACACACACACACACACACACACACACACACATACACACACACGCACGCACGCACGCACGCAAACAAGCACGCACTCAGCACGCACACCAACACACACACACACACACACACACAC
>CM065730.1:45137447-45142447 GCA_033310375.1 Conus canariensis
ACGGGCGAAGTTACTTTGAACAATCCAAATGCAATGTAACACAACGTAATTCATCATATCATAATGGCATACGTAAGAAATATAGTACAGAGTAAATCATGATATTGTCACCCAGCTGTCCATTGGGGCAGTGAGCTATAAGATGTTCATTTTGACTAGGATATGGCAAGAGCCCATTCTCTTTCCACCGCCTTTAACCTTCCCTGATCTGAATCAGGTACATATTTATTGCTGGGTGAACAGAAAGGGTTTTTCAAGCTGGAAAAGAATCGACCTCACGAGCGGTTCGAACTCACGACCTTCAGCTCCGCATGCAAACTCTCAAACAACTTGACTATGAGCCCTACGTCATGTCACAATACCACACACCATGAAATATAACGCAGTGCAAGTCAGACCATTATACTTCTTGCCCAATCTGGGATCACATCTAGAATCGACGTGCAGTATAATACAATGCAATACTGAAATACAGCATAATACCACACAGTACAACACAATACATCACAATACCATACACCCAAACAAAATACAATACATGCAAGTCATGGTATTTGTTGCCCAGCCGACCACGTGGGCCGCATCTGGGCCGACATAGAGTATACTATATTACAATACAGTATTATATAATACATTGCAAAACATTACAATACCATACCTTTGAAAAAAATATATATAATGCAGTGGAAGTCAAGTCCTGATATTTGTTGCCAAGCCGATCACGTAGCTGAGATAGGGCTGACGTTGAACACTTTGACACTGTTCGATACAGTAAACCACAGCACAACACGATGCGATGCGATGGAAGACATACAACACAATACAATACAATGCAATACAATACATCTTTAAAAATTCACCACGAAAGTTACACTTTGCTCCCACAGTTTTGTGATTCGTTCACACACTCTCCCAACCGACAGTCCATCAAAAAAGCTCAATATATATATATATATATATATATATATATATATATATATTATGATAAATATAAAAAAAAAGTCCTTAAAAAATCTGAAGGTGCTCAACCCCTTGGGGAGCAACATCTGTTAAAAAAATATTTTAAAAATGAAGTGTTAAAGTCTGATCCTGAAGATAGCAAGGCTTGAAACAAGCTTGTAGATTTTAACATTTCATTTTATATTTTTAACAAATATATTTATATTAATATATATATATATATATATATATATATAAGGCGGTGTGTTTTCCTGCACAACACAAACACTGGCCCTGGGGGACCTCCATGTGTGAGAGGTAGGACTGAGCGTAGGGAAGGGGCGGGGGGGGGGGGGGGGGGGGGGCTGAGGGGGAGGGGGAGGAGGGGGGGGGGCTCATTCAGGAAAAGAATGGATTCCCTCCTGCTGGAAATTTTGTGCCAGACATTTTCTCTTTCCATTTGCACTTTTTAACTCTGCTTTTTTATTTTCTTTTTTTTAGCTGTACTGTCTCCCAATGTCTGTGTACCTTTGTGACCCCTTTAACCCATCTTTGTCACAGAGAGTCTTCACAGAAAAGAAACGTGTTTATAATCCCGTCATAAATACAGATAATTGTAACAAGTTTATCAAATCAAATATATGATTTTCATGAATAGTACGTTATCATTAGACCAAAAAGGGAAGACAAGACAGGACGGGGAGAGTTGGACGGTGTGCAGGAGGAATAAGGATGGATTGGTAGTGGGATCAAAGATAAACAATTGAAGTGATCTGAGATACAATTAGAGAAAAATCACTCGGGGGAATTTATGGAAGTTAATCTGTTAATTTAACAAGACAAAACATTGATAAGAAGCCTAAAAAGTAGAAAAGAATATGTACATTCCTGGTATCTGTAGATCACACACTTCCATACAAGAAAGGCTCAGTAAATTACACTTACAAATAATGCGCTGAACAGTAACATGGCAAAAATGAATGACTAAATAAATAAAGATAAAATAAACAGATGCACTCGAGAGCCTTCATATTGTTTTTCCCATCATCATATATAATATCCCAGCTCTGTGTGGCTGCGTGGTGTGTGTGTGTGTGTGTGTGTGTGTGTGTGTGTGTGTGTGTGTGTGTGTGTGTGTGCGTGCGCGTTGTTTTTGCTGTTGTTGTAACCTGATGACTAAGGTGTGAAAAGGTATTTTTTACTCAAAGTGGACACTAGGTGTCCATCTGCTGTGTTTCTGCCGCATGGCTTTTTTTTTTAATCTGAGATAAAAATCGCGCAAACTTCAGCATGGCATAGTTTTATGCGCCATAAGATCAACTGTTTTGCGACCTTGTAAGGAGTTGCCGTACGTGTAACGTATACTTGTTTTTCTGTGTGTGTTAGCTGCCCTTCTGAAAACAGGACTGTTTGTGATGACAGCCACAAAGGGGCTCTGTGTGGTCAGCTGGGCTATGCTCACACTGAACCTGACACTGACCATACAAGCATTGGAGACACATGCATACGTTGCCGCGGGTACAGTACGTCTGCCTGACCATAGTAGGGAAGATACTAAGCATGCCTCAATATTCTAAAAAAAAAAAAATCCCAAAAGAAGCCAGGAGTATGTCGCAACAACCCCTTCAACTAATCTACAGCAACACACAAAACAACGATCTTCACCACCTGTCACCTATCCCGGAGACTTTGAAGACCGTTGGGGCGCCACAGAAAACTTCACAACCAGCTTCCTCCACTCCTCCCGGTTCTCAGGCTCTCTTCGGCAGTTGCTCATTGTGAGGCCAGTCCATGCACTGATGTTGTCCTCCCGTCTCTTTCTCTGTCTTCCTCTCCATCTGCCTCCTCGCACTGTTCCCTGTAGAATGGTTTTGGCAAGTCCTGTTGATCTTGATACATGACCATACCCATCTCATTTTCCTTCATCAGCGTTATTTATCGTGATGTCTACAGCTGTGTTGTCTCTCAGTTATTCAGCTCTGTATTCTTACCCTTTAGTGGACCGTGGTCAAAAGGTCAGAGTGTCTACATGAAGAGCTGATGTCGGGAGTCACTCGTGGGTCGGATTCTTTTTTAACTTGAAACCCGTCTTTCTCCACCCAGCAGTAAATGGGTACCTGATTTAATTAATGAAGGTTACAAGGCTGCTTGACCTTCAATCATACAGTGCCATAGACACAGTGAACCTCTGACAGTTCACTGTCCTTACAGCTAGTTATGGAAACTTCAACCCTTTTTTTAAAATGTTGGAGCGTTCAGTTGCACAGCTGATGTATAAAAAGCGTACACACTTTAAGCTACATGTTTTGTAAACTTTATATTTTAATAACAAACGTTTTGTGGCATTTGACATAACTTATAGCATCATTCACCTTGTGACAGAGGCCATCAAACCTAAAGACATATCCCCCCCTCTCTCTCTCCTCTCTCTCTCTCTCTCTATGTATGTATCTATCAATCAATCTATCTATCTATCAATCTATCGATCTATCTATCAACCTATCTATCTTCATCAAGCCCATACTTAATGTGTTTCATGCCAGTCTCTAAACTTGTGGTATTCTCATGCAGTGAAACACTGCATTTCCGTTTGTCCTCTCTGGTAGTTCTTAATGCGTCATTGAAGCCAGTCACACACACACACACACACACACACACACACACACACACACACACACACACACACACACACATTCTTCACAGTTCATTACGCTGGGCGTCCAACCAGAATTCTGAGTCAGTCAAGCTATAATCCTAGACATCCTTCGCAAAATACAGAGACATTTTCCGAAGATTACTTTTCATTAACTGTTCCCTGGTTTCTTCGTAGAGGGACAGTAGGCTACGTAACATAAACACCACGACTAAAAGCTCTAATTGAAGCTTTTAAGTCATAACACCGTCTACCACCTTTAAGATCGACAGTGAGAAATCGCTTGGGATGGTATGGTGTCGGACACACACACACACACACACACACACACAGAGAGAGAGAGAGAGAGAGAGAGAGAGAGAGAGAGAGAGAGAGAGAAGAGAGAAGAGAGAGAGGATACATGAAAAACCTCAAATAGTAAATGGACTCTTGGTAGGATTTCCAAGCTTTTAAAAGTCCTGATTCCGTAATGTACCTGGGGACTTGGAAGAAGGCTGCCACTAAGAGCAGAAGAACCTCCAACACCCACTGATACTGTCAACAAGGTAGAAGACCAAGAACACCAACTCTAATCCATCTGCGCCGGAAACGACTACGCAACCCCTGTTATTTCACCAACCAACTACACACACTATGGTCTGGGGCATCATGTCATTGAGGGCCTCTGCCGATAGGACGTTAAGTTTATTTCTACGCCTACAGCACCGCGTTCAGTAAAAAGATACATGAAATCTGGGCGGGAAAAGCAGACTGGAGGTGGATGAGGGTAAGGGTGGGGTGGGAAAAGGTCTCTTGGGCTTATTATTATAGTCCTGCTAACAGCACAGGGCATTTTCAGGCTGTTAACACGCAAGGGGAAAAAATACGTCTCGAAGGAATTACGAGCAACAGAGACGTTGTGATAAACCAAAAAAAAATAAAATAATGAATGACATGGCAGCTAAACTGTTGACATTCTTTAAGTGGATAAGACTATGCAGTCTTCGGTACGACAAGCGTTCTCCTTAGACTACAGCAACAACAAACTGAGATGTCATAAACTGTGACCAGAAGCGCACAAGAATTTCTGGAACAAAATTAGGAGAATGGTCCATAAAGGTAGACAAATGATACACGACAACTATAAAATTTAAAACACTTTAAAAGGCAGAGTTCAAAAGAGCGACAAAAACAGAAAGCTGTTAGCACAGAACTTCCAGACGGCGTGAGAGCTAATTATAGTGAGAGCCCCCGACATTCCTACGGAGAGGATATGTGGGGAGTGGGGGAAGACAGTGTCTATTGATCTCTGCAGTAACCTCACAACAGCAAAAAGATACTAACTGGAGAGGGACAAGGTGGTGGTGGGGATGAAGTACGACAAAGAGGGAGGGAGGGAAAAGAGGGGTGGATGCCAATGGGGCTGTCA
>CM065730.1:45144947-45169947 GCA_033310375.1 Conus canariensis
CGCGCGCGCGCACACACACACACACACACACTCACACACACACACACACACACACACACACACACACACACACACACACACACACACATGTGCAGAGTCGTCTAACTATCAGATTACAGTGAACCTTTCAAAATTAGGCGGCAAGCGTCATCATCAGTGTGTTCATCATCTTCACGACATTATGGTAAAGCCCTCTGGCCGCGCTCTAAAGAATCCCATCCCAGCTCTTCTGCACAATTATCTTTTCATCAAAAGGCGTTAGAAAGGATAATTTATCGTGACAGCTTCCTGCAGGACCCTGAATGTTCATGCATTTCGGCAGAAAGGAGAAATTCTTTCACATAAGAAATGCAACCCGAGCAAAAGCTTCTCTCTCTCTCTCTCTCTCTCTCTCTCTCTGAGAGACTGATTCTATGATTTAGGTCACAGCCTCATTCAGAGAAATATAGCATTTAACAAATTCTTGACGTGGAACGGAAAGAAAAGAAAGATGACTTACAGATTTAAACAGAAGAATGACGTTTTATGGCATACATTTTGCTGTGTTTATCTTTAAATTCAAAGCAATCAGGGAATCATAGAGGGGCAGAGTCAAAAAGACTGACAGACAGACAGACACAGACAATCAAGAGAAAGGAGGAGGTGGATATGCGGGGGAGGGAGAGGGTAGCTGGCGTGGAAGTGGGGTAGAATGGGCATAATAGTGAAGTTTCTGTCATTTTCTAACTTTCCACTCTCGCTTCTCTCCGTATCTAATAACTGTTCAACCTGAGTGAATTGTTCGCCAAAGCCGTTTGAAAATCTGTGTCACTGTGACCTTGGAATGCTGCCATACTCGTACCTTGTTTCCGCTGATTTTCAGATGGAGATCGACAAAACGAACCAGTTATCAGCAGGTAATATTGAGAAAGTATGTCTTGCTGTCAGGTGTTACAAATGGCACAACGTGTCAAAATCATGTCACTAAATGGAATGGCGACCAATTTTCCATCCAGCCTCTTCACGCTTGATCTTACAGTAAGAAAGTAAACCTAACGCAAGACTTCGTCTTCTAGAAAACTGCATCCCACAAATGCCTTGCTGACAAAGGTTTAAATAGTGCAAATATAAACATCTTATGGCACCACGTGGCATAAGTCTTCACTTTGTCGATAATGGGAAGAGCATTCTTCACTTTACACACAGCCATCCACCATTTCATCAACGTGCATTGTGTGTATAGGACCGATGTTGTACAATATTTCACCTTTTCCGCTCCACCCAGCGATCAACTATTCAGTGAAACTTGTTTTCACGTTGTAATAAAGGATGCTTGTTGAACACATGCTATTTCTTCCTCTGCTGTTCTGACATTGCTCGTGTGCAGAATGTTAGCAAATCTTCAGCTTTCACATGTGAATCCTTAGATTCTATTAAGAATTCAAATAGCACTCAATTAAGCTCTCTTTTTTGTAAACTGTACTATTGACGTGTGTTATTTGCAGATTCTGCACTCCAGCTTTCCTCAAAAACACAAAACAGCGGGCTGTTAACAGACAGATAATTAGCCACGCAATTAAGCAAATCAAAAACGTACACGACAGAAAATCGAAGTCTGATGTCACACACGTGCAGTATGACTCACAAATAAGATCCACATCACTGGAAAGGGTGAAAGAAAAAAAAGAGAAGAGACAGGGGGAGAGTTTGCCATTCTTAAATATATGCTTCTTTTTGCACCTGTATCAGTATGTCTTACTCAACAAACCCAAACGCCATGTTAACATTTTGTAGCTGCAGTTTTCTCTTTTTTGTCAACCAGAACCCCAAATTCTACCACCTTCATGGCAATAACCCTGCCCATCCTTATCACAAAAATGGATACAAGAAACCAATTGAAAATTTCACTTTTCAGCAAAACTAATCCAGCTCCACACTCAGGGGTTACAAATGGTACGATCTGCTTAATCGTGGTCTTTGGTTCAATTGTCGGCCTGATCTTCATGAATCGTTCGTGTGGTTAGAAGCGCTATGCAGCAAAAAAAAAAAAAAAAAAAGGCACAACCTAACACTCTGGAAAGTTGCAACCCCCTCATCTTATGCAAAGTTTTCATGTGCAACGGGCTGGAAAATTAAAAGGAAGAGTGTAGTCGTATCAATGTTAAGGCGGTGGAAAGAGAGAGATAGGTCACACCTTTCTTCACGCTTTATCCTAGACAAGGTGAGCCTGTAACAATTTACATTTCTTACCGGCTGTTAGGCTATGGATTTCAACCATTTTTCTTTAATTTTGACTTCGACATTCATACCGAAAGTTACAGAAGTTGTAGCTATTAATAATGCAGAATTATGTTCCATTTGTTTTGCTATGTCACGAGACATGATGTCAGACAGATTGTTTGCTTGCCATTTTATTTGTTTTCTTCTACTTCTTCTTCTTCTATTCCCCTCCTTCTTGTTCTTCTTCCTCTTTTTCTTCCCTTTCGATATTTGCTGTATTTTTTTAAACGTCATCGTTGGCATATTTTTGCATTTATTTTATTCCTAATTCATGACTCATTGTGTGTGAGAGAGAGGAGAGAGAGAGAGAGAGAGAGAGAGAGAGAGAGAGAGAGAGAGAGACAGACAGACAGACAGACAGACAGACAGACAGACAGACAGAACCAAACCAAAAACCGCCTGCTCATATCCACGTCGCCAACAAAACTCCATCACAAAGGTAGAAGAAGAGGCCGCCAGCCTCTGGGACTCTTTCGACAATCAGAACACGTGTGCTAAGTGCCTACCACAGTCTGCCACGAGCAAAACCCATTTCGCTGCTTCAGACCCCACAGGGAATTGGATGACTCATGCAAGGCCGGACAAATGCCTGGAAGGGGATGGGGGCGTGGGTGGTTGTATCTGGCTGGGTGTAGAGGTGCCCGTGCCACCCCACCCCCGGGCCTTATCCGCTCACTTGACCGTTTTCCTCATGTGTCACATTAGCATACAAACGCGATATTAACAACAGTTTCCCAAAAGCAGGTCGTCGGTACGGGCGAACGTATCAGATAGTTTCTAAAATAGGTATGCTTCGGATGAAACTTGTAAACAATCCAAGAACAAGGTAACATGATACAAATCATCACAACACCACATACTTAAGAAATACACTGCAGAGTAAGTTAAGCCATGATAGTGTCGCCCAATGAACAAGGTCATATCAGGGCTGACATGCGGTACGATAGAATGCAACGCAGTACACTATGATACAATGCAACAGAATATAAGATCACAATACAAACAACGGGCAGTGAACTGTCATAAGTTCATTCTGTCTAGCGCGTGGCATGATGGAAATGGAGCCCATTCTCCTTCCCCCACCTTAAACCTTCCCTGACCTGAACCAGGTACTCATTTACTGCTTTATAGAGGTTTGAAGCAAAAAAACAAAACCAAACCATCGTACCCCACGAACGGATCGAGCTCACGACTGCCAATTCTGCAGACAAACGCTCCGACAATTTGATTATGAGGTCCTCATCATGTCACAATACCAAACACCTTAACAAGATATGACACAGTGCATGTAAAGGCATTATATTTGTTGCCCAATCTGAGGTCCTATCAGGATGTCATACAGTGTAATACAATACAGTACACTAAAATATTGTATAGTACCACACAGTACAGTACATCACAATACCATACACCCACACAAAGTATAATACAGAGCAAATCAACCCAAGAAATGTTTTGCCCAGCCGACCACGTGGGTCCCATCAGAGCTGACATGCAGAATGATACAATACAGTACAATACAATACAAGACAATGCATCACAAACAGTATACCACAGCACAAGTCAAGTCCTGATGTGTGTTGCCCAGCTGACTATGTAGGTTGCATCAGAGCTGATACTGTACAGTACAACACAGTACAGATCAGCACAATACAGTACAGTTCCATACAATGCAATGCAATACAATACAATGCAATGCAATACAATACAATAAGATACAATACAATACAACATAATACAGTATAACACATCTATGTGAATTCACCTCGAAAGTTACACTTTGCCTTCACAGTTTGGAGATTAGTGTCATACACTCTCCCAACCAACAGTCCATCACAAAACCTCGACAAAATTCGCCAAAAAAAATTAGAGGAAAACCTTCATCATGCACCCAGACTACAGATGTACGTCGCCATAGCTGGCGGTGTATTGTGTCTGGATGACCACAAAGACTGGGCCCAAGGGTTTTCTACGGGGTGGAGTAGAGGGTAGACGGAGGTGGGGGGGGGGGGGGTCCTTCCGTTATGAATTGGATCCTCTCCAGTTGAAAATTTTGTGCCAGACATTTTGTCTTTCCTTTCACACCTTTTAAATCTGCTTTTTTTCATTGTCATCATAATTTTTAACCTAATTGTACGGTCGTCCAATATCTATCTGCCTTTGTGACCCCTTCAACCTGTCTTGGTTCCAGAGAGTCTTTAAAGAAAGGGATTATGTGTATTATCCCGTCATAGATAAAGGTAACTGTAATTATTTCATTTATTTACATCAATTAAACGGTATTGCACAAAAACAGGAGATGTGACAGGACGTGGAGAGTTGGATAGAGTGCAGGAGGAAGAGGAGAGATGGGGAGAGAGATCGAAGATGAATAATTGAAGTAATCCAAGGTACAATTCCAGAAAATTACTGAATGGCACTCGCGGTATTTAGGTCATTAATTTAAGAAGACAGGCATCTGAAAAAAAGTCAATACAAAGTTCAAGACATGAACATTTCTAGTATCTGTAGATGACACACTTTCATGTAAGACCGGTTTCGTTAAATTGCACCAAAAATAGTATGCTGAACAGTTACATTACCAAAAATTTTTTTAAAAAAACAGACACAATTGATATTTGTCTTTAAACCGTTTTTTTTTCCTCGTCACAATTCATAACAAACCAGCGTTGTTCTCGTTGTGCTCTTCTTGTTTTTGTTGTCATAGTCTGGTGACCAGGTAGAATAAAAACATTAACATTACCCAGAGCGCACGTTGGGTGTCCATCTGAGGTGTTTTTTGCGCATATAGTTTCGTATGATTAGTGTGTGTGTGTGTGTGTGTGTGTGTGTGGTGTGTGTTCAACGAAATGGGAGTCATCTTCAGCACGGTTTAGTTTTATGTGCCACAATATTAATTGTTTTACCATCATGTGCGCAGTTAATACACATGTATGGTATGTTTATTTATCGTATTTGTCGCTTTTTATGACAATACATTTTTATGTAATGACAGCTCTGAAAGATCGCTGTGTTATCGGCTTAGCTATATTAACATCTGACCATACAGGCCACAAGTTTCAGCTACGCACGCATACGTACTGTCGGGTACAATACATCAGCCAGGTTATGATAGATCAAATAAGCACTGCGTTCATTGTAAAAACAAAAACATTAAAGTAACGAGTAACAGCCCATCCTATCCAACAGCAACTTACAAAACGACAGCCTTCAGTTGTGCTGACTCTCAGTTATTTAACTCTGTATTCTTACCTTACCGTAGTCAGAGTGTCTTGAATGGTAGAATCACTCAATTCAAACCTGTCTTCCATGTTTACCCAACACTTTGCTGCTGGCTTCGTCATTGACCGATTTTGGTAATCTCTCTCTCTCTCTCTCTCTCTCTCTCTCTCTCCAGCCCTCTCTCCCCTCTCTCCTCTCCTCTCTCTCTCTCTCTCTCCCAAAGCACACGCACCCCCCTCCCCTCAACCGTGTCACTTCTCCGGCTACCCTCCAGGCTGGTAAAACTTTGCTTCGCTATTTTTATGATGGCTGAGGACTAAAACTTTGCTTCGCTATTTTTATGATGGCTGAGGACTAAAACTTTGCTTCGCTATTTTTATGATGGCTGAGGACTAAATTTTCTGACCTGGCTCTTTTTGTATCCTCTTTTGTATGTCTCTTTTGTTTATTTGTTTGTTTATTCATTTGAGTATTCCGTATTTATTTATTAATCTTATTTGTGGGGGTGGGGGAGGGGAGGCTCCCCAGTAGTTGTCTACGATGTTTATGTGTTTGCTTTTATCCCTATTCTGCTGAGGTTTACAAATAGCTCGAGGCTCGTTTCTTTCGTGATTCTGAATTTGGCCGTGCTGTAGTTCACCAAATGCTGATGCAATGGCTTTCCACAATTGATACGTCCACCACTGGCGCTTGTCAGACTTTAGCAATGTCAGGCATATGTCTCACTTCTTCCCGAGGGATCCTGGGCTCGCTAGACGGTCAAACTTAAGACGTTGTATCTGACCCTCAGAGGACTGAATATTGTCTGGATTTATTCAGATTAGTCCCCAAAGACCACCCAGTGTCCAACCCAGTTAGTGTTTGAGTTTACAGAAAGACGACGTAGTGTCTGTCATACCACTGATCATTTGTTCTTCAGGTCACACCGTGTCTAATCGACTTAAACCACGACACACGAACTCTCATCCCCGGAGACTGCAGGACACGCGTTTAAGTCATTGAGTGGGCAAGGATCAGAATGAACAGCAAGTCTACCAGCGTCGAGGGGCTTTAAGCTGTCCAAATTGTCCAGATGTAGGCTGCAAGATGTTCCCTGGTTCCAGACTCTGTGGTTTGCTGTGCTGCCAGTGACGGGGATGACAGGATTAGAGAGTCGAAGAGATAGGAGATAACGCATCTCTGACATGGCATGGAATTGGGTTTCATGTCTAAAATGTGCATCTCTCTCTCTCTCTGTCTCTCTGTCTCTGTCTCTGTCTCTTCTGTCTGTCTCTCTCTCTCTCTCTCTCTCTCTCTCTCTCTCTCTGAGAGCGCAGAGATGTGTGTGTGTGTGTGTGTGTTGTGTGTGTATGTATGTGTGTGTGCGTGCGTGCGTGCCGTGCGTGGGCGTGCGTGCGTGCGCGCGCGTGTGTGTGTGTGTGTGTTTTGTATTTTTCCACATTTGAGGTGGATTTACCAACCGGTCAAATGCTTTGTTGTTGTTGTTGTTGGGGTTTTCGTTTGTTTGTTTGTTTGCTTTTCTTTTCTTCTTTTTTTTTCCTTTTTTGTTGTTTTTTGTTTTGTAGATCTACTTTGTCCCCTAAACCGTTTGTGTTCAAATCGATTCCAGCATATTTTCGTCGGCAAAAATATTCCCTAGAAAATACAGATCTTCAAAATATTTGATTTAGAAAACAAAGTTCAACATTCCACGTGAACAATCCCTAAAACGAGAAAAGAGTTAACGTTTTTGAAGCAGGAACAACAACAAAAGTCGTTGTAGAACCTTTCAGTTTCGCTTAAAGTAAGGGGTTCTTTTGCTAAAATTCCATAAACTTTGCATTTTCAGTGTGTTATTAACGTTTTGCTTTGCTTTAATTGTATAATCACGCTCAATGGATAACGGATCTGACCTTTGACGCAGATCCGCACTAAAATGCAATGCGTTCATCCTTGGGACAAATTCTATCTTGCCACTAAGTTTTGTTTTCGTTTGATAGATTTTTGCGTAATTCTACCACCAGACAAACTAGCAAACAACCAAAGATGATGTTAACATCAATTCATTAGTGGAGGCAATGTTAACAATGCTGGTTTCAAGAGAGCGATTATCTCATTTTCTGAGCGTGTATGACATCCTAAAGGTGATCGGGCACCAGAATGAGTAGAATTGTTACATGGTTCGTCACCAGGTTCAGAAGTTGTATATCCATTCGTTTGTGAGCATGAACAAGAAAATAATGATGTTCCCAATAGAAACATTAATTACTGCTATCTTATGATACCATTATAAAAACACTAGACTATCAAATGTCAACGGTCATCAACACAGTTATTCTGAAAGAGAACTACAATTAAAGGCTGTTACATACCCTTCTGCACAACATGCTTATCATGCACATCAGGACAGAGACAAGATTGAGAAAAAAAAATCAAAAGAAAATGAGAGAAAACGAAAAAAGGTCAGGGCGGATAAAGCGAACGGGGAAGGAGTGGATCGTGTAACAAAAAACAAAAAAAAAAGCAGATAGAGAAAGAAAGAATACAAAAATAACAGAGGAAAAATTGATCAATTAGATGAAACAAGAACAAAAAAAAAACTTTAAAAACTGTAAAAAAAAAAAAAAAAAATTCACAGGAACAGGAGAAGAAATCAATGGAAGCGAATGAGGGAAACGAAAAGAAAACGAAACATGAAAGAACAACAAGCAAAAAATAAAAGAGGAGAAGAAGAAGAAGAAGAAGAGGAAGAAGGGGGAGGAGGAGGAGAAGAAGAGGGAAGATGAGGAAGGAAGGAAGCAGAAACCCAAACGGAAAACAAAAAGGAAAACGGAGAGAAAAAGTAAGTGGCGATGGAAAAGGAAAAAGGATTGAAATTGAAATAGAAACAGAGAAAGGAAACGGATCGATGCATCTGAATGCATGATAAGGACAATGTCACAAGATGTGCACAGAGATGGATTGCGGGGTAGTCGGACATGGAGGTAGATTAACAACGCTGACTGAACTCATCTGCTTTCCCCTTCTTTTCTTTTCTTCTTTCCCTCCATTTCCTTCTCTTCATCCTCCACCTTCACCTCCTCCTCGTTCTCCTCCTTCTCTTCTTCCTCCTCTTTCATCGTCTTTTCCTTTTCTTCTTCTTCGTCTTCTTTCTGTCTGTCTGTCTGTCGTCTGTCTGTCTGTCTGTCTCTCTCTCTCTCTCGTCTAATTCTCACCAACACACACGCATATACATACACGCACGCATGCGTGCGAATATGTGTATGTTTGGAGAGAGAGAGAGACGAGGGCGGGAGGAAGGAAGAGCGATGCTAACACTCACACACAAACACGCACGATAGCATGTACACACAAACACACACACACACACACACACACACACACAAGCAGAGTCAGTGAACTAGCACAGCTCACTTTTGACAACGTTCCACACCACGTGAAACACGTGCATGTGAGGGTGCGGCGTTAGGGCTTTGACCCAATATTCTGAGTTCGCGAGCATTTAGCATGAAGGGTGGAGAAGAATGAGATGCATTATTACAATATTATTGACCAATCATTATTTAGAATGATTGTTGTGCCGGATGTCGACTGCCGGAAATACGGGGGACTTGGTCGCGGTAATGGAGGATAAACAACGTTCAGAAGAATTGTCTCTCGAATACTATTAAGCTAGTGTGTTCTGCTGAGGTTAGATAACACGACAAAGGGCTGGTCTAAGTCGGTAAGTGTGAGTGTGACAGAGCGAGAGAGAGAGAAAAGTCTGTCTGTCTTTAACCGGTTTGGCGGTCTGTGACTGATAAACACATGAAAATGAAGGTCCTGAAATAGACACTAATTTCGTTATCATGCCTATCACGTGTAGATTGAAGGGAAGCTGTCAGAGCGCACTGAAGTTTGGAATGTGTGTAAAGTGTCAGTTTGACTGATCTCTCAATCCTCATTTTTTGTTGAAATCAAACGAGAAGGACCTGCATATAAAATGATTTTTATGGGAAGAATTTCCATTCCTACCCCGCACCCATACCCAAACCGTTACTTCCGTCAAATGTCAAGGACAGTTCGATTGCAGAAATGATCGAAACACTGACATGATAAAGAAATTTACTCTGCCAGTGCATTTCAGTAAATCAGATTGATCAGATGTGCGAGAGGAAATATATCTACTCCCCCCCCCCCCCCCCCCACCGCTTCTAAACATATTACATAATTTAACCTGGAAAGGTTTGATGCATGTGCGTGCGCATGCACGCGCGCGTGAATGTATGTGTGTGGGGGGGGGGGGGAGAAGAACAAGAGAGAAGGGGAAGAAGACAAGAGCTTCCACAAATGAACAGGATGTGTGTGGACGGGAGTGGGGGGGGGGGGGGGGTGACATGGGGAAATTTTGATTCTTTTGAAAATGACCTGTTGGTTTGTTTATGGCAAACTGATAAAATGACCTTGTTTGCTGATTTGAGGGAAGCTAAGGCTGACAGATTTATTCTCTCCCCTTCTCCATTATAAGTATGGATTATAAGTAGTTGCGTTTATTTCATTTTATTATTTTTACCGAGATGAAATTAATTTCAATTTTGCAGCGTTCTGGTTTAAATTGTGAGTCACTCCTCTCTCTCTCTCTCTCTCTCTCTCTCTCTCTCTCTCTCTCTCTCACTCCACACCCTCTCGCTCCCCCCTCTCTCTCTCCCTTCCTCCCTCCTTCTGTCCCTCCCTCCCCCTCCCTCCCTCTCTGTCTCTATCCCCCCCTCCCCCCATCTCTCTGTCTCTCTGCCCTCCCTGTGTCTGTCCGCTTATTCGTTCGTCTGTCTCCGTCTGATGTCTGTCTGTCTGACTCTCTCAGTCTCTCTCTCTCTTTCTCTCTCTCTCACTCTCTCTCTCTCTCTCCTCCTGCCCCCCCCCCCCCCCCCCAAAAAAAAAAAATCCTTTAACATCCCTTTCACGTAAAACAGTTTTCCGTCAAATGTTAAAGCGTATTCAGAGAAATGAAATGGTACTGACATATGTGTTCCCTTGGTATTTCAAAGCATCCTCGATGTTTTATTGTATCAATGCGGACCTTTATTTTTAACAACACACAACACACACAAAACCCAAAACAACCACACACAACACACACCACAACACAACACACACACACACACACACACAACACACACACACACACACACACACACACACACACACACACACACACACACAAACAACACACACACACACACACACACACACAACACACAAACAAACACACACACACACACACACACACACACACACACACACACACACACACACACACCCCTTGTATGGAAGAGGGACAGGAAAGGAAATCCTCCTCCCCATACTCTCTTGACGGTTTCCTATTTCATATATAAAAGGGTTCTTTCCTTCCCTCCGTCCGTATTGCGGGCACAGTCATAATAATGATTTCTCTGTCACTTTTGGGGGGAGTGGGAGGGTAAGTCTGTAAACAATGATCCTAACCTATAGAAAGAAGAAACGGTGAATAGAGCTCCTAGCTTCCCCCACCCCCCACCCCCCCACCCCACCCCCCACCCCCACACATACACACACACTCCCCTTTTTTAAGGAGGATTTTGAATTACCAGGCTACGAGTTTTTACATTTTGACAAGTTGCAGACCAGTGGGACTGGCCGACCCGCTAGCATCACAGTGTGGTAGCTGAGTCCCCAAAATAAAGTAAACATTTGTTTGCTGCAAACTGTAATGTACGCATTTGGCACATCACTATTTGGTTTGATCTATAAAAAAAAGGAGCTTGATAGAGAACTGGAATAAATATTTGACTGCTAACCGACTGAGCAGCTGTTTGTGTTTTGTCAGTACTTAGTCTACCCTGAACAATACCAGATCAATTCCACACAAGCAACACGTGGAAGACCCTGGACACACAAAAGTGCCAGTGGTGTTGGCCTTCACAGCTTTGTGGAACACGGCATTCCGGTCCCGGGTACCCCGTGAGAGGAATCCTGCTTGCGTGTACGCTGTCCTACAAAAGATCCGGGACAGCAGTTCTGTGTGGGAGCGTCCTGGTTGAAATGACCGGTCAGCTGGTTGAAGAAAACGCCTAAAACTGTAAACCATGGTCACTCTCCATGTTACCATGGCCCAGTCCATCACACAGGGCCCTTTCATGGTTGAACATTTTCAACTGTTGTCTAAACTGACTTGCTTCACTATCCAGTTGTGACAGTTTGCATTGATGTCTGAGTGTCCTGTATGCTTGCCAGTACTTTATCAGTTTAGGTCCCCGCATGAAGGCTTTAAACACGACCAAAAACGTATTCACATTATGACAGATACCAGAGTGATGATGACTGTAACAGTGAATATGGAACCCGAATGTGTAGTCACTGACTAACAGAGATGTGCATCTTCTTGCAGCGCGATACATTTTGGGTGGATTCAGCAGTTCTGTGAAGTGTTGCCAGGTCATTTATTCCTTCTCAATGGTTGGCCAGTCTGCTTGGCAAGTGGTGAATAATTTTCGGTGATCTGGTATCTCATCACAAGAGTGGGGGCTCTGGTATGTTTTTCACTATGGCCTGTTTGGCCGTGTTCGCTGAGGTCTGAACTGAAACGCGCGTCCAGCGTTCAGACCTAGGATGTTTTGTTGCACAGCCTTTCGCCTTGGTGTTTGTACCGAGGTCTGTGGGAAGTCTTAGAGAGGCTCTCCGGTAGTGGTCGTTTTCTGTTGATGCGTGAAGAGTCTGATTTTCAGTTTGTCGTTGGCACGTTTTGCGGAGATCTCTACATTCTCTTGCCTCACAGTCTGTCATGGAATGGTGGAGGTCCTCTGTAAGCAGGAACCACGGTGTACGGTGTCTTCTTTGACTACATCTCTCTGTGGGATACAGCAGAAGGTGTTCAGAAACTTCGACTCCCAGGTGGCTTGTCACCTTGGATGGTGGGTTGTTAGGACAGGGAGTCTTGTGCAGAGTGGTGGCTTCGGCTAGGCTTTGGTAGCTTGGGGGAGGGGGGCGGGAGAGGGATGTCCGTTCCAGCGCATCATTTAGCTCCTGGCAAGACTGAAGATGTGCAAGATGCTGCGGTGTTGAACTTCTGCGTGGATAAGAAACTTTGGCGTCATGTAGTCGGAGGCATATACAGGGAAACATCTCTGGCAGAATATTCCCATAAAACGGTTTGAATGGATCGGAATGGTTTTACCACGAGATCCATTCTGCGGTGGCACCAGCCTGACCGGCTCCTGTGCGTGGGTGCTGATCAGGGTGTGGGGGCACTGGAGGCGTCAGACCTGTAGTTCATAGAGCAGAGTGACAGTGGCCTTCCTGTGTGACACATGGCTGCTCTGGTTTCTGTGACAAGTGTCTGCGGACCAAAGGTACAGAACAGTGGTACCAGAAGAGATGCTTCAGGAAAGGCATGCATTTCCTGAAGTGTCTCTTGGGATCCCCTGGTACTGTCTGAGTACCCCTTGTTTCGCAGAGAACCTGTCATGGCGATCATATCAGCATGGAGTTCACGCCGGACTTTCCGTAGAACTGGCTTCAGTATAGGCTTTAACGTCGGTCGTGTTTGCTGTCGAGGATATCTAAATCTCGCCCCTGATTCGTGGCTGATTCGCGATTCGTGTTACAAATCGGGTCTCTCATCCACGTGGATCTTTCAACAACGCCACTGCATGCTTTTAGTTCTGTTAGTAACTAGATGTTGTGTTGGATTAGTTAAGTAAGTGGGGAGGGGAGGAGAGGAGGGGGCTGAAGAGGCCTGGCTAGAGAAATACGTACATATGGATATATCATATGTACACATCTGTCTCTGGCGTAACCCTTGTCATTCATTCTGGGCATGATTCCCTATTCTCGTGAGTCATCAATCAAGGTGATGGTTCCCGGGAATCAGAGTTGCTGGCTGCCTTCTGTTGTGTTCCATCGATGGATGCAGTTCAAGGAGTTGCTGTGCATCCTGGGACCAGTGTGCAGAAGATCTGTATCTTTTCACGACATGATTGTGAGGCAAGAGAATTGGAGGCGTCCGTGGATCGGTCATCGGTCAGCTGGGGTCGGATTGTTCATGTATCGGGGAAAGGTGGTCACTTGAACAAGAACTGTTGCTTTAGTACTCTTGTTCTCGCCCGAGAGATCATCAAGGAAAACTTGTTTTCAGATCTTGGTCCTTTGAGACGATGCACGTCAAAGTGATCCCGTTAGTCTGCATTCTGGTTACATTTCCTCGTCCAGATCAGCTTGGGACGTGGCTAAAATTGGGTCAGAAGAACAGGCCGGAAAAATATTGAGGTCACCGCGACTGTGGCCTACTTTGTGATGGAAATCGAATGCTGGAAATGTTCACCACTGTGTCATACTTTCTGGTCCGTCATTTGGGCAAGGAGTGAATGCCTGACCGCACTCGGGAACAGTGGAAGTAGCCCATGGGAGCCCAGTGACCAGCAGTGTGCCATGGCCAGGTATGTCAAACGCTATTACCTGTTGAAACGTTCAGCCATTCAGATCAACTTTTTATGTTTTATGTATAGATCAAACATAAGAATAAATGAAAAAGAAAAGCACTTTAAAGTACTTGTAGAAATTATTGATCTTTTCTTTGTTAAAGCTAATATCGTTCTAATACATCCTAATCGTGCTAAAGACGAACCGAACCATAGCAATTATCTTCACACGTTGTAGGGTATGTACCTGTGCGTGACAACATCATGTCTATCACCAGACATCAGCATCTTTCTCCTGGTTGTCTCATCTTCAGTTCTTTCTCTGTGGCGTTACTCCAGCGAAGCACATCTACACCGGAGCGCGCTACTGCGACCATCCAGCGACAGTTCTCCTGAGCTTGACGACTTGGACACCAGCTATGGTCACCACAAGAGCAAAGCACGAAGGACCATCGAATTGTATCCTTGTACTCTTCATTGTGATCAATGAGGCCAATGAAGGCCCGCAGAATTGTATCCTTCAGAATTGTATCCTTTAGAATTGTATTCTTTAACATTGTATCCTTTCATTTTTCATGGGGTCAGTGAGGCCGAGGAGGATCAAGTTAATGTTCCATTCTGGTTCGGACTATTACAGCCTGAGTTTAACGTTTCCTTTTTTGGTATTTATGAAATATCCAGGCGCCCAACCGAAGGGTTAGGATATGGTGCAAGTCTTTCCGTAGGAGCCCAAAGTACTCTCAACTTTGCGTAGAAGCCAACGCGGGGGCCAAAAAAGATCTGCTTAAAGCTGATGATTAAAGTGATGCGTACGTTTCGTAACTGAGACTTGATGCATGTGATTATGTAGAACAGCAGCAGAAGAAGGAACAGAGGACTGGAGGCAGGTACGGGGCCACCTGGGATCCCTTTGGACGACTTTGAAGGTGAGATGAAACTTCAATATACAGTTCATTGTAAAATCTGTAAATGTTTTATATGTAAAACTTTTAGCGAAACAGCATAACTATAGTGGGTGGTGATTCTTTCATCAGCGCATTTTCCTAGAGTTCTGGTCAAAGCATATTAGAAAAGAACAGATCCTTGTCTTGTTTCCCTACCACAACGCCCATCGTGCACCTTCAACGTGAATACACCTCCCCCCACTCCACACTTACCTGCGACACATACATCTTTTTCATTTGGAACAGATTTGTGCAGGTGGCCAGTGATGGGGCGAGGAAGCATTTTTGAAAAAAAAGACTTTTATCGACGCTTTTCATCCCTGTACAGAGCCCGGACTTACTTTTTACTCTGTATTGATTTGGGTTAAATCTTGGTTCGATACTTTTTTCTGCCCCTCCTCCCGTCCCTTTCCCCCTTCCCTTCAGCCCTTCAAAAAAGCCTTACCGTTACATATGAAGCACTTGTTTTGTTTTTGAATGACAAAGGTAATTTGCTGCGTGTTATGAAAATGCGCGACGACTTTAATGCAGTGTTTATGTTCTCAGGACCTGAAGGAGACTACCCGGCCAAAGAAAGGAGCAGAGTAACAGGGAACACCAACGAAGGTAAAAACCTTTTTTTTTCCACTCGGAAAGATTGAGCAAATACTAAAATGTTCTGCTTGGTCAAGAAACAACACAAAACGGATGGTTAACATCGGAAAACGTTTGAAACACGTACGCAAGCTCTTGCTCCTATCCATCCACGGATACAGCACTCTTTCCCCTCTCTGACCGCCTCCCCCCTCCCCCCCCCCCCCCCCCCCCCCTTATATACAGTGATCATGATGGTCCTGTGGCAGCTGCAACGCCGGTAGTTGTAAGAAAGCAAGCAATATCAGGTCGTCATGAGACAAGCCACCAAACGAGGCACTGCACTACCTCAGAGTCACTTCGGAGGTGTGTAGTATAGCCTGTTCTTATCTGTCGTATTCAGATGCCATCCACTGCTGACAACAACTGCTAGGTCGTGGGGCCAGCGTGAATAAGTGAACCATTCTAGATGGTGCCACCACATTCATCTGACGACAGTCCCAATGTGCATACTGATGCCGGTAACTTGGACGCGAACTCATCACGGGCAGAAGATTGTAAACAAACAAACAGAAATGGGAACTGCGACACCACTTAAGCAGGGCATGAAGGGTCACAGATCTTGAGACATTAAAAAAAAGAAAGAAATACGATGAATAACGTCGAGGACAGAGTCAAGCTGTTCCATTCTGGTCCGAGATGATATGACACTGTTGTACTGTGTCCTTTTTTTCCCGTGACAAATTCTTGCATCAGCCAAGCCTGAGAGATGAAGACAGAGACCTGCAATTTGGGCCTGGAATTTGTGAACAGCACCCTCGAGGCGTATCCATGAAGTTGAAACTTGTCTGTGTGGATTCGCCCTCCCCATGTCATTCATGGCACACTCAAGCTTGGGTAGGAACCAGGTAGCACCAGAAAACCCCACAAGCAAATACACCCTATCGAACTCAGTCCCGCGACCCCCACCCCCCGCCACGAAAGTCCTATACACTAAACACTTCACCGCAGCGGCTGAAAGATAAAACCAAACTTTGTGAAGTTGAAATTTTGAGAGCGATTCCTTGAAGCATTTAGAAGTTTAGGACTGAGATCCATGCAATCTGGACCATTCTGAACATAATATGATTGATAGATTGTTAAAAGAAACACGTGCATCCACAAACAAGCAAAAAGAACAAATCTAAATGATGTTTGGCTCAAATTGTCCATTTTTTTTTAGATCACAGATTCCTCTTTGCACATTTGTCTTGCTGGGTTTCAATACCAGTTATCCATTAAGTGGATGAAACGGGACTCTGTGGACTAATCATCTTACTTGAGGGGAAAGAGCACTCGCTTTGGACAGGAGCCGGCCAGGGAGGAAAGATATAGTCTCTGATGAGACTCGAACCCACGAGCTCCCGGCCTGCAACTTCCGACACTAACCACCGCACCACGGAAATAAAAGGTATAAAGTTCTCATAGCCTTTTGACCATAGGGGCGGTGAACTGTCAGAGATTCACCGTGTCGTAGCAATTAGGAAGGCGATGCCCATCCTTGTTCTTCCACCGCCTCTAACCTTCCGAAAACTGAATCACGTACCAGTCCTTTTGCTGCGCACAGAGCGGGTTTTCAAGCCGAAAAAAAAATCCAACCCCACGTGTGGTTCAAACCCAAAGCCGTCGCCTTCGCAGGCAAATGCTCTTAACTGTTTGACTACAGGGGCCCCTCTACAGAGGCTGATCACGAATACCAGACTTTGTGGTGTCAGTGTCGGGGCGATCCCCCTGAGGTACTTTGTAAAGCGATGAGACATTCAACATTTACTCCCGCAAGAGAAGATAAGCTCTTGACAAACAGATCAACAAATAATTCAGAAAGTTTTGGGTTTTTTTTTTGTAAACAGATTGTGTTCTTTTTCGGGGATGGATATTGCGAAACAATTCAATGAAAGAAAAAGAAGCAAATTGTCTTTTCTCGTTTCGGATTACAGACTCTATTCATAACATCTTGTTGTATAAGGTAGGTCTTATTTATAAAATTAACTGATACATCACTTCACTTGTACAAACCGAAACAAAAATTGTACGTTTCAGGATTGCTTAAAGGATGGAATATGAACGAGAAAAGAAATCATGGAGGGATTTTCATTGCAGACGGGGAACCAGGACGACGGCTGCGAGGAGCGTCAGGCACCAGAAAGGAGAGGACATGCCAGGGGAGAGAGGACATGCCAGGGAAGGAAGAAGCACTGCCGCCCGTAGAAACCTCCACCATGGGCCAGAGAGCCGACAGCACAAGACCCCATAGACGGAGGTGCAGGTGAGACGGGGGCGGTGCGTGTGTGTGAGAGTGTGTGTGCGTGTGTGTGTGCGTGTGCGTGTGTGTGCGTGTGTGTGTGTGTGCGTAGTGCCGGATCGATTAAATGAGAGGGGAGAGAGGTTCCAGAGAGGTGAGGGTGAGGCCTTGGGGTCCCCCCTCCCTCAGTTGGAGAAGGGAGAAAACGTGCACAGGCATTAGCATGAACTGAAACTACAAGTAGAAAAGAACAGCGGAATTTTTGTAAAAGCTGGGGGGGGGGGGGGGGGGGGGGATTCCTCTTCTGGGGGATGGATGAGAGTTCTCTTCCAAACTGCTTTTAAATCTAAAGGGATGGGGGGGACAGGGGGCCTCCTCTTTCCGTCTTTTGTTATTAACGCTAAAGTGGTGGTGATGTCTCCTCTTAGAAAAGAAACGCCACCCTTAGGATAGTACACATCAGAAGTGGTTTTATAAAGGGGGGGTCTGGGGGTCCCTCCCCAGGGTTGGGAAAGGGGAAAAGGGAGAGGGGCAATATGGAGAAAATGCAATTTTGACCATCCAGGGGAGGGAATTTCAGAACCCCCCGTCCACCCCCTCCCCTCCCCCGCTGTTCGTCCGCCTTGCTGTGTAGCCTATGTGCGCGCCTGTGTGAATGTGATTTCATTAAACAAAATGAAACCAAAGCATGGTTCATGATTTTTTTTTTTTTCGAAAGTACTGCTCCCAGTTCTGTGATGCACAACTTAAAACACACCACTGTTGAAGTTTTAGCGCGATCCTCGCAGATAACTGAAGGTGAAGGGATATAAGGTCCACACATGTCCATACGCACCATAGGTCAGAGAACAGATCATTCTGAACATAACTTTTATTTATATGACATCTGCACACGCGCAGACACATGCGCGCGCGCGCGCGCGCGCACACACACACACACACACACACACACACACACACACACACACACACACACACAGAGAAATCCGAAATTGACCCAAACCGTCTTGTCTCGTTTTGGAATATTCATTCAAATCCGAACGTCCGTTGTCTATGCTGGGTTTCCTTAGCAAGGGATGGGATATGTCATTCGAGTTCTATACGCTTGGATTAGAAAAAAAGATGTATTTCAGATTGCTTGAACAATGAAATGTGTCTGAGAAAAATCAGAACATGATCTGTGTAACAACTATATTGTATTTCAGATCTGGCGCCTCTTCCATATGCGTTTTTTCTACATTTGGGACAGCATTTAAAACAGACCGTTGGGTAGGAGACAATTTTAAGGCACGAGGTACAGTTTCCATTGCCTTTAAAGGTCCTACATAGGAGATGTTTTTCTCTGTAGTTGTGTATGACCTTGATTAGAGCCTTCATCTGACATTCATTGATAAGAAACAATATCAAGCTATTTTATGCTTAAAGCATTTAGGACGTGCCTAGTATGGCGAAAGCATTGCTGGCATTTAGCATCATGAGCTAAAGAACAAGGCAACTGGTATACACGCGATTCGGCTCGACGATCAAACAGCAGAAGAGAACTGCACCGGTCCACTCCAAATTACTACGAATTACATGATAAGAAGTGTATTTTAGGTCGACTATTCCATCGCTACTTTACCATAGGGCCCAGTATAGCAGACTGGAATAAACAGGCGGCAGAAATCAATAAGGTGGTTCTGGCTGATAATTGATTTAGAGCACCAGTTGAGAAATCGGCGGTGTCGGCAGTGTGTCGGCTTGAACGTCTGGCATTTTGTCCTGTGTATATTGTATGACATACCTGAGAAGAAACGGTGATTGAAAAACTAATTGTTCTAAACCGTGTGACACACCTGAGAAGAAACGGCGGCTGAAAAACTAGTTGTTCTTAATACTGTGAGCCTCTTTGATTTTCAGCTGCGTTTGTTTTTCCCTGAGAATCGGCATCCGTGCAGTAAGCTGACAGACAAACAGGGCTGATTTCTTGTGCAAACGGGTCAAGAGAAGTTTAAACTAAGCGGTGACCTCTCCGCCCCCCCCCCCCCCCCCCCCCCCCGACCCGTAACACACACACACACCCCATTGGTTTGGTTAATTTTTCTTTTTTTTTCACCTGGGAGTGAAACTTAAAGAGAACACTAATATCTTTCTGTCCTGTCCTCTAAATGCAACTCTCGTCACCATTGTAAACGCTCATTTCTGCATGCATTGACATGCAAGCACGCGCACGCATGCACGCACTCACACACACACACACACACACACACACACACACACACACACACACACACACACCGCACCGCACCGCACTGCACCGCATTTATACTGACAGGCACGCGTCTTATGCGTGATTGCTCTAGCGAACACACGCATGCCTCCGCACAGGCAGGCAGTCACAAACACACACACGCACACACGTGCACACAGGATAAGTATGCGCGCGAATTTCATATATTATCAGGTGAAGAGACAGCAAACTGAATCCGTGTCCTGCATTGTACATTTTTAATTCACCGCTGACACCTAGAGTTTACAATAAGAACCACAGCCGTTTTCCCGGGGAACAAAGTGATGAAGTCCCACACACACACAACACACACACACACACACACACACACACACACATAATTAATTTATATATATATATATATATATATATATATATATATATATGTGGTGTGTGTGGTGTGTGTGTGTGTGTGTGTGTGTGTGTGCTGTGTGTGTGTGTAACGATTACAACAAAGCTTGCTCGGTTACTTATCCTTGCAATTTATTAGTTTCTTATATATATATATATAAATGGCAAATTCTGTCTCTGTGTGTGTATGTGTCTGTGTGCGCTATAGACTCAAAAACGGCTCAACCGATTGTCATGAAATTTGGCAGGTACGTCTGTTGTGACCCGAGGATGGTTTGGGGCTAATTTCTAAAAAAAAAAATAAAACCGTTAAAAGCCGTTTAAAAGCTGTTATAACGGTTTCAAAGACATCCTTTTTCCTCTGCTTTTCTTCAAATAGCCGTTGTGACATTGCACAGGTACGGGACTACTTCTCTAAAATTAGAACGTTATTTGGCAGTTAAAAAACGTTATTTATAACAGTTAAAAACCGTTAAAAACACCAAACCCTATAAAAGAAACTGTTTAAAACCCGACCTTCCTGAAATTTCAGCAGGTACGTCTGTTGTGACCCGAGGATGGTTTTGGGCTAATCTCTAAAAAACTAAAACCGTTAAAAACCGTTAAAAAAAACTGTTATAACGGTTTCAAAGACATCTTTTTCCTCTGCTTTTCATCAAATGGCCGTTGTGACATTGCACAGGTACGGGGCTACTTCTCGAAAATTAGAACCGTTATTTGGCAGTTAAGAAACGTTATTTATAACAGTTAAAAACCGTTAAAAACACCAAACCCTATAAAAACTGTTTAAAACCCGATCTTCTGAGGTTGGCGGCCACGAGAGTTATCGGATCGCCACCAAACTTGACATAAGCCTACAGGAACATCCAGCGGGTAACATAGGGTCATTAGATAGTCATTATGACCATTCAATTTGACCGTTAAAAACCGTTATTTTCAAAATTTAGGCTGTTCTTGATGACATTCGGTATACATGTGCAGTTTTAAATGCCGAAAAATGATATACAACTTTTACGAACCGAAATTTAAAATTGACCGTTAAAAAACGTTATTTTATAAATTTAGAGTATTCTTCAAGAAATTCGATATACATGTGCAGTTTTGAACGCTAAACAATGATATACAATTTTCAAGATCCGAAACTTAACATTGACCGTTAAAAACCGTTATTTTCTGAATTTCTACATTTTCACCGTTCTTGATAACATTCCGTATGCACGTACAGTTTTAAGCGCTGAACAATTTTATGCAAATTTTACGAACCAGGACTTAACATTGACCGTTAAAAACCGTTATTTTCTAAATTTACACCACTATTGATAAAATTCGGTATGCGTATGTCCAGTAACGGTAAGTAATTTTGCAACATGGATGGGACAGGGTAGGGGAATGAAAAGGGAGGAATGAGAGGGGCCAGAAAAATGATTGTACAGTGCAAAGCCTGATACACTATTTTTACATTAGACACAGACCCGTTGAAATAAACTACTTCTGCACAAAGTCTATTCCTATAAAATTAAGGGCAGTCAGAAGAATGGGAATGGGAACAGTGAGTGCAGGCGGAAAATCGAGCGAGAAAAGCATCTCGACGTGCTAGGGAAGATCCAGAGGAAAGGGGCCAGAGGCAGGCGGAAAACAATAGAATGTATAAGAGAGAGAGAGAGAGAATGTGTTTCTGTGTGGGGGACGGGGTGGGAAGATGTTGGGGTAGGGGGGATTGATTGTAAATCAAAACAATTAATACATGTTTGCCGTCACGTGAGTATCGCAAAGAGTGTTCATATCCCGGGCAATGCCGGATGCCCCTGCTAGTATATATATATATATATATATATATATATATATATATATATATGTATATAGTACGCAAACGCGTTAAATCGTAGAATTAGAATACAAAATGAGCGTACGCATGCATCCACGCGCACGCGCGTGCGCGTGTTTGTGCGCTCTCATCAGAGGGCGCCACCAATCTCATCCAGCGAGAGTTCCCTTCATCTTGGCATGAGGAAATGGAAACTGAGGTCACCAGGTTCTTGTGGACGACAGAATCTGAGAAATTTCCTCGAGGATGAACGAGAATGAAGAGGAAGTCATGGAATTTCATTCTGACCTGAGACAACTGGACAGGACTGCTCTTTAAACTTTCAGAATGTACCCGAACATGCACCAGGTCCATAAGTTAAACCTGCAGTGTTTGGACATTGGAGCAACAACCTTAGAGACCCTACCATTGAACAGATGAAACTCGACTCGATTCCTTAATCCATTTAAGCCCATGGCACACTCTGCTATGGTGGAGCCAAGTGCGTCAAGGGAAAAAAATCCCTTAGTAAATGACTCTGGTGGTACTCAACCCACGCCCCCCCCCACCCCCACCCCATCCGCCGTTGGCCACATTAACCACTGCGTCACGGCATTTGGTCTCTCAGTAAGACTTTATGAAAAAAAAAAAAAGACAGAGGATTCCATTGATGTGGGTTTTTAGACGGAAGGGGATATATGATTTCTACTCATGTCCATATCCACCTTAGTTCAGAAATCAGATAATTCTGAACGTAACCAGGAAAACAGACGTGCTCAAGCGGCTTCAAATAAACCTAAAAAGAAAACTAGCTGCACATTGATAGACAAAACTTGCCTCCTCCCCAATTTTTGATCATGAATTCCTTTCCGATTCCTTATATTCCGGTCAGGTTTTGTTCGTAAAGGGATAGCATTTATGTCTTTGCCCACGCAAATTGATGGAACATTCTGTAAGTTTCATGACTTAATATTGAGCCATAAGCGAAAGAACTGATTAAGAAAAAACAACTTCGTGAACAACTGGGATGTGTGTATGAAGACCTGGAATGTTCCACATTGGCATCTCTGTTAATTTTTAGAATCAGAAGTATGATAAGGAGGGCTGTTTTCGAACTCAAGGGCTACGTTTTCATCACCTAAAAGGAGCTTGAACTGCACGCCTGTTTTCTCTGTGTTATATGTGATCTTGTTTTGATACATCTTTTAGTAACTTGATGTAGAGCTTGTTTTCCTAGAAGGGTGGTTGGAGGGGTGTATCATTTTTTGAGTGGTGTGTCTTCATTAGATTTGTGAGGTCTATTGGCTTAGCTGTGAAGAATAAAAAAGCGCGTATTTACCTCCAAATCTGCAATTATATGATTAAAAAGAAATTTTTAAAAGTGCATTTGCTTTATCTGGGTCATTGCTGGTGTAAATTACAATGATCAGGGCATTGATTCAGTATGTGAGAGTGTTTGTTAAATAAAAATGTGTATTTAGATATGAGCTGTATGCACGGATGTATCTACGGTAATGTTCATGTGTGCATTTGTGTGTAGGTGTATAAGCATATTCATTGGCCTTAGGTAAGCGCTCACCTGTATTTCTGCACATGACTGTGAGGCGCTCTGAGCTCATACCTATAAGGCTATTGCGCCCAACAAATGCTCTTGATTATTATCATTATCACTGTCATTCTTTTATATCAACTACAGTACGGTTGCAAGAATAGTCAATTTTCATAACGCGCGTACGTAACTAAATGTGCGTTTGTGAGCGCACACAGGCATTTATCATGTAGTGTGTGTGTATAGCTGGATGTGGAGATATTATATATATATATATATATATATATATATATATATATATTGTGTGTGTGTGTATGTGTGTGTGTGTGTGTCGATTAACAAAGCTTGCTCGGTTACTTATCCTTGCAATTTAATTAGTTCTCTTATATATATTTATATTTATATATTATATATATATATATATATATATATAAATGGCAAATTCTGTCTCTGTGTGTGTATGTGTCTGTGTACGCTATAGACTCAAAAACGGCTCAACCGATTGTCATGAAATTTGGCAGGTACGTCTGTTGTGACCCGAGGATGGTTTGGGGCTAATCTCTAAAAAAAATAAATAAAACCGTTAAAAACTGTTTAAAAGCTGTTATAACGGTTTCAAAGACATCCTTTTTCCTCTGCTTTTCTTCAAATAGCCGTTGTGACATTGCACAGGTACGGGACTACTTCTCTAAAATTAGAACCGTTATTTGGCAGTTAAAAAACGTTATTTATAACAGTTAAAAACCGTTTAAAAACACCAAACCCTATAAAAGAAACTGTTTAAAACCCGACCTTCCTGAAATTAGCAGGTACGTCTGTTGTGACCCGAGGATGGTTTTGGGCTAATCTCTAAAAAACTAAAACCGTTAAAAACCGTTAAAAAAACTGTTATAACGGTTTCAAAGACATCTTTTTCCTCTGCTTTTCATCAAATGGCCGTTGTGACATTGCACAGGTACGGGGCTACTTCTCGAAAATTAGAACCGTTATTTGGCAGTTAAGAAACGTTATTTATAACAGTTAAAAACCGTTAAAAACACCAAACCCTATAAAAACTGTTTAAAACCCGATCTTCTGAGGTTGGCGGCCACGAGAGTTATCGGATCGCCACCAAACTTGACATAAGCCTACAGGAACATCCAGCGGGTAACATAGGGTCATTAGATAGTCATTATGACCATTCAATTTGACCGTTAAAAACCGTTATTTTCAAAATTTAGGCTGTTCTTGATGAATTCGGTATACATGTGCAGTTTTAAATGCCGAAAAATGATATACAACTTTTACGAACCGAAATTTAAAATTGACCGTTAAAAAACGTTATTTTATAAATTTAG
>CM065730.1:45174947-45207447 GCA_033310375.1 Conus canariensis
GATCTTAACAGAAGATACTGATTATACATTAACAGGGGCAAGAAACTGCTACATCAACGGGGCATGGACAACGGAGACCAGGTCACGTGAACTCGGTGCATGCGGCTGACCACAAAGGGGAGTATTGCTGATTTTCTGCTTGTCTTCTCTCTTCTTTACACTTGTTCCAGTGTAGCCTTCCTCTTCTTTCTATTTATGTGTACTGTCATAGGGTGTAGTGTTTCCTTGTGTAGAGTTGTGTCATCTTCTACCCCAGGATTCATTGTCTTCTTTCCCAGAGTTTAGTGTCTCCATTCTTCACACAAGCTCTAAAGTCTTCTTTTGCGGGCAGTATATTTTCTACACTCACAAGTTTGAAATCTTTCTGCAGGATCGGAATCGTCTTCGTTCTCACATGCTATTCTTTTTTCTTAAGGTTTAGTGTCTTCTTGATTCACAGGTGTTCATGTCCTTTTTTCAGGAGTTAGTGTTGTCATATTTTGTACAGTTGACGCATGTCTTTTTTTTTCTCCTGGGGTGTACCTTTCCTAACTTTTAGTCTTCAGTTATTTTCTTCTGTGTACCTTCTTTTCCAGGCTTTTGAGTTTTCTTTCTCAGAGTATTATGTCAACTTCTTTCCCAGGATTTTGTGCCACCTTCTTTCCCAGGGTTCTTTCCTAAGATCTCGTGTCTTCTTTCCTGGATTTTAGTGCGTCGCCCCCCCCCCCCCCCACCGGGTTTAGTGTTCTGTCCTTTCCCAGGGTTCCATGCCTTCTTTCCAAGGGTTTAGTGCCCTCTTCTTTCGCAGTACTTAGTGCCTTCTTCTTTCCCCAGTGTTTAATCCTTCTTCGTTCCAAGGATTCAGTGCCTTCTTCTTTTCCAGGGTTTAGTGTTCTGTTGTTGTTGTTTTTTGTAAGAGTTAAGTGCCTTTTTCCTTTCCAGGGTTTAATGTCTAATTCTTTCCTAGAGTTCAAGGTCTTCTTTCTCAGTGATATGTACCTTGTTCTTTCCCATGATTTTGTCTCTTCTTTTCCGGGGCTTAACATTTTTTCTTTCTCATTTTAGTGTCCTTTTCTGTCCCAGAGCTTCAGTGCCTTCTTTCTCAAGGGTCAGCGCCCTTCTCTTTCCCAGGATTAGGTACTTCTTCTTTTCCAAGGTTTAATGTCCCTTTCTTTCCTAGGGTTTAGTGTCTTCTTTCCTGGACTTTAGTGTCATCTTCTTTTCTAGGGTCTTGTGCTCCCTTCTTTCCCAAGGTTTAATGTGTTCGTTTTCCGAAGGTTGAATGTCTTCTTTCCTAACATTTAGTGTTTTCTTCTTTTATTTAGTGTCTTCTTCTATCCTAACATTGAATGCCTTCTTCTTTCCTTGGGTTTAGTGCCTTCTTAGTTCCCAGGGTTTAGTGCCCTTTCCTTTCCCAGGGTTTACTTGTTTACTCTCTTTTCCCCTTGGTTTAGTGTCTTCTTCTTCCCCATGGTTCAATGTTCTTCTTGATCAGCGTTTAGTGTCCTATTCTTTTTAGGGTTTAATGTCGTCTTTCTCAGGGTTTAGTGTCTTCATCTTTTCCAGGGTTTGCCGTGTTTTTCTTTCCCAGGACTTAGTGACTACTTCTTTTCTAGTTTTTAGTGTCTGCTTTCCCAGGGTTTAATGCTGGTGTCTCTCCTTGGTTATAGTGTTCTTTCGTATGATCGACATGGGTACTTTTTAATATAGCAGTCTTCGGTTGAACAAGGATGCAAAACAGGAGGCCTCAGAGGGGATGGTTCAGGAAAGTATCAAATGACCACTCCAGTGATGTAGCAGGCCTTGTGTTTCAGGGATCTGGAACATGGACGCATGTTTTCAGATCTTTGGGGTTTTGCTGCAGAGCTGCTGAAGAAGTCTTTGTTCCAGTTCCAGAACTATTTCCTTGTGCGCACCTGGTTCGTCCTGGTCTGAGTGTGTATGTTCCACAGAAAGCCTGACATAGCATCGAGAGTTGGCATGTGGATCCATTTATTAGGGTTTAGCAACTTTCCTCTACAGGAAGTAATAAACAAGCAGGGAGCTGGAGTTCTCTACCATTGTAAGGGTCAGCCTCGTCTTCTTCCAGTGGCTGTGTTCTTTCCTTTCACAGAGATGAGCGTCCTCTTCTGTCACAGGGATCAGTGTTCTCTCCTTTCATAGCGGTTAGAATCCTCTTATTTCACAGGGGCTGGGGTTCTCTCTTTTATAGGGGTTAGTGTCCTCTTCTTTCACAGGGACTAATGTTCTCTCCTTTCCTAGTATCCTCTTCTTTCACAGGGACTATTGTTCTCTCCTTTCCTAGTGTCCTCTTCTGTCACAGGGGCTAGTGTTCTCCCCTTTTATAGGGTTGGCGTCCTCTTTTTTCCACAGGGGCTGGAGTTCTCTCTTTTCATAGAGTCGGTGTACTCTTCATTTTTGGTGTGTACTGTGCCCTTCTTTGATTTAGTGTATTGTCTTCCTTTCATATGGCTTTGTCTTTCACTGCTTTTTAATGACACTTCTTTCATGAGAGTTTGTGTCATTTTTTTGTATGGGCTATTGTCCTTTCATTGGTGTTTCTGTCATCTTCATGTATATGATCTGTTGTAGTTTCATAGGTGTAATGGCTTTCTTTCATAGGGTTTAATGTCCTCTTTGCATAGGGTGTAGTTTCTTTTTCGGATGATTTAGTTTACCGCTTCTGTCAAGTTCATAGTCCTTTTATCGTGTGTAGAGTTCTTAGCTAGAGGGTTTAGTACTACCTTCTTCCATAGAGTTCCGCGCTTTTCTCTTATAGGGTTCACCGTACTTTCATGGGTTTGGTATCCTCTTCCTTCGTACGATGCAGTGTCTTTATATATCATTGGAACTATTCTTTCACAGTGTTTAACATATTTTTCTTTCTAACAGAATTATGTCGCCATGCGTCGACTTCACCTCAGGGTTTAATGCATTCTTTTCTGGGATATAGTTCGTCATAATGTCTTCTTTCTTGGTGTTTAGTTAGAAGTTGCTTTGTCAGTATTTCATCTCAGTTTTTTTGTGTGGCAGGACCAGAGGGGATCAAAACTACCCAAGAAGCAGTGCCAGTCTGCTAGACGACCACCACTATTCCAAACCAGAAAGCAAGGTGCCATACTGTTTAAAACTAGTAAACGCAAGTATCTTGATGGTAGCAGAACTATTACATTCTCATTGTGTTCCCAAACTGAGTTAAGTGTGTACTTGGAACATCAATCACACTACTAGTTTCAACAATAAAGAACGTTTAAAACTGGTGTGAAACAGGTATTTTTTAACCATCATGGCATTGATTTTTGTTCTCGTGGGTGTGCATCCCTACAGTGAGGCAGTCAGACAGATTTTGTTCGTCTTAAAAGGTTTGCAAAAATAATGTTAAGAATTTACCACTGATCCAGATTTCACTAGATGATCTTTTGTTCGTGAGTTAGACGAAAGTTATTCAACCAAAACATCGGTTTTAGCTGTCCATGTTTTAAAGCAAGATGTTTGGATCACCGCAGAATAATACAAAATATTTTTTTCAGAAAGTTATGGATGTTCTGTTCATTTCGATGTCACACTCTGGTGGCTGTTTTCCCCTACACATTCTTTCCTCTGGCATGTGCCAAAATTTTAAGACCTGGTCAGGTCATGGGAACAGCCAGCGGACAGACGTAGTAGCAATCTCCCTCTATAGGGATTTCAAAAATGGACCTATTCTTTATTTTTGCTTTTCTTTCTGTTTTGTTTTTGTTTTGTTTTTGTTAATGGTGGAACAAAGATAACTGGAACAGTGATCCCATGCTTCCCACTTCTTCGTTCCTAGGGTTTAGGGTCTTCTTTCCTAGACTTTAGTGTCGTCTTCTTTTCTTGGGTCTAATGCTCCCTTCTTTCCCAAGATTTAGTGTGTTCGTCTTTCCGAGGTTTCAATGTCTTCTTTCCTAACATTTAGTGTTTTCTTCTTTTATTTAGTGTCTTCTTCTATCCTAACATTGAATACCTTCTTCTTTCCTG
Organism: Conus canariensis; assembly: GCA_033310375.1. Lineage (NCBI taxonomy): Eukaryota > Metazoa > Mollusca > Gastropoda > Neogastropoda > Conidae > Conus > Conus canariensis. The sequence continues at coordinate 45,178,926 of CM065730.1, forward strand.
GGGTTTAGTGCCTTCTTAGTTCCCAGGGTTTAGTGTCCTTTCCTTTCCCAGGGTTTACTTGTTTACTTTCTTTTTCCCTTAGTTTAGTGTCTTCTTTTTCCCCAGGGTTCAATGTTCTTCTTGATCAGCGTTTAGTGTCCTATTCATTCCAGGTTCCCAGCAGAGAACAAGTGTGTTTTGCTTCTATTTCAGGTACCCAGCACAGAACAAGTATGTTTTATTTCTATTTCGGGTACATAGCAGGGAACAACTGTGTTTTGCTTCTATTCCAGGTACCCAGCACAGAACAAGTATGTTTTATTTCTATTTCAGGTACGTAGCAGGTACGCAATAGGTTCTATTGCATTTACACAGCAGAGAACAAGTGTGTTTTCCTTCCATTGCAGGTACCTAGCAGAGAACAAGTGTTTTGCTTCTATTGAAGTTACGCAGCAGAGAACAAGTGTCTTTTGCTTCTATTCCAGGTACACAGCAGAGAACAAGTGTGTTTTGCTTCTGTTCCAGGTACGCAGCAGAGAACAAGTGTGTTGTACTTCTATTCCAGGTACGCAGCAAAGAAGAAGTGTGTTTTGCTTCTACTCCAGGTACCCAGCAGAGAACAAAAATGTTTTGCCTCTATTGCAGGTACGCAGCAGAAAACAAGTGTGTTTTGCTTCTATTCCAGGTACGCAGTAGTGAACAAGTGTGTTTTCCTTCTATTCCAGGTTCCCAGCAGAGAACAAGTGTGTTTTGCTTCTATTCCAGGTATGCAGCAGAGAACAATCGTGCTCTGCTTCTGTTCCAGGTAACCATCAGAGAACAAGGGTATTCCAGGTACCCAGCAGAGAACAAGTGTGGTTTTCTTCTGTTACAGGTAAGCAGCAGAGTACAAGCGTGTTTTGCTTCTATTGCAGGTACGCAGCAGAGAACAAGTGTGTTTTCCTTCTATTTGCGGTATCTAGCAGGGAACAAGTGTCTTTTGCTTCTATTGCAGGTATGCAGCAGAGAACAAGTGTGTTTTGCTTCTGTTGCAAGTACGCAGCAGAGAACGAGCGTGATTTTCTTTCATTCCAGGTACACAGTAGAGAACAAGCGTGTTTTGCTTCTATTCCAGATACCCAGCAGATAATAAGTGTGTTTTGCTTCTATTCCAGGTACCCAGCAGAGAACAAGTGTGTTTTGCTTCTATTCCGGGTACGCAACAGAGACCAAGTGTATTTTGCTTTCTATTCCAGGTAGGCAGCAGAGAATAAGTGTCCTTTGCTTCTTTTCCAGGTTCGCAGTGGAGGACAAATGTGTTTTGCTTCTATTCCAGGTTCCCATCAGAGGACAAGTGTGTTTTGCTTCTGTTCCAGGTATGCAGCAGAGAACAAGTGTGTTTTGCTTCTATTCCAGGTACGCAGCAGAGAACAAGTGTGTTTTGCTTGTGTTCTATGTACCCAGCAGAGACCAACCGGGTTTTTTTTCTATTCCAGGTACGCAGCAGAGAACAAGTGTATTTTGCTTCTATTCCAGGTACCCAGCAGAGAACAAGTGTGTTTTGCTTCTATTCCAGGTAACCAGTTGAGAACAACTGTGTTTTGTTCCTTTTCCAGGAACGCAGCAGAGAAGAAGTGTGTTTTGTTACTATTCCAGGTACGCAGCAGAGAACAAGTGTGTTTTGCTTCTATTCCAGGTACGCAGCAGAGAGCAAGTGTGTTTTTCTTCTTTTGCAGGAGAACAAGTGTGTTTTGCTTCTGTTCCAGGTACGCAGCAGAGAACAAGTGTGTTGTACTTCTATTCCAGGTACGCAGCAAAGAAGAAGTGTGTTTTGCTTCTACTCCAGGTACCCAGCAGAGAACAAAAATGTTTTGCCTCTATTGCAGGTACGCAGCAGAAAACAAGTGTGTTTTGCTTCTATTCCAGGTACGCAGTAGTGAACAAGTGTGTTTTCCTTCTATTCCAGGTTCCCAGCAGAGAACAAGTGTGTTTTGCTTCTATTCCAGGTATGCAGCAGAGAACAATCGTGCTCTGCTTCTGTTCCAGGTAACCATCAGAGAACAAGGGTATTCCAGGTACCCAGCAGAGAACAAGTGTGGTTTTCTTCTGTTACAGGTAAGCAGCAGAGTACAAGCGTGTTTTGCTTCTATTGCAGGTACGCAGCAGAGAACAAGTGTGTTTTCCTTCTATTTGCGGTATCTAGCAGGGAACAAGTGTCTTTTGCTTCTATTGCAGGTATGCAGCAGAGAACAAGTGTGTTTTGCTTCTGTTGCAAGTACGCAGCAGAGAACGAGCGTGATTTTCTTTCATTCCAGGTACACAGTAGAGAACAAGCGTGTTTTGCTTCTATTCCAGATACCCAGCAGATAATAAGTGTGTTTTGCTTCTATTCCAGGTACCCAGCAGAGAACAAGTGTGTTTTGCTTCTATTCCGGGTACGCAACAGAGACCAAGTGTATTTTGCTTTCTATTCCAGGTAGGCAGCAGAGAATAAGTGTCCTTTGCTTCTTTTCCAGGTTCGCAGTGGAGGACAAATGTGTTTTGCTTCTATTCCAGGTTCCCATCAGAGGACAAGTGTGTTTTGCTTCTGTTCCAGGTATGCAGCAGAGAACAAGTGTGTTTTGCTTCTATTCCAGGTACGCAGCAGAGAACAAGTGTGTTTTGCTTGTGTTCTATGTACCCAGCAGAGACCAACCGGGGTTTTTTTTCTATTCCAGGTACGCAGCAGAGAACAAGTGTATTTTGCTTCTATTCCAGGTACCCAGCAGAGAACAAGTGTGTTTTGCTTCTATTCCAGGTAACCAGTTGAGAACAACTGTGTTTTGTTCCTTTTCCAGGAACGCAGCAGAGAAGAAGTGTGTTTTGTTACTATTCCAGGTACGCAGCAGAGAACAAGTGTGTTTTGCTTCTATTCCAGGTACGCAGCAGAGAGCAAGTGTGTTTTTCTTCTTTTGCAGGAGAACAAGTGTGTTTTGCTTCTGTTCCAGGTACGCAGCAGAGAACAAGTGTGTTGTACTTCTATTCCAGGTACGCAGCAAAGAAGAAGTGTGTTTTGCTTCTACTCCAGGTACCCAGCAGAGAACAAAAATGTTTTGCCTCTATTGCAGGTACGCAGCAGAAAACAAGTGTGTTTTGCTTCTATTCCAGGTACGCAGTAGTGAACAAGTGTGTTTTCCTTCTATTCCAGGTTCCCAGCAGAGAACAAGTGTGTTTTGCTTCTATTCCAGGTATGCAGCAGAGAACAATCGTGCTCTGCTTCTGTTCCAGGTAACCATCAGAGAACAAGGGTATTCCAGGTACCCAGCAGAGAACAAGTGTGGTTTTCTTCTGTTACAGGTAAGCAGCAGAGTACAAGCGTGTTTTGCTTCTATTGCAGGTACGCAGCAGAGAACAAGTGTGTTTTCCTTCTATTTGCGGTATCTAGCAGGGAACAAGTGTCTTTTGCTTCTATTGCAGGTATGCAGCAGAGAACAAGTGTGTTTTGCTTCTGTTGCAAGTACGCAGCAGAGAACGAGCGTGATTTTCTTTCATTCCAGGTACACAGTAGAGAACAAGCGTGTTTTGCTTCTATTCCAGATACCCAGCAGATAATAAGTGTGTTTTGCTTCTATTCCAGGTACCCAGCAGAGAACAAGTGTGTTTTGCTTCTATTCCGGGTACGCAACAGAGACCAAGTGTATTTTGCTTTCTATTCCAGGTAGGCAGCAGAGAATAAGTGTCCTTTGCTTCTTTTCCAGGTTCGCAGTGGAGGACAAATGTGTTTTGCTTCTATTCCAGGTTCCCATCAGAGGACAAGTGTGTTTTGCTTCTGTTCCAGGTATGCAGCAGAGAACAAGTGTGTTTTGCTTCTATTCCAGGTACGCAGCAGAGAACAAGTGTGTTTTGCTTGTGTTCTATGTACCCAGCAGAGACCAACCGGGTTTTTTTTCTATTCCAGGTACGCAGCAGAGAACAAGTGTATTTTGCTTCTATTCCAGGTACCCAGCAGAGAACAAGTGTGTTTTGCTTCTATTCCAGGTAAGCAGTTGAGAACAACTGTGTTTTGTTCCTTTTCCAGGAACGCAGCAGAGAAGAAGTGTGTTTTGTTACTATTCCAGGTACGCAGCAGAGAACAAGTGTGTTTTGCTTCTATTCCAGGTACGCAGCAGAGAGCAAGTGTGTTTTTCTTCTTTTGCAGGAGAAGAAGTGTGTTTTGCTTCTTTACCAGGTGCCCAGCAGAGAGCATACGTGTTTTTTTTTCTGATACAGGTACACAGCAGTTTTCTTCTTTTTCAGGTGCGCAGGAGAGAACAAGTGTGTTCTGCTTCTATTCCAGGTACGCTGGAGAGAACAACTGTGTTTAGCTTTTATTCCAGGTACCCAGCAGAAAACAAGCATGTTTTCCTTCTATCCCAGGTACGCAGCAGAGAACAAGTGTGTTTTGCTTCTACTCCAGGTACGCAGCAGAGAAGAAGTGTTTTTTCCTTCTATTGCAGGTACGCAGAAGAGAACAAGTGTGTTTTGCTTGTATTCCAGGTACCCAGCATAGAACAAGTGTGTTTTGCTTCTATTCAGGTACGCAGCAGAGAAAAATGTGTTTTTCTTCTATTCCAGGTACACAGCAGATAACAATTGTCTTTTGCTTCTATTTCAGATACGCGGCAGACAACAAGTGTCTTGTTTCTTCTATTCCAGGTACGCAGCAGAGAGCAAATGTATTTTCCTTGTATTCCAGGTAGCAGTAGAGAACAAGTGTGTTTTGCTTCTATTCCAGGTACCCAGCAGAGAATAAGTGTGATTTGCTTCTATTCCAGGTACGCAACAGAGAACAAGTGTCTTTTGCTTCTATTGCAGGTACGCAGCAGAGAACAAGTGTGTTTTCCTTCTGTTGCAGGTACCTAGCAGAGAACAAGTGTTTTTTGCTTCTGTTCCAGGTGCACAGCAGAGAACAAGTGTGTTTTGCATCTATTGCAGGTACGCAGCAGAGAACAAGTCCGTTTTGCGTCTGTTGCAGGTACGCAGCAGAGAACAAGCGTGTTTTACTTCCATTCCAGGTACCCAGTAGAGAACAAGCGTGTTTTGCTTCTATTCCTGGTGCGCAGCAGAGACCAAGTATGTTTTGTTTCTATTCCAGGAACGCAGCAGACAACAAGCGTGTTTTGCTTCTACTCCAGGTATGCAGCAGAGAACAAAATGTGTTTTGTCTTCTATTCCAGGTACCCATCAGAGAACAAGTGTGTTTTGCTTCTGCTCCAGGTAAGCAGCAGAGAAGAAGCGTGTTTTGCTTCTATTCCAGGTAACCAGCAGAGAACAAGTGTATACCAGGTACACAGCAGAGAACAAGTGTATTTTGCTTCTATTCCAGGTATGCAGCAGAGAACAAATATGTTTTGCTTCTGTTCCAGGTATGCAGCAGAGAACAAGTGTGTTTTGTTTCTATTCCAGGTACGGAGCCGAGAACAAGTGTGTTTTGCTTCTATTCCAGATACGCAGCAGAGAACAAAATGTGTTTGGTCTTCTATTCCAGGTACGCAGCAGAGAACAAGTGTGTTTTGCTTGTGTTCCACGTACCCAGCAGAGAACAACTGTGTTTTGCTTCTATTCCAGGCACGCAGCAGAGAATAAGTGTGTTTTCTTTCTATTCCAGGTACGCAGCAGAGAAGAAGGGTGTTATGCTTCTATTCCAGGTACGCAGCAGAGAACAAAATGTGTTTTGTCATTATTCCAGATACGCAGCAGAGAACAAGTGTGTTTTCCTTCTATTCCAGGTACACTGCAGAGAACAAATGTGTTTTGCTTCTATTCCAGGAACGCAGCAGAGAACAAGTGTGTTTTGCTTCTATTCAATGTACCCAGCAGAGAAGAAGTGTGTTTTGCTTCTATTCCAGGTACGCAGCAGAAATGAAGTGTGTTTTGTTTTTATTCAAGGTACGCAGCAGAGCACAAGTGTGTTTTGTTTCTATTCCAGGTACGCAGCAGAGAACAAAATGTGTTTTGTCATCTATTCCAGGGACCCATCAGAGAACAAGTGTGTTTTGCTTCTATTCCAGGTACACAGAACAAGTGTGTTTTGCTTCTATTCCAGTAACGCAGCAAAGAACAAGTGTGTTTTGCTTCTATTCCAGGTACGCAGCAGAGAACAACTGTGTTTTGCTTCTAGTCAAGGTACCCAGCAGATAAGAAGTGTGTTTTGCTTCTATTCCAGGTACGCAGCAGAGAGCAAGCGTCTTTTCTTTATATTCCAGGTACGCAGCAGAGAGCAAGTTTGTTTTTCTTCTTTTCCAGGTACGCAGCAGAGAAGCGTGTTTTGCTTCTTGCAGAGAGCAAGCGTGTTTTCCTTCTATTACAGACACGCAGTAGTTTTCTTCTTTTCCAGGTACGCAGCAGAGAACAAATGTGTTTTGCTTCTAGTCAAGGTACCCAGTAGAGAACAAGTGTGTTTAGCTTTTATTCCAGGTACCCAGCAGAGAACAAGCATGTTTTCCTTCTATAGGTACCCATCAGAGAACAAGTGTTTTGCTTCTATACAGGTACGCAGCAGAGAACAAATGTGTTTTGCTTTTATTGCAGGTACGCAGCAGAGAAGTGTTTTTTCCTTCTATTGCAGGTACACAGAAGAGAGCAAGCGTGTTTTGCTTCTATTCCAGGTACCCAGCAGAGAACAAGTGTGTCGTTTTTTCTATTCCAGGTACGCAGCAGAGAACAAGTGTGTTTTACTTCTATTCCAGGTACGCAGCAGATAACAAGTGTGTTTTGCTTCTATTTCAGATACGCAGCAGACAACAAGTGCGTTGTTTCTATTCCAGGTACGCAGCAGAGACCAAGTGTGTTTTTCTTCTATTCCAGGTATGCAGTAGAGAACAAGTGTGTTTGCTTCCATTCCAGGTACCCAGCAGAGAACAAGTGTGTTTGAATTCTGTTCCAGGAACCCAGCACAGAACAAGCGTGTTTTACTTCTATTCAAGGTACCAGGAGAGAACAACCGTGTTTGCTTCTATAGGTATGCAGCAGAGAACAAGTGTTTTCCTTCTATTCCAGGTACACGGCAGAAAACAACTGTGTTTTGCTTCTATTGCAGGTGCACAGCAGAGAACAAGTATGTTTTGCTTCTATTCCAGGTACGCAGCAGAGAAAAGTGTCTTTTGCTTCTATTGCAGGTACACAGCAGAGAGCAAGTGTGTTTTGCTTCTATTCCAGGTACCCAGCGGAAAAGACGTGTGTTGTGTTTATTCCAGGTACGCAGCAGGGAAGTGTGTTTTCTTTCTTTTCCAGGTACGCAACAGAGAACAAGTGTCGTTTGCTTCTATTCCAGGTACCAAGTAGAGAACAAGTGTGTATTGCTTCTATTCCAGGTACGCAGCAAAGAGCAAGTGTGTTTTACTTCTATTCCAGGTCTGCAGTAGTGAACAAGTGTGTTTTGCTAATATTCCAGGTTCGCAGCAGAGAACAAGTGTATTTTGCTTCTGTTCCAGGTACGCAGCAGAGAACAAGCATGTTCTGGTTCTATTCCAGGTAACCAGCCGAGAACAAGTGTATTCCAGGTACCCAGCAGAGAACAGGTGTGGTTTGCTTGTCTTCCAGGTACGCAGCAGAGAACAAGTGTGTTTTGCTTCAATTGCAAGTAAGCAGCAGAAAACAAGTGTGTTTTGCTTGCTTCTATTGCAGGTACGCAGCAGAGAACAAATGTCCTTTGCTTCTATTGCAGGTACCTAGCAGAGAACAAGTGTCTTTTGCTTCTATTTCAGGTACGCAGCAGCGAACAAGTGTGTTTTGCTTCTAATGCAGGTATGCAGCAGAAAACAAATGTCGTCTACTTCTATTCCAGGTACGCAGCAAAGAAGTGTGTTTTGCTTCTATTCCAGGTACGCAGCAGAGAACGAGTGTGTTTTGCTTCTGTTCCAGGTACCAAACAGAGGAATGTCTTTTGCTTCCCTTCCAGGTACGCAGCAGAGAACAAGCGTATTTTGCTTTTATTCCAGGTACCCAGGAGAGAACAAGCGTGTTTTCCTTCTATCCCAGGTACCAGAGAACAAGTGTTTTGCTTCTATTCCAGGTATGCAGCAGATAACAAGTGTGTTTTGCTTCTATTCCAGGTACAGAGCACATACCAAGCGTGTTTTGCTTCTGTTCCAGGTACCCAGTTGAGAACAACCCTGTTTTGCTTCTATTCCACATACCCTGCAGAGACCGAGGATGTTTTGCTTCTATAGGTACGCAGCAGAGAACAAGTGTGGTTTGTTTCTAGTCCAGGTACGCAGCAGAGAACAAGTGTGTTTTGCTTCTATTCCAGTTGCGCAGCAGAGAACACGTGTGTTTTGCTTCTATTCCAGGTACGCAGCAGAGAACAAGTGTGTTTTGCTTCTATTCAAGATTCGCAGTAGAGAACAAATGTGTTTTGTTTCTGTTCCAGGTAACCAGCAGAGAACACGTGTATACCAGATACCCAGCAGAGAACATGTGTTTTGGTTCTATTCCAGGTTCCCAGCAGAGAACAGTTGTGTTTTGCTTCTATTCCAGGTACGCAGCAGAGAACAAGCGTGTTTTGTTTCTGTTCCAGGTAAGCAGCAGAGAACAAGTGTATACCAGATACCCAGCAGAGAACAAGTGTTTTGGTTCTATTCCAGGTAAGCACACAGAGAACAAATGTGTTTTGCTTCTGTTCTAGGTATGGAGCAGAGACCAAGTGTGTTTTGCTTGTATTCCAGGTACGCAGCAGCGAACAAGTGTGTTTTGCTTGTGTTCCAGGTACCCAGCACAGAACAACAGTGATTTTTTTCTATTCCAGGTATGCAGCAGAAAACAAGTGTTTTTCTTTCATTCCAGGTACCCAGCAAAGAACAAGTATGTTTTACTTATATTCCAGGCATGCAGCAGGAACAAGTGTTTTGCTTCTATAGGGAAGCAGGAACACTGTGTTTTGCTTCTAGTTACAGGTACGCAGCACAGAACAAGTGTTTTTGTTCTATTCCCAGGTAAGCAGCAGAGAACAAGTGTATTTCCATGGTACCAGCAGAGAACAAGTGTGTTTGCTGCTATTCAGGTACGCAGCAGAGAACAAGTGTGTTTTGCTTCTACTCAGGTAGCAGCAGAGAACAAGTGTTTTTTGCTTCTATTCAGGTACCAGCAAGAACAAGTGTGTTTTGCTTGTATTCAGGTACCAGCAGAGAACAAGTGGTTTTGCTTATATTCCAGGTACGCAGCAGAGAACAAGTGTGTTTTGCTTTATTCAGGTACCAGCAAAGAACAAGTGTTATTATCCAGGTACCACACAGAACAAGCGATTTTGCTTCTATTCCAGAACAGCAGAGAACAGTGTTTTTGCTTTCTATTCCAGGTACCAACAGAGAACAAGTGTGTTTTGCTTCTATTGCAGGTACGCAGCAGAGAACATATTGTTTGCTTCTTATTCAGATACGCAGCAGAAACAAGCGTGTTTTTGCTTCTATTCCAGGTACGCAGAGAACAAGTTGTGTTTGCTTCTATTCCAGGTACGCAGCAGAAACAAGTGTTGTTTCCTTCTATTCCAGGTACGACACAGAGAACAATGTGTTTGCGTCTATTCCAGGTAGCAGAGAACAGTGTTTTGTTTCAGGTACGCAGCAGAGAACAAGTGTGTTTTGCTTCTATTTCAGGTACCTAGCAGAGAACAAGGTTTTGCTTCTATAGGTACGCAGCAGAGAACAACGTGTTTTGCTTCTATTCCAGGTACGCAGCAGAGAACAAGTGTGTTTTGCTTCTATTGCAGGTACGCAGCAGAGACAAGTGTGTTTTGCTTCTATTCAGATACGCAGCAAAGAACAAGTGTTTTTGTTCTATTCCAGGTACGCAGCAGAGAACAAGTGTGGTTTGCTTCTATTCCAGGTACGCAGCAAAGAACAAATGTGTTTGCTTCTATTCCAGGTACGCAGCAGAGAACAAGTGTGTTTTGCTTCATGTCCAGTATCCAGCAGAGAACAAGTGTGTTTTGTTCTATTCCAGGTACGCAGCAGAGAAAAGTGTGTTTTGCTTCTATTCAGGTACCAGCAGAGAACAAGGTGTTTTTGTTCATGTGGCAGGTACGCAGCAGAGAACAAGTGTGTTTTGTTCCATTCCAGGTACGCATCAGAGAACAAGTGTGTTTTCTTCTATTCAGTACACAGAGCAAGTGTGTTTTTGCTTCTATTCCAGTAACGCAGCAAGAACAAGTGTGTTTTGCTTCTATTCCAGGTACGCAGCAGAAAAAGTGTGTTTTGCTTCTAGTCAAGGTACCCAGCAGATAAGAAGTGTGTTTTGCTTCTATTCAGGTACGCAGCAGAGAGCAAGCGTTATTCTTCTATTCCAGGTACGCAGCAGAAGCAAGTTTGTTTTTCTTCTTTTCCAGGTACGCAGCAGAGAAGTGTGTTTTGCCTTCTGCAGAGAGCAAGCGTGTTTTCCTTCTATTACAGATACGCAGCAGTTTTCTTCTTTCCAGGTACGCAGCAGTGTTTTGCTTCTAGTCAGGTTACCAGCAGAGAACAAGTGTGTTTAGCTTTTATTCCAGGTACCCAGCAGAGAACAAGATGTTTTCCTTCTATAGGTACCATCAGAGAACAAGTGTTTTGCTTCTTTACAGGTACGCAGCAGAGAACAAATGTGTTTTGCTTTATGCAGGTACCAGAAGAGAAGTGTTTTTTCCTTCTATTGCAGGTACACGAAGAGAGCAAGCGTGTATTCTACTTCTATTCCAGGTACCCAGCAGAGAACAAGTTGTTGTTTTTTTCTATTCCAGGTACGCAGCAGAGAACAAGTGTGTTTTGCTTCTATTCCAGGTACGCAGCAAGTACAGTGTGTTTTGCTTCTATTCAGATACGCAGCAGACAACGAAGTGCGTTGCTTCTATTCCAGGTACGCAGCAGAGACCAAGTGTGTTTTTCTTCTATTCCAGGTACATAGCAGTGTAAGGAAGAAACAAGTGTGTTTTGCTTGCACATTTTTCCAGGTACCCAGCAGAGAACCAAGTAGAGTGTTCTTACTTCTGTTCCAGGTACCCAGGCAGGACATGAACAAGAGACAAGTGTTTTTGCTTCTATTCAGGTACCAGAGAAGATGTTTTGCTTCTATCAGACCGAGAAAACGTGGTTGCTTTCCAGGTACGCAGCAGAGAAGTGGTTTATTTCTATTCAGGTACAGAGAGAACAAGTGGTTGCTCTTTCAGGACCACAGGAACAAGTGGTTTATGCTGTTCCAGCCAGCACAGACAGCGTGTTACTTCTATTCAGGTCCAGAAGAACAACCGTGTTTTGCTTCTATATATGCAGCAGAACAAGTGTTTTCTGCTATTCCAGGTACACGGTAGAAAACAACTGTGTTTGCTTCTATTGCAGGTGCACAGCAGAGACAAGTATGTTTTGTTCTATCAGGTACGCAGCAGAGAAAAGTGTCTTTTGCTTCTATTGCAGGTACACAGCAGAGAGCAAGTGTGTTTTGCTTCTATTCCAGGTACCCAGCAGAAAAGACGTGTGTTGTGTTTATTCCAGGTACGCAGCAGGGAATGTGTTTTCTTTCTATTCCAGGTACGCAGCAGAGAACAAGTGTCGTTTGCTTCTATTCCAGGTACCAAGCAGAGAACAAGTGTGTATTGCTTCTATTCCAGGTACGCAGCAAAGAGCAAGTGTGTTTTACTTCTATTCCAGGTCTGCAGTAGTGAACAAGTGTGTTTTGCTTCTATTCCAGGTTCGCAGCAGAGAACAAGTGTTTTGCTTCTGTTCCAGGTACGCAGCAGAGAACAAGCATGTTCTGGTTCTATTCCAGGTAACCAGCCGAGAACAAGTGTATTCCAGGTACCCAGCAGAGAACAGGTGTGGTTTGCTTGTCTTCCAGGTACGCAGCAGAGAACAAGTGTGTTTTGCTTCAATTGCAGGTAAGCAGCAGAGAACAAGTGTGTTTTGCTTCTATTGCAGGTACCTAGCACAGAACAAATGTCCTTTGCTTCTATTGCAGGTACCTAGCAGAGAACAAGTGTCTTTTGCTTCTATTGCAGGTACGCAGCAGCGAACAAGTGTGTTTTGCTTCTAATGCAGGTATGCAGCAGAAAACAAAAGTCTGTTACTTCTATTCCAGGTACGCAGCAAAGAAGTGTGTTTTGCTTCTATTCCAGGTACGCAGCAGAGAACGAGTGTGTTTTGCTTCTGTTCCAGGTACCAAGCAGAGAAGGAGTGTGTTTTGCTTTCCTTCCAGGTACGCAGCAGAGAACAAGCGTGTTTTGCTTTTATTCCAGATACCCAGCAGAGAACAAGCGTGTTTTCCTTCTATCCCAGGTACCAGAGAACAAGTGTTTTGCTTCTATTCCAGGTATGCAGCAGAAACAAGTGTGTTGTGCTTCTATTCCAGGTACAGAGCACATACCAAGCGTGTTTTGCTTCTATTCCAGGTACCCAGTAGAGAACAACCGCGTTTTGCTTCTATTCCACGTACCCTGCAGAGACCAAGCATGTTTTGCTTCTATAGGTACGCAGCAGAGAACAACTGTGTTTTGCTTCTATTCCAGGCACGCAGCAGAGAACAAGTGTGTTTTGTTTCTATTCCAGGTACGCAGCAGAGAAGAAGGGTGTTTTGCTTCTATTCCAGGTACGCAGCAGAGAACAAATGTGTTTTGTCATTATTCCAGATACGCAGCAGAGAACAAGTGTGTTTTCCTTCTATTCCAGGTACACAGCAGAGAACAATGTGTTTTGCTTCTATTCCAGGAACGCAGCAGAGAACAAGTGTGTTTTGCTTCTATTCCAGGTACCAGCAGAGAAGAAGTGTGTTTTGCTTCTATTCCAGGTACGCAGCAGAAAAGAGTGTGTTTTGTTTTTATTCAAGGTACGCGCAGAGAGCACAAGGGTGTTTTGTTTCTATTCCAGGTACGCAGCAGAGAACAAAATGTGTTTTGTCATCTATTCCAGGACCATCAGAGAACAAGTGTGTTTTGCTTCTATTCCAGGTACACAGAACAAGTGTGTTTTGCTTCTATTCCAGTAACGCAGCAAAGAACAAGTGTGTTTTGCTTCTAAGTCAAGGTACCCAGCAGATAAGAAGTGTGTTTTGCTTCTAGTCAAGGTACCCAGCAGATAAGAAGTGTGTTTTGCTTCTATTCCAGGTACGCAGCAGAGAGCAAGCGTCTATTCTTTCTATTCCAGGTACGCAGCAGAGAGCAAGTTTGTTTTTCTTCTTTTCCAGGTACGCAGCAGAGAAGTGTGTTTTGCTTCTTGCAGAGAGCAAGCGTGTTTTCCTTTTATTACAGATACGCAGCAGTTTTCTTCTTTTCCAGGTACGCAGCAGTGTTTTGCTCTAGTCAAGGTACCCAGCAGAGAACAAGTGTGTTTAGCTTTATTCCAGGTACCCAGCAGAGAACAAGCATGTTTTCCTTCTATAGGTACCCATCAGAGAACAAGTGTTTTGCTTCTTTACAGGTACGCAGCAGAGAACAAATGTGTTTTGCTTTTATTGCAGGTACGCAGAAGAGAAGTGTTTTTTTCCTTCTATTGCAGGTACACAGAAGAGAGCAAGCGTGTTTTACTTCTATTCCAGGTACCCAGCAGAGAACAAGTGTGTTGTTTTTTTCTATTCCAGGTACGCAGCAGAGAACAAGTGTGTTTTGCTTCTATTCCAGGTACGCAGCGGATAACAAGTGTGTTTTGCTTCTAGTTCAGATACGCAGCAGACAAGAAGTGCGTTGCTTCTATTCCAGGTACGCAGCAGAGACCAAGTGTGTTTTTCTTCTATTCCAGGTATGCAGTAGAGAACAGGTGTGTTTTGCTTCCATTCCAGGTACCCAGCAGAAAACAAGTGTATTTTACTTCTGTTCCAGGAACCCAGCACAGAACAAGCGTGTTTTACTTCTATTCACGGTACCCAGGAGAGAACAACCGTGTTTTGCTTCTATAGATATGCAGCAGAGAACAAGTGTTTTCCTGCTATTCCAGGTACACGGCAGAAAACAACTGTGTTTTGCTTCTATTGCAGGTGCACAGCAGAGAACAAGTATGTTTTGCTTCTATTCCAGGTACGCAGCAGAGAAAAGTGTCTTTTGCTTCTATTGCAGGTACACAGCAGAGAGCAAGTGTGTTTTGCTTCTATTCCAGGTACCCAGCAGAAAAGACGTGTGTTGTGTTTATTCCAGGTACGCAGCAGGGAAGTGTGTTTTCTTTCTATTCCAGGTACGCAGCAGAGAACAAGTGTCGTTTGCTTCTATTCCAGGTACCAAGCAGAGAACAAGTGTGTATTGCTTCTATTCCAGGTACGCAGCAAAGAGCAAGTGTGTTTTACTTCTATTCCAGGTCTGCAGTAGTGAACAAGTGTGTTTTGCTAATATTCCAGGTTCGCAGCAGAGAACAAGTGTGTTTTGCTTCTGTTCCAGGTACGCAGCAGAGAACAAGCATGTTCTGGTTCTGTCCCAGGTAACCAGCCGAGAACAAGTGTATTCCAGGTACCCAGCAGAGAACAAGTGTGGTTTGCTTGTCTTCCAGGTACGCAGCAGAGAACAAGTGTGTTTTGCTTCAATTGCAGGTAAGCAGCAAAAAACAAGTGTGTTTTCCTTCTATTGCAGGTACCTAGCACAGAACAAATGTCCTTTGCTTCTATTGCAGGTACCTAGCAGAGAACAAGTGTCTTTTGCTTCTATTGCAGGTACGCAGCAGCGAACAGGTGTGTTTTGCTTCTAATGCAGGTATGCAGCAGAAAACAAATGTCGTCTACTTCTATTCCAGGTACGCAGCAAAGAAGTGTGTTTTGCTTCTATTCCAGGTACGCAGCAGAGAACAAGTGTGTTTTGCTTCTGTTCCAGGTACCAAGCAGAGAAGGAGTGTGTTTTGCTTCCCTTCCAGGTACGCAGCAGAGAACAAGCGTGTTTTGCTTTTATTCCAGATACCCAGCAGAGAACAAGCGTGTTTTCCTTCTATCCCAGGTACCAGAGAACAAGTGTTTTGCTTCTGTTCCAGGTATGCAGCAGATAACAAGCGTGGTTTGCTTCTATTCCAGGTACAGACCACATACCAAGCGTGTTTTGCTTCTATCCCAGGTACCCAGTTGAGAACAACCGTGTTTTGCTTCTATTCCACGTACCCTGCAGAGACCAAGCATGTTTTGCTTCTATAGGTACGCAGCAGAGAACAAGTGTGGTTTGTTTCTAGTCCAGGTACGCAGCAGAGAACAAGTGTGTTTTGCTTCTATTCCAGTTGCGCAGCAGAGAACACGTGTGTTTTGCTTCTATTCCAGTTGCGCAGCAGAGAACGTGTGTTTTGCTTCTATTCCAGATTCGCAGTAGAGAACAAATGTGTTTTGTTTCTGTTCCAGGTAACCAGCAGAGAACAAGTGTATACCAGATACCCAGCAGAGAACATGTGTTTTGGTTCTATTCCAGGTTCCCAGCAGAGAACAGTTGTGTTTTGCTTCTATTCCAGGTACGCAGCAGAGAACAAGCGTGTTTTGTTTCTGTTCCAGGTAAGCAGCATAGAACAAGTGTATACCAGATACCCAGCAGAGAACATGTGTTTTGGTTCTATTCCAGGTTCCCATCAGAGAACAATTGTGTTTTGCTTCTATTCCAGATACGCAGCAGCGAACAAGCGTGTTTAGTTTCTGTTCCAGGTAACCAGCAGAGAACAAGTGTATACCAGATACCCAGCAGAGAGCATGTGTTTTTGTTCTGTTCCAGGTACGCACATAGAGAACAAATGTGTTTTGCTTCTATTCTAGGTATGCAGCAGAGACCAAGTGTGTTTTGCTTGTATTCCAGGTACGCAGCAGCGAACAAGTGTGTTTTGCTTGTGTTCCAGGTACCCAGCACAGAACAACAGTGATTTTTTTCTATTCCAGGTATGCAGCAGAAAACAAGTGTGTTTTTCTTTCATTCCAGGTACCCAGCAGAGAACAAGTATGTTTTGCTTATATTCCAGGCATGCAGCAGAGAACAAGTGTTTTGCTTCTATAGGTAAGCAGCGGAGAACACGTGTTTTGCTTCTAGTACAGGTACGCAGCACAGAACAAGTGTGTTTTGCTTCTATTGCAGGTATGCAGCAGAGAACAAGTGTATTTTTGCTTCTATTTCAGGTACGCAGCAGATAACAAGTGTGTCTAACTGCTATTGCAGGTACGCAGCAGAGAACAAGTATGTTTTGTTTCTATTCCAGGTACCCAGCAAAGAACAAGTGTTTTTTCCTTCTATTCGAGGTACACAGCAGAGAACAAGTGTGTTTTGCTTGTATTACAGGTTCCCAGCAGAGAAGAAGCGTAATTTACTTGTATTCCAGGTAACTAGAAGAGAACAAGTGTATTCCAGGTACCCATCACAGAACAAGTGTATTTTGCTTCTATTCCAGATACAGCAGAGAACAAGTGTCTTTTCTTTCTATTTCAGTTACCCAACAGAGAACAAGTGTGTTTTGCTTCTATTGCAGGTACTCAGCAGAGAACAAATATGTTTTGCTTCTATTCTAGATACGCAGCAAAGAACACGTGTCTTTTGCTTCTATTCCAGGTACGCAGTGGAGAACAAGTGTGTTTTGCTTCTATTCCGGGTACGCAGCAGAGAACAAGTGTGTTTTCCTTCTATTCCAGGTATGCAGCAAAGAACAAATGTGTTCTGCTTCTATTCCAGGTACGCACCAGAGAACAATTGTGTATTGTATCTAGTCCATGTATGTAGCAGAGAACAAGTGTTTTGTTTCTATAGGTACGCAGCAGAGAAAAGTGTGTTTTTCTTCTATTCCAGGTACCCAGCAGAGAACAAGGGTTTTGCTTCTGTTGGAGGTACGCAGCAGAGAACAAGTTTGTTTTGCTTCCATTCCAGGTACGCAGCACAGAACAAGTGTGTTTTGCTTCTATTGCAGATACGCAGCACAGAACAAGTGTGTTTTGCTTCTATTGCAGATACGCAGCACAGAACAAGTTTCTATTGCTTCTATTCCAGGTACACAGCAGAAAAGAAGTGTGGTTTGCTTCTGTTCCAGGTACGCAGCAAAGAACAAGTGTGTTTTGCTTCTATTGCAGGTACGCAGCAGAGAACAAGTGTGTTTTACTTCCATTCCAGGTTCCAAGCAGAGAATAAGTGTGTTTTGCTTCTATTCCAGGTACCCAGCAGAGAACAAGCATGTTTTCCTTCTATAGGTATCCAGGAGAGAACGAGTGTTTTGCTTCTATTCCAGGTACGCAGCAGAGAACAAGTGTGTTTTGTTTCCATTTTAGTTACGCTGCAGAGAACAAGTGTGCTTTACTTCTATTTCAGGTACTTCGCAGAAAAGAATTGTGTTTTTCCTCTATTCCAAGTACGCTGCAGAGAACAAGTGTGTTTTGCTTCTATTCCAGGCACGCAGTAGAAAACAAATGTATTTTGCTTCTATTCCAGGTTCCCATCAGAGTACAAGTGTGTTTTGCTTCTATTCCAGGTACCAGCAAAGCACGAGAGCGTTTTGTTTCTATTCCAGGTACCCAGCATAGAACAAAATTGCTTCTACTCCAGGTACGAAGCAGAGAACAACTGTGTTTTGCTTCTATTGCAGGTACGCAGTAGAGAACAAGTGTGTTTTGTTTCCATTCCAGGTACGCAGAACAGAACAAGTGTGTTTTGCGTCTATTTCAGATACGCAGCACAGAACGTGTGTTTTGCTTCTATTCCAGGTACGCAGCAAAGAACAAATGTGTTTTGCTTCTATTCCAGGTACGCAGCAGAGAACAAGTGTGTTTTGCTTCTATTGCACGTATGCAGGAGAGAACAACTGTTTTGCTTCTATGGCTTGTGCGCAACAGAGCACAAGTGTGTTTTGCTTTTATCCCAGGTTCCAAACAGAGAACAAGCATGTTTTCCTTCTATAGGAACGCAGCAGAGAACAAGTGTTTTGCTTCTATTCCGGGAATGCAGCAGAGAACAAGTGTGTTTTGCTTCTATTCCAGGTACGCAGTAGAAAACAAGTGTGTTTTGCTTCTATTCCATGTTCCCATCAGAGAACTAGTGTGTTCTGCTTCTATTCCAGGTACGCAGTAGAAAACAAGTTGTTTTTTCTTCTATTCCAGGTTCCCAGCAGAGAACAAGAGCGTTTTGTTTCTATTCCAGGTAACCAGCAGAGAACACGTGTATTCCAGGTACCCAGCAGAGAGCAAGTCTGTTTGCTTCTATTCCAGGTACCCAACAGAGAACAAAATTGCTTTTACTCCAGGTACGAAGCAGAGAACAAGGGTTTTGCTTCTATTGCGGGTACGCAGCAGAGAACAAGTTTGTTTTGCTTCTATTCCATGTACGCAGCAAAGAACAAGTGTGTTTTTGCTTCTATTGCAGGTACGCAGCAGAGAAGAAGTGTGTTTTGTTTCTATTCCAGGTACGCAGTAGAGAAGAGTGTGTTTTGCTTCTATTCCAGGTACTTCGCGGAGACGAAGTGTGTTTATCTTCTGTTCCAGGTACGCTGCAGAGAACAAGTGCGTTTTGCTTCTATTCCAGGTACGCAGCAGAAAACAAGTGTTTTTGCTTCTATTCCAGGTTCCCATCAGAGAACAAGAGCGTTTTGAACAAGTGTGTTTTGCTTCTATTCCAGGTACCCAGCAGAGAACAAGAGCGTTTTGAACAAGTATGTTTTGCTTCTATTCCAGGTACCTAGCAGAGAACGTCTGTTTTGCTTCTATTCCAGGTACCCAACAGAGAACAAATGTTATGCTTCTATTCCAGGTATGCAGCAGAGAACAAGTGTGTTTTGCTTCTATTGCAGGTACGCAGCAGAGAAAAGGTCTTTTGCTTGTGTTCCAAGTACCCACCAGAGAAGAGGTATGTTTTGCTTCTATTCCAGGTGCACAGCAGAGAACAAGGGTGTTTTGCTTCTATTCCAGGTACACAGCAAAGAACAAGTGTGTTTTTCTTTTATTCCAGGTACCCAGCAGAAAACAAGTGTGGTTTGCTCCTTTTCCAGGTATCCAGCAGAGAACAAGTGTGTTTTGCTTCTATTCCAGGTACGCAGCAGATAACAAGTGTGCTTTGCTTCTATTCTAGGTACCCAGTAGAGAACAAGTGTTTTGCTTCTATTGCAGGTACCCAGCAGAGAACAAGTGTGTTTTGCTTCTATTCCAGGTACGCAGCAGATAACGAGTGTGCTTTGCTTCTATTGCAGGTACGCAGTAGAAAACGAGTGTGTTTAACTTCTATTGCAGTTACGCAGCAGAGAAGAAGTGTGTTTTGCTTCTATTCAAGGTACGCAGCAGAAAACAAGTGTGTTTCGCTTCTATCCAAGATACGCAGCAGAGAACAATTGTGTTTTACTTCTATTCCAGGAATCCAGCCGAGAGCAAGTGTGTTTTGCTTCTGTTCCAGGTACCCAGTAGAGAACAACCATGTTTTGCTTCTATTCCAGGCACCCAACAGAGAACAACCATGTTTTGCTTCATTCCAGGCACCCAGCAGAGAACAACCATGTTTTGCTTCTATTCCAGGTAGCCAGCAGAGAACAAGTGTGTTTTGTGTCTATTCCAGATACCCAGCAGAGAACAACTGTGTTTTGCTTCTATTCCAGGTACCTAGCAGAGAACAACTGTGTTTTGCTTCTATTCCAGGTACAAAGCAGAGAACAAGTGTGTTTTGTGTCTATTCCAGATACCCAACAGAGAACAACTGTGTTTTGCTTTTATTCCAGGACCCAGCAGAGAACAACCGTGTTTTGCTTTATTCCAGGTACCCAGCAGAAAACAGCGTGTTTTGCTTTATTCCAGGTACGCAGCAGACAGCAACCGTGTTTTGCTTTGTTCCAGGTACCCAGCAGAGATCAAGTGTATTTTCCTTCTATTCCAAATACCCAGCAGAGATCAAATGTGTTTTGCATTTATTCCAGGTTCCTATCAGAGAACTAGTGTGTTTTGCTTCTATTCCAGGTACGCAGTAGAAAACAAGTGTGTTTTGCTTCTATTCCAGGTTCCCAGCAGAGAACAAGAGCGTTTTGTTTCTATTCCAGGTAACCAGCAGAGAACATGTGTATTCCAGGTACCCAGCAGAGAGCAAGTCTGTTTTGCTTCTATTCCAGGTACCCAACAGAGAACAAAATTGCTTTTACTCCAGGTACGAAGCAGAGAACAAGGGTTTTGCTTCTATTGCAGGTACGCAGCACAGAACAAGTTTGTTTTGCTTCTATTCCAGGTACGCAGCAAAGAACAACTGTGTTTTGCTTCTATTGCAGGTACGCAGCAGAGAAGTGTGTTTTGCTTCTATTGCAGGTACGCAGCAGAGAACAAGTGTGTTCTGCTTCTATGGCAGGTGCGCAGCAGAGCACAAGTGTGTTTTGCTGCTTTTCCAGGTTCCCAGCAGAGAACAAGCATGTTTTTCTTCTATAGGTACGCATCAGAGAGGAAGTGTTTTGCTTCTATTCCAGGAACGCAGCAGAGAAGAAGTGTGTTTGGCTTGTATTGCAGGTTCCCAGCAGAGAAGAAGTGTGTTTTGCTTCTAGTGCAGGTACGCAGCAGAGAACAAGTGTGTTTTGCTTCTTTTCCAGGTACGCAGCAGAGAACAAGTGTGTTTTGCTTCTATTCCAGGTACTTCGCAGAGACGAAGTGTGTTTATCTTCTGTTCCAGGTACGCAGCAGAGAAGAGTGTGTTTTGCTTCTATTCCAGGTACTTCGCAGAGACGAAGTGTGTTTATCTTCTATTCCAGGTACGCTGCAGAGAACAAGTGTTTTTGCTTCTATTCCAGGTACGCAGCAGAAAACAAGTGTGTTTTTGCTTCTATTCCAGGTTCCCATCAGAGAACTAGTGTGTTTTGCTTCTATTCCGAGGTACCCAGCAGAGAACAAGAGCGTTTTGAACAAGTGTGTTTTGCTTCTATTCCAGGTACCCAGAAGAGAACAAGTCTGTTTTGCTTCTATTCCAGGTACCCAACAGAGAACAAATGTTTTGCTTCTATTGCAGGTTCCCAGTAGAGAAAAGTGTCTTTTGCTTGTGTTCCAAGTACCCACCAGAGAAGAGGTGTGTTTTGCTTCTATTCCAGGTGCACAGCAGAGAACAAGGGTGGTTTGCTCCTTTTCCAGGTATCCAGCAGAGAAAAAGTGTTTTGCTTTATTCCAGGTACGCAGCAGATAACAAGTGTGCTTTGCTTCTATTCCAGGTACCCAGTAGAGAACAAGTGTTTTGCTATTATTGCAGGTACCCAGAAGAGAACAAGTGTGTTTTGCTTCTATTCCAGGTACCCAGCAGAGAACAAGTATTTTGCTTCTATTCCAGGTACCCAGCAGAGAACAAGTGTGTTTTCCTTCTATTCCAGGTACACAGCAGAGAAGAAGTGTGTTTTGCTTCTATTCCATGTACGCCGCAGTGAACAAGTGTGGTTTGCTTCTATTCCAGGTACGCAGCAGAGAGCAAGTATGTTTTCTTCTATTCCAGGTACCCAGCAGAGAACAAGTGTTGTTTCTTCTATTCCAGGTACCAGCAGAGAAAAGTGTGTTTTGCTTCTATTCCATGTAGCCGCAGTGAATAAGTGTGTTTGCTTCTATTCCAGGTACGCAGCAGAGAGCAAGTATGTTTACTTCTATTCCAGTGTACCCAGCAGAGAACATTTTTGATGTCTTTATCCAGGTATCCAGCAGAGAACAAGTGTTTTGATTTTATTACCGGTACCTAGCAGAGAATAAGTGTGTTTTGCTTCTATTCCAGGTGCCGAGCAGAGAACAAGTGTGTTCAGCTTTTATTCCAGGTACGTAGCATCTTCAAAATCAGATGGCCAGGGGAAATCAACAATGAAGATCTATAGAAGCAAGCAGGACAGGAACCAGTGTCCAAGCATATTCCGCAGAGGAAGGGGGGGCTGGATTGGACACACTCTCAGGAAGCCAGCATCCAGCACCACACTCCAAGCCCTGACATGGAACCCACAGGGGAAAAGGAAGAGAGGCCGACCTTGCAGCAGCTGGAGGCGAGACACTGAGGCAGGGGACCAACTGGACAGGCATTCAGCGAGCAGCCCAGAACCGAGTGCGATGGCGGAGTGTTGTCGATGGCCTATGCTCACCCTTGAGTTATGGGCCTAAGTAAGTAAGTAACCCAGCAGAGAACAAGTCTGTTTTGCTTTTATTGCAGGTACCCAGCAGAGGACAACCGTGTTTTGCTTTTATTCCAGGCACCCAGCAAAGGACAAGTGTGTATTGCTTCTATTCCAGGTACCCAGCAGAGAACCAGTGTGTTTTGCTTCTATTCTAGGTACGCGGCAGAGAACAAGTGTGTTTTGCTTTTATTCCAGGTACCCAGCAGAGAACGTGTGTTTTGCTTTTATTCCAGGTACCCAGCAGAGAACAACCATCTTTTGCTTTATTCCAGGTACCCAGCATCTTCAAAATCATACGGTTAGAGAAGATCAACAATGAAGATCTGTGGAAGCAAACAGGACAGGAACCAGTGGCCAAGCAGATCTATGAATAAATCCTTTATGAAATATGTTCATGAAGAATGTCTGCATGAGTGTCACATTTCTCTCTCTCTCTCTCTCTCTCTCTCTCTCTCTCTCTCTCTCTGTGCTAAAAAAACACCAATAAGTGAAGAAAGGAATGGATGAGGCCTATGAAATGAAAAAAGATATATGAAACGAATGAGAAAAAAGGGAATTAAGTAAAAAACAAAAACCACCACCGAAAAAGTTGTCATTTAAACATCTTGTGTGATTCTCTCTCTCTCTCTCTCTCTCTCTCTCTCTCCTCTCTCTCTCTCTCTCTCTCTCTCCTCTCTCTGTTAGTGCATTAGGTATACTTTCGGAAGAGAAGGCCAGTTTGGCCGTTAGTATGGATGACACGTTACACATAGCATGCACCCTGCGTGAGAACTGGAAAGAATGAAGGAAGTAAGGAAATTGAGTGAACGATGTTGGACGATATTGACTGGATGATACGGGAAACGACTGAATGAAGCGCCAGCTGGCAGCTCTTCAGTCGGCACTACCCAGGTAGGCAGCCCGTTGTGTAAACGAGTGTGGGTTGTAAAGCGCTTAGAGCTTGGTCTCTAGCCGAGAATAGGCGCTATATAAGTAATCATCATCATCATTATATAGTGGAGGGGGGTGGGGGGGGCAATGTAACAGATTGGGATTCCCGTTGGTTTTGCATGTTGATTTTTTGCAACTATTATGAATGTGTTCTTAGCACTGCCAGGAAGTGGAAAAATGTTGTCGCCATTTTTTCCATGGACCTTCAGTAAACTTGACACAGCGTCAAAGCTAAAAGGTCATTTTTGGCCCAGCGTACTGTATTAATCACGCTTTGTTTCAGAGTATGGAGTGCCAGAATGTTAGATTGTGTTTTCTAGAGTGTTTCTGACAAACATTCAATCTGAACTAACAGAACTTCTGTTTATCCTGTTTATGATCATACAGCTAACTTCTTGTTGAACTTTGCAGCCACGACCCATCCAAACCACTATATGATACTGAGATCTCACTTTCTCCTCTTCAGGAAGATGCAATTATGATCCACATCAGCTAACTTTTGCATGATAGTTAAGGCCTTAGAAATAAAAAAAAATAAACATCTACATTCACCCTAAATTTCGTGTGTTGCAGATTGAAGTGCATGAGCCATTAGGAGCAGTCACACAAGATGGAGCCCAGTACCAGTAAGAAACCAAGACCAGAAACTGATTTCAGACTGTGTATTCAGTGTCAGGAACCTGGCACTGGTGTCCTAGTGTCTGAATCATCAGAGGAAGCCTACTCAAAGTTCTTCCAGTTTGTGCACGAAAGAGGACAGTATGGAGATGCTGATTATGCGCAGATCAGTGGGCGATTGCATGGGTACACTGCCTCCAATCTAAAAGATGTGAAAGCAAAGTGGCACAGAAAATGTTATGGATCTGCTTGTCACAGTGGTCACCTTGAGCGTGCCAAGTCACGATACCAGAAGGCCTGCCAAGAAGGAGAGAGTCAGCATGTACAGAAGAGGCGTGGACGGCCTTCTGCAGCCACTAGTGTATCAGACTGCTGAAAGTGAGACTTCACTTCACACGTTCAGCAACATCTTTCAATGTAAAGCAGTGTTTCTTCTGCCAAGAAGACAGGAAGGAGCCAGTTCATGAGGTGTGTACATTCAGTGCAGGGAAAGAACAGCAAAAGGCTGTTGATGAAAGCAAGAATCACACTTGGAAGGTGTGGCGGCAGGATGGCATTCCTCACCCTCAGCTACCACCAGCAACAACCTACGGGTGGAAGGAAGAGGGGGATAGGCTAGTACCAGCTCCAACAAGGGATACTCCAGCACCAGCCACAGTTACTCACTTCATCAAATGTGGCTGCAAGAAGACCAGTTGCACATCACACTGTTCCTGTCGGTCGCAGGACCTCAACTGCTCCGAGATGTGTTTAAGTGGAGCCGATGAGGAGGTGTTCAGTAATATCAACCATACACTCTTCAGAATTGAAGAGGATGAAGAAGAAGGAGATCCTTCCATCTAACTATGAACACAAACACTAAATGAACATTGAAGTTCTATCCTTCAGTAGCTGACCAGAACCAGTCAGATGGTGGACCGAAACAACTAAATAAAACAGATGTCAGCTCTATGTGATTATCACTGTATGTACAATTTAGAAGTCAAGAACAAAAAAAAAGTTTGAGTTGTTGAAAGGAGTGTTTTTTTTCTTAATGATTATATTACTTACTATAATATATTGGGTGTTTGCTTTGCGTACAGAATGTATTTTGGGGTAATATAATCAAATTATTTAGCACGATTTGGGCTGTAATTTGAAATTGAGAGAAAAGTATAAAGAAATTTTTTTTTTAATGGCGACATTATTTTTGGTAAGTTAAATCCTTCCAGAACACAGTCCAACCAGTGGCCAAAAATTAACATTTGAAACTAACGGAAAAACACTGCCCCCCCCCCCCCTCCCCAATAAGAATAATGGATTTATTGCATTCCATTTCTTGACAGCTTTAGAGTTGATAGTGAAGATAAGCCAGATGTTATATCACACTTAGTAGAAGTAAATAAGTCAAGCTGCTGTCCAATTTTTGCTATGGCCTGTCTTTGATACGCCATTGCAAATATTGCAGCGGTGTACCATGTTGTGAAGGGTGAATGATAGGTCCGTTTTTTTTTTCGATCTGCTTATGTGCACACAGTATCACCAGAAAGAGGACAAATGACAAACTAAACGGCAACGCATTCTGTACATTGTCTGTTTATGAAATATGTCCATTAGGAATGGATGATTGCTGTGTCTACATGAATCATACTTGGCTTTCTTTTTTGTTCAGTGTAGTGTTTTGTGTGTGTGTGTGTGTGTGTGTGGTGTGTGTGTGTGTGTGTGTGTGTGGTGTGTTCTTTTTGTTTGCTTTTTTAGTGTTTATAGCAACTAAAAGCAAAAAGCGGGTAAAGAATAAAATATCTGAAGTCCATGACAAAAACGAGATATATGACAAAACTGAGAAAAAGAAAACAAAGCAAGAAAAAAAAACTGAGAAAGGAAATGCTACCAAAAAAGGTCTCATTTGAGCACCTGTTTGTATGTCCTGTGAGTGTCGGATCCATGCATTCTTTTTGAAATTTTGCTTTTGTCCTCATGTCTTCATAGTATCTACATTTGTATTAGAAGGATGATTTGGTTTCTAGTGCCACTGACAATTTGTCTTTTATTTCTTGTCACCTTTGATACCAGATACTCTACTAATCTTTGTGCCACCATGCGAGTTATGCTACTGTCCAATCTTTGCAATGGCCTATCCTTGGTACGCCATTGCAAATATTACAGCAACATACTCTGTTGTAAAGAGTCTATAATAAGCATGTTTTCTTCATATCGATGTGTGCACTATATGTGTTTGTGTACATACCAGTCTCAGTGAACCTTGTTCTATTTGTTTGGTGTGAGTGGGATTGAAGACATGAATGTCTAAAACATCTCTGTTGATGTTTTGTGGGCTAGAAATGTGTGATCACGGCTTTCATTCTTTTCTTCTTTTTATCTTTCAGAACATGATGTCAATTTGCTCTTGATATAAACGATGAACGGTGTTACTCTCAAATATCTGCAAGGGTCTATCACTGATACGTCTTCGCAAATATTACAGTAAAACAAGATGCTGTTATTACTCCCGAGCAAACAGGTTGTTTTTGATTTGTCCATGTTTAGAAGTGCATGTCTGCAAATCAGCACGTGTAGACGTGTGTGTGTGCGCGTCGGTGTGTGTGTGTGTGTGTGTGTGTGTGTGTGTGTGTGTGTGTGTGTGTGTGTGTGTGTGTGTGTTTTTTTTGTTCTTCTTCAATTTAACGTCTTTTCACTAAATGTGATATTTGTGTGTGTGTGTGTGGTGTGTGTGTGTGTGTGTGTGTGTGTGTGCGCGCGCGCGTATTCGGTATGAATGAGACTTGTTCTTTTAGATGGATGGTTTGGTTACTAATCCTAATGACAATTTGTATTTTGTTATCCTTAATGCCAGATACTTTATTAATCTTTATGTCACTATATGAGCTATGCTGCTGTCTCATCTTTGAAATGGCCTATCCTTGGTACGCCATTGCAAATATTACAGCAACATACCCTGTTTGAAAAAGTCCATCATAAGCATGTTTTCGTCATATCAATGTGTACATTATATGTGCTAGTGTACGTGTCTGTGCAAACCTTCTTCTGTATGTGTGGTGTGAGTGGCATTGGTGACCGTTTTGTTATATGAATTGTATCAAATGTTGAAGAAATGGATTTCTAAAACATATGGTGATGTCCTGTGGGCTAGAAATGTGTGATCTGAACTAAGGTTTTTTTTTCCATTTCAATAACTGGTGTTAATTTGGTCTTTATTTCAAAGATGAATGGATTTACTGTCAAATATCTGCAAGGGCCTATCACTGACACGCCATTGCAAATATTACAGTAAAGCACCGTGCTGTGATTACTCCTTGACAAATAGGTTGTTTTTGCTTTGTGTGTGTTTCGACATTCATGTGTGCTTATGTGCATATGCAGAGGCGTGTGTGTGTGTGTGTGTGTGTGTGTGTGTGTGTGTGTGTGTGTGTGTGTGTGTTCGGTATGAATGAGACTATCCTTAATGCCAGATACTGGTCTGAACTATGTACCACTGTATGAGTTATGCCTTTCCTTGGTAGGCCATTGGAAATATTAGAGCAATATACCCTGTCGTAAACAGTCCACGGGTGATAAGCATGTTTTCTCCATATCTATGTGTGCAGTATATGTGCTCATGAACCAGTCTCTGTGAACCTTATTCTATATGTGTGGTGTAAGTGAGATTGTTGTCGTTATTGTTATGTTATTCTTATCAAATTTGGACGAAAATTGATTTCCAAAACATAACTTTGTTTTTCAAATTGGAGAAGCATGTGTGTATGTATATATTAACATGATTGTGTCTTTAAACATGTTCGTATAATCGTTCTTCATACAACAAAAATGATAAATTGATACTTACTTTCTCACTTCCGAGCAGGACGCAATGGGGAGGGGAGGGTGGAAGGAGGGGGAGGGAGGAAAGGCAGGAGAGGGAGAGATTGTAGTCATCACACAGTAATGACAAACTGTTAAACACGATTGAGAAAAGAAACTAAGTGAGAGAGGGGGGTGGTAGGGTGGGTGGGGTGGTAGGGTGGGGTGGGGTGGTGGGCTGGGGATTAGGGGGGAGAGAGCACACAGTAGTGACAAACTGTTAAACAGGATCAAGAAAATAAACACTAAGTGTGAGGGAGGGGAGGTACGGTGAGGGGTTGGGAGGAGAGAAAGAGCGAGAGAGAATTCATTGTTCCTAATTAAAAAAGATTTTTTTAAAAAGGGGTCTGTGTGACCGTTATTCATGGTCCGGTTGGAACACCACAAAAAAGTCATACATGTATTTGGCTTTCTTATTTGTTTAGTGTGTGTGTGTGTGTGTGTGTGTGTGTGTGTGTGTTTGGTTCAATTTTTTGTTTTTGTTTTTTATTGTTTATAGCAACTAAAAGGAAAAATGCAGGAAAAGGATAGAATATCTGAAGTCCATAACAAAAACGAGATGTATGAAAAGAATGAGAAAAAGAAAAAAAAAGCAAGAAAAAAACTGAGAAAGGAAATGCTACCAAAACCATTTTCTCATTTGAGCACCTGTTTGTGTGTATGTCCTGTGAGTGTGTCTGGATCCATGCATTCTTTTTTAATTTTGGCTTTTGTCTTCATGACTTCAGAGTATCTACATTTGTATTAGAAGGATGATTTGGTTTCTAGTGCCACTGACAATTTGTCTTTTATTTCTTGTCACCTTTGATACCAGATACTCTACTAATCTTTGTGCCACCATGCGATTTATGCTACTGTCCAATCTTTGAATGGCCTATCCTTGGTACGCCATTGCAAATATTACAGCAACATACCCTGTTGTAAAGAGTCCATAATAAGCATCATATTGATGTGTGCAGTACATGTTATTGTGTACCTACCTGTCTCGGTGAACCTTGTTCTATTTGTTTGGTGTGAGTGGGAGTGAAGAAAATGAATTTCTATAACATCTTTGTTGATGTTTTGTGGGCTAGAAATGTGTGATCACGGCTTTCATTCTTTTCTTCTTTTTATCTTTCAGAGCATGATGTCAGTTTGCTCTTGATATAAAGATGAACGGCGTTACTGTCAAATATCTGCAAGGGCCTATCACTGATACG
>CM065730.1:45209947-45237447 GCA_033310375.1 Conus canariensis
GATATAAAAGATGAACGGTTTTACTGTCAAATATCTGCAAGGGCCTATCACTGATACGTCTTTGCAAATACTACAGTAAAACAAGATACTGTTATCACTCCCGAACAAACAGGATGTTTTTGTTTTGTCCATGTTTAGAAGTGCATGTCTGTAAATCAGCACGTGCATACGTACGTGTGTGTGTGTGTGTGTGTGTGTGTGTGTGTGTGTGTGTGTATTCGGTATGAACTAGACTTGTTCTTTTAGATGGATGGCTTGGTTACTAGTCCTAATGACAATTTGTATTTGCTTATCCTTAATGCCAGATACTTTACTCATCTTTGTGCCACTGTATGAGCTATGCTGCTGTCTCATCTTTGCAATGGCCTATCCTTGGTACGCCATCGCAAATATCACAGCAACATACCCTGTTTTAAAGGTTCCATGATAAGCATGTTTTCGTTATATGAATGTGTGCGTTATATGTACTAGTGTATGTGTCTGTGCAAACCTTGTTCTGCATATGTGGTGTGAGTGGCATTGGTGACCGTTTTGTTATATCAATTGTATCAAATGTTGACGAAATGGATTTCTAAAACATATGTCGATGTACTGTGGGCTAGAAATGTGTGATCTCAACTAAAGGTTTTTTTCCATTTTAATGACTGGTGTTAATCTGGTCTTTATTTCAAAGATGAGCAGATTTACTGTCAAATATCTGCAAGGGCCTATCACTGACACGCCATTCCAAATATTACAGCAAATCAGCATGCTGTGATTACTCCTTGACAAATAGGTTATTTTTGCTTTGTCCGTGTTTGGACATTCATGTGTGCTTATCTGCACGTGCAGAGTGTGTGTGTGTGTGTGTGTGTGTGTGTGTGGTGTGTGTGTGTGTGTGTGTGTGTGTGTGTGTTATCTGCACGTGCAGAGGTGTGTGTGTGTGTGTGTGTGTGTGTGTGTGTGTGTGTGTGTGTGTGTGTGTTCGGTATGAATGAGATTATCCTTAATGCTAGATACTGGTCTGAACTATGTACCATTGTATGAGTTATGCCTTTCCTTGGTAGGCCATTGCAAATATTACAGCAACCTACCCTGTCATAAAGATTCCATGGGTGATAAGCATGTTTTCTTCATATCTATGTGTGCAGTATATGTGCTCATGTACCAGTCTCTGTGAACCTTGTTCTATATGTTTGGTGTGAGTGAGATTGTTGTCGTTATTGTTATGTTAATCGTATCAAATGTGGAAGCAAATTGGTTTTCAAAACATAACTGTTTTTTTTTTTTATTGGAGAAATATGTGGGTGTATGTAAATATATGAACATGATCGTATCTTTAAAAATGTTCGTATAATCGTTCTTCACACAAGAAAAATGATAAATTGATACGTACGTTCTCACCTCCGAGCGGGACGCAATGGGGAGGGAAAGGTGGGAGGAGGGGGAGGGAGGAAAGGAAGAGATTGAGAGTCATCACACAGTAATGACAAACTGTTAAACACGATTGAGAAAATAAACTCGTAAGTGTGAGAGAGGGGTGTGGTAGGGTGGGGTGGGGTGGGGGGTTAGGGGAGAGAGCACACAGTAGTGACAAACTGTTAAACACGATTGAGAAAATAAACTCGTAAGTGTGAGAGAGGGGTGTGGTAGGGTGGGGTGGGGTCGGGGGTTAGGGGGAGACAGCACACAGTAGTGACAAACTGTTAAACAGGATCGAGAAAATAAACACTAAGTGTGAGGGAGGGGAGGTACGGTGAGGGGTTGGGGGGAGAGAAAGAGCGAGAGAGAATTCATTGTTCCTAATTAAAAAAAGACTTTTTAGAAAAAAGGGGTCTGTGTGACCGTTGTTCATGGTCCGGTTGAAGCCCACACAAACAAAATCATATTTGGCTTTCTTATATGTTTAATGTGTGTGTGTGTGTGTGTGTGTGTGTGTGTGTGTGTGTGTGTGTGTGTGTGTGTTACGTTTTATTTTGTTTGTTTTTTTAGTGTTTATAACAACTAAAAGGAAAAATGCGGGTAAAGGATAGAATATCTGAAGTCCATGACAAAAACCAGATGTATAAAAAAATGAGAAAAAGAAAAAAAAAGAAAGGAAATGCCACCAACAAACCTCTCATTTCAACACCTGTTTGTGTGTATGCCCTGCGAGTGTGTCTGAATCCATGCATTCTTTTTAAAGTTTTGCTTTTCTCTTCATGTCTTCAGAGCATCTACATTTGTATTAGAAGGATGATTTGGTTTCTAGTGCCACTGACAATTTGTCTTTTATTTCTTGTCACCTTTGATACCAGACACTCTACTAATCTTTGTGCCACCATACGAGTTATGCTGCTTTCCAATCTTTGCAATGGCCTATCCTTGGTACGCCATTGCAAATATTACAGCAACATACCCTGTTGTAAAGAGTCCATGATAAGCATGTTTTCTTCATATCGATGTGTACTGTATATGTGCTTGTGTACCTACCTGTCTCAGTGAACCTTGTTCTATTTGTTTGGTGTGAGTGGGATTGAAGAAAATGAATTTCTAAAACATCTCTGTTGATGTTTTGTGGGCTAGAAATGTGTGATCACGGCTGTTATTCTTTTCTTTTTTTCAACTTTCAGAGCATGATGTCAGTTTGCTCTTGATATAAAAGATGAACGGTTTTACTCTCAAATATCTGCAAGGGCCTATCACTGATACGTCTTTGCAAATATTACAGTAAAACAAGATGCTGTTATTACTCCCAAACAAACAGGTTGTTTTTGTTTTGTCCATGTTTAGAAGTGCATGTCTGTAAATCAGCACGTGCATGTGTGTGTGTGTGTGTGTGTGTGTGTGTGTGTGTGTGTGTGTGTGTGTGTGTGTGTGTGTGTGTGTGTGTATTCGGTATGAATTAGACTTGTTCTTTTAGATGGATGGCTTACTAGTCCTAATGACAATTTGTATTTGCTTATCCTTAATGCCAGATACTTTACTCATCTTTGTGCCCGTATGTGAGCTATGCTGCTGTCTCATCTTTGCAATGGTCTATCCTTGGTACGCCATTGCAAATATTACAGCAACATACCCTGTTTTAAAGAGTCCATGATAAGCATGTTTTCGTTATATCAATGTGTGCATTATATGTACTAGTGTACGTGTCTGTGTGAAACCTTGTTCTCGCATGTGTGGTGTGAGTGGCATTGGTGACCGTTTTGTTATATGAATTGTATCAAATGTTGAAGAAATGGATTTCTAAAACATATGTCGATGTCCTGTGGGCTAGAAATGTGTGATCTCAACTAAGGTTTTTTTTTCCATTTTAATGACTGGTGTTAATGTGGTCTTTATTTCAAAGATGAGGAGATTTACTGTCAAATATCTGCAAGGGCCTATAACACACACGCCATTGCAAATATTACAGTAAAGCATCATACTGTGATTACTCCTTGACAAATAGGTTGTTTTTGCTTTGTGTTTGGACATTCATGTGTGCTTATGTGCATATGCAGAGGTGTGTGGTGTGTGTGTGTGTGTGTGTTTTGTGTGTTGTGGTGTGTGTGTGTGTGTGTGTGTGTGTGTGTGTGTGTGTCGGTATGAATGAGATGATCCTTAATGCCAGATACTGGTCTGAACTATGTACACTGTATGAGTTATGCCTTTCCTTGGTAGGCCATTGCAAATATTACAACAACCTACCCTGTCATAAAGATTCCATGGGTGATAAGCATGTTTTCTTCATATCTATGTGTGCAGTATATGTGCTCATGTACCAGCCTCTGTCAACCTTGTTCTATACATTTGGTGTGAGTGAGATTGTTGTTATTGTTATGTTAATCTTATCAAATTTGGACGAAAATTGATTTCCAAAACGTAACTGTTTTTTTTTAATTGGAGAAACATGTTCGTGTATGTATATATATATATATATATATATATATATATATATATATATATATGAACATGATTGTCGTTTTAAAACTGTTCATATAACCGTTCTTCATACAAGAAAAATGATAAATTGATACGTACTTTCTCACCTCCGAGCGGGACGCACTGGGGAAGGCAGGGTGGGAGTACGGGGGAGGGAGGAGAGGGTGAGATTGAGAGTCATCACACAGTAATGACAAACTGTTAAACACGATTGAGAAAATAAACTCTAAGTGTGATAGAGGGGGGTGGTAGGGTGGGGTGGGTGGGGGGCTGGGGGTTAGGGGGGAGAGAGCACACATTAGTGACAAACTGTTAAATAGGATCGAGAAAATAGATACTAATTGGGAGGAGAGGTCCGGTGAGGCGTTGGAGGGAGAGAAAGAGCGAGAGAGAATTAATTGTTCCTAATTACAAAAGACAAGAAAAAAGGTCTGTGTGATCATTGTTCATGGTCCGGTTGGAGCCCCACACAAAAAAAAAATCATATTTGGCTTTCTTCTTTGTTTAGTGTGTGTGTGTGTGTGTGTGTGTGTGTGTGTGTGTTTGTGTTTTTTTTTGTTTGTTTTTTATGTTTATAACACCTAAAAGGAAAAATGCGGGCAAAGGATAGAATATCTGAAGTCCATGACAAAAACGAGATGTATAAAAAAAATGAGAAAAATAAAAAATAAAAAAATAAAATAAGAAAGGAAATGCCACCAAAAAAGTTCTCATTTGAGCACCTGTTTGTGTGTATGTCCTGCGAGTGTGTCTGAATCCATGCATTCTTTTTAAAGTTTTGCTTTTCTCTTCCTGTCTTCAGAGCATCTACATTTGTATTAGAAGGATGATTTGGTTTCTAGTGCCACTGACAATTTGTCTTTTATTTCTTGTCACCTTTGATACCAGAACTCTACTAATCTTTGTGCCACCATACGAGTTATGCTACTGTCCAATCTTTGCAATGGCCTATCCTTGGTACGCCATTCCAAATATTACAGCAACATACCCTGTTGTAAAGAGTCCATGATAAGCATTTTTTCTTCATATCGATGTGTGCAGTATATGTGCTTGTGTACCTACCTGTCTCAGTCAACCTTGTTCTATTTGTTTGGTGTGAGTGGGATTGAAGAAAATGAATTGCTAAAACATCTCTGTTGATGTTTTGTGGGCTAGAAATGTGTGACCATGGCTTTCGTTCTTTTCTTTTTTAACTTTCAGAGCATGATGTCAGTTTGCTCTAGATATAAAAGATTAACGGTTTTGCTGTCAAATATCTGCAAGGGCCTATCACTGATACGCCTGTGCAAATATTACAGTAAAACAAGATGCTGTTATTACTCAACAAACAGGTTGTCTTCGTTTTGTCCATGTTTAGAAGTGCATGTCTGTAGATCAGCACGTGTAGATATGTGTGTGTGTCGTGTGTGTGTGTGTGTGTGTGTGTGTGTGTGTGTGTGTGTGTGTGTGTGTGTGTGTGTCCATGAATTCGGTATGAATTAGACTTGTTCTTTTAGATGGATGGTTTGGTTACTAGTCCTAATGACAATTTGTATTTGCTTATCCTTAATGCCAGATACTTTACTAAGCTTTGTGCCACTATATGAGCTATGCTGCTGTCTCATCTTTGCAATGGCCTATCCTTGGTACGCCATTGCAAATATTACAGCAACATACCCTGTTTTAAAGAGTCCATGATAAGCATGTTTTCGTCATTTCAATGTGTGCATTATATTATGTGCTAGTGTACGTGTCTGTACGAACCTTGTTCAGTATATGTGGTGTGAGTGGTACTATTGACCGTTTTGTTGTGTCAATTGTATCAAATGTTGAAGAAATGGATTTCTAAAACATATCTGATGTCCTGTGGGCTAGAAATGTGTGAGGTCAACTAAGGCTTTTTTCCCATTTCAATGAGTGGTGTTAATTTGATCTTTAATTCAAAGATGAATGGATTTACTGTCAAATATCTGCAAGGGCCTATCACTGACACGGCATTACAAATATTACAGTAAAGCAGCATGCTGTGATTACTCCTTGACAAATAGGTTGTTTTTTTTTACTTGCATGGTGATGATGAATTATAGAGTAAAAGAAAAAAGAGAAAGGAAACAAAAACCTGACATGACTGAGGAAAAAAAAAGAAAATTTAAAAAAAAAAAAGAGAAAGGGGAAAAAATAGGAGGAGGAGGACCCCGACAGTGGGGATGAGGAGGAATAACCGAAGCATGGACAACCTAAACACAGATTCATTTCCTTCATTGGAAGTTAATTCGGAAAGACAGACGGGTGGGGGGGGGGGGTGAGGGTGGCTGGGGTGGAGGGAGGGGGGTAGAGAGAAAACTGAAGGTCATGTCAGCACGCACTTTCTCATCGCCGAAGGAGGGGAGGGGGGGGGGCGACGGGGATGGTTAGGTGATTGGAAGAGTTGACGGGATGTCGGAAGAGAGAGGGGGTGTGGGGGTACGGAGGAGAGCGAGTGAACTGACTGACAGTCTTTCTTAGATTTTTTTTGAGTGTGTTTTTAAATTGGAGAAACATGTGGGTGTATATATATGAACATGATTGTATCTTTTAAGATGTACGTATAATCGTTCTTCATACAAGAAAAATAGTAAATTGACACGTACTTTTTCACTTCCGAGCGGAACGCAATGGGGGCGGGAGGAGTGGGAGAGAGTGAGAGTCATCACACAGTAATGACAAACTGTTAAACACGATTGAGAAAATAAACTCTAAGTGTGAGAGGGGGGAGGGGTTGTAAGGGGGGGCGGGGGGCTGCTGGGGTTAAGGGGGAGAGAGCACACAGTAGTGACAAACTGTTAAACAGGATCGAGAAAATAAACACTAAGTGGGGGGAGGGGGGGGGGGGGGGAGGGGGGCGAGACAAAGAGCGAGAGGGAATTAATTGTTCCTGATTAAAGAAAAGAAAAAGGGGTCTGTATGACCGTTGTTCATGGTCCGGTTGGAGCCCCACAAAAAAAAATATTTAGATTTCTTTGTTTAGTGTGTGTGTGTGTGTGTGTGTGTGTGTGTGTGTGTGTGTGTGTGTGTGTGTGTGTGTGCGTGCGTGCGTGCGTGAGTGCGTGCGTGCGTGTGCGAATTTGTGTGTGTATGTGTGTGTGCTTTCTTTTGGTTTGTTTTTTTAGAGTTTATAACAACTAAAAGGAAAAAAGTGGGTAAATGATAGAATTCTGAAGTCCATGAGAAAAACGAGATGATGAAAAAAAAATTGAAAAAGAAAAAAGCAAGAAAAAACTGAGAAAGGAAATGCCACCAAAACCATTTTCTCATTTGAGCACCTGTTTGTGTGTATGTCCTGTGAGTGTGTCTGGATCCATGCATTTTTTTCGAATTTTTGCTTTTGTCTTCATGACTTCAGAGTATCTACATTTGTATTAGAAGGATGACTTGGTTTCTAGTGCCACTGACAATTTGTCTTTTATTTCTTGTCCCCTTTGATACCAGATACTCTACTAATCTTTGTGCCACTATGCGAGTTATGCTACTGTCCAATCTTTGCAATGGCATATCCTTGGTAAAAAGTCCATAATAAGCATGTTTTCTTCATATCGATGTGTGCAGTATATGTGCTTGTGTACCTATCTGTCTCGGTGAACCTTGTTCTTTTGTTTGGTGTGAGTGTGATTGAAGAAAATGAATTTCTAAAACATCTCTGTTGATGTTTTGGGGGCTAGAAATGTGTGATCACGGCTGTCATTCTTTTCTTTATTATCTTTCTGAGCATGATGTCAATTTGCTCTTGATATAAAAGATGAACGGTTTTACTGTCAGATATTTGCAAGGGCCTATCACTGATACGCCTTTGCAAATATTACAGTAAAACAAGATGCTGTTACTACTCCCGAACAAATAGGCTGTTTTTGTTTGGTCTGTGTTTGGAAGTGCATGTCTGTCAATCAGCACGTGCAGACACATGTGTGTCTGTGTGTGTCTGTGTGTGTGTCCATGTATTCGGTATGAATGAGATTTGCTCTTTTAGATGGATGGTTTGGTTACTAGTCCAATGACAATTTGTATTGCTTATCCTTAATGCCAGATACTTTACTAATCTTTGTGCCACTGTATGAGCTATGCTGCTGTCTCATCTTTGCAATGGCCTATCCTTGGTACGCCATTGCAAATATTACAGCAACATACCCTGTTTTAAAGAGTCCATGATAAGCATGTTTTCGTCATATCAATGTGTGCATTATATGTGCTAGTGTACGTGTCTGTGCGAACCTTGTTCTGCATGTGTGGTGTGAGTGGCATTGTTGACCGTTTTGTTGTGTCAGTTGTATCAAATGTTGAAGAAATGGATTTCTAAAACATATCTGATGTCCTGTGGGCTAGAAATGTGTGATCTTAACTATCATTTTTTTTTTCATTTCAATAACTGGTGTTAATTTGGTCTTTCTTTCAAAGATGAATGGATTTACTGTCAAATATCTGCAAGGGCCTATCACAGACACGCCATTGCAAATATTACAGTAAAGCAGCATGCTGTGATTACTCCTTGACAAATAGGCTGTTTTTGCTTTGTCTGTGTTTAGACGTTCATGTGTGCTTATCTGCACGTGCAGAGGTGTGTGTGTGTGTGTGTGTGTGTGTGTGTGTGTGTGTGTGTGTGTGTGTGTGTGTGTGTGTGTGTGTGCGGTATAAAAAAGACTATCCTTAATGCCATATACTGGTATGAACTTTGTACCACTGCGTGAGTTATGCTGCTGTCCAATCTTTTAATGGCCTTTCCTCGGTACGCCATTATGATAAGCATGTTTTCTTCGTATCTATGTGTGCAGTATACGTGCTCGTGTACCAGTCGCAGTGAACCTTGTTCTATATGTTTGGTGTGAGCGAGATTGTTGTCATTATTGTTATGTTAATGTTATCAAATTTGGAAGAAAATTGATTTCCAAAACATATCTGATGTCCTGTGGGCTGGAAATGTGTGATCTCAAATATCATTTGTTTACTTTTAATGTCTGGTCTTTGTTTAAAAGATTACTGGTTTTACTGTCAAATATCTGTAAGCGCCTATCACTGATACGCCATTACACAATTAAAGTAAAACAAGACCCTGTGATTGCTCCACAACAAATAGATTGTTCTTGTTTGTCTGGTTGATCGTGTGTGTTGGAGTGGTGCGTGTGTGTGTGTGTGTGTGTGTGTGTGTGTGTGTGTGTGTGTGTCGTGTGTGTGTGTGTGTGTGTGTGTGTGTGGGTGGGTGTGTGGAGGGAGGAAGGGAAAGTGCTGAGTGTATGCAGAATCTATTTTGAGTAGCATGGGGAGGGTTTATCAGTATACATGTTGTCTACTCCTATGACTTTTGTAATCATGTCCGTTTCTGAAATAATTGCATGAGAAATGACTGCAGTGTCTTCATGAATCATATTTGCTTTCATTCATTCTTGCTCTTTTTATTGTTTGTTTGTTTTCCTTTTTTCCCCTTTTTTGTTAATGGCTGTTTGTGTGTGAACATAGTCATTTTCCTCCCTTTTTATTTTTCTCTTTTTGTATTTTCAGCAATCGAACCAGAAATGTGGGGTAGAAATGGAGTGGTTGAAGCCCATGAATTAGAGAGATACACGTATATCAAAAAATGAAAAAAAAAGGAACTCCGAAAAAAGAAACCCCACCAAAAAGGTTGTCATCTGAGCTGCTGTTTATGCGTATGTTATGTGTGTTTGTCTGGATCCATGACATTCGGTATGAATGAGACTTCTTCTTTTGGATGGATGATTTGGTTACTAGTGCCACTGACAATTTGTATTTTATTGCTTGCCAACCTTAATGCCGATACTTTTTTGTGCCACTATATGAGTCATGTTCAGTCCAATTTTTGCAATGGTCTATCCTTGGTATACCGGTACGCCATTGAAAATATTACAGCGACATACCCTGCTGTAAAGAGTCCATGATAAGCTTGTTTTCTTCACAAATAATAGCAGGCACTGAAAAAAATCAGGCATCCACACACGATTTTGTGCCCCATGGGCATTTGTGTAACTTGTGTCTTTTTATGTAACATTATAATTAATGTTCATTATTACTTTGTAATGTTCACAACGGCTTTGCTGAAAATGTTAACTTTGTATTTTGCAAATATTGTTATTTTACACACACACACACACACGCACCCACACACACACGCACCACGCACGCACGCACGCACGCGCACGCGTGCTCGCACGCACACACGCAGGCATCGCACACAGAGTAGATGCGAGGGATGAGGGAAGGGAGGAAGGGGAGGTGCGAGTGTGTATTTCATTTAATTAAAAGTATACTATGCAGCAAACATAGCAGAATGAAAGAGTCAGTGCACCACACATTAGTACATGAATAAACCCAGACGCTTTGCATCAAACGCCAAAACATTCAGATCTGCAAGTGAATGTCCATCTGTCAAAAAACCCACAGACAATGCATGTGTGAGTATGGGTCAATTTCAGAAGAACAAAATGACAGTGGGAAATATTAGGAGGATGGAGGCCCCACTGTCCACAAAAAAAGGAAAAGGGGAAAAAAGCAAAAGAAAAAAGTGCAAAAATTGGAGGCTGGAGGACAAAAAAGCATGTTTTCCTTATATCTATGTGTGCAATATATGTGCTCGTGTACCAGACTCAGTGAACCTTGTTCTATATGTTTGGTGTGAGTGGGATTGTTCATGTTTTTGTTATAATTGATTTTATCAAATTTTGAAGAAAATGGATTTCTAAAACATATGCGTTTATGTTCTGTGGGCTGGAAATGTGTGATCTCTTTTTTTTTTTTAAGTTGTATTGTCTGATGTCATTTTGGTCTTTACATAAAAGATGAGTGGTTTTACTGTCAAATGTCTGCAAGGGTTTGTCACTGATACGCCATTGCAAATATTGCAGTAAACCAAGATGCTGTGATGAAACCTGTGTGTGTGTGTAAAAAAGGTATAACCTTGAGCATCTTACTGGATCATGTGACATAATTCTCACTTTCGGTTGTCGCCAGCGGGAAGAGCATTCCACACTTAACACAGTCATCCATAATCTTATCGGTATGTAATGTGCAAGCCAAAAAGATGTACAAAATTTTCCTTTTTTTCCACTGCATGCAATGATCTTCAACTTTCAAATGAAACTTGTTTTCAGATATTAAAAGATGCTTATCGAACACCTGTTTCTTCCTCTTTTGCTGTTTATTCATTATTCTGCCAGCGCCCGCATGCAGAACGCTAGCAAATATTTTAACAAGAGAAAGGAAATCTGAAATCAGGCATGGAAAAGTAAACAGTAAATAACGAACAAATTGGGTAACTCTTGCTCCCTAGATGAAATAAATTCACGCCCATAACTCCAAACGAACGCTGCTTAGACACCCCAAAGCCTAGCACAAATGACAACACAGAGCACACAGAGCACACACGCGCACACACACACACACACACACACACACACACACACACACACACACACACACATATCCATGCACGCAAGCGTGCACACACACACACACACACGCACACACACACACACACACACACACACACACACACACACACACACACACTCACACTTACACACACACACATAAACACACACACACACACACACACACACGCACACATACGCACAGCCCGCAGCGCGCGCGCGCACGCACGCACGCGCGCGCACACACATACACCTACACCACACACACACACACACACACACACACACACACACACATAAGCTTCTCACCACACCTCAACGGACCTAACAAGATTCAGACGGAACCATCTTACTTGTTCACTTCTTCATCTTCACAATAATGAAAGCCCTGTGGCTGCTCTCTGAAGATTTCACTGCAGTTCCTCCGCACAATTATCTATTCATCAAAAATCGTCAGGATAATTCGTTGCAAAAGTGTGCTGCTGAGCTCTGACAGTGGAAACTTCTGCAGTCTGGTAGAATGATAGAGAAGATTAAACCGAGTAAAGGTGTGTGGCAAATGCTCTCTCTCTCTCTCTCTCTCTCTCTCTCTCTCTCTCTCTCTCTCTCTCTCTCTCTCTCTCCATGTATGACAGTTACGATGACACTGACACTAATTCATTGGAAAGATCACAGCCTCTTTCAGCGAAGGACAGCATTCAACATCTCTTGTTTTAATGGGAAGAAAAATTTTATTACATATTATAATAGATTAATTACTTACGATTTGTGCCATGCAAATTATTATTTCTTTTTTAATTTACATTTAAACCCTCAAATTAGAGTTGGCAAAATCAAGAACTCATTCTTCATAGAGAGGCAGTGAGACAGACAGGCAGGCATGCAGGCAGAGAGACAGACAGACAGGCATGCAGGCAGAGAGACTGACAGACAGAGACAGAGTAAAGAGAAAGGAAGGATGTGGAAAGAGCCATAATGTGATATGATCTGCGGTATTTTCGTGGTTTTGTCACTTTGCACTCACGCGTTATCCCCGTATCTAGTGAGCGAATTCCCCCTGTGCATAATCTATTGATGTTATTTCAAAATGTCTGCCACTCAAACGTAATGTTGTGCCCTAGACACAATAAACCACTTACAGTTCACAGCCTTACGCCCAGTAGGCTATGGGAACTTCAATATATATATATATATATATATATATATATACGCGCGCGCGCGTGTGTGTGTGTGTGTGTGTGTGTTGCTGTGACTGTTTCCATCTTTATTCAAACTCTCAAATCACAGCTCAAAGAATACAAGATAACCGTGGCAAAATCAGGAACTTAATCCTCAGGAGAAACAAACTGACAGAGAGACAGAAAGACAGAGGCCGACAGAAGAGGGAAGGTTTCGGAAGGTGGTAGAACAGAACAAACATCGTAGCTTTTTTCCTGGGTACATCACCTTCCACTACCCGTTTATCTGCATCACATGACGGGAAAGCCCTTTGTAGATCATGAATCTATGCTGTTTGAAAAGATGAGTCCCTCCGTCTTTGGAATTCTACCGGGCACTCGGAACTACACCTCTCCACAGGAAGAAGCTGTTCAAGTCACGCAATCAGGCATCACAGGGCCATAATTTACTAAATAATCGCCAAGCAGACTGCTGATCCAATCGCCGTGTAGGTATGATGCTTATTTGTGCTAGACCCAATCGAACCCGGTGCAGTCCAACAGGAGATTTCATGTTCCAGAAAACCGCATCCCTTTGATGTCGCATACACAGAGGGCTTTGATGTCTGGTGCAGATAGGGTCTTGAGGTTCTCGTGACCCTATGCCACGTAATTCGCATATTCAGGTAGTTGTTAGCGGGAACAAAATTCTTTCTGTAACGCTACCCATTCTTCATTTCATCAATGTGAATTTCCTGTGTGAGATACATGTCGTTCAGCATTTCCCTTTTTTTCTATTACATCCGAAGATCTTAATTTTGTCACCAAGAATTAGTGTCATAAATTCAAGAATACTCGTATAACGCGCACTTGCTTTTTTTTTCCTTTTTTTTTTTTTTTAGATGTGCATGTGATCGAGAACAACTCGTAACACAATCTCCACGTTCTGCTTATACCTAGCCAGAGGAGCATATCTCCCTTCACGAAGTCATCCATTCATTCTCTTCTGTCAGCAATATGGAAAACACTGTCTTATCCATTTTCCACGTCGGCTCTATGTGACATCTGAGGAAGATGTGCTCGTCCAAAATTCACATTGGGTGTTTTGTATTGTATACTAAATAAGCATTATTTACACTCTATTTTGTGTGATGATTTGTCTTTTATCTTTTTTGCTTATTCATTGTGGGACTGCGCGTGCTCGAATTTCAGAGAAAATTCTGCTTTCTAGTATCGTGAACGTTCTGTTTAGAGTTTGAAAAGGTCTTGGCAGCTTTTTCTTTAATTCTGCTATAAATGTTGCGATTTCCAGATTCTGCTGAGTTTGCGTTAAAACCAAAAACAGGTTAAGGAGCACCTCATGACCTCTGAAAAAACTGGGAAATCAATTATCTACTGTCTTGCTAATCCCTCATGCCTTTAACAGAAAATCGAAGTCAAACGTCCCACATGAAGCGTAGCCAGTGCAAACGAGATCCACATTTTTATGCCTTTTCATACAAGCCTCTTTCGCATTGATAATTTAATCACACACACACACACACACACACACACGCACGCACGCACGCACGCACGCACGCACGCACGCACGCATGCACACACGCACGCACGCACACACACACACACACACACACACACACACACACACACCACACACACACACACACCTGCACGCGCTTGCGCTTGCGGGCTGGCTTCTTACCATACTCCATTGGACCTAACAAAATTCAGAAGGAACCATCCTACTCGTTGATTTTTTCATCTTCACGATAACAAGTGTTAAAGGCCTTCTGGCTGCTCTCTGAAGAATTCTACTGCAGCTCTCCGCACATTTACCTATTCATCAAAAAATGTTCTGATAATTCATTGCACAAGTTTCTTGCTCAACTCATAGAGTGGAGACTTCCTGCAGTCTGGAAGAAGGATGGAGAAGATTGAAAATATGAAAGGCGTATGGTAAGTGCTCTCGCTCTCAGTCTCTGTCTCTGTCTCTGTCTGTCTGTTTGTCTGTCTGTCTGTCTGTCTGTCTCTCTCTCTCTCTCTCCTCTCTCTCTCTCTCTCTCTCTCTGTCAGTCTATCTGTTTCTCTCTCTCTTTCTCTCTCTCTCTCTCTCTCTCTCTCTCTCTCTGTCTGTCTGTCTGTCTGTCTGTCTCTCACTCTCTGTCAGCCTGTCTGTCTGTCTGCTTCTCTCTCTCTCTCTCTCTCTCTCTCTCTTGTCTGTGTGTGTGTGTCTCTCTCTCTCTTTCAGTCTGTCTGTCTGTC
Source organism: Conus canariensis (assembly GCA_033310375.1). Classification (NCBI taxonomy): domain Eukaryota; kingdom Metazoa; phylum Mollusca; class Gastropoda; order Neogastropoda; family Conidae; genus Conus; species Conus canariensis. The sequence goes on from CM065730.1 coordinate 45,224,637, forward strand.
TATCTATTTTCCTATCCATCTGTCTCTGTCTCGGTCTGTCCTGTCTCTGTCTGTCTGTCTCTCTCTCTCCCCTACCCCTCCCCCCCCCCCTCATGCATGGCAGTAAGTTTCGATGAACTGACGCTGACAGTAATTCATCGGATACGTCACAGCCTCTTTCAGCATCAACAATGTTTTTAAACAGGAGAAAATAAACAGCTTACCGATTCAAACAGAACAATCATTTATTATTTGTATCATGCAAATTGCCGTGTCTCTTTTCATCTACACTCAAACCTTCAAATCAGAGTTGGCAAAAACAAGAACTTACTCTTCGTAGAGAAACAGAGGGACAGACAGACAGAGGCAGAGAAAAGACAAAGGAAGGATGCGGAAGCAGCGATGATGGAATATAATCTGCAGCACTTTCGTGGTTCCGTGGATTTGTCACCTTCCACTCACGCTTACTGCTGCATCTGATATATCAGACGCAACAGTAACAATTCACAAGCGGTGTCGCTTGCAAATGAGAAGATTTATGCTACGCTATGCTTCTCTCTTCATCTGTTTACCGTAATCAAGAAACCAAACGCCCATCCTCGTGTTAATTCTTTGTGGATGCAATATAGCACTGTATGTCAACCGGACCTTCAAATTCCACTGCCATCGTGACAAATGCCTCTACTCATCCTCTTTACAGAAACTGACATTTAAAAACACACGATCAGAGCGTTTACCTTTCAACGGAACTAATCCAGCTCCACATGCAGGAGTTACCAATGGCACAATTTGCCTAATCATGTTCTCTGATCACAATGTCGGCTGATCCTCCGTAAAACATCAGCTTGATTAGAAGCACCACGTAGCAGGAGTGAGGGAAAGCCTAAAGCCGTGGAGAAGGTCTTCACACTCCAGAGAGTTGCCCCTACCCCCACCCCCAGCCCTCTTCCAATTAATTCAACATTGGCTTCCATGCTTAGCGCAGATTTAGGTCAGGGTATTTCGTGAGATCGCATGACGTAACTCACACTTTACTCTAAAAAAAAGGTTATTTCCTTATGGCGGGTGTTTCCGTCAACAGTTACTGTATGCGTAAAATAAATGAGTCTAGAGAACTAATATTCGTGAATTTCAAACAAGAGGGGTGACTGTTTTCATTTTCTTTGTAACGGACTTTCTAGGGAAAAGACACGGCTTCCTTTCGGTAGGGAAGGAAATAAGGGGCTGACGTGGCGAGGAGTATTGTTTATGCTTTTCATGCCCTGATTTCTCGGTGTAGCTGTCTGTCTACACCGTTTGCAATGTCCCGAATAGGCGAGGTTCACCACAGCTATCACAACACTTAGTGGAAACTACAGTACTTCTGCCCAGCGGGATATGCGGCAACGGACGGCTTCCTTGTAGAAAAGTATGGTTCCTGGACATTCACTTCATCCAGCGAACACTGAAGAGGCAATGCTTACACGTCCATCAAAACAACATGGCCTCTGCTCCACTGATGGCAGAATCGTCATCTGTTTAAGGATCGTGGTTTCGTTGGAGATCAGCCTTGTCACCGAAGGATAGTTTATTCATTCTGATACCTGGGCAAAACGTGTGTGTTAACTCTAAGAAAATAAGTGAAGTCAAAAAGGAAATATGTTTATTCTGATACCTGGGCAAAACGTGTGTGTTAATCTTAAGAAAAAAAAGTGAAGTCACCAGAAGTACGAAGAGGTGACACACAGCCATTACGATGCATACTTGCATCTCATAGAGTAGACAAACATCGCTGTGTTCTCATAACGAAGTAACCATAATAAGGCTATAATGCATAATTTATACTCCCATTACGGTGTAGACTTGCGTTTGATAGAGCAGACGAACATCGCTGTGTTCTCATGCCGAAGTAACTATAATGAGGCTATAATGCATAATTTGTACTCCCATTACGGTGTAGACTTGCGTCTGATAGAGCAAACATCGCTGTGTTCTCATGACGAAGTAACTATGATAAGTCTAGAATGCATAATTTATACGCCCATTACTATATAGACTTGTGTCTGATAGAGCACACAAACACCACTTTGTTTTTCATGAAGAAGTAACTAAAATAAAGTTGTAATGAATAACACGAACTGAAATAACACAAACTACAAACTGCATCGTATAACCGACGAGTACGTCCACGGACCCTTGGCACCATGCATCTCCTGATTCCAAAGATAGAGACTATTGATGTCAAGCGATCAGGCATTACAGGGCAATAATTTCCTCAATCATGATCGCCAGGCAGACTGTTGACTTATTCGCCATGAAGCTATGGTGCTTATTTGTGCTAGACATAATCGAACCCGGTGCAGTTCAAAAGGAGATTTCATGTTCCAGAACACTGCATCCCTTTGATGTCACACATACAGAGAGCTTTGATGTCTGGTGCAGATATGATATTGAGCAGCTCACGACACTATGCGATTCAATTCACACTTTATGGTTGTTGTTCGCGGAAACAGAACTCTTCCCTTATCACCATCATTCATTATTCTATCAATTTGAATTTCCTGTGTGGAATGTATGTCGTACGGTATTTCCCCGTTTTTCCACTACATCTAAAAATCTGAATTATACAACTGAGAGCTGGTGCCAGAAATTCGAGAATACTCGTCTAATGTGTGTTTCTTCTTCTGTTTGTTTCTACGAACGTGAGCATCTCATGGCACCATGTGACACAATTTCCATCTTTCATTTATACCTAACCAGAGGAGCATTTTTCTCTTCACCCAGTCATCCATCAATTCCCATGCTGGAAGCAAATTGAAATGTGTTTCTTCAGTTTATAAATCTAGTCTTTGTTATGTCTGACGAAGACGTATTCGTCCAAAATTCACTTGTCTCTTTTCTACTGTGTATTAAATAAGCGTTATTTGCTCTTTGTTTTCTGTGTTCATTTGTCTTTTTGTTTCTTAGTTATTTATTTTGGGAATGTGCATGCTAGAATTTTGGCGAATATCCTGCATTAAATTGTGTGATGAACATTCAATTTAGATTTTGAATAAGACTTGGCAGCTTTTTTCAAAATCCTGCTATCAGTGTTATTTCCAGATTCTGCCTAGTTTGCATGAAAAGCAAAAACAGATTAATAAGCACATCAAGACCTCTGAAAAAAATCGGAAAACCAATGATCTAACGTCTCCCTGATCCGTCAGGCCTTTAACAGAAAATCGAAGTCAAACATCGCACATGAAGCGTGGCAAGCGCAAACAAGATCCACGTTCTTATGCCTTATCATACCTCACTTCTTTTACCTTAATCACCACAAAAATACCACACACACACACACACACACACACACACACACACACACACACACGCACGCACGCACGCACGCACGCACGCACCCCCCTCCCCCCCTCCCAACACACACACACACACACGAACACACACACGCCCACACACACACACATGCACGCCCACGCCCACACACACACACGCACACACACGCACATGCGCACGCACGCACGCACGCACACACACACACACACACACACACACACACACACACACACACACACACACACACACACCTCTGTAAATTCTTTGTCCATGCAATCTGGCTTTCTGTGGCACTGTGACTTTCAAATATTTCCGCGATCATGGCACCATGCGCAATTTCATTAAAGGAACTGACGTAGAGAACCGCGAAGAGAGCAAGTCGTTCATACACACACAAAATCGGACTTACGCAATCAGGAGTTACAAATGACATAATTTATTAAATCATTTAATTTGAGTAGAATACGGACTGATCCTGAGTACAACGTGCTGTTTGAATCGCCACGAAGCAGGAATGAGGGACAATCTACAAGGAAGCGACACACCCCAGAGAGTCGCACCCCTGTCATCTTGTGCGCACTGAGTATTGATGCTTCCCGCAGATATAATTCTGACCGTTTCAATAGAGCACATGATTTTACACCCAGTTAAGGCAGGCAAATATTTTCGTAAGGAATCTTAAATGAGTCAGTATACAGTCAAGAACGAGCAAATAGTGCAACTCTTACTCCCATGATGTAATCATTATTATATTATTATCATCATAATGAATACTTATATAGCGCCTCTTCTCGGCTAGAGACCAAGCTCTAAGCGCTTTACAATCCACACTCGTTTGCACAATGGCCTGCCTACCTACACGCCCATAGTTCGAAGCAAATTATGCTTACGACACCAAACACGGGGATGTCTCCTTATTTGATTCGTGCTGTGTGTCAGTATTTGTTTCAGGTGATTTGGGTGTCGTAAGCAGCATTCGTTTTCAGTTATGGGCGTATAATTATTTCATCACGGGAGTCAGAGTTACCCTTCTTGTTCTTTATCTAGATATCTTCAACCATATCTATTACTAGCATGAAATAAATGAGTCTGAAATTTTTCATGTGAATATTGAGAAGAAAAGGGTGGCTGCTTTAATTTTTACGCACAGTGGACTTTCCCACAGAATTGTGACTTCCTTTAGGAAGTTACGTGAATGGGAATAGAGGAGGGAAGAGAGCGGAAGTGGGGGAGAGGGGGGGGGGAGTTACAACGATTTGGAGTGTTTGATGCATTATATGTTTTGATTTCGGAGTGTGACCCGCTTGATATCTCTGATTTCCTGCATTTTCTTCAGACGATGTGCACGACTGCTTTCACTTAACTCTGTGACAATGAAGGTATTCTGTACTAACGGTGCGCTGCAATTCTTCGACAAAAAGGTAGAGTTCTTGGATATGCAGCTCAATAACCGAACATTGAAGTAATACTTTCAACTTGCACACGCATGCGCGCGCGCGCACGCATGCACACGCACGCACTCACACGCTGTTTTGTAACGAAACCGCAAAGGACCTAATAATATCATGTAAGCATCACTATTTTTGTGCCTTTCTTCGAACGATTTTGGAAAAGCCCTTTGGCTGCTCTCCAAAGGAGTTCATTTTTGCTCTTTAACATATTGACCTGTTCTTCAAATGCCGTTAGATATGATGATTTTATTGTGACAGCCCAGTTCTGGTTGTGGGGAATTCTTTCAATCAGTTAAAGTGGTGGAGAACACTAAATACAAAGAAAGCGGGTAAGACCTCTCTCTCTCTCTCTCTCTCTCTCTCTCTCTCTCTTCTCTCTCTCTGTCTGTCTGTCTGTCCTGTCTGTCTGTCTATCTGTCTGTCTGTCTGATTGTCTGTCTGTCTGTCTGTCTGTCTGTCTGTCTCTCTCTCTCTCTCTCTCTCTCTCTCTCTCTCTCTTAATTCTACATGTTTTTTTGTTCACTTACCCCCTTCATGAGGGCCCATGTTTCAGTGTGTTCAAGAACGAATGGCAATTGCACTACCACTAACTTACGACTGCCTCTTTTAAAAGAGAACTGCAAAATCGGGCAAGTGCCGTTTTACCCTTTTCCGATTCCCTCTCTCCAGTGTTCTCGTCTCTTTTGTCCCCTTCTTTTGATAAGTTACTGTCGTAACGTTTCGTCTGTCCCCTCCCCGTACCCCCACCATCCTTCCCTCCCCCAACCTTTTCCTTGTCCTCCCTTCTCACTCTCTCCCACCTCCCCGCAACATCGTTTGTTCGCCGTTTACTACGACCCCTTTTTAAGTTTGAAATAAGTTACAGTCAATATGCATTCGTGTTTAGTTACACAGCCAGCAAAAACTTTTTTTTTCAAGTTTGGGGCATTTCATCGTTTGATTCAATAAAACACAAAATGTCTGTGTCGGTTTGGGCCGAGTTCTTGTTGATTCATTTGATTTCCTAACGCACAAAATGGCTCTGTCAGTCTGAGGCGAGCTGTTGTTAATTCGTTAGATTTCCTTACACAGAAAACGTCTCTACCAGTCAAGGCGAGTCACTAATTTGTTTGACTTTCTAACACACAAGTGTTTCTGTCAGTCTGAGGCGAGTTCTTGTTGATTCGTTTGATTTCATTACACACAAAATAACTCTTTCAGTTTGAGGCGAGTTACCATTAATTCTTTTGATTTCATAGCTCAGATTAGGTCTCTGTCAGTCTGAGTCGAGTTTTTGTTAATCTAACGCTCTCTGTTAGTTTCTCGATGCTGTCAAGTTTTTGAGACAACGATTTTCATATGTTCCCAGAAATCGGAATGGAAAGGCTACTTTGTTAAAGGCCTGTCGATGTCAGTTTTAAACGAGGGTTAACGTTAAAGTTCCCATAGCTCAGCGGCCGTAGGGGCAGTGAACTGTAGGAGGTTCACCATGTCTAGGGGACGGCATGATGGAAGACGGAACCTATGCCCCTCCTTCCGCCACCTTTAACCTTCACTGTCTTGAATCAAGCACCTTTGTACTACTGGGTAAATAAACAGGGTCTTCAACCCGAAAAATTCCGACCCCACATGTGGTTTGAACTCACGACTACAAGCTCCGCGGGCAAACGCTATCACCATTGGACTACAGGTCCCTCTATCAACATCGTATCATCAAACTCAGCGTGAATAAACAGGCTGTTTCCCAGTGAGATGCCAACCTTGCTGCCACACCGAACTGCCCATCAGCCATACAGCGAAAACAAATCAATGTTATCTTTAAAGACTGGTCTCTAGAAAACACGAATAATTTTGCTGAAAATTCCTATTGCTTAATTAACGACAGCCGTGAAGTTAATATTATGATAGAAAATAAAGGATCTCAAACTCGCACTCTTATGGATCTTCCTGGGCCTACATATTGTTCTTCATGGGCGAGAAGGTTAAATGTTGTTATTGTAATACAGTCGCTATCCCAGTGTATATGGACAAAAAGTATGTACATTTGTGCGCGTGTGTATCTGTCTGTGTGTCTGTCTGTCTGTATGTCTGTCTGTCTTTCCGTGTATGAGTGTGTGTATCTGTCTGTCTGTCTGTATGCCTGTCTGTCTGTCTGTATGTATTTGTGTATGTATGTATATATGTGTCTGGTCTGTGTCTGTGTTGTGAATTATTTCAAAACTATGAAAAGAATGTGAATAATGTGAATGTCTGCATCCAGGATCAGAGAGATACAGACACAGACACACAGACAGACAGACAGACAAATAGACAGAGACAGACAAACAGAGATAGGGAGAGGGAGACAAATCTCCCATATTATGGGGGAACAAAACGGGAAAGGGCGAAAAAAGAAAGGGCAAAACAGTATGTTCCAGCAAAATCTTATTAAGAAATATGTTTATATGTGGAAACGAACGCATACTCAACCGTACACACGCCCCACCCCCACACCCTCACCCCCACCCCCACCCCACACACACACCCACACACGCACATTAACGAACGCACGCACGATTCCACTGTGGCATGCGTGCGTGCGCACGCACACATGCACACACATATAAACACACACACGCGCGGGCACACACACACACACACACACACACACACACACACACACACACACACACAAGCGCGCGCGCACAGGCACGCATGTTCGTCCGTATGCAGGCAATTTCGCGTACACACACACACACACACACACACACACACACACGCGCGCGCGCACACATACACACACAGACACACACACACACACACACACACACACACATAACACACACACACACACACAAGCGCGCTAGCACGCACGCTCACACATACACGAACACAAACACGAGCGTGCGCGCACTATAATTTCTCGGACAGAAGAATAGCATAATTATTCACAATCAAAAGAAAAAGGAGAAAGAACAATATGAATTAGATTTAAATGTATGATGTATACCTATTCACGTGCTCGCACACACACACACACACACACACACACACACACACACACACACACACACACACACACACACACACACATTCGCATGGAGAGAGACAGACAGACAGACAGAGACAGAGAGACAGACAGAGAAAGAGAGTGTGACAAAGAAAGAGAGTATCACAATTCGTCCAGTATTACCTTTCGTAAAAATACAACAAACTACTACTACAACCATTACCAGTACTACAATTACTACTGCTGCTGCTGCTGCTCCTGCTGCTTAACACAGATACATGCGCATGCGCGCGCGGACAGAGAGAGATTCTCTCTCTCTCTCTCTCTCTCTCTCTCTCTCTCTCTAACACACACACACACACACACACACACACACACACACACACACACACACACACACACACACACACACACACAGGCCTTAGCTATCTTGTTTCCAGACCACGAAATTAAGAAGCAAGCGTCTTGGTTTTTGTGCCCATCATCTTTACACTTTTGTGGTAAAGCCCTCGGGCAACTCTCCGAAGAATTCCGCCCCAGCTCTTCTGCACAATTATCTGTTCATCAACACTCAGAGCACAGGACAGTAATTGCCAGTTTCCTGTAGGGCCCTGCCTGATCAGCCTTCCATCAGTCTGGTCACATCATCTGTAAACTCAAATCGAGTAGTAAAAGAAAGGGGGGAGGGATGGGACAAACAAAAATCAGGTGGCACTGCTTTTAAGGACTTTTGTCCAGTTTCTTCCTGGCTAGTAGTGGAAAGTCCACTCACTGGGGACGCGCAAGCTGAGCAACTTAGTTGTGTTTGCGTCCCACTAGTCGCCAAATAAGGGGAGGAATTGGCGAAGAGAAAGGGAGGCACAGAAAAATACCAACAGTGCGGTAATGGCGTGTCCGTTCCCGTCATCCATCTGCCGACACCGGACATCTTGACACGAACCCCCCCCCCCCCCCCACAGGCACTGACAGAGAGGAGAATTCGACACCCCCGTCATCCATCTGCCGACACCGGACATCTTGACACGAACCCCCCCCCCCCCCCCCCCCCCCCACAGGCACTGACAGAGAGGAGAATTCGACACCCCCGTCATCCGGCGTGCATGCTTGTCTAATTCTCTCTCTCTCTCTCTCTCTCTCTCTCTCCTCTCTCTCTCTCTCTCTCTCTCACACACACACACACACACACACACACACACACACACACATACCCACACATACACACGTACGCGTGCACACACACACACACACACACACACACACACACACACACACACACACACACACACCACGCACACACACACATACATACTATCTCTCGCTCTCCTCCTCTCCTCTCCTCTCTCTCTCTCTCTCTCTCTCCCTCTCCTCTCTCCTCCCTCTCTCTCTCTCCTCTCCTCTCTCTCTCTCTCTCTCTCTCTCTCTCTCCCTTCTCTCTCTCTCTCTCCCTCTCTCTCTCTCTCGGACTTGGTAAATACTTTTCGTAATAAACAGACAATATTCATTCATTCATTTTTTCTCTTCCCTCCCCATCTCTGTCCTATTTCTCCACTACGTTCTCTCTCTCTCTCTCTCTCTCTCTCTCTCTCTCTCTCTCTCTTCTCTCTCTCTCTCTCTCTCTCTCTGACCTGCATATCTAAGTGCCAAATTCCCAGTTAATACTTTTCGTAATAAACAGACAATATTCATTCATTCATTTTCTCTCTTCCCTCCCCATCTCTGTCCTATTTCTCCACTACCTTCTCTCTCTCTCTCTCTCTCTCTCTCTCTCTCTCTCTCTCTCTCTCTCTCTCATTTTCTCTCTTCCCTCCCACTCATTCTCCTAATTCTCCATCATTCTTTCTCTCTCTGTTTCTGTCTGTCTATTTGTCTGTCTGTCTGTCTGTCTGTCTCCCTCTCTCTCTCTCTCTCTCTGTTTGTCTGTCTGTCTGTCCGTCTCTCTCTCTCTCTCTCTCTCTCTCTCTCTCATATATTCATTTTCTCTCTTCCCTCCACTCTCTCTTCTAACCTCACCATCTTCTCTCTCTCTCTCTCTCTCTCTCTCTCTCTCTCTCTCTCTCTCTCCTCTCTCTCTCTCTCTCTCTCTTAGCACTTAGCTGCTATTAAAAGATTTCTTGGTGTAAGTCCAAAAGCTCCTAGGCACTTAGTGTATGGTGAATCTGGAATATACCCTCTTTATGTTAATACTTATGCAAAATGCATCAGATTTTGGCTTCGTGTTGCTTATATGGATAATAACAGACTCCCGAAAAAAGCCTACGATATGTTGCTGCATCTGCAGAATCAAAATTATATTACCTGGACAACTAATGTTTGCTATGTTCTTTATAGGTTCGGGTTTGAAATTGTATGGGAAATGCAAAGTGTTGGTAATGTGAAAGCTTTTATTGTAGAATTTAAGAAACGTTTAAGTGATTGTTACATCCAAGACTGGCATTCAGCTATTGAATCGCATGAGTTGTACGATGTTTATCGGTCATATAACCAGTCTCTTGTTCAAAGTTCCTACCTCTGTGTAATTAAACATGTTAACATCCGCAGGTTACTTTCAAGGTTTCGGTTAGGAATGTCGCCTTTACGATACCACTATTTACGATATACTAATCGCAATAGAAACCATGACATTTTCTGTCCACACTGTAAGGAAGCACTGGAAACTGAGCTTCATTTTCTACTGATTTGTCCTTTGTACGAGAAGTTGCGCCTTGAGTTGATTCCAGCTAAATATTACAAACACCCTTCTCTATTCAAAATGTCCATGTTGCTAGCCTGTTCTATTAAGACTACTATTATGAGTGTTGGTAATTTCATTTATAGAGCAATGGCTGTTAGGAACGGAGCACTTAATGCTGCAGTTGCTTCATGAATGTCTTCTTTGTTAACTGTGAACACCATTCAGCTGAGGTTTCGTTAAGAGTGGCTTGTACCGATTTATTTGACCTTGTTCACTCACTTTGATATGGGCCTGTGGCCTGTCAAATAAAATATTCTGAGTTCTGAGCTCTCTCTCTCTCTCTCTCTCTCTCTCTCTCTCTCTCTCTCTCTCTCTCTCTCTCTCTCTCTCTCTCTCTCTGGACCTGCTTATCTAAGTGCCACATTCGCAGTGAATACGTTTCGTAATAAGTAGACAATATTCATTCCCTGTATCAGAATTGACCTTTTTATGTCTTCTCTTTCATCTTTGGTGGTAAACTCAGGAAACGAATGCCTGATAACTTGAAGAATGATAAAAAGATAACTGATCTTCCTCAAAAGCATCATATCACAAATATTCCATGGGGAAAAAATTATTACCAATGCTTACTGAACTCTATAGACTTCCGACCACAATGTTTTCGTATGATCGTTGCTCTGCTGTCTATCCTGCCAATGTTTGCTTTATGAGCTGCATATTACGGTTTATGTGTGAATTGATGACTTCGTTCGTTTGTTTTTTTTCGTTCGTTTTTCTTTGCCATGATTACTTTGCCTTTAGATTGTTTTGTTTTCTTTCTTTTGAGCAGTCGAGGTAGGCAGGGGACTGGAGACGCTGACGGAGAGGCGAGGGGCTTCTTCCAAGATAACTGCTGTTCTTATTTTGTTTGTTTGTTTTCTCCTTGTTTGTTTCTTTAATTTTGAGGGCATGGTATAAAAAGCTGGCAGATTATCCATTTTACCATCAATAAAACATTCGTATTTCCTCTCTCTCTCTCTCTCTCTCTCTCTCTCTCTCTCTCTCTCTCTCTCTCTCTCTCTCTCTCTCTCTCTCTCGCATGCTCGTCGCTCGCTTTCTTGCTCTTTCTCAAGTACGCACACGTGTATGTGAGTGAGTGAGTGAGTGAGGTGTGTGTGTGTGTGTGTGTGTGTGTGTGTGTGTGTGTGTGTGTGTGTGTGTGTGTGTATGTGTGTGTGTGTGTGTGTGTGCGTGCGTGCGTGTGTGTGTGCGTGCGTGTGTGTGTGTGGTGTGTGTGTGTGTGTGTGTGTGTGTGTGCGTGTGTGTGTGTGTGTGTGTGTGTTGTGTGTGAGTGAGTGAGTGCGTGAAAGTGTTGAAGTAGCTGCGAATGTTAGCAACTACATGAAATCGTGTACAGTCACGGAAAACGTATGCCGCTGGACCCAAACACACACACAAAGACCCTCTCGGTGTCCAAGATGAAAAAAAAGAAAGACAGTTGCAATCAGTTATCGGTCGTGTTCGTGTATTCTTTTTCCCTTCCGTCATACCTACTAAGCTATTAGGAATGCAGAACTGAAGATTTTGATCCTTTCAACTTCACAGATCACAAGCCTGATCGTAACCCTGACACTAGCCTTAACCCTGCTCTTAGTTTTCAACGAACAAGGTGAGGTTCATTCCGGTGGGAGTGACAGTGTAGGCTTAACCGTCTCCTATCTGCCGCGACCCTCAGCCTGTGAGAACGGTGCTGGCTAATAGGCGGGTATGTGAGTTGGTGGAGACTGGGAAACTCCGCTTAACCCTTGGTGTTCACCGGTGTTAGCGTAGCGACTGCCCTCCCCAAATTCCGTCTCGGAAAACTTATCAAAAATGCTGCATATAAGACACTGTCAATAGGCACTCATTAGACTCTCTGTCTCTCTGTCCGTCTCTCTCTCTCTCTCTCTCTCTCTCTCTCTCTCTCTCTCTCTCTCTCTCTCTCTCCTCTCTTCCTCTCTCTGTCTCTCTCTGTCTCTCTCTGTCTCTCTCTCTCTCTCTCTCTCTCTCTCTCTCTCTCTCTCGCTCGCTCGCTCGCTCGCTCGCTTTGTGTGTTGTGTGTGTGTGTGTGTGTGTGTGTGTGTGTGTGTGTGTGTTTGTATGTGCCTGTCTGTATCTTTCTGTCTCTGTCTGTCTGTCTGTCTGTCTGTCTGTCTGTCTGTCTGTCTGTCTCTCTCTCTCTCCCTCTCTCTCTCTCTCTCTCTCTCTCTCTCTCTCTCTCTCTCAAAAGCCTGTTCACGTCCTTTCATGCTGTTTATAGCAAAGACTTTCGGAGGGGAGTGAGAGAAAGAGGAGGCGGCATATCAGGGCTATCACATCGTCGATATCGATTCCATATATGTTGCTTTGAAAACGAAACTACCAAACTGACTAGTTTATCTCCAACATACTCAAACTCTCTTAAACTAGATT
>CM065730.1:45249947-45269947 GCA_033310375.1 Conus canariensis
AAGTACAGCTCGGTGACACTTGCAGTTTCCTTTGCAAGCAACCAAGCAGCCACAGTGAGCAACAATGAGCATCCTTTGCTGGCATCTGGCAGATCAGTCCAGTGTGGTACCCATGCCTTGGTTCTGTCATTCCACTGCCGTCCCCGTTCAATCGGGCATGGAACATTGGGAACTTTGGAGAGAGACTCTTTCCAGATGAAAGCCGCAACGAGTAGTGCTCGCCTCACATGCTGGAACAAGGCACGCTGAGTTGGTGGGACGGACTCAAGAGGTTTGAGGCCAATGGTGAACAACAGCTTTCTGACTTCAGTGACAGAAGTGGATCGGCAGTTTTTGCTGTACATCAGCACAGTCAGATGCTCCAGACATTGCATGTACAGTGAATCAAGTGTGAAGCTGGCTGGATCCTGGGTGACGGCGATGAAGGTGTCAGTGATCTCAGGAAGAGCAGCCCACGCATTCCAGGCTGTCTTTTTCCCAATCCCAAACATTGCCGATGTTACATCACACCCCGTGAATGAACGGGAGAAGAGGAGAGCCTCAGAGCGCTGAGGTCCAAGCTGTTGAGAGATATGATGAATGGGAATGTCTCTGAATGTTTTTTCCAGACCCAAATCCGATCCACAGCTCTGACAAGTTCAGTTCATGGAAATGATAGATGGCAAGAACCACCACATCAATGTCCACTGTGCTGAAGTAGGCCCTAGTGTGTCCTTGTTCAGCAGCGTGGTGCAGGTGCAGCATCATCCGGGTGTCAGCGTCTTCTTGAGAGCAGGGAGACGAGGCCGATACATCAGTTGGTCTGTTACTGAGTACAAGGTCATCTTTCGTGGTGAAGAGATGATATTTTGTGTCAGTGGTCCTTTGCACCAGTTGCTCGCTGAGGAACTGAAACAGTTCATTCTTGTTTTCAGACTCTTTGAGAAATTTCTGCCAGTCAGCTCCCTTTGGAACAGGTATCTTTGCAGAGACTCTTGTTCGTCGCCCTTCACATTCACCCCGTTTTGCACGAGTTTGTGAGTTGAGACTTGCGTCCTGATATGTGTCCCAGACAGCATCTATTCTAGTGGTCTTGTTGGTCATCTGGCTTTCTAAGAAGGGTAGCAAGTGCATGTGTGTATCGTCTCCAAACACAGTGGCACGCTGGGGCTTGACGATGTGAATGATGGCTGACATATCCAGCACAACCACAGAGGCTTCTTTGGCTGCAGGGGAACGTCCAGGATCAGGCATACCAGGAAGACAGCCAAGAAGAGCTGATTTGGTACCTGTCATCAGTTTTCCCCTGTCACTCAAGGAAGGAGGCTCACGCTGATTCTCATGCCTGAAAAAGTCATCTATATCCCCATCTGGTCGTCCTTGGAGGGACAGAAACAACCTTGTGATGAGTGCTGCATTTGCCTTTGCTGATCCCAACTTGTCAACTCCTTCTTCAAGTCCACAGGTGGCCGATTGCTGAAGGTGTACAAATTGGCCCTTGGGATAACATCAGACAAGAGTTTGGAACAGGTTTCAATTCTGTCCTGCACAAACTCTGCAAACATGGCCCTGCCTATGTTGGGAACTTCCTTCAAGTTGTTGGCAATCATCGGGTCCATGACTTCATCAGTGTCCAGTGTGACAAGCTCTTGGTCTATCTCTTTGAATGGGTTGACAACAGTTCCCTCTTTGACAAGATAGAGTTGAGCCTTGAGATCTTTCAAAAATTTGTTCTGCTCAGCAGCAGAAGACTCTGGATGTTCCAAGCTGATATCCTCGTTTGAAGCAGAGACTGGCGTTCTCAAATTCATCAATGATCCTCAGCACCTCAGGTTTTGAAAGCTCAATGATCTCCTTTTCCTCTGGCTGTCCATAGAGTCCTTTTGCTCCGCTGTCCTCTTTAAGGAACTTGATGCTGTGCTTCTGGCTCTGGTCAAGTGCCTTCAGAGAGAACTTCTTTTCACTGCGTTGCACAACAAACTTTCCTTCCATGAAGGCTTCATGGACACTTGGGTGGATCTCTGGTAGACATGCCATGTCTTTCAAGAAGACAGGCATCCAGCGGGCATAATTTGTATGTCCAAAAGCAAAGAACCATGGACGCAGGTCTTCACAGGCACTCAGAGTCAGTGGCCAATCACCCATTCGCTGACCTCGAAGAAAGCGGTAACAGATCAGGAGAAATACTTGGACAGTTGACCAGTAGCAGACAGTTGGAGCATTTGCAGCGAGTCTCTTCTCCCACATCTCCACGGTTTCGTGAGGCCCATAGCCCGTCTGGCAGTACTCATTGTACGCTTGAACCTTCAGAGCATGGAGCCAGGCCAGAGTCAGCTGGTATGAATACCGTGTGCGCTTGACATGACTGCTTCCTAGAAGAGGTTCTGCAACACCAGGGGTGAACACTGTTGCCGAGGAGAACATCTGCTCCCAGCCAGTTCCAGCCAGCAGCTTTCCCCCACATTGTTGGGATGCCATCTCAGTGTGGAGGAATCCCATGAAGCACACCATCTTTGATTCACCAGCCTCCTCAGGAAACCTCCACTGACACTTCTTCTGTTGAGCATAGAGGGGACACTGGGTATTACTACAGAGGCCATGTTGAATGTCATACTATGATTTTTTTTCTGATTAGGTGTTAAGAGTGATGCATTTTAGGACATAAATGAACTCTCAAAATTTAGAACCATGACAGGAAAACAATATTTTCTTTTGAAGTTGATTCCTTTCAGAGTTATAACAAATGTGGGCCGAATTGACCTTGAAAATAAAATTTGACCTTCCCAATGACCTCAAAACGCAAGGTCAATGTCAAATATGGATTCCTTATCCCAAAAACAATATAAATAATGGTATTTCATAAGGTTCTAGTAGTAACAAAAGCTACAATTTGACAGTCACTTTTCTGGGTGACGGCCATATTGGATTTTGTGCAAACAGGCCAAAGTAGGTCGAGCTCGTTTTGTTTGCGGTGGTTTCTGAAATCCTCATACCCATATCTAACACCATGCCAAATTTCAAAAACTTGTCACCGAGTGCACGATCATCTGAAATTCCCTCCATGCGTGTAAGCAGACATTATATGGATAATGAGGAAAACACTGCATGTAATAGCAAATTCTCTCTCTCTCTCTCTCTCTCTCTCTCTCTCTCTCTCTTGCAGCTCCTACGTGGCAATCGCCCCGAAGGTATTTCATCCCGGGTGGAAGTATGCGGTGCAGCTGACGGTGGTCAACGGCCCGAATAACGGCGTCAGGATGTCGGTGACGGGCAATATTTTCAATGGCAAGAGACAGTCTCTTGGAGCCGGAATTGTGACCTTTGAAAACGGTGAGGGCAGAAAGAGAGAGAGGGCAGAGAGGGGGGGGGGAGGAGACAGACAAACAGACACAGACAAGACAGAGAGACAGACACAGACGAGACAGACAGAGAGACGGACGAACGGACGGAGGGACAGAGACGAAAACAGAAAAACAGAGACAAAGAGACAGACAGCGAAAGAGAAACAGAGAAAGCCAGACAGACAGACTGAGACAAACAAACAGACAGGCTGATAGACAGACAGGCGAACAAAGACAGATAGACAGAGACTGTTGGCAGACAGACAGAAACTGAGACAGACAGAGACTGAGACAGACAGACTGAGACAGACAGTCGGCTGACTGACAGACAGACAGACAGACACATAGAGAGAGTCAACGGGGAAGTAGTCTGGGAAGGGAAGTGTAGAAA
Organism: Conus canariensis; assembly: GCA_033310375.1. Lineage (NCBI taxonomy): Eukaryota > Metazoa > Mollusca > Gastropoda > Neogastropoda > Conidae > Conus > Conus canariensis. Next base: position 45,253,659 of record CM065730.1, read on the forward strand.
ACAATCTGGAAGGGAATGAGGGAGGGAATTATGTTCAAGAAAGGAGATGGCAGAAGAGTGGAGTGGGAGACTTGGTAATGTTTTCAACGGCAACCAAATAACTTCTGTGCGCCGAAAGTGTCACTTTGAGATCGGAGACAGAGACACAGAGAGAGAGAGAGAGAGAGAGAGAGAGAGAGAGAGAGAGAGAGAGAGAGAGAGAGAGAGAAATCAAAAGACTGTCAGTTAGTAAGGCAGAGAAGAAAGTCAGAAAGAAGCACAGTGTAGAGATGAGAAAAGGCGGGTAGGTAAGGAGGAAAGATGTAGATGAAACGATAGGGGAAGGTTGGCGGAAATGGGGTGTGGCAGGTAGACGGGGGGGGGGGGGGGAGGAGGGGGGAGAAAGAGAGAGAGGGGGGAGGGAGAGAGGTGGGGAGAGGAGGTGATATGAAGGAAAAAGGACCGGAAGAGAGGCAGCCTTCTCAGCATTTTAGAGCTAAATGCTTGTCGTTCAGCGTCTTCACAACGGTCGAAGTAATCGTGTTAAAACACGCACTCGCGCGCGCGCGCCGCGACACACACACACACACACACACACACACACACACACACACACACCATACCACTGATCACCACCACCAACTACGCTGATGATGATGATGATGATGATGATGATGATGATGATGATGATGATGATGACGACGACGACGACGACGACGACAATGATGATGATGATGATGAAGAAGAAGAAGAAGAAAAGAAGAAGAAAAGAAGAAGAACGATGATGATGATGATGATGAAAATCATTAACAAAATATTTGAAAATACCTAAAAAAAATCACAGTATTTCAAGCAAATGCTACGTTTTCTGACGCTTTGAGTGTAAAAACAATCAAACAAACGAACAAACAAACGGAACCGAAAACAAACAAGTCGATCTGTCGAAAGACGGAAACAAAAATGACACTTATGCATTCCTACCTTCAGAAGCGGCGAAGAAATTGCGTCACGAGGACAAGATCGGCAGATACACAGGCCCAAGGTGAGAGATGAAAAGCACAGCACGTCACAACAGTCTGACAAAACTGAGCATGGGCGGAAAACTCAGCTAAGGTGGAGTGTTCTCTGAGATTCGGTGATAAGTTTTTTTTCCCAACCTTCAAGCTGAAGCAGTCAAGTGGAAATGGAGATATCCATAATGTATTTCTGGAAGATGTAACTCCGTTTAAATAAATTATAAAAAAAAAAAACTGACAGCGGATGCACGCTTGAAACTCACAGTCACAATATTTCATTTAAAAGGATTCTGTTTCTACAGTTCCAGCCAAATTCCGAAAGCCTCTTTAATAGCTTCACACAGGACAGTTGCTCGACTGTGTCGACATTTCTTTTTCTTTCTTAGCCCTTTGATAAAACATGAACTGACGGTGATGTTCCAGTACATTTAGAACCTGATTCTATGCACAAAATACGCTAGAAACAAATAAAGAAAGAAAGAAATATGTCAATGCATAACTAAATAAAAACCATCATTTATACCGGTTGTTCCAAATCACTTCGAAATCAAACGAAACGCCGTCTGCACGAAACACTCAAGAAGCAGACACCGAAGTCCAGATTTGCATATTCAAGACTGTTTGTCTCTTCTCGCACAGGAGAGGTCGTAGCTTCACGACGTGCCTTGCGGGCCTTGTGAAATCGACCTAGGCTGATGACCTGCGTATCTTGCATACGGCGACGACATTTATTGCCTAGAAATGACAAAGCGATATTGATTGTCCGTTTGTAAATCCTCAGCTTGTAATTGTTTAAAAATCATAATACTTTTTACAGCCATTTTATTTAGTGATGTGGGTGATGTTCATTTTGCGGCGACCGTTGGGTAGACTGCGACAGTAAGCTACTGCTAGTGCTTCAAATACAAGAGCGATAGTCTTGTGAACTTACTACACTACAGCAACTAAATCAGAATTGTAGAGACATAAATTTACCCGGTTCAGTAAGTTTTACCTTTTTTTTTTTTCATTTGTCATTTTGTCATAAAAACTATCATTACATCTGGAATCTTCAGCCAAGTCTTCGAAGCTACATCAAACTTTTACTACTACTACTACTACTACTACTACTACTACTACTACTACTACTCTACTACCACTACTCACTACTTACTACTATATACTGCCGCTGCTGTTGCTGCTGCTACTGCTGCTGTTGCCGTTGTTGCTACTACTGCTGCTGCTTCTGCTCCTACAACAACGAGAACTGCTAACACTACTACTACTACTACTACTACTACTACTACTACTACTACTACTACCACCACCACCACACTACAACTTCCACTACTACTACTACTTCAGATATGCACGTGTCGTTGCTGCAGGTCAGTCAGCGATGCTGGAGATCCAGGTGGTGGCCAGCATCCAGAAGGACCCCAACAACGTCTACAGCCTTCAGCTGGACGGGTCAGGGGCCATGATGTTCTCTAACAGCACCCCGCTGCAGATGGCCCCGCTTAGCCGCCTGGCCTTCATCCAGACCGACAAGACCATCTACAGCACCGGGCAACTGAGTGAGTGGACTGTCCGAGGCTGGCTGGAAGGAATAGTGGGCCGGGCTGGGTGATGCGCAGTATAATGAGCGGATAGATGTGGCATAGATCGGAGGTCCGCTTTGGTCTAAGCTCATCATTTCGGCGTTTGATTGTTCGTTTGTTTTTTCGCCCAGAAATAAACCGGAGAAGACTAAAAAAAAGATTCATGCATGTTAGATAAATGAGTATTCAAAGCATACATTGTCTGTGAGTAGTTTCATACGTGTGCGCGCGCACGCGGGCGTGTATGTGTGTGTGTGTGTGGTCTTTAAAAAAAAAAAAAATTTAACAGTTAAAAGCATGTGAATTTGTAAGATGGTCGTTTTCTTCTGGAAAAACAATGGATTGTAAGCCTATCTGGTTTCATTATGTTGTTATTATTTCATGATCTGATGCAACTGGAGTCTAGTAATCGAATATAATGTTATGTGTTTGAGCATACATACACACACACACACACACACACACACACACACACACACACACACACATGCACACACACGCGCACACACGCGCGCGCGCGCGCGCACGCACACACGCACTCACGCACACACATACTTTCCTCTATTATTTTTCGTGAGGGCAGGATGAAAAAGCTGTAAATGCATTCTTTGACCCTTAATACGTATCATATTGACTAGACTTTGTCCCCCGTCATCGTTGGGAGAGCGTTCCAAATTTTCACGTGAAGTCTGTTGTGCAGAAAATGTTCAGCAATACAATTCAAGGCATGCAAGATAGTACAATGCGGTGTATATAGTAATGTGAATAGTACATTTTGTTTAATGTTCCAAAACAATGATCATTTGTTATCATCCAGAAGTACAGTTACTGACTAATTTTACCTTTTTTTTCAGTTCGATTCCGTGTGGTGATCGTGGATGAAGATTTACGTCCCTTGTACATTCCCAAAAATATCACTATTGTGGTAAGATCTGACTGGACCAGTGAACTATCTTACAATATGTTTGTTGGTGTTTACATGTGTACTGTAGTTAGTGTGTTGGTAAACATCCTGATGATAAAGATGATGATAACAACAGAAACAATCATGATACTAAGAATGATAATGAAAGGAACAATAGTGATAATGACAATGATGATGATAGTGATAATATAACAATAATGATAATAATAATGATAATAATAATAATGTGCTCTTATATAAGACCTAATCCCTATTAGAGGGCTGTAAGCACTTTACAAAAAATTAAAAAGTATGTAAGTTAATACAGATTGCACCACAGTTTAAATGCGAGGACTACTACACAATCAGCCGCGCCCATTCAGCCCCGCCCTCCTCCTCCCCCCTCCATTACTAAAAATCACCACCTTCCACCCACTTCCCGCTCCCTTGTCCCCTCCCATACATACACGTCCGGCCGAAAGCAGTCATATATCTGTTGGACGTCCATGCAATCACACACAACACACACACAAACACACAGCAACACCACAACACACACACACACACACACACACACACACACACACACACACATACACACACACACATACCACGCACGCACGCACGCACGCACGCACGCACGCACGCACGCACACACACACACACACACACACACACACACACACACACACAGCACACGCACACACACACCACATAGTTTGGATTACATTCAAGGAATTACAGTGTGCAAGATGCATAACATAAACTTTGAAAGGTCAGATTTTTGTCGACGATTTGAGCGAGATGGAGGAAGAAGCGTGTCCAATGCTCATCGACAGTTTGTTGCAGACACCTGGTCTCTAAAAGACGCAAGTGTGCTCTCTGAAGGACTTGGCTCTTGAAAAGACTTGACGAGGTTTAGGTGAAGAGGATGTCTGAAAGAAATTTTACACACAAAAAAACCCTTCCTCAGTGCATGTAATGGAAACACTGGAACTAATCCACCAGAATTAGTATACTGGCTTACCGCGGCGTAAACTCTGTCACGAAAGGAATAACAGAGGCAACTTAGAAATGTGGATTTCCGTTCGCATTCTTCACATGATGACACCACAACATACACATAAGCATATAAGCATACACTGAGGCAAAATAACACACACGGACAGAGTGACTGGAGGTAGGAGAGAAGGGGTGGATGTGGAAGAACGGTTAGACGGATAGAAAGACGGATGAGCGAAAAGGCAGAAGCGCACGCGTGTACGCATGAATGCACCCTCACTGAATGGGCCTACAGACATTCCCTCACCCTTGCTCCCTCCAGCCTATCTAATATCATCTATGTTTTCCACGATTTGATTTTATAGGGTTTTTTTTTTAACAGATAATTGTCGATTTTTCAGTTCAAAGAACTTAACTGTCGATTTTTCAGTTCAAAGGAGTGTTTTGCTTTTTTTTCCCCCTCCAGAATCCGACGGAAAGTACATTGGCAAGATTCTACTGCAACGGTAGTCAAGGTAAGAGATTGAAAAAAAACATTTTATCATTATCAGTCATCTTGCTGTATAAATACGCGAATGATTGTAACTGAAATGGATCAGGAAAAACCCTGAAAACAACACCACCACCCACACACACACACACACACACACACACACACACACACACACACACGCACATATGCTACTGTTGCGAGTGAATTGTTCGGAGCATTAAGTTGTTATCATATTTTACGAAGTATATATCGATAGCGATCAACTATTACCGCAGATGTCTGTGTAATGGGGTCATCAGAAGTTTGTACTCTTTAAGTTTATGCAGATAATGATCAGCCTTTCGTTTGATTTATGTTGTGCATTTTGACTGTGGTCACGCCAAAAGTCTGCAAAAATGTGAACAAATGAGAATTTACTCTTATTTTTCAGCCGTTTTTGACACTGTTGTGTGTTTGTTTCCATCGCGATGAGCTAAAGAGGTCAAAACAAGGGAAGTAACTGTCATGATGAACTTTCCTGAAAGCAGACGAACCAAACAAAAGTCGGACAGGAAAGGGGGAAAGACACCAGAATCTTTTACTTTTTACTGCAGCACTTCAAGGCAGGTGGGACTTCGAATCTTGAAAACCTATCTCCACTGTGTGCTGTGTATCAATATTTTGAAAACAGGAGTTCAGTTAGCCGATGTTCGCATTGTTTCTCCAAACGCTGTGAACTTCTACAGTGAAAGCTCGTGGTCTGTCAATCAAACAGTTTAGGGGGCCCATATTCAAAACACCGCTTGTAACCAGGCAAGGCCCCATTTGAAAAATAACTTCTATTCCGAGAAATATCGAGACCGAATTTGTTTAAATATGCAAACATACATGTTTATTTAGCATTTGCGTCAAATGAAATCCCTGTGGTCTTTGAGGAGAAGAAAAAGACGGGGGGAAATTGAAAATGCAAGAGTGCCGAATTTTTTTCCATTCAATAACTTTGCATGCTTACAGAATCGAAGAAAAAGTAAGTTAGGAACGTCTGTTAATATAATCGCAGAGAAGGAATTCGTACTATAATGTTTTCTGTTTTGTTTCTTTTTTCAAGGCTACGGTCCCGCTCACTCTCGTGAGGTTACCACCGTCTTTCCTTGTTCTCTTATCATTATCATCACAGCCAGCTTTGGTTTATTGTTACGAGTTCTTTATACGTAAGTTTCTAGTGTGTTTCATCATCTGAGATTCTGATTGATATAATCATGATCTAACAACACGACGAATGCTTTCTTTCTGGCCAGCTGTGTACGAGAACACCTACCAACTGGCCGAATTCCCTGAGCTGGGAAACTGGTTCATCGCCGTTCAATCTTCGGTATGTTCTTGTTCGTTCGTTGTCAGTGCTACTTGCTCTTTGTTGTCATTAGCGTCAGTAACAGTGCTAAAGGTAGAACTAGGAGTAGCAGCAACAGCAGCAGCAAGTGCGGTGGATGTGACGACTGAAGTGTTTCTTTGAGTGTGCTTTCCTGCGTGTGTTCCAGACAAAAAGGTGTTTGAAACGTTTGCGTATTTCATGGATACAGATCTGTTTAAGATTCTAATGTCTATATCACCTACACTAAGTGAGTAAATGTTTGAAAATGGGTACGCAGGGGAGGAATGGACGGGGAAGGGAGGCGGGGGAGAGAGATGCGGGAGGCGGGGTGAATATGTGTCGGATGTGTGTTTGTAAGGCACGTACGCGTGCACGCATACAAACACGCACGCGCGCGACACACACACACACACACACACACGCACACACGCGCGCGCGCGCGCGCGCGCACGCACACACACACAAACACGCGTAGACACACACACACACACACACACATGCACGCACACACGCACGCTACATACACACACACATACAAACGCGCGCGCGCGCGCGCACACGCACATACGCACACACACGCACGCACACACACACACACACACACACACACACACACACACACACACACACACACACACACACACACACATATGAGCCAGCAAGGGAGAGAGAACGTACATACGAAAGAGAATAGGAGTGCAACCAATTTGCTGCATGCAGTCATAGACATCTTGACACTGGGATAGTTGGAAAGGGTTGAGACGTGAGTAAGGAAAGGAAAGGAGAGGGACTGAGCAGGGACTGATGGGGGGGGGGGGAATCAAAGGTGGGTATAAATTGGGGAAAGGGGTAGCATGCTGACAGCAGCGAGCGAGCGAGAGAGAGAGAGGAGAGAGAGAGAGAGAGAGAGAGGAGAGAGAGAGAGCGCACCAACTTGTGGGCGCGTGCATACATTCACGTAGAAGCTAACACTTCTCTCGCCATTTTGATCCACAGACACACACAACATAAATAAATTATACACATCTAAGATAAGGTTCTAACCCAGAGTTGAAGCAGGAATTACTCGTCCATCGCCTGATTACATAGCAGAGATAAATCGGCCGCCAGCTAGACAGACTAATGCACGGATAACGACTGTAAGAGCTTAGAGCTAATTTGATTAGGCTGCATGTGCAGAGTTAGAGAAAGTGACAGAGGAAGATTAATGAGAGTTTATAAGTGGGGGGGGGGGGGGCTGGAGAGGGAGAGGGTGTGTGTGGCGGGGGGAGAGGGGGTGAGGAGCGAGAGGAGGAGAAGAGCTTTGGAGAGAGGCACGGGCACAGAGAATCGGAGGCAAATAGACGGTCGTTTGTGCCTGTGTGTGTGTTCTCTTGCTTCGGCGATGGTGTGGGAAGCAGAAATTAATTTAAATGTTGCTTGCTTGCTTTCTCTTTATATTATCTTCGCAGCCTTCTCCGGCCCTCATAAATTAATCAAGCGAATAAATTTCCTTAACTGCGTTACCTCGTAACACAGGCTCTAACAGATTCAGTGTAAACATTTAACATATCCGTAGATGTACACACGCACGCACGCACGCACACGCACACACACACACACACACCACACACACACACACACACACACACACACACACACACACATACATACACGCGCGGATGCGCGCGAATCCACATACACTCCCTGTGTGTGTGTGTGTGTGTGTGTGTGTGTGTGTGTGTGTGTGTGTGTGTGTGTGTGTGTTGTTGTTGTTGTTGTTTGTTGGGTTGTTGTTGTTGTTGTTGTTGTTTTTGTGTGTGTGTCCTTGCATGCGCGTAAGAGCGAGAGAGAGAGAGAGAGGTGAGTGTGTGTGTGTGTGTGTTGGTGTGTGTTTGTGTGTGTTGTGTTGTTGTGTGTGTGTGTGTGTGTGTGTGGTCGGGGTGGCGGGGGAGGATTGGGAGGTGTTCGCGCGTGCTTGCATGGTTTTATTACCTATGTACACGTGACCTCATCGTAATTTCTATTTTTCAGGAGGGCAACATCGACGAGAGAGTAAAGATAAGAGTCGTCGAGAATGGTAATTACGTTTATTCTTGTCGCTGCTACTTGATTACTGTCTGAAGCACTCAACTGCAAAAAAAAAAAAAAAATTTGTTTACAGAAAAATACATTTCACCTCTACTGCATCGTTCATTAATATCCGCATTTAGCAACAGCCACTGTCAAATATCGAGAGGCAGAGATAAATGTGAATGAAAGAAGGAGCCGCGGTAGTTAAAAGGATATTATCAAAATTATTCAATAATAGTATAAGAAAAAAAAAACCCGTGGGAATAACGTGACGTTGATGAAACGTTGTAAATATATGCCTCTGAACGCCACTCATGTACAGATGAAATAGGCCAGAGAACGGCTGAATGTAGAGAGACAACTGCATTTCTTTTAATTGTCAAAATTTCGAAACGAAACCAAAAGCATTCTGAAAATATTCCAGATTCATATTCAATACTAGGAGTTTCATAGCCGTGTGGGTTAGGACATGTGTGTGTGTGTGTGTGTGTGTGTGTGTGTGTGTGTGTGTGTGTGTGTGTGTGTGTGTGTGTGTGTGTATGTGTGTTGTGTGTGTGGGGTGTGTGTGTGTGTGTGTGTGTGTGTGTGTGTGTGTGTTGTGTGTTGTGTAGGTGTGTGAATGTCGTTGTTGTTACTGTTACTGCACTGCTATATTCACATTTCAGTTTTTAAAAGAAGACACTCTTCTGATGGAAAAAAGCTCACAGAATTCAAGAAGCTTCTTGCCATCTGTGGAATGTTTTCTCTTATGCTGCGAAATGTTAGATTATTTCTACATTTTTGTCCCACGAAGTGCATTGCATTGTTTGGATTTCAGACACACACACACACAAACAAACAAACACACACACACACACACAACACACACACACACACGCACGCACACGCACGCACGCACGCACCACGCACGCACGCACGCAGGCACGCACGTACCACGCACGCAACACACACACACACACACACACACACACACATATATATATATATACAATATATATATATATGCACTTGTTTTCCCCCACTACTTAATTGTTCAGCATTTTATATATATATATATATATATATATATATATATATATATATACACTCACACACCTGTCAAGGCAATTCTTTTTAACTTAAACGGTCAGCTTTCACCAATACATCACCAAAACGTGTTGTTGCAGTGACCTCGAATTTTGACGTGTCGGCGGAGGTGACGCCAGATTTGCTGATCAAAGAATCCGGCGACAATAGATATGTCACAGTCAAGGTCACTGCAAGGTATTACAGCCATGACAGTCAGAACAACTTGTACGATTGCTATGGCATGTACATGGCAACTGTATGTGTCCATATACTCGGAAGTGTATTTGTGTTTGTGTCTGTGCTTGTAAACGCTGGTGTGTAAATATCTTTGTGAATTTCAAGATCTCTAGAATGTTGGAAAGATATGGTAACCTCAGTTTCTTTTGCCTCTCCACATCTAACGCCTTGCTTTGATTCTGTCGGGGTCATCGGTAACGGCAAACCCATTGGGTCTGTGGTTGGACGGACCTGGTAGCGCCCTCTAGAGGGAGAGCTCTTTTATGCCGGCTCCGCGACTACGCCATTATTGTCGTCAGTTGGGGGCTTAGTAGGTGGTATTGGATCTGAACAGGCACCACTGAACACCACTGGAGTGGCTCGGCAGCAGTGCAGTGTCTCCTCTGATGGGTTGCCTCATGACGACTTGCCATCGACTGCAGCCTGGAGTATTGCCGGTGCCGAAGCTGTGGCGGGAAGGACCGGGCTGTGGCTGTCGACGAGAGGTCAGAATAAGCGGCGTGGGTGCAATGCTACTGACGTAGCACAGATGATGGGACAGCATAAAAAGAGCCACCCTTTAATGTCTTGTATTCCGAGAGTGGACGGAAAGTTCAAGTCTGACCTACACTGGGTACTGAAGATCAAGTGCATTAATTGCAGGTTGATGTGTGCAGCCCTTCTTAATACTGTCTTTGATGTAGCAAAGTACTATACGTTGCAGTAATACACGCACAGACTATCATATATACAGGAAAAACAACGTCTTCATAGTGCAGGCAGATGGAATGCATATACATCCATACAAAAAAAAAAAAACATGCAAACAAACCTAACAAACAACTAGCAAAACACAGGTGAAACGTGCAAAAAGAACGGCGTCGTCTCATTCCTGACTGTGCCTATTTCATGTTCAATGTGTATAAAGAACAGACGAAAAAGAATATACAAATATACTGATACGTTCTAGAATAATGCATAAAGGACACCCTTTGCGCACTACCAATAGACATTTGAATATCAAATCAGATAGATGATGATAATATTATATTTCGTATAATTAAATTTGGAAAGCCCCCTCCCCCCCCCCCACCCCCCTTTAAGAATGGCAAAGAGCATAGCAGTACATATAATCACTAAGTAATAAACCATTGTGATAATTCAAAGACTAGGGTTGAGAGTGTGAAACCAGTTTGACGAGATGTTGTTATACGAATTCTCCCACACGAACACCACTAAAAATGACCGCATTCATGTGTAAGATGATAACAAGATGTGATTACTACCACACTCATAGAATTCATCAGCATGTAATCAAGAAGGTAATGCAGCCCTGATGTGACTCGTGCGGTCAGCTTGACCTTAAACAGCAGGACGTGAAGATCATAAAAAATGGTAACACTACCAGTAATAGTTGTTGTTTTTTTCAAGGGAAAAGCGAGGGCCTGGAAATATCAGGGAAGGAGAGGGAGGGATCAAGGGGGAAGGGAGATGGGGATCTCAGCCTCAGATATATTTCACTTTTTTTGTTTGTTTCTTTTTTGGGAGGTGATACATTTCGCTGAATGATTTCAGCCATGTAGTATTTGATAACCACGAGGGCTTGGAGACAAAATGTAAAATTTTTTAAACATCTGCGAATATTTCATTCTTTTTTTTTGTTGTTTACAGAGAAATGAACGGCCAAGGAGTGAAGGGAGACGTCAAAGTGACGGTGCTAGGTTACAACAGACACTTCAGAGACAGGGTAATGTGTAAATGACCCAGAGTGAAAACATGAATGCGTCTTTGAAAAAACAATGCTCTCTCTCTCTCTCTCTCTCTCTCTCTCTCTCTTCTCTCTGTCTCTGTCCTTCTCTCTCTCTCTCTGTCATTAATAGAATGTTGTTAGATTTTAATGGCAGTCAAACATGGGTTATGAATATTCGTGAAATAGTGTTTCAAAACGGAGTAAGGTTGGTATGGATAAATCGGTCCATGCAAGACATAAGGGATTTCTTAATCAATGCAGCGTAGTTAGTCGGTCAGACAGTAGCTACAGATTCTAGTTTGATAGATCCAAGCAGGTGGCCAGATAATCTTTCAGGTAATGGATCTGAATTAAAGCTAGATGGCTAGCTAGACGGCAAGTCAGTCTTTCAGACAATTATTTTGAACTTCATTATTTAACGAACTAGCTAGCAAGCCATATAGCTCCAATTTTAGCTGATCATCAAAGAAAGCAAGTGTCGGAGAATCTGTGGGTCAGTGTGTCGGGGTCAGTTAATGTCGGGAGGTGCGCCGTGTGTCCAGATTTCGGATGCTAGCGGGCAGAAGAGCATGGAGGTGGATCTGAGCCGTGAGCTGGCGGCCAGCAAGGACAAGCTGACCCTGCTGGTGGAGGTCAAGGACTCAGCCGGCAGGCAGTGCAGTGCCAAGGTCTCCCTGTGCGTGAAGGAGCGACCTGTGAGCGTGCACTTTGACCCCCTCCGCACGGACCACGTGTATCGCACCGGCATGCCTTTTCTGGCTCAGGTAAGGGTGTTAGGGGTGCAGAGGGAGGTTGAGGAAGGGAAGGAGGGGTGGGGGTGGAGGTGGGGGGTGAAAACCAAAACAACGATCGCTATGGAGCGATACGGATTAATGATACCCAAAAGCATAGTCATGATGTGCAACAAATTTTCTGCTGAAGATTATATTGGTAGTACTAACAATGGATCCGTATGTAGCATTCTATCAAGCTGTAGATGTTTCATAAAGTAACATATTATGTATACTTTGCGCATCAGGTGCTATTTAAGACATTACATCAGTATCGTACATATAGACACCACAAATACACCTTGCTGTACTCAAATACATATATAATACAATGCACATAGGGATACATACCTGCATACAGGTTTCACCACATTTTCTAATACATACATTTATGCACACTTCACGTAATAAAACATGCCACGACATGTGCAGTGTACGAACTGTTCAGAAGAATACGCCACAGCTAGGCCTGTTTCTGAGAGAAGAGATGACTTCCAAGGTCAGATGTGAAACAGGCAAGGGGGTAGTCAGTAGGTATTAGAGGTAGTCAGGTTGTGTGTGCCTGCATCGTTGGGGTTCGCAAAGAAAAAGATCTTTGTCACCAAGTAAGATTGATGATGATTTTTTTAAGGAGATTATTTGAACAGAGACCCGTGACACAAGTAACGTGCCATACTTGTCCCCCCCCCCCCCCATACCCCCTCCCCTCTGCCCTCACCTCCACTCCCCAGCTGAGAATCGAGGACGCTCGAGGTCAAGCCCTGGACCAGGACGACCTGGCCAACGAGGTGGTCATGACGCTGACTGACCAGAGCAACAGCAGCAACACGGTCACCCGCAGGGTCACACTGTCCCAGGGCCAGAAGGACATCGTCTGGAACCTCACCAGAATCAACTCCACCACCCCAGAGCTTCAGCTGACGGTGAGGCAAGAGCCTAAGCCCACAGTGATAGAATAAGAGAGAATTGTAGGTCTGCATGCAGGCATGTGTATACGTGAGAGAGAGAGAGAGAGAGAGAGAGAGAGAGAGAGAGAGAGAGAGAGAGAGAGAGAGAGAGAGAGAGATTGTAAACAAAACTTTCGTGACAACAAAACTTCGAATTCAGAGCTTACAAGAAGATATTCTTTTTATGTGTCAGTTCCAAGCGAACAAACAACAAAAATGATTTGTTCTTGTGTGTTCACTAAGGCTTCCTTTATGGTGAAAGGAAGGAAGTATGAAGCCAGCGAAACCATCAAGAAATACAGAGTGCTTGGCAACGGAACCCTCAACGTCAGATGGATCGGACTTGCTCCGGTGAGTGCTCTTTACATGTACAATCTTTTTTTGTTACCGTTTCTGTTGTCGTCATTGTTACAATACGAGCATTAAACGGGGGCTAGAATATGTGTCCAGTATTGCGTTAAAATGAAAACAAATATGAACGAAACAGGACATTTGTATGTGGGTGTGTGTAATGTCGGCAGAATCTGACCATGGGCGGGATGGCCTCCTTCGTTGTGGATGTGTGCAACGCCACCAACTTCACCGCTGTCACCTACATGGTTAGTAGTCGCCCCGTCCATTCTGAGTGACCTATTAATATGACCAGTCGGCAAACTATACTGTAGGTAATGAAAATAAGCAATGAAGGAAAGTAAACGTGTTGCCTTTTTTTTTATTTGTGTATCATAGGAAAGATATACCAGTCTCTCTCTGTCTCTGTCTTTCTCTGTCTCTCTCTGTGAGTCTCGTTCTCTGTCTCTGTCTGTCTGTCTTGTCTCTCTCTCTCTCTCTCTCTCTCTCTCTCTCTCTCCTCTCTCTCTCTCTCTCTCTCTCTCTCTCTCTCTCTCTCTTCCTCTTTTGCTGCCCTGCTCTGAACGATCTTAGAATACAACTTATTCAATCCAAATATTGCACGGAACCATGTAATTTTAGGCTAACTCTCTTACTATCGACAAGGAATGAGAACACACTTTTGAATTTAGCCCTGTATATTTATGAAGCAAACAAGAGAATTCAGACAGTAATGTCTTGATGTACTTTGCCTTTTGTAACAGTTCTACACTTTTTCATGATTTTATTTTGTTATGTATTAGGAATGTTGATTGTTGCATTTATGAAACCCACTTCAGAATGGGGCTTTGGCCGAAAACTGAATAAAAGATCCAGATTCGTATGCGTATTCGTACTCTCTCTCTCCTCTCTCTCTCTCTCTCTCTCTCTCCTCTCTCTCTCTTCTCTGTCTCTCTCTCTCTCTGTCTCTCTCTCTGCCCCCTCCGTCCCCACCCTCACCCTCTCTCTCTCTGTCCCCACTCTCACTCTCACCCTCTCTCTCTCTTTCTCTCTCTCTCTCTTGCTCTCATTCCACCTTTATGTGTTTGATCAATATCTGTACTCACATGATCCTATCTGCCACATCGTCTCGATCCTGACCTTCCCCTCTCCACGTGCACACCCCAACCCCCAACACTCATTCCACGCTTCATATCATAACATCTCACTGTATTCCTGTGTTCCACCCGCCACAACCGCAACCCCGACGATGACGTCCTCAGATCCTGAGCAGGGGCAACATTCAGAGCTTCGGGCGCGCGGCTCCGGGGCAGAGGGTGAACGTCAAAGTCACCCCTCACATGTGCCCCAAGGGGATGCTGGTGGTGTACGGGCTGACGGAAGTGGCCTCCACCGCCGACACGCCGGAACTGATTGCCGACAGCCTTTACCTGACCACCGAGCACTGTCAGGGGAAGAGGGTAAGGAAGGGGGCCATCCGAAACCGGGATGAAGCCTGAGAGTGATCTCCAGGAAAGGTTCTTAGGTTTGTTCTTCGCTGTGTACAAGCGGAAGCTGAAAAGGTGGGTCGACCCTAGCTGGTTTGAAAGAGTTGTGTCTTCCTTGCTGCCATTTATATCAGGATCTCTAACGTGTGCATAACTGATCCTTCCCGTACACACAGATGGCTACGTTCACAGAGCAGCAGTCTGCACGTGCATTGACCGGAACTGGAATCCGGACAATGTAGTGCTACCTGTCATCCACGAGGCTATGACTGGATTCCAACCTGATAGCTTTAGACTGAGAGTCTAACGTTCTGAATTCTCGACCATTGTATCCGTCATTTCTAGCGGCTTTTTTCTTCGTGAAAATTGTACAGATGGCATTGAATTTTTGTGCAGTTAATCACGACTGGATTTGACTTCTTTATACACGTTAATGTCTTTATAGTTTCAAATCACCTCACTATGTGAAGCTGGTATTGCAATTGTGTATTAAAAAACATTAATTTTAAAATCACAACTCATCAAAGACCTTCGCTCCCTTTCCCCCAACCCTTCCAGTTCCCTTCCCCGCCAGTGATGAAAGCAATAGCGCTTCAGGTACAATATTCACTTTGCCTGAAACTTTCTTGGTAAACTGGTGCCATTGAATACTGATGAATTTTCTAAAAGATCAACTTAAACAGGGTTGATGCGACTAGATTTTAAAGTTCATGATTAAGTCTGGATTTTGCCTAAAATGAAAGTAGCTAATTTTTACAGAAATGATCAAAACGAATTTTTAAATTACTGTTCCCAGCTGGCATTGTTCGTAACTCATGACGGTTGGATTTTGATGTTAGGAAATACAACTGGATTTTGACGTAGGTTAATGTTGGATTAAGATACTGGTGAGTATAGACAGATACTTACATAAGTAAAGCAACTGGATTAAGTAGATAAGTATATGTAACTGGATTTTTATTTTGGTGATTACAAGCAGAACTGAGGCAACGCATCGGGAGCTCAAGCTCAGATCAATGGTTTAAAGTTTCCCGTAATAGAGTGGCTGAACAGACTCCTTGCACAACGTGACTTAAATATTAAGTTGAGTTTTTCTCTACCAATTTCGAGCCTCTTAGTTGGAGCGAGAAGTTCATGTGAATGAGTGTGCTGGGTCTGTTCATGGTGCCTAGTGCCGCACAGCAAGACAGTTGGGAGAAAATAGAAAACGCCGTTAGCAGCAGTATTGGTAGTAGTACTACTAGTAGCAGTATTGCTGTTGCGGTAATCATAGTACTTGTAGCAGTGCAGCAACTTCAGCAGAAGTAGTAGTAGTGGCAGTTGAAGTAGTAATACTGGCAGTGG
>CM065730.1:45272447-45297447 GCA_033310375.1 Conus canariensis
TCTCTCTCTCTGTCTCTCTCTCTCTCTCTTCTCTCTCTCTCTCTCTCTCTCTCTAGCTCTCTCTCTCTCTCTCTCTCTCTCTCTCTCTCCCCTCTCTCTGTCTCTCTCTCTCTCTCTCTCGCTTTTGTGTCATGCGTGCGCTCACATGCATATCTGTTCGCCCGGCGTAATTATCGTTTAATTGATGCTGGGCCAACTTTTGATTACTCATTTAATTGTGCTGGGGTATAAAAGTCGTTTTTCATTTCTGAGCGTCAGTTTAAATGTTATTTGATTGTGATTTAATTCGATTTAAATTATGACCTGACATTGTCTTTCTTTTTTTCTTCTTTTTTTTTTTACGTTCATGGCAATTTATTTTGATTTACTTAAAAGTGAGTGAATTCAGATTTCGTTATCGCTTGGCCTGATTTTGATTCCATTGAATATGACTTGATTCAATTTTCAATCTATTGTGACGTGATTTTATATTTCGTTCGATTTATTGTCTTTGTCCCCACCACCGTCACACTGGGAGACTGGCTTTCAGAACGAAATGAGTGGTTTTCCACAGAACCACCGCAGAACCGTACAGCTATTCCTGTAGGGGTGAGGGGCCATGTCTTGTCTCTCAGCCCTTGAGAGCATCCCAGTCCTCAGGACTCTACCCTGTGGTCCGGTCTGCTGTTTGGACAGGAGCAAAGAGGTGGTAGCACACGGTGTTAGCATCTGCATAAGTGGTTCTTCAGTAGGTTGTGCCCTGCGTGCCCGCAGGCGGAAAATACTGACCTGTTGCTGCCTGCTCAGCGGAATGTAGCTATTCTGTAGCTGCGGCGTCCTGTTCAGAGACTGTGGCTATTCTGTAGCTGCGGCGTCCTGTTCAGAGACTGTGGCTGTTCTGTAGCTGCGGTGTCCTGTTCAGAGACTGTGGTTATTCTGTAGCTGCGGTGTCCTGTTCAGAGACTGTGGCTACTCTGTAGCTGGGGTGTCCTGTTCAGAGACTGTGGCTATTCTGTAGCTGGGGTGTCCTGTTCAGAGACTGTGGCTATTCTGTAGCTGGGGTGTCCTGTTCAGAGACTGGCTATTCTGTAGCTGGGGTGTCCTGTTCAGAGACTGTGGCTATTCTGTAGCTGCGGTGTCCTGTTCAGAGACTGTAGCTACTCTGTAGCTGCGGTGTCCTGTTCAGAGACTGTAGCTGACCTGTAGCTGTGGTGTCCCGTTTACAGATTTCATGGTGAAATTCGTCTTTGTGGTGATGACACTGTTCATTTTCAACGTCCAGTTCTGCCATGCTGTTTTTCTTTCTTCGTTCCCTTGGATATCGATATGGGAGGGGGTCTACTGCAGTGCCACTGTTGAGCACTTAACGTCAGCCAGTGCCTCTCGCAGGCGCGACAGACAGAATGCTGCCAGTGATACCAGGACAGTTAGGAAGACGATCTGTGCACCACACTTTGTAATACGTTCTAAAACATCTGTAGCAGTGATCAGGGCTTCCACATCAGTTTTGTGCTTTATACAACGGAGGCCTATTGGTGCTGCTTTTGCCTGCCATTGTCCATTGGGGATGCGGATGTAGGCTACCTTCTTGCTCCTCCTCTTCCAACTGCATCCGTAGCTGATCCGTCAGCGAAAGCCTGCATCCATGCTTCTTAAGGAAGATGTTCTTCAAGCGTGGCCGATGTTAATGCTTCCATATCAATAGTTAGTTCGTCTTCGGTGGCATGAGGGGGTACGGAGGTGCACATGGAGATACTGCCGGCCTTGTTTTCCTTGGGCGGGCGGGGGGGGGGGGGGGAGGCCGGGGGTGCAGATTGCTGGCAGGATGTATGTTTCTACCCGTGCGCCTGGCGGAAGTTGGGTTTAGTGTTTTCTCTGATGGACTCTGGTCTCATCAAACAGTGAGCTATTCAGTCTTTCTAATGTTCGCTCTTTGAGTTTGATTTTTTTTCATGTACCTTTGAGGATGGCCTTTAGAAAACTTTGGTTCGTGAGCTGAAGTACTGGTCGATTTAAATGTGACTTCACTTCGCTAGACATTGATTCTAACTAGATTTCGTTTTATTGGGTCATGTTTGATTTGGTTTCAATTTGATCAACAGTCACTGGGTCTCAAACTGCTGGGAGATGTTAACCTGTTGGGGGCGGACGCCAGCTCCCAGCAAGTCGCATCTGCGGAGGACTCTGACGGTAGTGATTGTTTAATTTCAGCCTCTGCTTAGCCATGGGTTTAGGTGGCTATACGTAAATGCTTTGAAACTCTAGTGGTGCGTGTCCGAAATTGTTGCTGAGAGTTTTAACAGCATGTTCAGCAATTAACAACGCTGGGGTTTGGTGGATTAATGTCCTGGTTGTCAACGCGCTGACTCTCCTGAATCGCTAATGCTGCTGCTAACTGTATAAACTCATTCTCAATGACGAATGGTCCTGGGGTGTTTTCTGCTTAATCTATTACTGGCTCCGTTTCTGAAATCTGCCACTGCTGCCGCAGCCTGTGTTCGTGGTTTTGTTGGTTTTGTTCACTTATTGTTTTTATTGTTGTTGCTTTAATTCATGTGTGAGTGGAAGAATGAAGCACTGCAGAATCATTTCCGTGCCGTTTAATTCTGAATTTTTCATCTTGTAATACGTAAAGTACAAATCAGGGAGTATGTTCTTAACAGTTTCGTAAACAATGGACGATACGTTTATTGACCATGAATTTCCGAAGCTACAAATCAAATGATTAAATATTCATCTGATGCATACATGTCTCAGAGGGAAAATATTTCGTACTTTAAGTCATTTCTCCCATTTTGTATATAAGGTAATGCATCACAGTACTGTGGCTACTTAGACTGCTGGAAATGAAAACTAATGATTGACTAACTGCGGTTGTTTCGAATGTCGTAGATTAACATTGCCAATATTGCTTTGCTGTCTGTTTAACAAAAAGACTCAAGCCAACGCATCAGAATGGACTGTGAACCAAGAGGGTTAGGAAGGAGCTTCAGGTTGAGTGGGTAGCTGAGCTGACTTAGAGATTGACCATTGTGCTGGTGACACTATGGCCGTGTTCTACCAACACGTGACTTAGCGTTTTTGTCAGCTGTGCTGGTGACATCATAGGCGTATTCTATCTGCACGTGACATTGAGGTTGACAGCTGTGCTGGTGACACTATGGGTGTATTCTATCTGTACGTGACATTGAGGCTGACAACTGTGCTGGTGACACTATAGGTGCATTCTATCTGTACGTGACATTGAGGCTGACAATTGTGCTGGTGACACTATAGGTGTATTCTATCTGTACGTGACATTGAGGCTGACAATTGTGCTGGTGACACTATAGGTGTATTCTATCTGTACGTGACATTGAGGCTGACAATTGTGCTGGTGACACTATAGGTGTATTCTATCTGTACGTGACATTGAGGCTGACAATTGTGCTGGTGACACTATAGGTGTATTCTATCTGCACGTGACATTGAGGCTGACAATTGTGCTGGTGACACTATAGGTGTATTCTATCTGCACGTGACATTGAGGCTGACAATTGTGCTGGTGACACTATAGGTGTATTCTATCTGCACGTGACATTGAGGCTGACAACTGTGCTGGTGACACTACGGGTGTATTCTATCTGTACGTGACATAGAGGCTGACAACTGTGCTGGTGACACTATAGGTGTATTCTATCTGTACGTGACATTGAGGCTGACAATTGTGCTGGTGACACTACGGGTGTATTCTATCTGTACGTGACATAGAGGCTGACAATTGTGCTGGTGACACTATAGGTGTATTCTATCTGCACGTGACATTGAGGCTGACAACTGTGCTGGTGACACTACGGGTGTATTCTATCTGTACGTGACATTGAGGCTGACAATTGTGCTGGTGACACTATGGGCGTATTCTATCTGCACGTGACATTGAGGCTGACAACTGTGCTGGTGACACTATAGGTGTATTCTATCTGTACGTGACATTGAGGCTGACAATTGTGCTGGTGACACTACGGGTGTATTCTATCTGTACGTGACATTGAGGCTGACAACTGTGCTGGTGACACTATAGGTGTATTCTATCTGTACGTGACATTGAGGCTGACAACTGTGCTGGTGACACTACGGGTGTATTCTATCTGTACGTGACATAGAGGTTGACAACTGTGCTGATAATACCTGGGTGTATTCTATCTGTACGTGACATAGAGGCTGACAACTGTGCTGATAATACCATGGGCGTATTCTATCTGTACGTGACATAGAGGCTGACAACTGTGCTGATAATACCATGGGCGTGTTCTATCTGCACGTGACATAGAGGCTGACAACTGTGCTGAAAATACTGTGGGCGTATTCTATCTGCACGTCACATAGAGGCTGACAACTGTGCGGATAATACTGTGGGTGTGTTCTATCTGCACATGACTGATAACTTTGCTGACAAAACTATGGGCGTGTTCTGTTAGCACGTGACATAGAGGCTGACAACTGTGCTGGTGACACTATTGTATCTGCACGTGCCATGCTGTCAGATTTTAGCAGTGTTATCAGATCAACATGAATACTAGTTAAGGTCCAGTAGACAATAAGAAATGGACCAGAACCCCCTGTTTACACCTGGCACATACAGCGCTGTCATTGACGATTTTCTTTGTGTTGGTTTCTGTGTCCTTTTTCAGCTAATCAGGACAGGAAGCTACGATGTCGACTACATGTGATGTGTGTGTCAGTGTGCTATAACATTACCCACACCCACTCTCCAGCCCTCTTTCTTAATACGCTTTCGAGCTCACTGTCTCTTTTGCTTCTTTTCTTTTTTTTCCGTGTTCGTGTCCAAGTGCCAGCTTCAGCTGTGATCGGGTGTTTGCAGCTGTGCATCAGGTTTGCTTTTTGTGGGCTTAAACATTAACATTAACATTGATAATGTTCTGACAAGAATATTTTGGGGAGGGAGGGGGGAGGGAGTGTTGAGAAACCCGTTGAAATGGGGAGTTTGTGTTATACTCCCTGTTTGGCTAGTATACTTACCATGTCAGACCATAGCATTCAACGGCAGTTAGCCAGCTCTGTCAGGCCGAATTTTTTCCGTGGCCAATGCAGTCATAAGACAGTCATAAGACAGTCACGTGATGTCCCCCACTTCCGGCCCCGGAAGAAGCCAGTGTCAACTTCCTATACGTCATTCAGCGAGGCCTGGTGTATGGTAACCCCGAGAACCTTGGCGCCAGAGGGGAAGGTAGGGAGGGAATTAGAGTCTGACATGGTAAGTATACTAGCCAAACAGGGAGTATAACACAAACTCCCCATTTTGGCGTCATATACTTTACCATGTCAGACCATAGCAGAATTTAAAGGAATCGGAGGAGGGCGAGCGCCCTAGTGGTTCTTGGGGTTGACCGATATGGCTGCATTGGCCGCCACAAAGGAAATCCCCTTAGACCCATCAGCTCTGGTCATGCGGATATCCCTCAGGTAAAAATTAATGAAGGGATTTTCCGAACGCCAGTAGGCTGCCTCCAGCAGGTGGCGCACGGGGACAGAGTACTGGAACGCTGTGGAAGTGGCCAGTGCTCTGACCTCGTGGGCCCTGGGTGATAGGACAGGGAGATCCTTGTACGCCTGAGCGTAGGTAGATCTCACCGTCTTGGAGAGCCACCTGGAGATAGTTCCCGCCGAGATATCTCTAGTATTGTTGGGGTTGAGGGAGATAAGGAGTCGTCTCTGGGAGGAGCGCCTGGGGCGTGTGCGTTCCCAGTAGTACCTGAGACACCTGGAGGGGCAAAGGTCCATGTCTCCATCTTTTTCTCCCTTTCCCAAGATGTCCGTCAGGGAACGGATGACGAGGAAGGGAGAGGGGGTGCCCGGTTCTTGATTCTTTGCCAAGAACTCCGGAAGGAACTTGAGAGAGACTGAGCCGTCCCTGTGGAAGGCGATATCTCTGGGGTCACCGCTGAGGGCGTGAATCTCACTTCGTCTTCTGGCCGAGGCCAGGGCGAGGAGAAAGGTGGTCTTAAGGGAGAGGAGGTCAAAAGGAATAGAAGCAATGGGTTCAAAAGGGGGTTTTCTGAGGGCATCGAGGACCGTAAAAAGGTCCCAGAGGGGGATGCGCCTAGGGGACTGGGCTTCCCGTAGAGCAACTCCTCTAGACACCTCTCTGAGCAGAAAGTCATTGTCAAAAGAAGGGCCCCCGAGTTGACGAATGGTGGTGCAGATAGCTGATCTGTAGCCCCGAATGGAGCTAGCCGACAGCTTAAGGGAAGAGGATAGGTGGGAGAGGAAATTTCCTATTTGGATGTTGGAGGGGCAGTCATGGGGAACAGAGTTATCTGAGCACCAGGCTATCCATCTCTCCCAACGGTAGTTGTAGAGGGACTCGGTGCTGGCTCTGCGAGATGCCGAGGTTAAGTCCCGTAATCCCTGAGAGGCCCCTGCCCCGGCTAGTGTGTCTAGGACGGACTGGGGTCTGTCCGAGTGGGGGGTAGCTGCAGATGTTCGCAGTTGGGCTGGCATAGAAGCCACGCGTGTAGGCGAAGCATGTTGGGATTGGAGTGAGGAAGACCTGACCGGGGTTGTCTCAGCATGTCCCAGCGAGGGCTGAGCCGGAGGGGGGGAACGTGGGTGAGGGACTTGAGGTCCGGGAACCAAGACTGGGTCGGCCACCATGGCGTTACGAGGATCAGCCTGGGTCTTTCCAGCCTCGCCTTCCTGATCACCTTGTGTAGGATGGGGAAGGGGGGAAAGGCATATGCCAGTAGGCCCGTCCAGGGGAGGGATAGTGCGTCGACTGCATACGCCTGGGGATCTGGAACGGGGGAGACGTACAGGGGCAGGCGATGGTTGAACCTGGTGGCAAACAGGTCGATCATGGGCACAAACCAATGCTCCCATACCCCCGACAGGGTATGTCTGTTGAGGGTCCACTCCGTGTGGAGGAGAGACTTCGACCTGCTGAGGGAATCCGCCAGGATGTTGCGTTTCCCTGTTATGTGTCTCGCGCGGAGGGTGATTCCCCGCGCGTGACACCAGCGAAGGAGGGCCTCTGTCCTGAGGGAGAGGCCTATGGAGCGGGCCCCTCCCCCTTTGTTGACATAGCAAGCTACCGACGTATTGTCCGTGAGGAGGAGAACAAGTCGGTGCGCGACCTTGTGTTGGAATTGGAGAAGGGCTAGCCTGACCGCTTCCAGCTCCAAGATGTTGATGTGGAGGCGTGCAGTTTGTGAGTCCCACTCCCCCGAGGCGTGACTCTCCTCCACGTGGGCCCCCCAGCCCAAGTTGGAGGCGTCTGTATAAAGTTCCAGTGGTTGGGTTGGGAGGGAGATGGGGACCCCGGTGGAGAGAGTGGTTGGAGTGAGCCACTCCTCCGTCGCCGAAATGAACCAGTGTCCGAGGGGAATGACCTGGTCCCAGCGGTCGGAGGTCTGTGACCAACGTCGGCGGAACTCCCTCTGAAGTTGGCGTTTGGGGACCCGCCCCAGGGGAATGAGGGGAGACAGGGACTCCATCATTCCTAGGAGGGAGGACAGGGTTCTGGCCGAGGTGTGTGGGTGTCTGTGACAGGCGGGAGATGAGGTCCACTATGCGTGTAGACCTCTCCGGGGTCGGGGAGACTATCATGGAGATTGTGTCGAAACTCATTCCCAGGAAGGAGAACCTCTGGCTGGGAGTGAGTTCGCACTTGTTGGGGTTTGTGACAAACCCCAGTGTGGAGCACAGACTCAGGAGGCGGGTGGTGTGGGCTTGGCACTGGGCCCGGGAGGGGGCCAAGATGAGCCAGTCGTCCAGATACACTAGGAGGCGGATGTCTTCCTGCCTGGCTAGGGAGGCCATCTCCTTGACAACCTTCGTGAAGAGGAAGGGTGCCAGTGATAGGCCGAAAGGGAGGGCCCTGAACTGGAACACTCGGCCCTGCCAGACGAACCGTAGGAATCGTCTGTGGACCGGGTGAATCAGGATCTGAAAGTAGGCGTCCTTCAGGTCTATGGATGTGGCCCAGTCGAGATGATGGATGGAGTCTCGGATCTGGGTGGGGGTCTCCATCTTGAACTTGGTGGGCCTGAGGAACTTGTTGAGGGGCGAAAGATCTAGAATGGGCCTCCATCCTCCCGAGGCTTTTGGGATCACAAAGAGGTGAGAGTAGAAGCCGGGGTTTGGGTAGGAAACCTCCGCGATGGCCCCTTTCTTGAGGAGCTCTTGGACTTCCATGCGAAGAGCTTCTGCTTTGGCGGGGGAGGGTTCGTTGGGGGAGGGAGGGGGAGATAGCATGAGGGGGGGACGCTCGTGGGCCCAAGGAAGGCGAAACCCTTCCTGTAGCACCGCCACTATCCAGGGGTTGAGGCGCATACGTCTCCACTGGTGGGCATGCCGGGAGAGGCTGCCCGCCCGGGGGGGCGAGGGTCTGGGCTGGTGGGAGGGGAATAGGGCGAGGGGGGGTGCTACCTGATCTAAGTCCACCTCGGGCTGTCTCCCTAGTCAGCTCCGGGAGCGTGACTGTTGGCCGAACCGAAAATTTTGCTGATGGGGTTTTGGCTTAGGCCTTGGGAGAAGATTAGGTCGCTTGGCGGGCCGTGCGGTGCGGGAAGGCGATTGCCTGGGATAGGGTCTGTGCCTGGGGAAGGAACGAAGTGGGGGTCTAGCAGGGCGTGGCGGTGGCCTGGGCGCAAAGGACACAGCCTGCTTGCGTTCCTCAACTGCTTGGGCTATGACGTCAGCCGAGTAGTCGCCAAAGAGCGATTGGTCCTGGCCCGGGATGCATCGCAGGGCTGCCTTAAGCGTCGGGGAGAGAGAGGTCCGCGCCAGCACGGCATCTCTCGCGACCAACAAGCAGTTGAAGTGGCTTCTGGCTGCGCTGTCCGCCGCAGCCGAAAGGTGATGCGAAATCCTGTTAACTAAGTGTCGCATGAAAGGATCGCTGAACAAGCGAGGGTCAGGCTCTTGGTGCTCCTCAGAGCCCGAGTCCCCCGGTACTGGGATGGCACCATCATCCTCCGGCCATAGAGCCTCCGCTCGCTGAAGGAGCATGCCCAAGTAGGTGTGTCCCGCCGTGGTGTGGAGGATGCCCATCCTGGCTACTCGGTCCCATTCCTTCAGGTTCTTAAATGAGATGGTGCCGGAAGTAGGGGGGGGCAGGTGGGGGATCAACCGACGGTCCGACTGGGAAATGCCCATCTCCCTGGTCACGGGATTGTCCGTAAACAAGGAGGCGACTGAGGGGTTCTTGCGGTCCCGAGGAGGAAACCGACCTGGGCTGCATGTGGGGCCGAGAGGGGTCCCTGTCCTGGTGGAGGGATGGCGTGCGCACCCCTGGCGCGAGTTGCTGGGCCTTCCCAAATTGAGGCGAGGGATTGGGGGGCAACGATCTTTGGTCTAGATCTCTGGGCCGGGGGGGGACCGGCGAAATGGGAGAGGGAGAGAACTTCTTCAGCGGGTGCGGCCTCCCTCCTAACGAGGTCTGGTCGCCACCGCTCTATCGTGCGGACATCGTACAATGAGGTGGAGGCTAGTTCTTCCTCATCGTCCGCCTCAGGGAGGTACTGGTCCTGAGAGGGTTCATAGCACCCGTCATCAGGAGGTAAGTCGAGGGGTGCCTGTAGTGAGTCCCCGGTGGCCCTATAATCGGCGGCCGGGACATCGTCCTGCCGATCGGACAGCTCCCGAGGAGGGAGACCAAGGTCGACCCAGGCAAGTGAGGCCGGGTGCCACATTCGACCATATAGCTGGTCGTACTGGGTGTTGGCGTTAAGCCACTGGTCTCTCTCGGGGGCATAGAGCCACCGGTCCCCGGGGAGGTAAACGGGCTGTGGCGGCCCTGGGGTGTAGGCAGAAAATCCCCGGGGACCCGGGTAACCTGAATCACTGTTGGGGGGGTCTTGAGAGGCCGTGGCCTGTCGTCCCCGTCCAGGTCCGTGCACTGTACCATACACGTCCTTGGAATGGGCCTGGGAGGGCCATAATGGTATGGAGGAGGATGCGGAAGTCGAGCCCCCAACCCGCGAAAGTGCGGATTGGTCAGGATGCGGTCCCGTGTTCCTCCCCCTGGAGGAATATGTCAGGTTACCCTTGGTCCCGCTGGTAGATCCTCCCCCCGGAGGAGCGGGACCGCGGACGTTGCCCAAATGGGGATCCGAAAAGGTCGGTTCCCCAACGTCCAATACCCCTAGGGAAGAAGGTGACGTTCGATCGGGGTAGGTCGACCGTCCTTGTGCATGGGCACGGCCGGGCCCATGGCGCGGCGTGCCCGCACGCCCAGGATTATGGACACCACCGAGGTCGTGCGTCGGGGTGACCATAAGGCTGCTTCCGGAGTCGAAGCGCTCCTCGAGCTCAGGTGTTGGCTGCACCCGTGCCCGGTGGGGCCGAGCGCTATGAGTGGACGTATCAACTTGGGGGGAAAAGGAGATACGTGACTCATCAAGGCGAGTGACGGATGGTGATTCCATCCCAGATCCGTCACCCGTGCTGGTCCGCGGCTCGGCAAGGTGCCCCGGGGGCCGAGATTCGCGTGACTCAGCATGATAGTGAGAAGTCTCCGAGCGAGTCCGTAGGCTAGAAGGCAAGCTGGCCGATGGAGAAGGGGTGGGGGAGGGCGAATTCCGTTGGCTAGTCTTTGCTCGGCAGGGCCCCTTGAGGGGAGCCTTGCCCTTAGACTTCTTGGGCAGCACCTTGAGGGGAGCTTTGCCCTTAGACTTTGCAGGCAGATCAAATGAAAGGCATTTTGAAATGGTGGCCGCTTGCCTATCAGCCTTGGGACGCCGCGGTCGTGCGTCCGTCGGTTTGGTAGACGAGGAAAGATCACGCGTCCCTTCCGCGGAGGAGTCGTCTCTGTCTACCTGAACCGTACGTTCATCGGTGTGAACGGATTGCTCTGAGATGGAATCGACCCGCGGGTTCTCCGGGAAATTGAGCGAACTCCGAGCAGTGGAGTGGCTCGACCCGGCGGTGTCCTTCACCATGTTGGGCACAGGTGGATAGAGCAAACCCGGAACACACGACCGCAAAGAGGAGACAAGGTGGCCGATCGAGAAAATCAATTAATCTCGATCGTCCGTGTGGTGTCGTGCAAAGTGCTCGAGAGATCGACTGAAACTCGAACTACCCGTACACGCCACCGGTCGGGTGACTGGTATGGCTATTAATAGCAATCTCTTTTTGGGCACTAAATCTTAATAAGCAGATCAGTGTCACGCACCCTTACTCGAACACGTTGTACCTGTGAAGGGTATTATTGAGCACTAAACCTTAATAAGTGGAACCAGCACAAAATGCGTGTTGAACCCGAGGCTCGGCAATATGGTGGGGGAACACGACCGGCGAGCGGTGCCGACGATCGCGAGTAACAAAGTCGCGAGAGTGCCGGTAAAAGAGACAAATCTTTTAATAAATACGCTCCCGAGAGTGCCGGTAAAAAGATAATTCTTTTAATAATTTCGCTCCCACCAAGAGCCTCACACGGCAAAATACTCAGGGTCTAGTGCAAGCCACAACTGAATCAAGTGTAGAAACAAAACACAGCAATCTTAACACAAAGGCAAGTATAGGCGAGACAGAGCACAAGACTTATCTTGCTTTGACGGCAGGCCGAAGATGAATGACGTATAGGAAGTTGACACTGGCTTCTTCCGGGGCCGGAAGTGGGGGACATCACGTGACTGTCTTATGACTGTCTTATGACTGCATTGGCCACGGAAAAAATTCGGCCTGACAGAGCTGGCTAACTGCCGTTGAATGCTATGGTCTGACATGGTAAAGTATATGACGCCAAAACGCCATTGCTCCAATAGAAAGTAACAAGATGCGCTTGTATGTTAGGTAGGCTAAGGTACATTAAATCTTGTTAGGTAGGCTAAGGTACATTAAAGTTTATTGTTAACGCCTCCGAAAGGTGATATAGCAGACGGCTTACCCAACTTAAGAGAGTAGGGGTATGGGGAGGTACTGAGTGGGAGGAGGGGTGTAGTTATGGATGGGGTGGATAGGCTATGCAATACTTTAATGACATTACCATAACAGCATGTTAAGAATGACAGTAGAAATATAGTTAATACTGTTGGAGACCAGGGATTCGAACGTGCAATGTCTCACTGAAAGCTCTATTCTCTGCCTCTTAGCTAGCAGGCTGCCTCATGTGTCAGTGTGTGTGTTCGTGTTAATGCGTGTGGAGATATGGGCGCATTGTTCGTGTAAACTACACATTTCTGTGAGTTGCATTGTGGCTGTGTGTGCGGGTGCACGCTTGAGCCCGAGAGAGAGAAAGAGAGAAAAGATGGTTGGGGCAGACAGAGGGAAGGCATGAGAGTGACAGAGGGAGAAAGGAAGCTGCTACTCCAGTTAACCATTGAATTACCTTGTGTCAGTTTCTTTAGATTTTCTTTAAGAACTGGTACAAAGGTAGGTGTTTTCCTTCTATTTCTTATAGGGCCATCAGTTTTATTTAACATCGTATATCACCGGATGCACGTAGGAGCCCAAGAGAGACAGAGACAGAGGGGGGGGGGGGGGGGGCAGAAAGATGAAGATGGAAATGTTAAGAGAGAGAGAGAGAGAGTTAGTTCATTTAACCACTGAATACCTCGTGTCCATTTCTTCAGATTTTCTGAAAGAGGTAGCTAGTACAAAGGTAGATTTTTGTGACATTTTTTAACTGGGTTATCAGTTTTGTTCAAGATTTTCTATCGATCTCATACTCTGCTTTCTTATCAGGTAATTTGTTTTTTCGGTTATGTGGTTAGTTGCATGTTCGCTTTGATTTATAGGACTGATGATAATGATAACGTTAATGCGATTGTTACGATAATGGTGATAGACTCGAAGACGGCGAGCATGAATAAAACATGAGCTTAAATCTAATGACTGTAAACAGTAAACAAGTTGGGTATTTTTTGCTCCCATAAGAAAACCTAACACAGAGTAACTTGTATTCAAGACCGGCACAGCCTTTTAAACTTGAAAAAAGTCAGACAAATACATAGACGAACAGTCTAACAGTGGGGGAAAAAACAAGCCCAGGCCAACAACTGAACTATCTTCATAGTAATGACTTGGCAAAGATTTGGACTTAAGGGAGGGGGGGGCGGAATTTGAAGATGGAGAAACTGGGAACATGAAATTAAGAAAATATGTTGCAGATATGAAAACTCTTCTCTAGCTGCATAAGGGAACCATCGCAATCCCTTTTGAAGCAGATATATTTGTATTGCCTGCTCCGATGAAGATAGTTCAGTTGTTGGCCTGGGCTTGTTTTTTCCCCCACTGTTAGACTGTTCGTCTATGTATTTGTCTGACTTTTTTCAAGTTTAAAAGGCTGTGCCGGTCTTGAATACAAGTTACTCTGTGTTAGGTTTTCTTATGGGAGCAAAAAATACCCAACTTGTTTACTGTTTATCGTTTACTGTTCCCTGCCTCATTTCATTTCCGATCTAATGACTGTGTTAGTAACAACAACAACAACAGCAACAACAATCATGATGGTGATGATTATGGTGGTGGTGGTGATGATGATGATTATCATTATCATTATGATAATTAGAGTAATAATACAGTTACTGTTGATAACGGTGATGATAACGGTGCTGTACCTGTTCCCAGTGTGTTCGTCTTTCAACCGTTCATCAATATGGTAACAAGCTTTCGACCCAGATATGGCCGACTGGGCTGTACACAATACATACTGAATCGAATTTAGCTGTCCTGAAGTTCATTAAACCCTGCCATTTTCTGTGTTAATTTCACGACATCGAATGATTGGAAAAAAAATCTTCTGAGTGTAGAGATGAGCCAGTCATCAGAACCCGATAGAAAGAGGATACATGTTCGTTGATTTTGTTGGTTGTTAGTTGTTGGAAGATGATAGTGATGGTTTTGGTGGTGATGGGGAGAGATAGGGTGATAGTGATGATGTTGATAATGATGCTCATGATGATGATGTTGATAATGATGACGATGATGATGATGACGAAGATGATGATGACGACGATGACAGGAGAGACGTAACTCTGTTGCAGACTCACAGCTGGCCATGTCGGACAGGACTTACTTTCCGGACACCTGGCTATGGAAGACTAGCCGAACAGAGTGAGTGCCCTTGTCTGCCTGTATTTGTCCCTGTGGTTGAAAGCTCTGTTTGTGACTGACGGTCTGCATCTCTCTCTCTCTCTCTCTTCTCTCTCTCTCTCTCTCTCTCTCTCTCTCTCTCTCTCTCTCTCTCTCTCTCTCTCTCGCGTGCGCGTATATATCTAAGGTCATGCGCTAAAGAAACCGACAAAAAATTGAAAAAGTCAATCAAATCGATCTTTTTTAACACAGCAAAAAAAAAAAAATCGTATACACAGGATCGAACATCCGTTGGCTTTCTGTAAACTATCAAAGTGTGTTTGGTCACGATGTTATTTAATTTTGACGACGTTGTTCCGTTCATACGGGCTTGCTTTGCACCACGTATGAAGATAAACGTTAGCCCTCAGAGATACCGATCATCTGATCATCTCTCAGCTTTTGTAAAGCCAGACATACTAAATGAGCTCAGTGCTATTATTAGCCCACTGTTGCTGGTTAGTAGCAGTAGTTGTGGTGGTAGTAGAAGTAATAGTAGTAGCAGCAGCAGCAGTACTTGCAGTAGTAGTAGTAGTAGTAGCAGCAGCAGCAGCAACAGCAGTAGTAGTAGTAGTAGTGGTAGTAATAGTAGTGGCCGTAGTAGTAGTAGTATTGTAGGTGTCGTTGTTCCTATTACTATTGTTGCTGTTGATGCTATTTATCATTATTACTAGTATTATTATAATACTTATTATCATCATCATCAGTTATATCTTGAGGGTGTTGTTGTAAGTATTACTCATTATCGTTCTTGTTTTTGTTATTGTTAGTAGTACTAGCAGTCGTCGTCGTAGTAGTGGCAATAGTAGTCACAGTATTCGTCGTCGTTGTAGTCGTAGTAGTAGTAATTGTAGTATTAGCAGCAACAGTAGTAGTATTGGTAGAAGTAGTAGTAGTAGTTGCGGTATTATTGTTATAGTTGTTGTATTTGATGTTGTTATTATTACATGTAGCAGTGATAGCATTATTGTTGTTATTGCTGATGCTGTGTTTCATTCCATTATTATTATCATCATCATTATTATCATAATCATTATCGTTTATTTATTCATTTGTTATTTCATTTACTTTTCATTACTGCCATTGACATTGTAATCATCATTATTTCTATGCCCAGCGACCGGGGCAAGCTGACGCTGGTGGAGACCTTGCCGAGCTGCGTGACGTCATGGGTGGTCACTGCTTTCGCTGTGCGCAGGGATACAGAATTGGCCATCACATCAGAGCCCCTGGAGGTATGGTTCATCCCCTCCCCTCCGCCCCGTCCACCCCACCCTCTCTCTTACCTCTGCCACCCTTTTTTTTCCATTTATACATCAGATGAAGTAAAAAGATAATTCAACAACAGGACAACTTCGGCAAAAGTGTGTGTGTGTGTTGGGGGGGGGGGTAGCAATGCGTTAATCTATCACCACATAAGCGATACTGGGTTGCAGAAGCAAAAGAACATCAACAATGAACGTTAGACATGCCTATCTTTAGTAAGTTTTTATTGTTTTATTGCAGATTTTGAAAAAGGGATGTGTTTAAATTGATGGTGGCAAGGATATGTGGCCTCGAAGGGACTGAATGGGGGCTAAAGGGTGGGGAGAGGTGGAGATCGCGATTTTTCAGCGTGTACCCAGCAAGCAAACTAACTGGAATAGTCAGAGGGTGACTGAATCAAAACACTTTGCAAAGCGACATGCGCTGTGCGGAGAACATGTTGGGGAGACGAGGGAAAGGGTAGGGGGGTCCTTAACGATTGTAACACCCCAGTCTGCTTCCTCAGCAGTAAAAGAAATCCAGTCGAGTCCATAATATCTTTTGTTTTCAAGAACAACTTTGGAACTGCCGCAGTCTTCACTGGTATAGACTGGTTGAGTTAATTCAGACAGATCATGCGAAAAGGCTGGAAAGGAGGGGAGGGGTATGAGAACAAAAAACATGCTTCTTTTACAGTTTGCTGATTGAAGGTGGTGTGTGTCGAATGTTCTTTACGAAAGGGAGGTCTGCATGCATCAGTATCAAGCGTGTTTCGCTCAGTGAAGCAATCGTTAGGCTTACCGATAGCAGCTGAAATAAAACACTGCAATTCCAGTTTAAAGCAGCTTACCGTGACTGCCTCACCAGCGTGTATGTTACGATCGAACAGTAGTATGTTGTCTGTGCGTATACCAGTTACCCTGCTTTTATTTAGAACTGGGTAGACACTGGAGAATTTCAAAGAGAGAAAGAGCATACAAACCCTGTGATCTAAATGCACTAGTTGACGAGTTCGTTTGTGTTTATGAATATTCAAATTATTCCGAAATTCGACTAATTTTTTAACTTTCAAAAATCTTTCCAAAAATGAATGTATTTACCATGTAATATTTTGATGTAAATAATTTTTTCCTATTCAAATCAGCAAGCTGCGTCTAGATAAGGAAAATTGTCTTCTTTGCTTTAGGTGTGTGTGTGTGTGTGCGTGCGTGCGTGCGTGCGTGCGTGCGTGCGTGCGTGCGTGCGTGTGTGTGTATGTTGTTGTTGTTATTGTTGTTATGTTTTTTATATATATGCGTAGACGTCTCAGTAACAGGCAGTGTGGTGTGTTAAATTTGCACCATCATAGTATTAACGATGTTGAACTGTGACAGCTGGACGTCTTCAGCAAGTTCTATGTCCGACTCAACCTACCGTGCACTGTGAGGCGAGGAGAGAAGGTGGAAGTGCGCGCCACTGTGTTCAACTATGACCTCATCAATATGGATGTAAGTACCGGACATCACGTGTTAAATAATCATAATAAAGAGTCACACATATGAATATTTTAGCTATTTTCACGGCTTCCACAGCGCTTTGCATTGCCAAAGTGGACATCGATAATAAAGAACAGATTGTGTGTGTGTGTGTGTGTGTGTGTTTGTGTGTGTGTGTGTGTGTGTGTGTGTGTGTGTGTGTGTGTGTGTGTGTGTGTGTGTGTGTGTGTGTTGCAAAAGAAAAGAAAATAGGATGGATGCACAGAGATTCAAACCCAGGACAAGCAAACGCTATACATTGCATGCATGCATACAGAGCATGGCCGACTCAGAGTTGTCAGCCTGAAGAAGATTCCCACAAGAAGCGATTGCTTTTTTTTCATATTATATGGAACCATGAAGCCTTGCATTACGCTGTATCTGTTGTGAAGGTATATTTTACCGACGTGCAATGGGGATGGGGAATTAGTTCTCTCTCTCTCTCTCTCTCTCTCTCTCTCTCTCTCTCTCTCTCTCTCTCTCTCTCTCTCTCTCTCCCTCTCTCTCTCTTTCTGTGTGTGTGTGTGTGTGTGTGTGTGTGTGTGTGTGTGTGTGTGTGTGTACAGTGTATGTCCACGGAGAGAAAGATATTTAACTTCATAGAAACATTCACATTTGAATTTACCTTATTTATCACAACACTGTAACCATGCTAGATCCAACATTCTGTAAGCAAACAAGGGATATCGCATATTTAAAGCACTCACATACACACACGCGCGCGCAAGCATACACACACGCTCGCGCGCGCAGTCACAAATGCACGCACGCGCACACACACACACTCGCGGTGCGCTCGCACACACAAACGCAAACACACACACACACACACACACACACACACACACACACACACACACACACACACACACACACACATTTATATATGTGTGTGTGTGTGTGTGTGTGTGTGTGTGTGTGTGTGTGTGTTGTGTATTGGCATGGTAAAAGAAAATGACAAGGAAGTCAATCGAAGATGGTCGAAGGCTGCTGCAAGCAGGGGAACAGCGGAGTTGGAACATTAAGGACAGATAAGAGATCTGTCTTATGGATGAGTTTTGGCATGACGGACTTCGACCCCGCACTATAATTATATCCATTCACTGTAATGCGTTCGTTTGTGTACAATATGATGCGCTGTAAACGCATTCACTGTTATGTTTCCGTTCGTTGGCAGTTTGTAGCGCTGTGCTCCCATTCAGTGGTATGTGTTCATTTGTTTGCAAATTTTGAGGCGCTGCATATGCTTTCGTTGTTGTTATTCCTTCAAAATGCTATTTGAGGCACTTTATTTCCATCAGCTGTGACGTATTTATTTGTTCCGTTCGCTTGTATGTACTCAATTGTTTGTATTTTGCAGCCTTGTATGTGCATTCGCTGTGCCTTTTTATCTATTTGTTTGCAGTTTATTGCCCTGTATATGCATTCACTATTCTGTATTTATGTAGCTGCAGTTTATGGCGCTATGTATTTATTCGCTGTTGTGCTACTATTTCTTTACAGTTTAAGACGCTGTGTCACTCGCTGTTCTGTTCCTGTCTGTAGTTTCAGGTGAAGTATGTGCATTCGCTGTTATGTACGGACAGCTACATTTTGTTCTCCCAGTTTCAGGCGCTCTGTATCTATGCATCTATAAGCATTCGTAAGGTATATGCATTCGCCGCTCGATGTTTGTTTGCAGTGTGAGGGGCCATATATTCATTCGCTGTTATGTGTTCAGTTGTTACGTGTTCAGTTGTTATGTGTTCGGTTGTTTGCAGTTTGAAGATTTCAGCATCAATTTGATCGTTGTTTACATGATTGTTTAGATAACAGTTCAATGTCCAGAATTTGACTGGGTTTGATTATAATTTGTTTAGAGTTGTAGGCTTATGTGTTGCTACAAACCCTCATTGATATGTATGTACATACATGTTCATTCGTTTATTGGTCTTTGCTTGCTTGCGTGCGAGAGTGCGCGCGCGCACATGTGTGGTGTGTGTGTGTGTGTGTGTGTTGTTTCTTTCGTTCTTTCTTTCTTCCCTCTTTCTTTCTTCAGTTTTTACTTGCCCATTCGGCTAAATGTATTGTTCATCTATCCACTTTTCCATGGAAAAGGTACGCACAACATGATTATCTGTAGTCAGTCTAATTACATGTTTGTTGGTTCCTATCAGATGTCATTTTTCTTCTCTCATTTATGCACTGTTTCAGACCACGGTGACCTTGGCGCCTTCAGACAACTACATCAGCAGTGGCGGGTCTTCAGAGACACTGATGGTATGACACAGGACTGTCTTCACCTGAACTTCATCACTTTCACCGATAGAGTTATCTTTTCACCTGCGTCTCTTGCTTCGTTTGTCAATCAGTCTGTCTGCGTGTCTGACAGGTGGATGATACAAAAACTACGGAACCAGCTTAACCAAACTTGAAGGAGAATGAAAGATGGTTCATCCCGGAAGCAGTAGAATTCGGCGCGTTTCTCTTTCAAACGGGGGATCCAGGCGGTGTGTGCGACTGTACGCACTTCTAATTTTGAATTACTTCCCTTCCGCTCTGAGCCAAGACTCGGTCCAAAGCGTCGATTATTCGCACTAACATTGACCAGTCCTACCGTCCAAGTGGATAACACACCCGCCTAACGGTCAGAGAAATCCCTGGGTCGTGGTCCGACTGACTAACGTGACAGGTTGGGGGTTGTTTTCTCTTCTTCTCCACTTGGTCCTCAGCGATGGACAGAATGTTTGTCCTTCGGATGAGAAGATAAACATAGGCCTGGCGTCCATCGTGTATTTAATACATGTAATCTTACTCGAAGCAGCAAAGAAATGGTCGCTGGCGTAAACAGAGAGTGGATGAGGTGGGCGGGGTGGGGGAGGGGGGGGGAGGGAGCGCACGTGAACGTTTCTCCACCGATAAAGAAAAATCAGTGGCATAGCAGTGCCCTGCCCCTGAAGAGAGCAATCCGAATTTCACAGAATACGAAACAACAAAAAGGATTGAGCAGGGAAAAAAATGATCAGTTTGGACTAGGATACTAAACAGTGCATTACAATCATAAGCGAATAAGAAAAAGACATGAAAGTACTGTGTTATTACTGTCGACGCGTGCTGTTTCATGTTCAATCACTCCACGGAATTGTTTCCCCATGTCTATATAAAGTCCGTGTCCTAACATGCTGGGACATCACGGTGTTTCCAGTGGCGTCAGCTGAGTGTGAGACTTAAAACAGAACGGGGTCTGAAGTTAACATTTAAAAAAAAATTGGAGCAGGAAAGAACTGCTTGACAATGCTATTTCAATGGGGGTTTGGATATGCGAAATCATTAGTATATATCAGCTTGTGTATAAGGCTTTCAGGAAGATTCAGTTTTCAGGTTTTCCATACTTTCGGTTTGAGACCCTCCCAGCGTTCATTGCGGTTTTAGCTTTCTTGAAGACAAATTGATGTTGTTCGACTAACACGGGGCTGTTTGGCGAGCGAAAGGACAGCAACTCTCCGACAGAACGTGTCGATACGAAGAGTAGAGTGTTTTGCTGTCACGTTCCTCCATACGACTGTGATACGATGTTATGCAATTCGATTGTATCACAACATCATACATCCAAATATAATACACACTGCAACACCGACCAAATTTAGGGTAATCTAATACAGTACGATCGATTTATCTAGCTATATTGACTTCAAACAGACTTGTTTAATGATAAATTGCGCTTCAGAAGTAGGTAGGCAAACACACACACACACACACACACACACACACACACACACACACACACACACACATACACACACACACACACACACACACACACACACACACACACACACACACATATCACCACCACCACACTCACAGAGAGAGAGAGCAAACAATATTTTTAACAACCAGTTAAGTCAGGGAAACGCAGGTGAATGAACTCTATCCATCCGTTTGAACACAGGCAAATACTACGTACAGAGGAAAGAAATCGGAGGCTTTAAGGTGGATTTCTTCCCCGGTAGTTTTCATATACCTTGAAAACCTTTTCGCTTGTTGGTCAGTTACCCAATGAATTGCTCTTCATCGTTTAATGTCAGATTATAATGGACGTTGTACTGGGATGTTAAAGGCTGAACAACGAAAGAAACCCGTTAAACTTAACCACAAGTAACATTAAAACCACATTGATCCTTCCGGGGGTGATTTCCTCTCCTTTTTTTGTACGATTTCTTATATAATGCGTGTGTGTGTGTGTGTGTGTGTGTGTGTGTGTGTGTGTGTGTGTGTGTGTGTGGCGTGCATGCGTGCGTGCATGCGTGCGGGTGGGTGGGTGTGTGCGTGCGTGCGTGCGTGCGTGTGTGTGTGTGTGTTTGCGTGCGTGCGTGTGTGCGTGTGTGTGTGTGTGTGTGTGAAACAGGTGAAAAGAAACCAGGCAGGCAGCGTGACGTTCATGATAGTGGCGGACAAGGTGGGTCAGTTCAACATCCAGGTCACTGCCACAGCGCGGAGATCCAACGGGGCCACGGTTACTGACACAGCTGAGCGACAGATCACTGTGAAGGTACAGGATCTCTTTGTCTGTCTGTCTGTCTGTCTGTCTGTCTGTCTGTCTCTCTCTCTCTCTCTCTCTCTCTCTCTCTCTCTCTCTCTCTCTCTCTCGGCACCTCCCACCCCCCTCTCATTCTCTCTTTCAAAAGTATGTGAGACTTCGTTTTCTCATTTCAAATATTCATTCCTGGACAGATCTTTTTTCACCATAATCATGCTCT
The DNA here is from genome assembly GCA_033310375.1 of Conus canariensis. Lineage (NCBI taxonomy): Eukaryota > Metazoa > Mollusca > Gastropoda > Neogastropoda > Conidae > Conus > Conus canariensis. The sequence goes on from CM065730.1 coordinate 45,294,001, forward strand.
TCCATTTAAAGTTTTAATGCTGCTATTGAAATTGCAGAAGTGTTACCTAATTCAGGCTCGGACAGATTCTCTTTTGCTTGCCTTCATCCGTTGATTCACACTGAGTGAGGTAGGTTCTATGCTTACCGGTACCTTTGGTCAATGGTCAGGGAGTTGAAAACCGTACAGAAAGAAGGATAAACTTCAAATTTTTGTTTTGTGTTAGTTCTTTGTTTGATTTCAACTTTTCGATATTTTTCGCTTGAAGAATGATTTCCAGGTTGAATTTCAGTTGTCACTGCTTTCATGTTGTTGTATAAGATCTGATGTCCGATGGTTGACGGTGTCTACCGCCTGCCGTGAGAAAGACTCCTGTGTTTTCTAGGTGTTTGTTGTCGGTGTCTCCTGAGTAGGCCCTGTAGCATTTATCACGTGCTATGCGTATAGTAAGGGGCACTGCATATTTTGGACGGGTCTGTCTTATTCTCTGGGCCCCTCCCTCTGTACCTCGTCTAGAATTCCAGTGGCGTTACGCCAACGCCGTTCTTTCCGACTCGGCCACATAGAGCCATACTCAGTCTCTTTTCCAGCCACAGCACCACTGTGTATAGGGAGCTGTCAAGGTCATATTGCCATGAAGTAACCACACAGACATTGCCAAGTCATTTCCGTGGTGTTCTGTGGTGTCCGTCCTAATCCGCTATGCGTAGGACACCACTTACTGAAAACCGTTCTGACGACAATACATGATTTGTGATTCGTGATGCTGCGCCTGGGGATGACCATCCGTGATCTCTGTGGGATCTTCATTGTTTTGTCATCAGTTCTAGCGTTGAACGCGTGTGAAGGATCCATCACTCTACCAGGCAATGACCTATCCGTGTAGGTGATGGATCCTAAATGCCTTTTTGGGGGGTGGGTGGGGTAGGGGTGGGAGGTTTTGTGGGGGTGTCTTTTTTGTTTGTTTGTTAGGTTCCCTATGTAAATTTGGGGGTTGTTCGAAGAAAGATCTAGTAGTTAGAAGCCGTTGGTTCCCAGCACTTCTTTAAACGCTATTTGTCTTCTGCGCTCCTTTTCAGTGTTGAAATATGCAATAAATTTCTGTGTTGGTTTGAAGTACGCCATATATTGTTGTGTTGATGTATGACATCGATTTCTGTGTCGATATACGCTATGAATTTGTGTCTTGTCGTACGCCATCAGGCTGTTTTTTTTCCCGTTGACGTATGCCTATTCGAAATAGAACAACGGAACACAATAAAGAACTTAACAGAAAAAAAAATCTATCATTCAGCACAAATATTGGAGTTGGAGTTCCTTCTGACTGACCACGAGTTTTCTGACTATGTGAACGCAGATCAGGGAACTTGGTGAGCTTGACCCATGACTCGTTTAGAACTCTGTCACTGAAAAAGGCTCTTGATGACCACGACAGTAAAACAAAACCTGCCCGATTCTGAAGGCGACGTGTTTTCCTTCCGACTTTACAAGAGTCAGGAATCGGTCAGACTCTAATTTCTTTCTTTTCTCTTTTTTTTTTTTTCTTTCTTTTTTTTTTTTTTTTTGCTATAATCTGGCAAAAAATATTGTTACCCTCAAAAATGAAGATTGTTGGACTGTGTTCTTATTACGGTGTGTGTGTGTGTGTGTGTGTGTGTGTGTGTGTGTGTGTGTGTGTGTGTGTGTGTGTGTGCGTGAGTGCGTGCGTGCGTGTGTGTGTGTGTGTGTGTGTGTGTGTGTGTGTGTGAGTGAGTGCGCGCACGCGCATGCGCACGCACACGCGTGAACACTCATGTGTGTTCATGGTTAAATGCGCGTGTGTGTTTGATTTTACGTGTTTTTTTTTTTTCATTCTATCCGAACCTCAGTCGGCGGGGGTGGTAAGAAAGAAGATCTTCACGTTCCCCGTGGTGCTGTCCGAGACCAGGCAGCCGTTTGACAAGAACGTCAGTCTGGACTTCTCGCCCTGGAGCAAAAAGGACGTCATTGGCAGCTCCACAACGGTGCAAGTCATGGTCACAGGTCGGTTGGTCCTGGCTTCCCTGGCTTCTCTTCCGAGAGCAAGAGAGATAAAGGAAAGAGAGATTGAGAGTATTCGGGGAAATGATATTTTTTCTTGTGTTTTCATGCCTGCTCTTCTTTTTTTTTTTTTTTTTTTTTTGTTTGGGGGGGGGGGGGGGGGGGGGCGGGGGAGGCTGAGGGTTTTGTGGATGTTTTACTTCTTTTCTCTTCTTTTTATTTTCCCGCCCATTTTTTTTTTTTTCAGGTTACCTTTTTCCTTTTTATTTCTCTCCTCGTCCTCGTCCTCCTCCGCTTCACTTCCTTCTTCCTCGTCTTGTTATTGTTCTCCCATACTGTTTGTCTGTCTTCACTATTTGTGGGTGCCCTGTTTTCGTGAAAATGCATAAAATTCATTTTTCAATAGAAAGTTTGCCAGTTTCTCGTTTAACTCCCAACCATGACTCAAAAAAATTGTATCGGTCCGTGGAAATAGAGGTGGTGGGGTTGTTTGGGGAGCCTGGGAGTAGGGTGGAGAATGTGTCTGCCTTGTACGGGTGTTGAATCTGAACCAGTATCACTGACTCTACCCCTTCACTGACTAGAAATTGTTCTTTTCTTCATTGTTTTATTTGTCTTGCCTGTGGAAAACTTACAAGTCGAAACGCGTTGTTTCCATATTGTCGTTCGTTCCTTCCAATCGTTTTGAAGTCTAGTTACCCAACTTTTCGTCCACTCCCACGAGGCTCCAAAGCTGACTGTCTAAACGTAGGGTCACACATTCCCAGCTAGTCATGTGAATGTGATGTGTTGTTTTTTTTCGCCTTTAATGGGTGACGGTGGGGAATATCGGCAAACACGTGATTTTGTTTGTTCGTTCATTGTTATACTACCGTGTTGTAACATCAGGGAGCTACATCGGGTCTTATGTTGCTGAGTACACACTCTATATAACAGATTTTTTTTTAGCGTTCCAGTTGTTGTCGTTGGCGGTGGTGCTGGTAGTGTGTGTTTTTTTAGGAGAAGAAGTTGAAATCAATGGCGAATCATGAACTATGACAATGAGACGTGAAGGCTATGAAGAAGAAAAAAAAAGGCTCATGCACGCGGCCTGATCATTGGTTTCGGGGATTCTCCAGGTGACCTGATGGGCAACGTGCTGAATCACCTGGAGAGGCTGGTGATGATCCCTACGGGGTGCGGGGAGCAGAACCTCCTGTCCATGGTCCCCAGCATCCACGCCCTTACCTACCTCACCGCCACCGACCTCCTGCACCTGGACTTTGTGGACCGCGCCAAGGACTACGTCAGACAAGGTAGGCAGTTTTGTGGGGATTTTTTTGTTTGTTTGTTTGGGTTTGGTTAGGTTCGGTTTGGTTGGTTGTTTGTTTGTTTATTTTTTGCATCACAGTGGTGACGGTACAATGTTGATGCATAGCGTGTGACCCGGCTGCTCTGAGCTCTGCGGAG
>CM065730.1:45302447-45354947 GCA_033310375.1 Conus canariensis
AGTGGTGCAATGTCAATTTTTTTTTTTTTTTTTTTGCTGTGTCTTTTGCCTGTACTGTTTTGGCGTTTCTGCACAAAGTGGGTAAATATGTTTGGAGGCTAGTTACTTGTTCGTTTTATTCTCAGAGGGGAGGGGAAGGATCCAGAATCACTGTTCTGCCCATCCCCAATCCTTCTTACGCACACATAAAAGATATGCACACACACACACAAAACACCACACACACACACACACACACAACATATATATATATATTATGCACACAAACGTGCGCGCGAGCGCACACACACACACACACACACACACACACACACACACCAACACATACACACACACACACATACATACATACATACATACATGCACACAAACGTGCGCGCGAGCGCGCGCACACACACACACACACACACACACACACACACACACACACACACACACACATGCACACACATGCACGCACACACTTACACACGCTCTGTCGCTCTGACTGCCACAGCGAAGGGCGCCCCTGGAAGAGGAAAGGGGTGACCACAGACAACCCCCAGCAGGCCAAGTATATCGACAAGCCCAGCCCCCTCGACGTTCAGATCACCTCCTACTTCCTGCTGACCCTCAACGCCGTCAGCAAGACGACCAAGGCCAAAGAGCTCCTCATGTGGCTGATCCGCAACCAGAACTGTAAGGGAGGATACAGGTCCACGCAGGTACAGATCGCACGGGTTGTGTTTGTCTGTCTGTCTGTCTGTCTGTCTCTTTCTTTGCATTGCTCATCCACCGTGTAGGTCTTGCAGTGAATAGCTGGTGATGCTGCGCAAACCTTACATTTTATTTTTGGGGTGGGAGAAGAAAAGGTGTGAAAAAAAATAACAAACGAAAAATAAGATAAAAAAGAACGGTTATGGTCGTTGTCCGCTTTGTAAACTCAAGATTAATCGGAGGGATGTAGGAGACACCACATTGGTGACTTTCAGACAAGTTCCTTTCCATCGGTTGCTGTTCATGGAGGCTGTCTGAGAGATGGCTGTTTACTGCCAGATGCTGCACGCCAACTTCTTCTGTTGTTTTTTTTTTGTTTGTTGGTTTTTTGGGGGTTTTTTTTGGTTTTTTTTTTTTTTGGTTCACTTGGTGTTAGGTCCTGGCAGACTGTTTTTATTTAAACACTTAGGCTGATCTTCAAACTCGCCAGCGCCATGTCATCTGTCTCCTCCTCACAGTGATGAACAGGTCGTCTTGTCATCCAATAACTAGCTCGTGGTGACTGTGTCGCGAATTTCCTCGATACGTTTGCCAATGTTATGCTTTCACTCGCGTCCGTTGGTTAGTTCGCTGGTTTGCCCCTAGGCAGTATAACGCTAAAGTTCTGCATTTTTCTGTAAAAAATGACATTATGAACTTTCCGTTCTGTTCGTAAATTAGATCGTTCTGAAAGAAGGATTTAAAAATTCGATGAATGCATTTGTGTGTGTGTGTGTGTGTGTGTGTGTGTGTGTGTGTGTGTGTGTGTGTGTGTTCACGCGCACGTGCATGTTTATGTAGGTAGGTGTGCGCGCGCGTATGTGTGTGTGTGTGTATGAGTGTGTGTGTGTTTAGCGCGCGCGCGCGCGCGCGTGTGTGTGTGTGTGTGTGTATGTGTGTGTGAATTCCTCATTTCCTCTTAGTGTGTGTGTGTATTTGTGTGTGTGTGTGTGTGTGTGTGTGCACGCGCGCGCGCGTGCGCGTGTTTGTGCGTGTGCGTGTTTGTGTGTGTGTGTGTACGTGTGTGTTTGTGTGTGTGTGCGCGTGCTCGTGTGTGTGTGCGTGCGTTGTATGTATGTGTGTGTGTGTGCGCTCGTTGTGTGTGTGTGTGTGTGTGTGTATGCGTGCATTGTGTGTGTGCGCGCGCGTATGTGTGTGAGTGGTGTGTGTGCGTGTGTCTGTGTCTGTGTGTGTGTCTGTTTGAATTCCTCATTTCCTCTTCTTCCTGCCGGATCGGGGCCTTTCAGTTTTCTTCCTTTCTTTTCGTTTTTTTTTTTTTATTAATTAACAGCTGAAAAACCGGCTGCTTGCATGCTGTGTGTTTCAGGACACAATGATGGCCGTGCAGGCCATCGCAGAGCATGCAGTGAACTTCGAACGGGCACTGTCCTACAACGACGTGGTGGTGACGGCTTTGTCGCCCTCCGCTAAGCCTCGTTCCGTGCACATCGACTCCACCAATGCTGCCATTCTGCAGACTGTGGAGGTTCTCGCTCTCCCACCCTCCCTCCCTCTCACTCTCTCGCTCTCTCTCTCTCTCTCTCTCTCTCTCTCTCTCTCTCTCTGTCCGCGTACTCTCTCTCTCTCTCTCTCTCTGTCTGTCTGTCTGTCTGTCTCTCTTGTCTGTCTCTCTCTTCTTCTCTCTCTCTCTCTCTCTCTCTCTCTCTCTCTCTCTCTCTGTGTCATCTGCTTTTACTTTGTGTTCTGATACAACACTGAAGAACAGCATGGACAGATTGAAAAATAAGGCACTACATAAATAGTTAATCCCTAAGTGATCATTTCTCCTCTCTCTCTCTCTCTCTCTCTCTCTCTCTCTCTCTCTCTCTCTGTGTGTGTGTGTGTGTGTGTGTGTGTGTGTGTATGCGTGTGTGTGTGTGTGTGTGTGTGTGTGTGTGTGTGTGTGTGTGTGTGTGTGTGTTTTACGATGACAGTCGAAATGACAAGATTTACTTCGAGGCAAACTGACATCAGTATAGTGACTGCTGACGTCCTCGTGACTTTCGTTTTTGATTGTTTCATTTTTTCACGTTTGACTCTCTCTCTCTCTTTCTCTCTCTCTCTCTCTCTCCTCTCTCTCTCTCTCTCTCTCTCTCTCTCTCTCTACGAGTCGACAGCTCAGAAAGGATCCCATCACGGTCGTCTGCGATATCATGACGTGGACTGTTTCAGACATTTCTCTTTGCATTTGTCTTTCGCTTTTCGTTTCAAGGATAGTTTTGAGAGAATGCTCAGACCTGCGGGACAGAGGGTTTCAGGGAAAATGGAAACCCGTAAATACTATTCAGACATGAGAACTTTTTGGCTAGTGTTCAGCTACATTATTGTGCATTTGATTCGTTATTTACAGTAGGTTTTAATTGTGTGTTTTTCTTTCGTTCTTTCTTTCTTTATTTATTTCTGTTCTGTTCTTTTCTTTTCTGACTGTTTTTCTTTTCTCCTTTCCTTTTTTTCCTTTCCTGCTATCATTTCCTCTCTCTCATTCTTTCTCTCTCTCTCCGTCTTCTCATTTTTTTGTCATAAACAAAATGAATGTGTCACTACACTAAACATCAGCTCATAAATAAACCCAGATGCTATGTATCGAACGTCAACATACTAAAATCCGCCAGTAACGCCCATCAGAACCGGAACGTAGACTTACATGATGAGTGAAAGTCGAGAGACGAAAAAAATGAATACAGTGAGGAAAAAGAAGGTAGAGGCTCCACCTTAAAAGAAAGTCTAAGAAATGAAAAAACAACGTGAAAATAGGAGGTTGGAGGTTCACCAAAAAAAAAAAAAAAGGAAAGGAAAATGAAACTGACACTTATAAACAGTTGACGACTGTGTGCAGCTGCCCAGCCAAACCAACAAGCTGAATATCTACGTGACGGGGGATGCCAACACACTGGCCGTGGTCAAGGTAGGCGGGAGCATTGATCACAGGGGAGAGGGGCCAGGGGAGATAAAGTAAGTATTGCTGGAGTCCCGCTTCTTCATGCAGATCACTGAACCCCTCCTGGCGTCACGATCACTCCGTGCCACGAGAGACGTGTTCAGTATGTTAGGCTACCTTTTACCACGTAACACCCGTTCGGTGTTGACCGCTGTTGGGTGCGGGCGGTCTACGTGCTTGAACATACTCTTTGCGCCCCTTGAACCACCGTGTTCGTGCTCCAGATCTGACAGTTTGACACTGTGAATGGCGACATGTGGCCAACAGCCAGCCCACCCGTGAACAGGAGGCAGACAGAGAGCCAGTCACATCAACAGGAAATGGTGGTAATATCTACATTTAACCTCGTGCACTCTTCTGCGTGAACTACAGAAAAGCAACTTTCTCTAATTTGCATGTATTCGTGGGTATGCTGCCTTGAAAAAGAATTCCATTTTCTAATTCATACAGCAGAGTACACGGTGATGAATATGGATATTGCCGAAGGGGTGAATGACTTCAGTAAGCAAAATGGAACCTAACTAGCAAAAGGAGAAGACACTATATCCTCTTTCTTCTTGATCTCTGGCAGGAGGCAGGGATACAATTGTTCGTCGATTCATGCTCTCTAGCATTATTGTATTAACTGTGCGTTTTCTGTGTTGTTGTTGTTGTTCGGTCTCATTTTCCGGGCTGTCAGTCACATATTTCGCCAAGAAATCCATATGCGCTGCACCATTATCTTCGAAGCCATGAGACAGTAGTGCGCATGGTTTACCGCTGGATGTTTAGAAAAATGAATCGGTAATAAGAAAGACTGGAGAAGTCTCGCGGACTAGACTTAGCCGATGTCTTACTTTCCCGTTAACCCACCGTGCTGTTCTGACCTAGCTAAAATTGTCTGTGCTACTATCATACTGTGCGTGCGTCTGTCTTTCTCTCTGCGTTGGTTTGCTGTGTCTCAGTATTAGAGTGTGTACTTATCAATGTTCAATTGTGTGCGTATGTTTGCACATGCGCTTATGTACCTGAATGTGCGTGGGTATGCGCGGATGCGTATGGTTGTATGTGTGGAACAGCTGTGCAGAGAAAGAACGTTCTAGACTCACATTCAATGGACTATAGTTCCGTTTTCATAGAATGTTTGTGTTTGCGGGACACTTTGATTTCTATCGAAGAGTTAGATTTTGAAGATCGCTTTCCTTTGTTTGTTTGTTTGTTTGATTATTTGCTCTTTAAGGGAATGGAGACAGTGGGGGTCTGTTGAGTGGGATGGTTGAGTGTTGTCTGCAATAACCACAAGCATTGTGTTCTGCAGGTGTTACTGACTTTCCACACGAACCCGGACACGGCGGAGAAGGCGTACAACAACAACCAGCTGTCTGTGGTCACCAAGACCAACATGGAACGACCGGGCCTCCACCACATCCAGGCCTGTATCAAACCGTGAGTTCACAGATTGCAACCAGTCACCAAAGAAACGGTGGCGGTGGCAGAATGGAGCTAGCAGTGGCAGCAGAAGTTTATAATACCAGCAGCAGTAGCAGCAGAAGTTTTATACCAGCAGCAGTAGCAGCAGAAGTTTATAATACCAGCAGCAGTAGCAGCAGAAGTTTAATACCAGCAGCAGTAGCAGCAGAAGTTTATAATACCAGCAGCAGTAGCAGCAGAAGTTTATAATAGCAGCACAGCAGCAGTAGCAGTGAAAGCAGCAGTAGTAATATAGTCTGCAATAAGTAGCGCAAAAATAGCAGCAGCAGCAGTAAGAATAGTAGCAGTTTAGAACAAACAGGTGTAGATAACAAGCAGCACCTATAGTCAAAGTAGTAGTGGTGGTAGTAGTAGTGGTGGTAGTATAGTCGTAGCAGCAGCTGCAGCAGTTGTAGTACCACTAGTAGTCTAGAACCTGTAAAACCTGTAACAGTGTTCGTACTAGAAGATTGAAACCAGTAAAAGAAAGTGGTAGTTGTAGAAGCTGTAGTAGCAGGAGTAGTTTAGAACTTGTAAGAGTTGTCGTACTAGGAGGTCAAAACCAGTAAAGGAAGTAATAGTAGTAATAGTTGTTGTAGAAGCAGAAGTAGTTTAGAATTTAAAACAGTTGTCGCACTAGAAGATCGAAACCAGTAAAGGAAGTAATAGTAGTAGTAGTTGTAGAAGCAGCAGTAGTTTAGAATTTAAAACAGTTATACTAGGAGATCGAAACCAGTGAAGGAAGTAACAGTAGCAGTGGTAATGGTGGCAGACTTGATCGACCCTTTTAGATTCCCCGAGGAACACGAGGCTGGGTGTCATTCATTCAGCGGACTCAGTTCTGGGTTGGCCTCTTCAGCTGGAGCCCGCGTCAATGCGGCTGCTTTCAGTTGCATCGACGCATGCATCCATGCGTCGACGCAACGTATGTCCAGGTCTTCCCACCTTTCGTATCCCCTGTAGGCTGCAGTCGACTGTTTTGTGATGTTGATAGGAGGTTTTCGTGGTGTTTGAGCACTCCAGCCCCGTATCCTTGTCTGTATTTCTATGTCTGTAGAATTCTGTTTGGTTTTCTCCCACAGGGTTCCGTTAGAAAAATGGCTGAAAGGCATCTAATGAGGATGAACCTCAGGCATTTGTTGATGAATGCCTGAAGATTGTGGGTGTTGGGCTGATCTATAGTGACCCAGAGAGAGCAGAATGCGGTCAAACGGCAGCCCTCGGACTTGATTGATGGCCTTCATTGATGGAGTGCGCTAGAAAGTGCTTGATCTGACGTCATGCAAATCCCAACACGCTATAGAACGTTTTACAGTGAGAGGCTCGTCACATGGTACGCATCATAGAGCCTCCTCACTGTTGAAAAAATGCGGGTCTGTGTAGACAAAAACAAAAACAACACAAAAAAAACCCGTTGGTTTTGAGTGACCTGGCTCAACACTGTTTCTTCTTTACGGCTAGCAGTGACATACTGTACAGACTCTTCCTGGATGAGACGGCGCTAAAAAAGAAAAAAAGAAAAAAGAAAAAAGAGTCTGTTGTATGTGTTCACATGTCCTCTTGCCAGACACCTTTGGCGCCAGTGTATGCGAACTCTGGGGTTCAGATCTGTGTATGGGAGTGGTCTGATCGATTGACTGAGAGCGGGGTGCAGAACAACAGCCTGCCCGTGCCTTTTGGGTTGACTGATTCATTGGTAACCTGGATGATTGACTGAGTGTATTGACAGAGAGCGTGGTGTAGTAAAAGTGCTTGACCTCGCGCGCAAGATTGATTAATTGCTTGCTGTAACGGTTTAAAAGATTAATTGGATCGGCTGGTAGACTGAGAGTGAGCTGCGGTACAACTGCCTGACACTTCACTCAGGACTCATTTGTCGATTGATTGATTGATTAATTGGTTGGTTGTTTGATCGATCGATCGATCGAATGACAGAGAGTGAAATGCGGTGCAAGAATCTGATCCTGCAGTCGAAGTTGATTTAACGATAAATTGGCTTGTGGGTCAATTGATTCAGTAACTAACTGACTGATTGATTGATTGATTGATTGATTGACTGAAGCAACATTGATTAATACACTGAAAACTGAAACAGACCGCAGCTAAGAAAAATGTGTATGAATAGATAAAAAGAGAGTGCAATTAAGGGTTATTTAATCCACAATACAAAATGGTTCAGTAATTTTTCGACAAACAGGTCCACTTAAGAAGTTACAAGCTACAGACGTAAAAGATAGAAAACGCGATACACCCTGGATTGCAGGCAGCCTAGGGATTATCAGGTTGATTGATTGGCAGAAAGCAGGGTGTTTTACAACAGCCTGTCTGTACACTCGGGATTGATCGATTTGAACAAATGATCAAGTGATCGATGGCTTGATAAAACTGAAGAAAGAGAGCGAGATGCGGAATACTGACTGATTGATCGAACGATTGGTCGAGTGACTGGTTGGTTGATGATTTGGGAGGGGGCGAGATGGATAACAATAGTCTGGTCCTGCACTGGACATTAGGTGATGGATTGTGTAACAGTCTGATGGTTGGTTGGTGGGTGGGTTGACTGGCGGGTGGTTTGACGACAGGGGGAGCGGGTTGGAGTACAGGAGCATGGTGGTGCTGTGCGTGACCCTTCCCTCTGGCTTCGTGCCTAAAGATCTGAGGGAGACTCGAACCGAGAACCCCGTGGCCGTTAGGGTGGAAGGAAAACGTGACCAAGTTCGGTTCTATATGTATCAGGTACGGAAGGAGCAAGGGTGGTGTGTGTGTGTGTGTGTGTGTGTGTGTGTGTGTGTGTGTGTGTGTGTGTAGGGAGCGTATGTGTGTGTTTGTGCGTGTGTGTGTCTGTCTGTCTGTGAGAAAGAGGGAGTGTGTGTCTGCGTGAGCGTGTATGAGAGAGAGAGAGTGTGTGTGTGTAAGAGGTGTGTGTGTGTGTGTGTGTGTGTGTGTGTGTGTGTGTGTGTATGCATGCGTACGTACGTGTGTGCGTGTGTGTGTGTGCGCGCGCGCGCGTGAGTACACACGCTGAAGCTGTCAAGAGACTCATAATACATAAATGCTGTACATCATTCCCACCTACCAATCTTTTCAGATTTAAAAAAAAAAAAAGAAAAAGTGCATGAAAATATCGTAAATTCCACTGTACGAGATTTGTTTGCAAATGTGTGTAAAAAAAAATGCTGTGTGTATGTAGTTGATGAATCGAGAGTTGATTCATGTTACATGTGGATAAAGACATATATATTACTTCCCATTTCCACCAGCCCCAGAGGGAATGTATCAACCTGAAGATTGAAGAGAAGGTGAAAATCGATGAGCTGAAACCCGGTTGCGCGGCTTTGTTCGCTTACTACATGCCTGGTATGTGGAGAGGGATTGTAGTGAAAGCGGGATGTGTCTGGGGAGGGGGGTGGAAGGGCGAGGAAGAAGGTGGAGGGATGGTTGTTTATTTACTTGCTCCCCCCCCCCCCACACACACCCTTTATTTTCTTTATTGTTTGGCATGTTATGTTCTCGGTGTTAACTGCTTGTTGATGTTATAGATGTATTCCTGTACTCTCTCTCTCTCTCTCTCTCTCTCTCTCTCTCTCTCTCTCTCTCTCTCTCTCTCTGTCTGTGTTGAAGTGCTATGGTCATGTTGTAGTTCTCTATGACGTTCTCAGAACGTGTCTTTTTATCTTTGTTTCGTCTGTTTCAACGGTGAGGGTCAGTGTAAATAAGAAAAGAAAAACAAACAAAAAAAAAACACATGTTCACCTTCAAAGTAATACATTTAGATAAATTCGTGTAGTTTTTAGCCGAGTATACAGAGGTGTGTGTGTGTGTGTGTGTGTGTGTGTGTGTGTGTGTGTGTGTGTGGTGGTGCGTGCGTGCGTGCGTGCGTGCGTGGTGTGTGTGTGTGTGTGTTGAACAAATAATTTGCGGGGGGATAAAACAAGAGCAGGCTAATAGTTCCTCCGTCATTGTAACAGTGTCTCGGGAAAGATCTGTAAAGTGGGAGGGTGATAACAGACGAATAAAGAGAGAGATCAGGAGTGAAGAAGACGGCATTTCGATGCAACTATTTAACACTTCACCAGCAGCGTATTGTGGGGACCATCCAAGTCTGTCTTGAAAAAAACAGAACCATTTGTTATGCCAGTCCTGAGTCGACTTATACCTTGTGAGTGAGCATCATCAGTCAGTGAAATTTGGCTGATTCGACAGAGAGAGAGAGAGAGAGAGAGAGAGTGTGTGTGTGTAGTAGTAGTAGTAGTAGTAGTAGTAGTAGTAGTAGTAGTAGTAGTAAAACCAAAACTCCCACCTAATTGCAGATATGCGGTCAGAAGCAGACATCCACATCGGCTGTCCGGATGGCAGCTGCAGCTGCACCAGCAAAGACTGCGAATCCAGCCGTGCATCTACAGGGACGCAACTCAATCTGATGCTCGTCATTGCCGGCTTTGGAGCAATTTTCTCCCTTGTCTTTGCTCGGTAGAAAGGGATGATTTCAAAAAAGGAAAAAAAAAAAAAAAGGGGGGGGGGGGGGGGGGTACAGAGAAGAGACTGGCTCGTCTTTGTTTTTTTCTTTTCATTATTTCTTGTTTTTCTTTTATTCTCTGTTTTTTATCTTCCCTTTTTTTATGCGGATTAGTGTAAAGCCTAGAATTTCACCTCCAGGCAAAGAGTTTCAATGTTCAGTGTTTTTGTATGACCCCTCCTGATGCATCGTCCTCTTCGTATTCTTCGGTCCTCCAAAACAAGTTCGGAAATGATTGTTAATGGATAAAAGTACTGACAATAACATGTATATATAGGTTAATCAAGCTTCTGTTAAGAGTATATTGTGACTGCTCTGTAATCATTACAAAAAGAAAAATCAGAAATGTATCGTCAAGAAAAATTTTTAGCAGGATTTACATTCATTATACCACTACATGTGCTGATGATAGGTATGTCCCCTGTACTTACACTGTGTTTGAAGCACCACCACCACCCTTCTTACACACACACACACACACACACACACACACACACACACACACACACACACATTATGTATACCATATGCAGTTTGTAGCTCGTAAAATAACTGCTTTCAATACATTTTAACCACTTAACACCTGATAGATCTGTACATATTTCATGCTTCTTTGCTATTCATTAGTGTCTAATTAATGTATGTGTCAACAAAAACTGGGAAGGTATTTCTCTGTATTGTTTAAAGTAGTTTGCTGGCTGTAACTTTTGTTGTTATTGATTTAATTATTTTTTCCTTCATCAGTTCTCAATTGTACAAAAAGCAGACATTATTTAACTTATTTGTTTTAAAGATAAAAACATAGAATCTTAGTTTGATATTAATATATTTGGTGAGTGTTGTTTTCTTCTTTTTGTTTCCAAATATAATATTTTGAAAAATCGAGGTTCTGTGCATCTTCTGATTTATGTATGTTCAAAATATGGAACTTGTGTCTTCATTTTCCAGACTAGCAAGGGTATGGTAGCCTTGAATGTCTGTGCACACTTCTTTGGGTTTGGTTCGTGTTTTAATAGCTCTGTGTTGTGTGTGTGTGTGTGTGCGCGCGCGCGCGCGTGTGTGTGTGTGTGTGTGTGTGTGTGTGCGCGCATGTGTGTGTGTGTGTGTGTGTGTGTGTGTGTGTGTGTGTGTGTGTGTGAAAGCGTGTGGACGTGCACACATGTATGTGTATGTGTGTTTGTATGAGTGCGTGGACGCGCGAGGATACAGAGGGCGCAAGAGGAGAAGAGAGGGAAAGAGAAGACGGGGTAAAGGAGGTGTCCGGATTTGGGTATGGTCTGGTACCTTCTCGTGTTTTTGTCTTATGCTGCCTGTGAGTAGCATTACAGTAGGTCTACAACACCATGTTTCACTCGTTCCTGTACAGCTGATGGTTACCGAACTACTGTAGTTAATTAATGAGATTAGGTTTGAGAGACGGTCGTTTGGTGAAGGCGCAAGTCGCAAAGACTGGTATCATGACACTAATCCTGTGGCAGTGATGGTTTCCATCGTGTGTGCCATGCCTCTTTTGATTTCAAGGAAATGAATGTCAACCGTTTCGGCTTTTTTTTCTGTTTCTTTTTTTTTTTTAAAATTGGTTTTGTTTGTTGTCTTTTTTCCTGCGTCTTCGTCTTCTTCTTCTCCTCCTCCTCGTTCTTCTTTTGCTCTTTCTTCTTCTTCATCTTCCATCATCCCTTCTTACATTTTAACTGTACGCCAAAAACTTTGTTAAAGCAATACAAAATATGCACCGCTCAAAAGCAAACGACACAGATGAAATGAGGAAGAAAGACACAGAAAGCCTGCTTCAGAAAGAAAGGAAGAAACTTACACACAGTAAATGTTATATGCGTTTTTAATGTTACTGGCTCCAAAGTCCGGACATTGACTGTTTACCCACGCATATTACGCTTGAACAGCCAATAAATCTAACACTTCTTTTAAAATTCAGTGTTACTGCTCCTCGGTTGGGACATTAACAGCTCACCCATGCATAACTGCGATCGAAAAGCCAATAAATCTAATACATTTTTACTCTCACTGCTCCAAAGTTCGGACTTTGACAATTTACCCATGCACAATTGCGCTCGAAAAGCCAATAAATCTAACATATTTTTACTGTTACTGTTCCAAAGTTCGGACTTTAACAATTTACCTATGCATAATTGCGCTCGAAAAAAACAATTTAATAAAATCTAATGCATTTCAAAGTTACTGCACTAAGGTTCGGATGCTGACTGGTTACCCATGCATAATTTCGATTTAAAAGCCAATAAATCTCGTACGTTTTAATGGTACTGGCTCCAAGGTTCGGACATTGACAGTTTACCCATGCATAACTGCGCTTGAAAAAAGAAAACAAGTATCTTCCCAGTGATCATAAACATGACTGACACGGTGAAACAAACACGGCAAAAACTCTCGTGTTGCTTTCCCTTTTTTTTTTAGCAGTGAAATATCAAGATTGTGTATATAGCCAGATTTTCTTCTCTGTGTGTGTTTTAGAACTCTGAACTGTTTGTTGTTGTTGTTGTTGTTGTTGTTGTGTTGTTTTGTTTTGTTTTTACCCTCATGGGATTTATAATGTTCATCGACTGTAATTTCAAGTGTATTCGTATGTTTTTTGGTATTCAAAATTAGTGTTTGGGTTTGGTTGGTCATTCAGTCGATTCTTTGTCTGGCGTTGTTTCACAGATGATTCCAACGAGCATAATTCGTAATGTGTTTCAAAGAGAATTGAATTGTATTATATGTCTCTGTCGACGAACACTTGTGTTGTTTTCGCCTGTTTTGCCTTTTTTTCGCCTGTAAGTAAATAAACTTATGTTATAATCGCACAATGTTTCGAAGAATGAATTTACCAAGGTGTGCGTGAGGATGGTTTGGTGGTTGGGCGCTTGCTCGGTGGGTGTGTCGCGAATTGTGTGTGTTTGGACTGTGCACGCGGAGTGTGCGTGAGTATGCCATGAGCATGAATATGTATGTGTGCCCAGAAGAAAACTTAGAAATAATGAGCCTCTGATAAACAAACAAACAAAAAATGTTGAATATTATCACAAAGACTGAGACTAGAAGACAAGGCTCTATTCATTTACACCGTACACAGAAACACATACAGATATACAACACACACATATACGCATGCGCATACGTGTATACACAGGCGCACATACACATGCACGCACACACACACACATGCACATGTACACACACAAACACACACACTCTCTCTCTTTCTCTCACGCACGTATGCACGTACACATGCACGCACACGCACACACACACACGCACACAATATCACTTGCACTGACGCACGCGCGCAAGCATACAAACACGCTCAAACACTCGCTGTCATATGCGCATTAGCACGTGCACGCAAGCATACAAACACGCTGAAACACTCGCTGTCATATGCGCATCAGCACGTGCAAATGCACGAGTCTTTGATGATGGTGGCTGAAAGCCCAAAGGATAACGCCAACCAAAACTGATTTACACGGCTATTGTCACTGAACACACAAATCTAACACGGCTTACATAGCCAACTTTTCTGAAGAGTTGGCCAACTTGGCCTGTTGTAAAACTTGCTAGATAAAGATAGCTTCAATAGTCCAATCCACTGACCGAAGAGAGGCAGCATACGGTGCACAGTTTTAATGATTGGGCAAAGGGCTGATTTAAAGTTTATATAATTCATTAAACAAAGAATGGTAACACTGCTTACAGAGGTTAATTCCAAGAACGATAAGAAGTTATATGGCTTACATAATTTAAATTAACTGAACAAAGAGACTTTACATATTTCTTAGATCAATTCACAATGCAGTCAAACAGAGATAGCATGCCTGGCATAGTTTTTATTCACTGAACTGTACAGCCACTGTGGCTGACGCAGTTTATTGATCGCAAAGAGCTACCTTGGCGTATCCGGTTTAATTGATTTACATTATGTAAGCAAGCTGGCTCTCTTTGATCAAATAAAAGTGTGGTGACTTGTATGCTATAGTTCACTGATCAAAATCAGCTAAAATGGTTTACATGGCTTAAAGCAATGAACAGAGAGAGCTATCTGGGCTTCATGGTTTAACGGGCTAAAAAAACAACAACAAACAAGCAAATATGGCTCGCTCAGTACAATTCACTGAACAAAGACAGCTAACATGGCCAACTATATTTCAATGAACAAAGAAGTTAACGTGGCTTACTGAGTTTGAGTCACTCAGTAAACACAGAGAGCTGACATGTCATTTACTTCACTTACGTATCAGTCGTCAAGTCTGGAAACAGTCAATACAAATAATGATTTTTTTTTTTATCAAGTGTATGAAGAACCGTACGAATAATCACAAGAGATCTCAAAAGCATCGATGTTGCACATTTAAGATTGGTAATACAGTAATCACACTGATTTTGCCATCAGAGGTCGCCAAGCAAAGACGTGAGGGCGTGGGAAGAGCACACTGTGCAGGCGTGCACCTCCATCCAGCTCAAGAAAAGTGCCCATGCGGAGCATGCTTTCATACCGTGTAATATGGCACTGGTTATCAGTAGACGGTGACACATTAGCGCGGTTCTTTTTCTAAAAAAAAAACAAAAACAAAACAAAAAAAAACCTTTCCAGGTGGGCAAGTCCCCGGATTCCTTCAGCAAATTCGCAACCTCTATTTAGACATGTAATGTCCATGTGCACACCCCCCCCCCCCCCCCCCCTCCAGTTTTTGTACTCCCAGTTCTTATAGAACAGGGAGTACTTTAGAATGGGAACGAAGAAATGCTGTCTGTGTGTCTGTCCGTCTGTGTGTCTGTGTGTCCGTGGTCAAAATGTGTTCCACTCGCTCCAGACAAAACTACTGGGCCGATCTTTCTGAAAATTTGTAGGTATGTTCATTATGGACCACGGATGATGCCCGATGTTTTAGTTTACCGCTATAGCCGTTACTAACGGCTGTGACGGCCTGTAACGGTTTTTCTTCTTTATGGAATATCTCAGAAAGTACTGGGCCAATTTATAAGCGGTTTGGATGATCTTGTGACAAATCGGAGCCTCTGTCCATATGTAAGTGATGTAATGCTGAAAATGGATTAAACAACCGTTAAAAACCGTTATTCTGCCGTTATTTCTTATATATAGGTGGATTTTAATGAAATTTGGTATATAGAAAGGTTATCACACACAAATGGCACTTCTATATAGTGTTTCAAAATTTGACCGTTAAAAACCGTTATTCTTGACATATTGTCCGATTTGGATGAAATTTGATATGTACACAGGCTTTAGCCCAGTGAGGACTAAAATACCGGTTTCAAAAGTGTATATCGGTTATATAACCGTTAAACCGTTATTTTGCCATTATTTTTTTATATATTGGTGGGTTTTAATGAAATTTTGTATATAGAAAGGTTATCACACACAAATGGCACTTCCATGTAGTGTTTCAAAATCTGACCGTTAAAACCCGTTATTCTTGACATATTGTCCGATTTGGATGAAATTTGGTATGTGTACAGGCTTTAGCCAAGTGGGGACTAAAATACCAGTTTCAAAAGTGTACACCGGTTAAATAACCGTTAAAACCGTTATTTTGCCTTTATTTCTTATCTCACAAAGCACGTGGCCGATTTATAAGCGGTTTGGAAAACTGGGAGTACGTTTATATGCTTCGCATCTTGTTTTCTTTTCTTTTTGTACTCCCAGTTCTTATAGAACAGGGAGTACTTTACAATGCTGTGTGTGTGTGTGTGTGTGTGTGTGTGTGTGTGTGTGTGTGTGTGTGTGTGTGTGTGTGTCCGTCCGTCCGTCCGTGGTCAAAATGTGTTCCACTCGCTCCAGACAAAACTACTGGGCCGATCTTTCTGAAAATTTGTAGGTATGTTCATTATGAGTCACAGGTGATGCCCGATGTGTTATTTTACCGTTATGGCCGTTACTAACGGCCATAACGGCCCATAACGGTTTTCCTTCTTTATGGAATATCTCAGAAAGTACTTGGCCGATCTCTCTGAAAATTTGAAGGTATGTTCATTATGGGTTAGTAACGGCCATAACGGCCAAGAACGGTTTTCATTCTTTATGGAATATCTCAGAAAGTACTTGGCCGATCTCTCTGAAAATTTGTAGGCATGTTCATTATGGGTCACAGATGATGCCCGATGTGTTATTTTACGGTTATGGCCGTTACTAATGGCCATAAAGGCCCCTAACGGTTTTTCTTTTTTATGGAATATCTCAGAAAGTACTTGGCCGATCTTTCTGAAAATTTGTAGGTATGTTTATTATGGGTCACGGATTCAGGCCGATGTGTTATTTTGCAGGTTATATCCGTTACTAACGGCCATAACGGTTTTCCTTCTTTACGGAAAATCTAGAAAGTACTTGGCCGATCTTTCTGAAAATTTGTAGGCATGTTCATTATGGGTCACGGATGATGCCCGATGTGTTATTTTATCGTTATAGCCGTTACTAACAGCCATAACGGTTTTCCTTCTTTGTGGAATATCTCAGAAAGTACTCGGCCGATCTTTCTGAAAATCTTTAGGCATGTTTATTATGGGTCACGGATGATGCTCGATGTGTTATTTCACCGTTATAGCCGTTACTAACGGCTATAAACGTTTTTGTTTTCTTTACAGAATATCTTAGAAAGCACTTGGCCGTTCTTTCTGAAAATTTGTAGGTATGTTCATTATGGGTCACGGATCATGCCGAATGTGTTATTTTACCGTTATAGCCGTTACTAACGGCTATAACGGCCCATAACGGTTTTTCTTTTTTTTATGGAATATCTCAGAAAGTACTTGGCCGATCTTTCTCAAAATTTGTAGGTATGTTCATTATGGGTCACGGATGATGCCCGATGTGTCATTTTAACTGTTATAGCTGTTACTAATGGCTATAACGGCCCATAACGTTTTTTTCTTTATGGAATATCTCAGAAACTACTTGGCCGATCTCTGAAAATTTGAAGGTATGTTCATTATGGGTCACGGATTATGCCCGATGTTTTATTTTACTGTTATAACCGTTACTATCGGCCCATAACGGTTTTTCTTTTTATGGAATATCTTAGAATGTACTTGGCCGATCTTTCTGAAAATTTGTAGGTGTGTTCATTATGGATCATGGATCATGTCCAATGTGTTATTTTACCGTTATAGCCGTTACTAACGGCTATAACGGCCCATAACGGGTTTTCTTCTTTATGGAATATCTCAGAAAGTACTTGGCCGATCTTTCTGAGAATTTGTAGGTATGTTTAATATGGGTCACGGATGATGCCTGATTTTTATTTTACCATTATAGCCTTACTAATGGCCATAAGGGCCCCTAACGGTTTTTCTTTTTTATGGAATATCTTAGAAAGTACGTGGCCGATGTTTCTGAAAATTTGTAGGTATGTTCATTATGGGTCACGGATGATGCCCAATGTTTTATTTTACCGTTATAGCCGTTACTAACGGCTATAACGGCCCATAACGGGTTTTCTTCTTTATGGAATATCTCAGAAAGTACTTGGCCGATCTTTCTGAGAATTTGTAGGTATGTTCAATATGGGTCACGGATGATGCCTGATTTTTATTTTACTGTTATAGCCTTACTAATGGCCATAAGGGCCCCTAACGGTTTTTCTTTTTTTATGGAATATCTTAGAAAATACGTGGCCGATGTTTCTGAAAATTTGTAGGTATGTTCATTATGGGTCACGGATTATGCCCGATGTTTTATTTTACTGTTATAACCATTACTAACGGCCCATAACGGTTTCTATTTTTTATGGAATATCTCAGAAAGTTCTTGGCTGATCTTTCTGAAAATTAGTAGGTACGTTCATTATGGGTCACGGATGATGCCCGATGTTTTAGTTTACCGTTATAGCCGTTACTAATTATAACGGCCCATAACGGTTTTTCTTTTTTATGGAATATCTTAGAAAGCACGTGGCCGATATTTCTGAAAATTTGTAGGTATGCTTATTATGGGTCACGGATGATGCCTGATGTTTAAGTTTACCGTTATAGCCGTCACTAACGGCCCATAATGGTTTTCTTCTTTATGGAAAATCTCAGAAAGTTCTTGGCCGATCTTTCTGAAAATTTGTAAGTATGCTGATTATAGGTCACAGATGATGGCTGATGTTTACCAGAATAGCCATTACTAACGGTTACACCAGACCAAGACGTTTTTTCGTCTTTATGGAATATCTCACGCGTATTCTGGATAAACTGGGAGTACGTTTATATGCTTTGCTTCTTGTTATAAGCTAACTGATCTCGCTACCCTATTCTCCCACCCCCACCGCCACGCACCACACCCCCTCAAAGAAAGTTTGAACTTCGTTAAGACATTCACTCTCTCTCTCTCTCTCTCTCTCTCTCTCCTCCACCACCATCACACTCACACACACACACACACACACACACACACACACACACGCCACATGCAAACGTAGAACCACATTAAGTTCCACATCCATTTTGCGCCCTATTTGAGGAGATGAGCGATTGCTCGCTCTCCGCTTTCATCGTCTTGGATGTTGGTTGTCTTGCCTGAAGAAGACCAAAGAGGTCGAAACGCGTCGTATTTTGTTTTGTAATTTGTTCGTCTCTTTCGTTCGGCGGAACAGTAATTTTTCTTTTAAGTTTATTTCTGACGTAACTTTCTGGAGCTCGGTGTTCCGCGTGTTTTGCTGATAATGGACTAGATCTTAGGAGCATGGTGAAACATGTATGTGTACCCATATTTAGGCAACTTGGCCTATATTCAGACTGTAAGTATGCTTAGTGTGCTCATGAAGAATCGATGTGGAGCTGCCACTTTCCGAAACTGGTCCGGAGCGAAAATCCTCAAGCCACACCCCATTTTACACAGCTGTTCATGCGACCCGCATGAACGGCTTTGTAAAATGGCGTGTGGCTTGATTAAAGGTGGCCGGTTCGATCGGTGATCGTGCACATGGAGAGTTAAGAATCTACAAGTAGGCTTATAGGCCTAGTCCTCTGTTGTTTTTGGTTAGTACCAGTGGCTTGCCGTGCAATAGTTCGGGTTTCATGACTGGCAAAGGCCCAGATTCTGCTGTCACAGCGGGTTTAAATCATAGCCCTTTGTTTTGTTTTGCTTAAAATAGTTACTGGCGATGAAGTGACTGGCCTTTTTAACGGCGTGACTGTGGAGCAAACACAGAATTTTTGGACCGCCAAACGAAGGAACAAACAATTAAATTACAAAACAAACACGGAGTGTTTCGAGCTGCTTGGTCTTCTTCAGGCACGATGAATATCATTCAGAAATAATGAACGGAGGATGAACAAACATTCACGCATGTTTTCGATTTGCATGCAAAATTTCTGTTGGTCTTGGATAAACAACTACAATTACGAAACGGTTGAAAAGGGGGGGGGGGGGATAATGGTGTTATACTAATATAACTACTAATTATATTAACAGAAGAAGAGGAAGCTGATGAATTATAAGAAGAGTTAGCCTACAATAAAAGTTATGACAGGAATAATAATCATGATAGTATCAATAATGATAATAATGGGAAAGACGGTGAGGTAAAATCTTAGAAATATACAAATATAGTGATCAACGTTATCATGATAATGATAATAATGATAGAGGTCTATAGAAAATGGGGAAAAAATAGTAAGATGAAATCTGAAAAATCTACAAATGCATGGAGATTTAGAAAAATGCAAATGGAATACATTTCATCATTACACCGACAGAATGAGGAATATGAAAGGCTAAAGTTTGGATGCACCACTGAAATACATGTAATATATACTATCGATTGAGTAAAATCGACACCGGCTGTGGCCAGAGCGTGCGCACTGCATGTGTCAAATCGACCTGTACGTGCCAATAAAAAGTCCCTGCCTAAGAATCACACGGAAATGAAAGTAACAGTTTCCACTGGTGTTTTTCAATTATTTCCTTTGGGTGATTAATTTACAACACAACCGAGACCAGATGAAACTCCCAAGAATGCTTTCTGTCTCGATGCTTTGAGCACATACAGTTGATATTACTCGTTACCGACTTTCGTCGTTTTATCTTCGCGCTTGTTGTAGCGTGTCATGTCATGTGACGTCAACACACAACAAGTCAGTCATGTGACCATCCAAAATGGCGTCCATCACGCTATTCCACCCCATTGCGTAGCTAGTAGAGACCTCAACTGTCAGTAACTTGTGCTTTGTTTCAGGACCAAACCAGCAGCAATGGCGAGTGCAGGTGGGGGATTCCAAAGAAATGGAACAGGAGAGGGAGAGCTGACACGGATGCAGATGCGAGATGTTAAAGTGTGTCTGCTTGGGGTACGTGATTTGAACAGTCAGAAGTAGAAACGTGATTTTTTTTTTTTTTTTTTTTTTTAATTTAATTGAGTATGACTTCTATCTGAAACTCACACGGATGTTTTAAGACGGAATTTAGTTTCAGTTTTGCTGTTCGCTGTGTACAATCATGAAAATGCAGTAGTTTGGGGCATGAAGTAACGGACGATAATGGACCAGTGGTAGATCGTGTGACCGAGTATTCTAACATTTAAAATCTACAGCATGAAAGTTAACTGTCGGGTTGAATGTTCACGGTATTAAACTAAATAACAAGTTAATCAGCTGAGTCAGTCTCTCAAATGGTGAGTGGTCAGCCTCAGTGTATGTTATAGTGACTGACTCATTGTTAAGATTTATTATCAGGTACATGACTACATGATACATCACACTCAAGGAGAAAGCACAGGTCTAGTCATGATCACGTAGCACAGTGCTTTGAAATCTTAAGGAACAATTCATAATCCACTGCAGTGCTCTGATGCCCAAAGGAACTGCAACAGAAATTCCACCTTTACAGCCGCTAACATCAGAAAGCACAGAAAATATTAGTAACAGAAAAATCTTCTTGACGGATTGAAATACCTAAAAGATTTAAGGTATGAGAATGACAAATGTTGAATCAGCATCACTAAAGTCTTAGTTTATTACTGATAACATTTTATAACCAGCTGTGTAATAAAGATGAGACTTTAAAAAAAACAGACAGCTAGCTACATGTAGAAAATCCTGATTCCTAAGGAAGAGTCTGCCCTAACATGATTTCTATCATGACAGCTTTTGGAATATATGTTATGTGATGACTTTTTAAAAACATATGCATTAACTGTAATATTGTGGCCATTTTTTGTCTTTTTTGTTGTTGTTTTGTTTTGTTTGGAAGTTATATAATGGGCTATGTTATTAACATGTGGACTTGTAAGAGAAAATTCATATGTATAAATCTGCAGATGAAAAGCTTTCTGAATTACTCGTTGAGCTGCTTTTCGCCACTAGATCATCTCCTCTTGCAAGTTAAGTCTTATAATATGAGACGTGCTTTTGTGACATTGAGGTGAATGCATGACAGATATTAATATAGAAAGTAACAGACAAAAATAAACAAAGAAATACAAACACAAAAAGGGAGTATAAGATTTCCAATTTCAGTTCACAGCAATCTTCTAAGACAGGCATACATCTATTATAAACTGTAAGAAATGGCAGTGAATTGATCTTTGATTTCTGGATTTTTTTTTTTTTTAGGAACGTAATATTGGCCGGTCAAAATATTTTTAAAGAACAATATAATCTCATCATATAGATAGTTATGGAGATAGAAAAGAGGATTTGTGGAATAATTGCTCTCTCTCTCTCTCTCTCTCTCTCTCTCTCTCTCTCTCTCTCTCTCTCTCTCCCCCCCTCCCCCCTCTCTGTGAGAGAGAGGGACATGAGACTTTTCCTATTAACCTGAATTTTTTTTTTTTTTTTTTTTTTTTTAATGGTGTTAAAAGCTCTTCTAGAGATTTGCACGAAGCTGGTAAGAAAATTTTGTACGTTACTAAGATTAAAACCATTGGATAGTGAAAACAACCAACACTGTGTTAATATTGCAAATTTTCGGTTTATTCAAAACCTTTCTCTAGCTAGAACTCAGAAGCTTGAAATAATGATGGTGATACTAAGATTACCACTGAAGAATGGTGCGCTACAACTAAAACTAGTAAAAGACCATTAGGTTTTGGCTTCCAGTCAAATTTGCAATCAAATCCCTCATTTTTGTTTGTTTTTCATGTCTTATCACAGTCATTAGTACTTACCATTGATTGGGAATAAAAAAGGTAAGTGAAATCAGACTTTAAGTTTTTTTTTTAGAAAAAAGCAGCACAAAGTGCCAAACAGTCCAAAGGAAATGACACATTTCAGAGTTCTTTATTATCAGGATCATGTCTGATGATGTCACATGGACTATTCAGTCAAAAACTGTTGAAACCATCAAACTCTAATCTGGTGTCCAGTCAGCATTTAAAACAAGAAAAACCCAGTACATTACACTTGGTTATATTCAGTTCAATTTAATTCAGTTATCCTCTTATGAAAGGAAAATTGTTTTCAGTGACACTAACACAATCAACAGTATTAAAAAGTATTCGTATGTAAAATATAAAATGTTAATAAAATTAATTAATACACTCATACCCATTGTCACACCACAGAAACCACCACACCTGCATGCACAGACACACATACTAAAGAACCGCACATGTGTGCGCACACACTATCGCACACACACGCACGCGCACGCACGCACATGCTTTTACATGCACACACACTCACGCACTATACGCACATCTCAAGAGAGAGAGAGCTAAAAACTAAATGGTACATAGTGTGAGGACCAAAGATAGAAGCAATAAATTCTGCACTGAACAGTGCTCAGGTAGAAGCTGACAAACAAAATTCACCATCACAGCATCATCACCATGCTCAGTTCTGTGCTCCCCAGTTAGCTGGTCTCCCCCCCACCCCCAACCCCCTCCCTTAAACTGTAGTCCTGCATGAATCGTGCATGGCAAAGTGGTTAACCATGTTCATGATGTTGCATTTCACATTTGTGTGCACACTCACACACACACACACACACACATGCACAGATCTCTTAGCATGACATGGAATTGGCTTGCAAACTCACGGCCAACACATTGTGGATGTGATTTTTGTTTCTTTCTTAAGTTTGTTATAGTTGTATCAGCGTCAGCTGATATGACCAAAGCGGCAAAGGTATAAACTGCTCTGCAAAATTGAACAGGACTGGCATGTGTGGGACGTAATGACCTTCAGTCTATACCCTCCAGTCGTAGAGGAAGCCACTACAACCAGCAGTACCATCATATTCCTGCCAAATAGACCACCGTAAAAACTCTTTCCCCAAATCCATCCAAGGCTGAAACGTGGAGACGCCCACACCTCCCTCCCTCAGTAGTTTTGACTTGAGAGTACTGAGACAAGACAGTAGACACAACTCGCCTCACTTTTGTTTTTGTTGTTTTCCTTGCCCAAGCTGAGCAGATTCTAACCACTACATGTCCGTTATACCTGGCATAACAGCTGAACATTGTGTCAGTGACAGAAGAAGAGGTTGTTGATGAACAAGTCTACAATCTCTTCATCTTCTTGAAACTGCTGGCAGAAAGTAGTACATGTATACTCATGTATTACTTTGACCCCATACTTTGAATAACTCCTTCAATTGAACTTTAAAACCTGTGATTATGTTACCTCCTGAAACTTTCAGTTTATTTGACAGGACTTGTTACATGATATACTACAAGCATTGAATTGTTTGATCCGATGCAACTGACATTTGATTTTACTGATCTTATTAATTTCAGATGAGGACTCCATTAGACATTAGAGTCTTCTGCTCCTCCTTTTCTTCTTCCTCCTCCTCCTCCTCCATATTGCAGACACCCATTTTGTTCCTCTCCTCCTTGCTGAATGTTCTGGTTTGTCATGATGAGGATAATTGTTTTATCCACTGTTATGTATTTTTTAACAAAATGATGCTATTTTTATTTAATTTAACAAATGGGGGGGGGGGGGGGGGTACATATGTTGTACATACAATATGAATGATGTTCTTGTTTCTTTAAGTAATGCTTTCCTCTTGAATAAATTGCTGGAATGGCTGTCTTTACTGTAAAGCATTGTCGTTCTTTACTTGTTTCAGCCGCTTGTTGTAAACTGACCCCTAATTCAAGAATTACTTGAGGAAAAAGAATTGTACGTTGCCATGTTTTGTTTCATGAATGACTAAATGAAACGGACATTTAAAAAAAAAAAAAAAAAATCTGTAAATAGCTGTGGTCAATGTGCTGATATAAACTGCGTTTTGTGCAGGACTCAGGTGTGGGAAAGTCCAGTATTGTGATGCGCTTTGTCATGGGCACCTACAGACCTGCCATGGAGAGTACCATTGGGTGAGATGGAATTCCAGCCAAAACAAACACTACATAGGGATTCTTTCGACTTTTTTTTTTTTTTTTCAGCCTTTTTCTCTTTGGTGTCTTCTCTTTTCTCAGTGGCATTATTCATGGGCAGTTCATTCCAGTTCTGCCATGCACAACTGGAAGTTCTGTTTCTTTCCCTGCAGTGGTATATTCCATGTGCTGAATACTTGTTCGGCTGATTTTTAGAGGGAAATCAGGGCGATTTTCGTGGATGTAACCATTGTGTAGAGGAACCTACTAAATAATGGTTTATTTAGTTAGATAATTATTATGTCTGTAAAGTAATTCATTTTAGAATGGTTTATTTATGGTGTTTAAGCATTACTTAGTTACTTAGCAGAAACAATTTAATATACTTGTATATCATATTTTTTTGTAAATAGACCTTTATATCCATGTATAATGCATTATTCAAAGACATAAAATCTCATACATAGATAAGAACTGTTTTTTTAAAGAGCCATTTTGCGGTGTATAAGTAAAAGAATTACTTTCTTTATTTCATTCAGTAAATTATACATGATATTAATTAGTTATGCAAATAATCTGTAATAAATGTAAATGAATTATTATTTGTAATATATGTACAGTATACACGTACATATATACTGAATTGTTATTTGTGAATATATGCACAGTGTACATACATACATACATTTATTTAGATAGATAGATAGGTAGATAGATAGATATGGTTATGTGTGTGTAAACAGTGTATTATTTACACATGCAATTATTAGCAAAGAAGTAGATCACATATTTTAGAGCGAGACCGGCAGACAGTCGTAAACCCTCTCCCTATTTCCCCATCACTATCAGTCAAATAACCACCATTCAATAGGAAGTTAGTAAGTATCAGGTCACCACACCACTGCATGCTGAATGACTGAGTGACTTTTAAAGTATCCAGTAGTACGGTTGACATTTAAATCCAAGTGTAAACAACTCAGTGAGTATGGTGCATAGGTGTGAACACTCCCAGATTTTTCTGGAATTTACAAATTTAGAAATGGTCTCGAAATCCTGAATTTATTGTAAGAAAAAAATACAGAATTTTGAAAGTCTTGTTCAATATGTGGGGTGCATAATTTTTTTAACAGGGATGATAATGTATTGCAGAATAAAGCTCAGGTGATGTTATATGGATGTCGGCAATTATAGGTCTGGAAAATGCGTTTTCTTTTCAAACCCTACATTTGTCAAATGAAACATGAGGGGGTAAGAATGCTTTCAATCAAAAGCCGTGCGGCCCCCTCCTCACTCCGCACACCCCCTTCATCTCCTGGTTTCCAGATTTTGAATCCAGAAGGTTGGTAGCTGCGATTGTGCCTGCAGGACTGTACAAAATGAATGAAATATGATTGAGGCTTTCAGTTTCGTAAAATGAAACGGAACCTGCTTTTTATCAACATCATGGGTGTAGTGAGGAATACAAGTACACATGCATTTTAAGCATTATGGCATCATAGATGTTTAATTTTCACCAATGTTTGTGATAAATCTGAAACTCCAAGTGATAATACTTACAATTTTAGTTCACATTCTTTGACTTCTTGTTCACGCTTGTCTGTGATAAGAAGAGACACTGCCATACAGCTCAATCCACTGTCAATTTCTTTATCGTCATTGTGATCTATATGAGACGGTGAGGACTGAGTGAGAATGAAGATGATTGTCATAATGGTTACAGTGGTGATGACATTTTGTAATCTCCACAGGGCGTCCTTTATGACCAAGTCCCTGGTTGTTGATGGCACAGGGTATCGGTTTCAAATCTGGGACACAGCAGGACAAGAAAAAGTAAGTTATGATGTGATGATTTAATTGATCTTTTGATCATTACTGTGTGCTTCAGCGGTTTCTGACTTACTTGTTTATCAAGAACATTTTTGAAAATTGTATTTGAGTCAAAAACTCACTTACAAGTTCTTTCTTCTTCGTGTCATTCTTTTCTTCCCTTTTTAAAAGTTTAAAAACCGATAAATTATGCTCTGTTTCTTGTTGCTTTGGTGGAAGATTATGATGTATTGATGATTTCTTTACTTGGAAATTATCTCCCCTGCAGTAGTAGTCCTGCCTCTCAGCACACACACACACACACACACACACACGCACACACACACACACTCACACACACACACACACACACACACACACACACACACACACAAAGTGCACATTCCACACATGCACTCTCTCTCTCTCTCTCTCTCTCTCTCTCTCTCTCTCTCTCTCTCTCTCTCTCCCTCCCCAAATTTATCTAGCCAATCTGTGTTACCATTGTGAAGGGACATGTATTAGAATTAGATGTGCATGGCGTTCTCTCTTTCCATCTTTCTGTACATGTGTCCATCCAGCTTCATGTTTGATCATGGACATTGATTCACTGGAAATGAGTTTTTCTACCCACTGCTTTACAGAATGGGTGAACTTTGCCCAGCAATGTTATAATTGCATTGTAATCTGAAAACACATTTACACAGGAATTAAACTGTTTGTACTTTTGAGTGAATTGCTGTTGGCTTTGTGTCATCACTGAAAAAAAAATCAAAATTCCTTTTTGTTTTTAATGAAACATTTTCATTAAATATTATGCGGAATATTTGCATTGTCAGTTGCTACAAATGAAAAGATAGTTTGTTTTTTTTTGTTAGGAAATATGTACATGAAATCAGTAGCTTTTGCATTGGTAGAGGAAGGAACAAAATGAATGTGAAATAAGTAAATTTTCACTCCTTTCTATCATCTTGACCAGTAAATTTTCACTCCTTTCTATCATCTTGACTAATCAGCTCCTTTTTTGATGGATGTCAGATAGGTTTTGTTCTGTTGGGTTGCTGGTTCAAGGGAAGGAGGTCTTCAGGATTTTTCTTCAGATCTGTGATTGTCTACTTGAATTCTTTTTTTAACCTAAAATCTTTTTTTATTTTTTTGATATACTTTCAGGCAAAAATATATTTTTGGTGAAAAGTTGAAAACACTGACAGTCAGTTAGTTGGTTCTGATCCCATCGATATGGTAAACTGACATTTTTTTTTCATCCTTTGTGTGTGGCTTACTCTGTGTACTGTTAATTCATATGATTCAGGTTGTCATCAGAATTAGATTTGAAAATAACCCTTTTTTTTCAGCGGTTTCAATGCCATTCATGCTGCAGAGTGCCTCATAGTGTCCAAATTTCTTATATGTTAAAATAAAATTCTTTGGGACCATACCTCTGGACCTCCCTGATTTCCTTTTTTTTTTTCTTTCTTTTTTTCTTTTCACCAGATTTCAGCCCTAATGATTAAGCCTGTCAGTTTTGGAATAATGATGCAGTGTGTGGGTTTCAGGTTCTTTCATTATTTGAACTTGTTTCAGTTCCGTTCCTTGGCACCCATGTACTACAGAGGGGCTGCAGCTGCCATCATAGTGTATGATGTGACACGGCCTGTAAGTGTTACCATATTCAGTGAGCTGATAAAGAAGATTAAACCCTTTTAACTTTAGAGTTCATCTTCAAGAGATTGGTTGAAGTGAAAATAACCCAGCCAGCAACCATCAGCCGACTTGGTTAGTGGTCAGCATTGCAGACTCCCAGCTGGAAGGTCGTGGATTCGATTCCTATTAGAGCCCACACAGCCACATGGGATTTTTTCAGCCCTGACTGGCTCTGACACAGTGTTGAGTTTGCTACGGGCTCAGTTGGGAAGACTTGGACCACACAGTCAAGTTTCATCCATTAAATGGATGCATCTCTGAGAGTGTTGCTCAAATTTCCAGACCAAGACTGCAGGTGTCTGTATATCTCGGGGCTGGTTGACACAGGGATAAACTATGGAAGTAAGAGCAGAGTACAGCCCTGTCATGCAGTCTCGGACCAGAATGGAAATCTGAAGCGTCATCTTCATCATTCTCATTCTCATCGATCAGCCTTTAAGAAAACAAAGTCTGTGGCACTTCATGCCCTGCTGTCATGGTGACCTCAGTTTCGATGTCCGCTGCACATCTGTGGCCTTGGATTGGTATCATCAGGGTCACAGGTATCAGCTAATTCATGGAGGGCTGTTGTTGGACGGATGTGGTGGCACCCTCCAGAGGGAGAGCTCACTTATGCTGACTCTGCAACTAAACAATTATTGTTTTCAGTAGGGGGCTTAACAGGTGGTGTCTGCATGTGCTGGATCAGAATATGCACCACTGAACACCACAGAAGTGATTTGGCAGCAGTGCAGTGTCTCATCTAGTGGGTTGCCAATGAGCAGCACGGATGCATTGCCACTGAGGTGACACAAGATGGGACAGCAAGAAGACAAAACAAAACACACACACACACACACACACACACACACACACACACACACACACACAACACACATAGACACATGCACTCACACACCACACACACACACACACACACACACACACACACACATAGACACATGCACATCACCACACACACACACACACACACACACACACACACACACACACACAACACACACAACACATAAAACCAGCCACATCAATAATACCCTAATTACTCAACACACTGAGCCTTGATATGGCCCCTTGTGGTCAAGGACATTAAGCAACATGAAACCTTCACCTTGGAAATGTACATTGACTCCTTACCATCAACACTGGAAAGGTTAAAGATGGTTTGTTGAACTTTGTGCATGTGATGTGCATTTTAAGATGCCAGTCAGAAAATGGAAAGAACGAATAATTTTGTATAGAAAAGAATATGCATGAAAAGCTGTATAAACTGAAGGTTTTTGTATTCTAGACATGTGGACAGACTGAGCTGAATTAATTTCAGTTTACACGTGTGTCAGCAACAAGATATGTACTGTTGTCTCATGCAGGGCAAATACAGCTGTATGCAGCTGTGGCATTCAATCATTGACATGTTTCAGAAAGACTTTGCTCATTTGAAAGAGAGGTTTTTCATGAATGTAGTAAACAGGACAACAGATTTGACTATTATTGTTTTCTTTGCAAGATGAAAAAATAAAGCGTCAAAACAGGCATGAAACCAGTACTGTTTCGGTTTATTAGAACTTTTTTTTCAAGCCTTGCATTTAGCCAACTGATAAAGTTCGCTGCACAAGAACTGCAAGTTGTGAATTGAAAACTTTTTTTTTCAAAACAGGGACCACTACTCCCACAACCAAAGGCTTTCCTCGCTTCCAAATTCACAACCCCCTCCCCTCCCCTCCACCCCCAAACTGCATTATCTGTATTTTGACTCTTAAGAAATAAAATCCACGTAAGCCTTTCATTAACTGTACAGTATTGGCATTTCAGAAATTGAAGTCAGCAAATCTGTATGGATTCTCCTTTTCTTTCATTTTATGTGCCTTGACTAGAGTCGTATTTAGACACTGAAGAAGTTGCACGCACATGATTAAAACCTGTAGTCCATTGATCTCAGCCTCGAGAACGGATTTGTTGCAGAACACGTTCAAGGCAGTCAAAGCATGGATACAGGAGTTACGCAGCTTTGGTCCACGAGACATCGTCATCGCTATCGCTGGCAACAAATGTGACCTTGAGGAGCTGCGTGAAGTTGCTGAGAAAGGTCAGATGATAAGACAGTATGTGACCCAGGGGTGAAGGGTCTGCAACTTTTATCACTTCGGCCAAGGGGGTGACCTTTGCACCCACCTCTGTTGGTTGGTTGGTGTGTCTGTTCACAGCATCATGCTGAAACTGTTTCGATTGTTTTGTAAGTGGTCAAAATCGCGTGACAACAAGCAAGATTGCAGTCTAATTAGTGCATCATGTATTGTGCAAAGCAAAGGGCAACTGAAAATGCAATGAACTCCAACTTGTCGCATCGCTTAACTTGCTTAACTTGGGAATGCCACACTTGAAATGTCAAAATGCTACATTTTATGCTTTTGTGACCGTAGCAGCTCTACCTCAGTTTGAATTTCCTCTCCACACCCGTGCTCCTGGTGTGTTGGTGTCAAGGTTATTAGGTCATCGAGTTCATAGAGACAGTCACGTGGACATGTTGGCAGCCTTTAGACAGGAAGCATCAGTCACGCTGGCTCTGCAGCTAAGCAGTGATTGTCACCAGTAGAGGACTGACCTGGTGGTTTTGGATCAGACAGAGCACTGATCATCACGGCGCTGACTTGGCAGTATTGCAGTGTCTTCGTTGATGGGTTGCCTCACGATGACCAAGCAGTGATTGTCACCAGTAGAGGGCTGACCTGGTGGTGCCCTGCATGTTTTAGATCAGAGCACTGACCATGGCGG
Organism: Conus canariensis; assembly: GCA_033310375.1. Classification (NCBI taxonomy): domain Eukaryota; kingdom Metazoa; phylum Mollusca; class Gastropoda; order Neogastropoda; family Conidae; genus Conus; species Conus canariensis. Next base: position 45,332,641 of record CM065730.1, read on the forward strand.
TGCTGACTCAGCAGTATTGCAGTGTCTTCGTTGATGGGTCGCCTCTTGATGACCAGGCAGTGATTGCTCCAGTCTACGCTTGTGGCAGAAAGAATAGACCTTAGCAAGGCTTTGCAAGAGGGAGGGGGAAAGAGTGATGTGTGAGTAGATCCACTGAAATGGTATGGAAAGTGAAGTTTAAAACAAGACAGAAGCCTGGGGCAGGTGGAAATTATTTTTGAGAGCTAACATTCAACCTATGTATACCCCCTTCCCATCCTCCTGCAAAGCAGTTACTTTTTCTTTCAGCATGAGGTGCCAGTTGATTTGCCACTGTTGGGTGCATCCCTCACTGTCTTTCATCGCCCCTCCCCATCCTCCTCTTCCATCTGCCTCCTCTCTTTTAGTATGTACTTTTATAATCAGCCCCTTCCTTTTCATTGTGTGGTTGTGTGTGTGTGTGTGTGTGTGTGTGTGTGTGTGTGTATGTGTGTGTGTGTGTGTGTACAGCCCTGATGTAGCCCCTCGTGGTCAGATGGGCTACAAACAACTTGAATTGTTTCTGTTGTTGTTATTGATACTTCTTCCAGCTGCTTCGTCACCATGCCTGCACACACAGACATTTACACACACACACACACACACACACACACACACACACACACACACACACACACACACACAAGTACTACACCTGTCAACACACACACACACACACACACACACACACACACACACACACACACACACACACACACACACACCTTTGTACTCAAATGGAGACACAGATTCATTCAGTGATTGAACAGAGAAATAGCAGAATACACAAATAATTATGCTTCCTTTCCCTTACCTACCCAAATTCTCTCCATGTATGGTTTGGAAGAACTTGAGAGCAAAACATGTTCCTAGTAGTGAGTTAGTGTTGAAGCTGAGTAAGTTAGATTTTGTCTCATGAGATAAGAAGGAAAAAAGGAAATTAACTACTAATAGCATTTTTGAAATATACTTGCCTTTCCAGTCAAGTGTCTTATTCTTATTTGGCACAGAGGATCTTCATGTTATCAGGGTCCTTGAAAGTTAAATTGGGAGAGCAAGGGAACTAACCATGCCTCCAACTCCAGATGAGCTCATTGAGTGATTGCCCTTTATGAACCAACGCCATAATTGTCTGAGAATGAGTATTCAGCTCAGTGTTCCGCATCTAGGCATATCAGAGTCAAGAGGTTGGGGAGAGGGGGGGGGGGGGGGGGGGGGGGGGAGTAGTTAGACAGGTAAATAGATTACTGTGACAAAGTCCTCAGTCCTTATTTTCTTTTCATTATTACTTTATGTATGTGTTTATTTATTTATTTATTTACTTACTTACGTTCTCCCTCTCATTTCTTTTTTTTTTTTTTTTTGAAGCTGAGAGTGTGCCAAAGAGGTGACTACAGACCATCCACAATGATCAGATACTCAGTGAGGGTGTGATGCTGATGAGCAGCTACCATCCCGATGCTGTGTGTGAGGGGATCAAAAAGAGGGAAGACCCAAAAGGTAAACACGCTGAGAAGAATTCACAGTTGGTGGACGAGAACAACCAAACCTTGGAGGAGAAATCACAGCCTGCCCAAACCCAGAAGTCTCATTTTTAAGAAGCACACATGTTCACCAATACGGAAATCAGCTCGATTATGACTGGGAACCTAAAGAAACTTATCTGCTGGATCGAAAATATGAAAGGAGAAAGATACTCGAAAAAACTCAAGACGTTAGGCCTCAGCAGCTACAAAACAGCTTGGCAAGCAGGACCATGGAACACCGGAATGCAATAGGGTTTGTCTTGTGGGTGAGAAAGATGGAATAAAGATCTGCGCCCAAAAAAATGCTGAAAACCACCATGTTTTCTCTGACTCACTCCGAACTTACCAGGAGCATGGGGAAAAGCCAGGTCAAACAGAGGGGACCCTGTTCTCCCAGCCAGTGGTCACCGAGACTCATCAGGAAAACTCTCCTGGATCATCTCCCTTTGAAACTGTCCAGCCCTGGGTCTGAGGGGAAGAAAGCAACCATGCATACTGCAAGCGAAACTCTCCACCTTCAGGGTGTTGGAGGGACGTGAGTGTGGAATGGGAAGGGGGAGACACTGGGCAGTCTCACTATTCCACAGGACAATGAAACAGTGTAGCTGCTAAAACTGGCACACTGGTGCAGATGGTTCTGCCTGCAACCTCGTACTTACAAACAAATTTTATTTTCACTGGCATAAGAAGGCTCAAATGCGAACAGACATGAGAGAAACATTGAAACAAAAGAAAAGAGAGAAGACCCGGTTGTTGAAGTCAGAACAGACAATGACAAAGTTATAGATGCCACAGAATGTTGGAGACAAAGATTGTTGCCCACAAGAGGCAATGATCCTGTATACTGTGCAGACAGTCTTAAATTAAAACAAGCTTGAAGGCTGCTAGAAAGTATCTGTTGCAGAGAAAAAAATCGAAATGTGGAAAATGGCAGAAGAAAAGGGGGCATTGTCTTTCACCAAGGAAAGGAGCAAAACTGAGTATAGTACACACTGTAGGATGTCACACTGATTCATCAGGGATATGACACCAATTCATCAGGGATATGACACCGATTCATCAGGGATATGACACCGATTCATCAGGGATATGGTGTTGGTTCATTAAGGGCAATTACTCAGTGGGCCTACCTGGAGTAGGAGGCGTGGTTAGCTCCCTTGCTCACCCAGTTTGATTTTGAGGATGATGGTGTTCTGTACCAAGTCAGAATAAGGCACCTATTTCAACAGGTGAGCATGAGAAAACTGTGCACTGATTTACTGAATGTGTGTGTGTGTGTGTGTGTGTGTGTGTGTGTGTGTGTGTGTGTGTTGTTGTTGTTGTTTTTTATAGAGGCCCAGGAATATGCCAGTTCCATCAACGCCATATTTGGAGAGACCAGTGCCATCACTGCTGTCAATGTGGAGGGAATGTTCACCGCACTTGGTATGAGTGTGTGAGTGTGTGTGTGTATGTGTATGTGTGTGTGTGTGTGAGTGTGTGTGTGTGTGTGTGTGTGTGTGTGTGTGTGTGTGTGTGAGAGTGAGTGTGTGTGAGTGTGTGTGTGTGTGTGTGTGTGTGTGTGAGAGCGTGTGTGTGTGAGTGTGTGTGTGTGTGTGTGTGTGTGTGTATGTGTGTGATGTGTGTGTGTGTGTGTGTGAGTGTGTGTTTGTGTGTGTGTGTGTGTGTGTGTGTGCGCGCGTGTATGTGTGTGTGTGAGTGTGTGTGTGTGAGTGAGTGTGTGTCACTGTGTGCGGTGTGTGTGTTGTGTGTGTGTGTGTGTGTGTGTATGTGTGTGTCACTGTGTGTGTGAGTGTGTGTGTGTATATATGTGTGTGCATGTGTGTGTGTGTATGTGTGCATGTGTGTGTGTATGTGTGTGTGTGCATATGCAAGTGCGTGTGTTTGTGTGTGTGTGTGTGCGCGCGTGCTGTTACTGGTGGGTCTGTGACTATGTATGTATAATTTTTTTAGATGGAGAGAACTGTTCATATATTTCTGGCATATGTAGATCTGGATGTGTGTGTCAGGGAGGGAGGGATGAGTGGTGGGGGGCATGGTTGTGGTATTGAGCCATTATGTCTTATGACCCTTGATGAGTAACTGAATTTGGCAAGGCTTGATCTGTCCTCTTAGAGAGTTAAGCTGACCATTATGTTTTCTGATGTCTTACTTATTCAGTTTTAGACAGCTTGTCAGAGGAACATAACAGCTGATCGGATTTACTATGGAAAGGGATTTAGTCATCTGAAAGGAAACAGACTTCTCAGCATGTGCAGTTTTACATGATACAGTTGGAATCAGTGAGCAAATATGACAATTCCTCAGATCCTAGAGGTCGTCAGCCTTTATCGCTGATGTATGATGTTATGTCATGTGCTACATGCATAACATGTGTGAGCTCTTCCCATCCCTGCTGGCAGTTGTTTTTCATGGGTCTGATCACTGTTATCTCTAGCTGACTGGCTTCAAATCCCAACATCACTTTGCCCTATTGTCTCACTGAGAATGCAACTAATCCCACTGTCTCTCACAAACGTGATTCAGTCTTGATCTGCGCAGTATGCTAATGAGTTACCAAGCCAGATCTGGAGAAGATGGGATGAAAACTAGATTTGTGTTATGAGTAAAAATACGGACAGAAACACGGACATTCAAACAGACACACAGAACATACTTTATATATCAGACTGACTTTTTGGTCGGGTTTTAACCTAGGATTCTTGCTGGTACATCCAGAAATTAAACATGCTTTCAGCCCTGGTTTCATTTGTTGTGCTCAGCTGGGAGTTGGAAACAGTGTGACTGGACTTTAAGTCAGTCAGTCTCTTTGTGGACTGTTCGTTACGTTCTCTCTCTGAATTTCAATAATCAGTTTGTCAAAGAAGTGTTGACGTTCATCGAAATTTGAGATCCACCGACCTTTTTTCAGCCCGCCAGCTGCCTCCAGAGGAAGAGATGTCCAGCGCAGGTAGCGTGGTCAACCTGCGCACTCAGTCTGGTCACCCAGTGCCGGGCAGGCAGAAGTCGTGCTGTGGGGGTGGCGGTGGTTCTGCCGGATCAGGTGGTGGCCGTGGTGGTCGTCTCACACAGTACGCTGAACCTCAACGTAGGCAGGGCTACCGACTGTCTTAATGCATGCCTGGGTTTGGAAAGTATGTGTGTATATATGGAATGAGAAAGGGGATGGAGCAGAGAGGTAGTGTTTTTAACGAAGCAAACAAAGTGTGTGTGGTAGTGGGATGACGAAGGATGGTATGCAGATGAGTGAAAGTTTGGAATGTGGAAAGGGTGAACATACTGTAGAATCTGACTATATAGGCCGTCAGAAATCCTTTGATGAAAAAAAAAAAAAAAAAAGTGAGTCTGAAATAGTAGAGTATGCAAATTGTGAAGTAAGTCAAAGATGTGTTACAAAAAGTATCCTTGAACCTACTCAGATCCACATCAAAATGGAGTAGCTGCACCTAAAAGTTGTATGCGTTAGAGATCCGTGACTATCGAAAAAGATTGAAACATCTTTCTCGCCTTTCTGAGCACATGTCATTGTTTGGGAGAGATGGAGGGAATCAAGGCAATCAATAACAGCAGCGAGTCTCTCTATCTAACCATTCGCAGCCTTGTGGCATTCATGAAGTAGGTTTGGTGTCCTCAATAGAAAGCATGAAAAATACAATTAAAGCGTCGTATTAATCACAAATGGTAAGGCCAAATGAAGCAAAAGCATGACAGGTCATCCCTGTTGGGTCATGTCTTGGAAAAGGTCGCAACTCTGCTCTTTTGGGTAGATTTGTAAGATAGCTGGTATGGGTGTCTTATTTTGCTGCATTAACTTTCAGCAATTTGGCCAGATAGAGCTAGCAAAGTAGCTGTAGTTTGGAAAGAGTTCGACATGGCTTGATAGCCAAATGGGGAGCATCATATAAGGTCATCGTATGAAGCCAAATTTTAAAAAAGAAATCAGAAGAAACTATTTTTAGACTTCAGTTACAGAAAGCAAGCACTACTTGTAGACAAAGATAGGACGTTTCAGAGGAGGTCTTACCTGCAGTCAGTAGCTTTCCTTTTTTCAATGTTTTCTTGTTTATTTGTTTTTTCTTCTTGCTTTTTTTGTTGGTTAACTAATGAAATGGATACCCATATCTACGAGATAAAAACTTAGATCACAGATGTCCAAAGTTATACAACTATTATGTTCCACAAACCAAATTTCACTGTTGTTCTACACTAATGATTTGGTAGAAACACAATACAGTCACAAAGTCACACACAAGAACATGGACAATTTTTTGTTTTGAAGGGATGCCGCTATATTGAAACCCAAATGGTTCTGGGAACTCACAGGTGGTTAAATCAAAGTGACATGAAAGCAGACAATCTGTATAGGAACAAGGATAGCTAGGACAAGCATGTAACTAAAATCGTGATTAAGGGAACCTAGCCTCTTCGCTTGAGCATGCTCATCCATGCTGTCTGTGTATTAGAAATAAGATCTCTCATATAATAGGTTAACGCTGCAGCGTGTCTCAGACAAAATCTTGAGGTCAGTTTGCACATCTTCATACACAGGCTGTGAACGCACATTGTTTTTCATTTGTATATAGGATTTCCAAAACTACTACATAAAAGATGCAGATGGATAGCTGCCGGAGGGGGGGTGGGGGGGGGGGGGGAGCATGCACCCATTAAGATAACTTGTTGTTTTTTGCTCACCTCATGGGCAGAAGTTGCTCGTCTTCAGTATACAAGATGTTAGATAAAAGAAAAAATTGTAAAGAAACCAGCAAGTGACCCAAGAACTTTTCAAAGGAAAGGAACTGATATGAAACTGCCCCAAGATCCCAAGACTCTTGCCCTTTGATAGTGTCACAGGGGAAAAAGTCAATAGCTTATGTTTGAATGAAAGGCCAAGCCCCAAGGCTCACTTGTTATTAACTGCGCAAAGGCAAATTATTTCGACCAGGACAGGGGACTCCAATTTTAGATGTCAGTGGTGGTCAGAACATGTGAGGGGAGGTTACTCTGCTTCTATCAATCTTTCTTTCTGTGCAGAATTACCTTCTTTCTGTGCAGAATTACCTCCCCTCAGACTCGTAACTGTTTGTACACACAGACAATACATGCACACGTTGGGAAGATTTACGTTCCACTTAACAAACACAATTTCCTTCAATGTATGATTGTGACATTCGTATTGTACAAAACGATCTAACAGTTTCATCTGAAGATTAACTTTGTCTTTATGTTATAGTGATTAAGATGTATTGAAAATACTCACGCTTTGTAAGAAAATAGCTATTTATTTGAGGTTGATTTGAACTAGCAATTTATTAATTTTGGTATTGAATTTATTTATTTGAGATTGATTTGAACTAGCAATTTATTAATTTTGGTATTGAATTTTCCATCAAACCTGCATTGCTTTCATGTGGCTTCACTATTGATTTGAACTAGCAATTTATTAATTTTGGTATTGAATTTTCCATCAAACCTGCATTGCTTTCATGTGGCTTCACTATCATGGATCATGATTATAATGGGTATGTCTGAGAAGTTTACGTCAATACCTATTGCACTGCAAAATTTTATACTCGCACATTAAGTATGTCCAGAGAAAATGGTAAGGGTAGAATTTACTATGGGCGCACACACAGACACACACACACATATACACACACACACGCACACACACACACACACACACACACACACACACACACACACACACACACACACACACTGAGATAGACAATTCAAAGAGCATGACTTTGTTCACACAAGTAAGCCAAAACTAACTTCCAAACATTCTGAGCTGTGAGCAGTTCTGTCAGAGGTCCACATCTAACAATTCAGTCAAATTGAAGGGAGGGACACTTCATGTTAGCGTAGGTTTAGATCAAGAGGGTTCACTGCGTGTGTGTGCATGTGTACATGTTAGACCTGTATGCATTATGCTTGTGTGCGTTTCGCTGCACGTCTGTGTGGTCATCATTGCGTGTATCTAAAAGTCACCGTTTAGTTTGTATGCTTGTCCTTGGGTCTGCTTTCATTTTTTTCTCTCCTTTGGATTCATGAGGTTTCTTTATCTTCTTTTGTGTGTGTGTGTGTGTTGAAGGCAGAAAATGTGAGTTTATGTTCAAATCAGTGTGGGCTTAGATCAAGGAAGGAGAGAATCAGTATTTTAACAACAGCAGTTTAAGGGTAAACAGGTGTGCACATGAACAATGTACTTGTGGTGTGCGGTGACTATGGTGCTTGGAAGTGGAGAGTGACCTGCAGAAGTGAAGGGGACTCCAACAAAGGCTGAAAGTTGGAAAACAGGGTGAGATGCTTATCCTGTCTCCTCTTGATCTATGGTGTGGACATAGTTTGGTGGCAGTGTAGGAGTGGTTTTATTACTGATCATATCCTGTCTTTGGGTGCTGCTGTTTTCATGAGCGTAGAAATGTTCTGGTTTCTGTAGTTGTAAGTGTGTGTGTGCTGCTGGCTCCATTCTACTTTGTAGTCATTGTCACATGCCATAGACTGAGAGATGAGGAGTGTGTGATTTGTTTCTTGGTTGACTGACTTTTTATCTGTAGACTTTTTAAAGAAATTGTTTAATACATTTATATATAGCAGAGCAAATAAGATCAGAGTGATGTGGTGTTTTATCATTGAAATACGTATATTTGAAAATGTAAAATACAGCTTGCTACAGTATGTTATTGATGCTGCCATATTGACAGATGTATTTTTTTGATATTTTGTCAGTGTAGATGTCTTGCCTATATGAAATTTGAAATAAAAACGAATACTGTCGTGTCTTCTCACAACACCTTTGGATACTAATCAAATATATTAATTCCTTTTCTTAAAGATATGTAATAAGCAAAACCAAAAGAAAAACTTGCAAAAACTTTTTGAAACATTTTGTTTGAACTTGGTATATGATACCATTTTGTGTTCACAGATTTGCATGAGCATAGGATATCCTAGTATGGCAATATTTTAGCACAGTCTGAGTTTGCTTTAATTTAGGACATACTGAAGCATGTCACAGCACTTATTCTACTTTGTTTTATTGATTTGATTCCAACATCGACGTAATAAGTCTGCCATATCCATGCGGAATGGCTGGAAGGTAAAAAAACTGCTTTGCAGAATGCAGGCTATTTGAATGTTGGCTTACTGAGCTGGCTTCTCCCTGCTATTGATTTTGTTCGAATGTGGTATAAAGCAGCAGCATTTTTAATGAGTTGTGTATGTATGGGTTTGTTTGTTTTTTTAATCTCCTATGAGAGTTGACTTCAGTGAGGTGACTGCCCTGATATAGCCCTTTGGGGTCGGGTGAGCTTTAAGCAACATCCTCTGTCTCTCAACGGAACAGCATATACAGATTTGTTTGAAAGTAAGCAGGATGTAATTGTCATTTTCCCCCTTTTCTTTTTTACTTTCTTTCTTTCTTTTTTTTTTTATCATTTTTGGAGAGGGGTAAAGGGGTTGGAGATCTGACCCTTGAGAAAAAAAAAAATGGTATCTCTTCCAACAAAGGCCCCAGACAGGAGGATACTGGTTTTATGAACAAATTATTCCTCGGCATTTTTTTTGTTATTATGGAATGGTCATTCAACGCAGACATAATCACATACACAGTAGTGTGCTGGTGTATCATTTTTCAGCTTTCTTTGCAGGTAATATTGCCATTTGGTTTCTTTTTTTTTGTTTGTTTGTATATTTCATTTCATGAATCTGGCTGTGGAAATGCCACAGATAGAGCACATTGACAGAAGAAGATACAGTTTTCCTGAATTGTTTGGAGCTCACTTTCCATCCTTTTTCCAGCTGAAGAAACACAACTCTCTTTGTTTTGCTCTACAGTGGAACCAAAGAAAAAGCATTCCTGTCTGTATTTCCAGTCTTCCAAAGTCATTTCCAACTTCTGTACACACTGATATCTGTCAAAGAAGTGTTCAACGATTCTGGGTGCTGTTGCTCATACCCATTCCAATTATGGTTTCATTTTCAACAGTTTTCAACTTCAACTGTCTTGCCTTTCAAACCCAATCGTCGGTGGCTCTTCCTCCATTTCCGCATTTTGCCTTTGCTGGCGTAGTGATGGTGGACTTCACTTTGCTGGTGTAGTGATGGTGGACTTCACTTTGCTGGTGTAGTGATGGTGGACTTCACTTTGCTGGTGTAGTGATGGTGGACTTCAATTTGCTGTTGTAGTGATGGTGGACTTCACTTTGCTGGTGTAGTGATGGTGGACTTCAGTTTGCTGTTGTAGTGATGGTGGACTTCACTTTGTTGCTGTTGTAGTGATGGGGACTTCCTTAGTGGTGCAGTGTCTGTTTAGCCATTTTGTTTTAGTTGTTGTTTTCTCATGTTCAGGAAGAGTGGAGCAGTATTATTTATCTTGTTTATTCAGCATGATGGGTCATGGAAGATTTTTGTTGCACTGAATCCTGAATCATTGAAAATCTGACATATGCAAAAAAAAAAAAAAAAAAAAATCTCCCTTCTGAAAGATATGTTTATCATATGATTCTGCAAAATTTGATTAATTGATTCATTGACTGATCATAAGAAGTTGCATGCCTGCTTTTGTCAAAATCTGGTGATCAGGCAACGAGACTGTACAAATTGTTGGGAGTGAACATTAAATGTCCATTCTGCAGTTGCTACTTGCACATGTGGGTTTTATTTTTATTTTTATTTTTTTTAATCAAAATGTTTTCATCAGTTTGTTACTTCTTTTTTTTTTAATCTGTAGGCGACAAATTAAATGGGAATAGCTTGATAACTTGTGTCCCGAGGCCAGCCTGGTTTTATATTCTGCAGAGATGTCGGCCGTTTGGCTGCCATGTTCTTTTTAGGTTGCCCACATGTAAATATTGTCTTTGTTTCTTTCTTCTTTTTTTTTTTTAAAGGATGGGATTTTTTTTTCCACAACTTAGTATCAACACAGAAAAGGCAGTGTGTGGTCAGCCATGCTGTTACAGCAGAACTAGAACTACTGCTTGTTGCACTTCGCTCAGATCTCATGGAGTATGATTGAGAATCGCAGAGTGTCATATTTTTTTAACCGGTTTTGTTTATAGACAGCATGATCTGTATATAACTGTACAGAACATTTATGATTTATAAACATCGAGGAATTGTATGTTCATTTTTTTTTTTTTTTTTTACTTTAAGCTTTGAATTAAGAAATTATCATTGCGTATTAACACTGCTTTGCTGAGTCGAATGGGGTATTTAAGACCTGTTTTCTTTGGTCTCAGATCATGTTAGGATTGTAAAACAAATGCTGACATTTTCTTTATTGAAATTATTTGCCTTTTCTGTTAAATTAAGAAATATTTTTGCAAATCTTCACTCTGTTGTGAATGACATTAGCTGATTCCTCACTCCTCACCCTCCCCTCCCGTCCCCACTCCCCCACCCATACTGTTATAGCTGTCATTTATTCTTTCTTCTGAACATTTATTTTCAAGTATAGTAGTATGTGTTAATGGAAAAATCTTTCAGGATAGTGTTCCTGAAAGTGAAATGAAAATGTTCACTGTCACTGTTTCTGGGCAAGACTGTGGCAGCCTTTATTCCAATGTGTGGGGAAAATGACCTTGAATGTCAATCACTTGGGCAAGTACTGTTCAAGTGAATGTGCCATTTTTTGAATGTCAGCATCATGATTTATTAGCTGTCTGACTGGTGATGCAATAAATTCAGATACACATCGAGTGTGTGTGTGTGTGTTGTGTGTGTGTGTGCATGTGTGTGTGTGTGTGTGTGTGTGTGTGTGTGTGTGTGTGTGCTTTGTCAGAAGAGAGGGACAGATGCAGCGTTGTTTATACAACTTGAGGAAATCGCCAGAAAAATGCTTATTTATAATGTTTAGAACTTGGGTCTAAAGAGAAAGAACTGATTTATGTCTTATCTATGAGTTACCCTACTTGTTTATTGTTTCTTGTTTACTGTTCGCTGCCTCATTTCACATTTACTTTGTCTTATCTATCGGAAGGTGCACTGATGTCTTTTAATGCTATAGAATGTTTGATTTTTTTTTTTTTTTAAAGGTTAACAGAGTTCTATTACATGCCATGTGAAAATCATACTTTAGATAGTACAATAACATATCGAACATCGAAACAAGTTAACAGAGTTCTATCACATGCCTTGTGAAAGTCATACTTTAGATAGTACAATAACAAATCGAACATTGAAACAAACGCAGAATGAGAAGAAACATTTCCAAGCAGGGTAGTGCAAGAGTTCTAAAGGAAACTGGCATACATAGTAAGGTAAGGTAATGTTGCTTATAGCCCAGCCGACCACAAAGGGCCATATCAGGGCTGTCACCACGTTAAAATCAACTCTCAAGTCTTTCATTCACACAATTCTTTAAAATACATCTTCTAAAAACCTGGCATACATGCAGGCTTCTTCCTTTGATGTTTGATGTAAGCAATGATGGCCAGAGACCTATCTCAGCTGTATAAGACACCACAGGTGACAAATGGTGCTGCAGTTTGCAAGGAAGATGTACAGACCATGCTTGAAAAATCAAAAGAAAGAAGGCAAAAAGACTGACATATGTTGATTATAGAACATGGGGAAACTATTGAATGTAGCTCCAGCAGGCAAGTCTTCGGTTAGCTCTACCAAGGTACACAGCCTGTTGTGTAAATGATGGCATGGATTATTAAGCACTCAGAATATGGTTTCTTACCAAGGATAAGCATGATGTAAGTACTCATAATAATAAAACTCTCCCAAGCCAAAGAGGAAGATGCCATCCAGGTAGCTTTCACTTGTTGAACAGGAAGCTGGTTTGAACATGTTTTTGTTGCAAAGTTTTCCACAGTACTTGATGCATGATTGTTTTCCCTCCTCACCTTTTATGATGGACGGTGGTGTGTATGTCTCTCAGTGGAAACATGCAACATTTCATCACATACACAGCTCGAGGATGATTATTTCCTTAAAGGGTTACAGCATCTTTTCATTGTTTTAAACCATTCTTTTTCCAAGAAATGCAAATGTACCCCTCCAAACGTCTTGTGTTTTTTAGGGATTTTATAGTAGTATGAATTCATACTGAATATATTGCACAGACTTCTCGAATGTTCCCCTCCAAATATCTTGAGTTGTTTTAGAAATTTCATAGTAGTATGAATCAATACTGAATATATTCAGAGGCATGTTTAGAGTTTAGGATGCTTTTGGAAAGAAAGATTTTTTAGGGTTTCTTTTTTTTGTTTTTAAGAGAGAGGGAGAGAGAGAGAGAGAAAGTGTGTGTGTGTGTGTGTGAGAGAGAGAGAGAGAGAGAGTAAATGTGTGTGTGCACTCACATTTTCAGAAGAGAAGCTGAGAAAGAGGAGCTGCTTTTCTGTTTTGTAACATGAGTTAATTTGATTTTTTTCTCTTTTATAAATGTCATGCGTGAACACTTTGTGTTGAATGATTATGCTGTTCTGAAGAGATGATTGTGCCCATGTGATTTGCGTTGAAGTTTTTGGAATCAGCTTTATGGTTGTTGCATGCTTGTAAAGTCTTTCATCTTGGTCAGCAAACATATCAACTGATTTTGTTTATGTTTACATATTATGTAAGTTCAGGCTGAATTTGGTAGATGGCATAGGTATGTGTCACTGTGTGTATGTATGTGTAAGTGAGTTTGTTTATAGATATGTTTGCATATGTGTATTTAATATATTTCTTTGTGAGTGAGTGCATGTCTCTCTCAGTGTGTGTGTGTAGATGTGTGTGTGTGTGTGTGTGTGTGTGTGTGTGTGTGTGTGTGTGTGTGTGTGCATGATAATGTACATTTGTGAACATGTGTGCCTTTGTGAATGCATGTGTTTGTGTGTTTTTATGCTGTTTCCATAGAAATGGAAATCATAGGACAGGACAGAAGCCTCATTCTAGTTGTTATTATAGTTCATGGCAATTGACAAAAAAAACGAATAGAATCAAACTCAACCATAAAGAGCAACACAGGTCCGTATGTGCTGTCGGTCTATAGGAATAAGTCAGACAAAGTATTCATAAGCCAAGACATTCAGTTGTTTGCCATTGGACATTTTCATTTGGAACAATTCTTCATTGAATGAACCACTAGTTCACAAACAAAGATGGCGAACTAATGACTAGCCAGGCATTCTCTCTGAACTGAAATCTGTGAGTCTCAATCTAGTTCATGTAGTTATGACAAAATTTAATTGAAGTTTGAACAATCTTTTCCCAGAGTGGGGAACAGTGCCTGCAAAATATGATGCTCACTGATGCTCATCTGAGCTAAACTGTAAGGCTTACTGAACAGTGTTGAACATGGTGTAAAATCAAGTGTAGCCGTCTGTTTGTATTAGATATAACAAATTTATTTCCAAAGCATTATGTTCTTGAATATTTCTGCCCTACCGAGTAAAAATATTCATTTACTATTCAAGAATGGAAATTCAGGTCAGCGTGCTACAAACTGCTCTCCACCACAGGAGAGTTTTTACAAATTGATTTCCTTTCTTAAAGCACACACGACAGCTGTCATTGCAGGGTCCGCAGCTTCTGAATGAACCTTTCATTTTTTGTGGCTATGCAGGTATGTATATATGTATTTGTGTGCCATGCATCGTATCCATATCCAGGCAGGTAATTCAGGTAAACATCTCTAAAATCACCTTTTCTTTTCATAATTCAAGATTTTGAGAAAGAATGTCAGATGTAAGTCTTGTGCTGAATTGTATACTTTTCCAATGATTGAATGATTGTGGAAAATCAGTTTTCATGCTGTTTCATTTAAAAGTGTTTACTTAAAATTGTGCAATATTTCTGGCAAGCAGTAGCATGAAGGTGGATTCTGAACTGATCAGTTGTGGAATTCTTAGCTTTAGCACTTCACTGGCAATACAGTCTCAAATTAAGAGTTTTAGTACTACGAATCCCGGTGGCTGGTCAATATTTAACTAATTCTGTTCCAATTTGCTAGTCACTGATACAGTACTACTGAGAACTTACTGTTTGTTTGTGAAGTAATGCAATTTGTTAACATTTGTTTTTTTTTTCCACCCACATCAAGGCAAACTGTGCAGAACAGTTACTTCAGTTGCTTTCCTGACAGATTGTGTAACTCAGAGGGAAATGTTTACTGTCAAGTCCAAATGGAAAGAAGAGACAAAAAAAAATAAAAAATTCAAAAGCAATTAGAAGCTCTCCGTGACGACCTTCCGGGGTTGTTTAAAACAGGCTCTGTAAAGAGACTCTTCATTGGGAGGTCAACAAATACAAATGTTCCTGAAAGGAGAAGTCTTTAAAATGTACTCTTCATTTTCAGGTTTCATGCCATTCTCCACAAAGTGTCATGAGTCACACTAGCTAACAACTTCTTTCTCTTTTCTTTTTCTGAACTGATTAAGTTGTGGAATTCATAGCTTTAGTACTTCAATGGCTCTAACTGCAGGTATAATACTATGGATCCTGGTGGCTGGTTAATACTTAAATAATTCTGTTCCAATTTGCGAGTCACGAATACAGTACTGCTGAGAATTTTGACATTCATTTCTGAGGTCGTATAGTTCATTAACATTTGTTTGACCCACATGCTCTGTATAGTTTTGGGGTTCAGATGTTGTCCACACTCTGAAATGATATCTGGAACCAGGGATGGAAGTAATGGCTGAGTTAGAAGTTGCTCATTCAGGTTCCGAATGCACCAACTGCATAGACTGTGAGTACAAATATTGCACCGAAATTGTAGACAAACATAGCTTCAAAGTGAAGTGACTGCAGGTGGAAGTTGAAAGAAACTTAAAAGAAAAATCACAGTGACTGCAATTGGAAATTGAAACAAGCTTTAAAAACACGGTGACTGCAATTGGAAATTGAAACAAGCTTAAAAACACGGTGACTGCAATTGGAAATTGAAACAAGCTTTAAAAACACGGTGACTGCAATTGGAAATTGAAACAAGCTTTAAAAACACGGTGACTGCAATTGGAATGAAACAAGCTTAAAAACACGGTGACTGCAATTGGAAATTGAAACAAACTGAAAATCAAAATGACTATTCTGCCAGACAAACGGGACATACAAACTGGAAGACAGAACACTTGTAAATTTTTTCGTCCGTGTTGTCTGGCAAAATAGTAATTTATCTTTTTAAGTTTGTAGACAAGCACGTGGGAACACGAAAGAAAGTGGACAAACATATCACCATAGGGACTATGGAGACTCTTTCTGGACACACGCTTTCTAGAAATTCAGTGCTAGTATTACCTCTTTTCTGTTGCTCTCACAGCCTGATGTGGCCCCTTGCGGTCGCTGGCTATAAGCACATTATCTTATCTCTCTGTTGCTCTCTTTGACTCTGATTTTTTTTTTTTTTTTGCTATCATCAGCAATTTTTCTACTTCCATGGCCCTTTCACCTGTCTTTGTCTGAGAAAGGTTTTACACTTTTTCGTCCTCTTGTTGTAAATCACAACATGCCCTACGACACTGGATCTTTGTTCGTTACTTGGTGATCGGGTAATTAAGACTGTAAACTCTGTCCAGAGTTTGTACTATCTGTTTGTTCTGCTCTGCTGCCTCTGCTGCCTTTTTGGTGTAATATTTGAGCAGTCATGTCATTTATTGATTTTTTTTTTTTTTTTACGCCTTTCTTAGTTCTGAGTCTGGGGATGAAGAATTAGGCGGAAATGATGGTGTCCTCAGTATGGATATTTTTTTTTCACTGGCATGTCGTGAACTGATGTTTACTTTGTAGATAGTTGTCACCTTTGTTTTTAGTTCCTTTTTCCGTATGCTGACAGCCCTCACATAATACAACTTAAACAGAAACTTTCCACGAAAGAAGAAAACAATAACAATAATGATAGTAATTAGAGAGTTACATGTATGGGTCAAGCCTTCCCACGAGGATTTTGAAATGCAAATTTATATCAGGGAGCGCCATTTTCTTTTTCAGGGCTAGTTGTTCTGTCTGTTTTGTATTATCCAAGTGATCTCACGCTTTTGAACATATTCATGTTTCCACTTTATCTTCAATTTTTCGCACTTGCTTATGCACATAGGGCCTTGTGACACACGTGGTGTCAGATGCGTTCAACCTGTACTGTAAAAACCAGATGTTTTGCTTACATTTAAGGTAGGACGGTATGTCTGAAATTCGTTGAATGGAATGGATGCAACTGAAGAATGAGTTTGCTGCATATTGTTTTAAAGCTGACAAGCAAATGATTGTGCAAGTCAAATGATTGTGCAGCAGTTCATTTGTGAGATACACTCATGCTGCCAGCATGTCCTGACATGTAGCCAGCATGTCCTCACATGTACTATTTTAGTGAGGATGTCAAACTTCATGAATGTTGTAGCTGTAAAATTATGGTCAAACTTCTTTTTAAATGATTTGTTCCAAGTGTGCAAGTCAACTGACATGACAGTTTTATTGTTATTGTTTGTAATCAGAAGAAGAACATTATGGTTCATACTGCGGTGAAAATGTATTTCCAGTAATTAGTCACCCGTATAAGTGCCGTAGGAAAGACCTTTTTGTGATGATTTAAGCACACTGGAAGCACCAAACCTTGCTTTTTGAATGACTGGTAAATATTTGCCTTCTGTTTTTAATTAAAAGAGAATGATATGTATGTGTGACTTTCTTCACTAAGTTTTTTGTCAGTACATTCGGTGTTCATGAAAGCTTTAATTGTGAAAATGAAGAAGGAATGTGTATGGTATGATTTTATTTTTTCATTGTTTGTATGTTTTTTTTGTTGTTTTTTTTCCAGAGGACCAGATAGTAAAGAAGGGGCTGGAGATGTGGGGATTGTTTTCACAAATGATTATTTTTTTGAGTGAAATTGTTTTTGTGTGCAGTGATCTGAGGTTGTTGGGTTTTTCTCCAAAGGTTGTGGTAGATGTGCATTATTTTCATTTTTGTCATTATTCATTTAATATAAAATGTTTGAGAGAGAGAGAGCAGGGGAGAATCCAAGCAAGAAATTTATGTTCATTTTGTCATACAATAATGAAGGTTGTTTCTGTTCTTTCTTCATTTTTGGTAAAGGCTTAAAACATCTCAAAAGTGTTCAAAGTTAAGGAGGGTAAAGGGTACAAAAAGCATAAAATGAACAAGGAAAAGAATGGGAATGGGAAATTACAGCTTCTTGATCTCAGGTCTTTTTGAAACCCCATCTAGCACTTAAAAATGTTTTTGTAGGTGGCTGTTGCACTGTGTGTGTATATGTTTTTTTTGTTTTTTTTTCAATTATGCTTTTTTTTATATTGTAATCAAACGCAGTTAACAGCATTTTTGAATAATCATTTTGAATCTTATTTCTTCAACATGTGTTCACCCACATCAAGACGAGCTGTGCAGAACAGTTACTTCAGTTGCTGCTTTTCTGACAGACTGTAACACAGAGGAAAATGTTTACTGTCAAGTCCAAATGGAAAGAGGAGAGAAGATAACCGTTGGAAGCTCTCCATAATGACGTTCTGGAGTTCATTAAAACTGGCTGTGTAAAGCCTTGACTAAAGGGACTCTTTGTTGGGAGGTCTGCAAAGACAAACATTCCTGAAAGGAGAAGTCTTTGAAATGTACTCTTTATTTTCAGGTTTCATCCTGTTCTCCCTCAAAGTGTGTTCATGAGACACACTAGCCAACAGCTTACGACTCTCTCTCTCTCTCTCCTCTCTCTCTCTCTCTCTTCTCTCTCTCTCTCTTGTGCAGCCAGTGCAATCAAAGCAATGATATTGAACGAGAAGTAGTTAAACATGTGCTGTAATTTTTTTAATAATTAATCAATCAAATCGGAAACTGATTTATTTAGGGAAGGGTGGGGGTTTCTTTATTGTAACAGTTATCTTTAAGTACCCAATCAAACTGTTTGCTCTTTCACTGTGACAGTTATATTTAAGTAGCTGATCAACCTGTTTCCCTTCCATTTCTTTAAAAATGAGCAGGCTAAAATGGCTGAGACATGATGATGACATCTGTGAATGTTTACAGCAGCCTCAGCAGAAGAATGTTTTCTTCGTCCATGTTTTGTGCATGCTGTTTTCCTGTTGACTCTGCGGTGCTTTTCCCCCCCCCCCCCCCCTTTCTTGTGTTTGTAATGAATCATTTTGACTTTGTTTTTTTTTTTCCCCAGAAATTGCTTATTAATGCATTTGATTTCTTTTTTTAATGCAACTACACCAGGAAATTTGTAATCATTATTCTTTGTTTTTATTTGAGTTAAGTTGTAAATGATTAAAGTGTGTTGCTTGAAATTTTGACGTCATCTTTCTGTGTGTGTGTGTGTGTGTGTGCGCGCCGCGCGCGCGTGTGCGTGCGTGCGTGCGTGTGTGTGCTATGTTGGGGTTGAATGTTGGTGAGTGTAAACTGGAGTTGAATATTTTGATCCCAGGGAAGCTGCCTCATATTGATATCACTTAGAAGACGCAGGTAGAGCGACTGGGCAATCCATAGCTTCAAAGCGTCACTTACCGCATTTGTCATAAAAACGGTATATTTCTATTAAGAAACCAGTGCGAAATTACAGGTTCCTGTGATATGGAAACAGTAACTTTCATGAGAAGACACTGATTTTAACTCTCAACACGAGTCGGGGGGGGGGGGGGGGGGGGGGGGGGGGGGGGGGGGGGGGGGGGGAGGAGAAAAAAGAAAGTGGATAAAGAAACACAAACATAAAAGGGCCATCACTGCTGTTGATGCGTACCGTTTCATTTCAGTTAACTTTCCCTGGAAGTGTTTCCCAGTGTCTATTTACAGGACTGGTCCCAGCATCCTGGAATATCATTCTGTTGTTCCGTAGTGGCAATAGAGCGTGAGGTTCAAGTGATGATGGGGTCTGACTTCACGTAAAAAAAAAAAAAAACAATGTGAGCTGGAAAACAACTGCTTGACAGTGTTCCTGTGAAGAGAACCTTACTATGCCAGATAATCGACATTTGTCCATGCATGTACGGGGCTGCCCTGTCAGATTTTTTCATATTCTCGGTTTCAGTCCTTCCCAGAATTCACTGTGATTTTGAAACGATTCCAGCTTGCTGTACATAACACTGGTTGATCAGCATGCACAGGGTCGCACCGTTTTGACAACACGTGTCTTTGGGAAGAAAAACAAGTTTCATGACTGCCTTTGTCTCATTCAATGTTTGTGACCAATGCTTGTAACGATAGGAAGGGAAGCCATGAGCATTGAAAGCAATCCATCATGGATGTTACTTCTGCCTCCGGGTATCAACATCTTTGCGGAACAGTCTCAGAAATCTAACCGAAAACTTTTTTTCTTTTTTTTTCAGTAAATCTGTTTATTTGCCACGTGAAACAGGTGCGATGCTGTCTTCGAGAGCTGATTTCAACCGTGGCCTTTGAGATGTATACGAAGGCCACACTTTGACGCAGTGACAACCCAAATGTGGCCCTTGGCGGTCGGCTGGGCTATGAGCAACATTCTCTCTCTCTCTCTCTCCTCTCTCTCTCTTGTGTGTGTGTGTGTGTGTGTGTGCACTGCCTTTGTTCCTCAACTTCCATTGCATCTTTCATCCCTGCCACTTCGCTCGTACTGCTCAAACAATGATAACCATGGTACTGGTACATGCGCACATAAGTCATAGTTACCCATTTCTCACCAGCTGTGGTAATTTATCACTTTGCATGAGTCAGAATTACTGCCAATGGAAACAACAACAACAACAACAACAAAAACAAGCCACCAGAAATCCCAGCAGCAACGTTTTATCCTGCATGAGTAATTCATGGTCAGAAGAAGCCGTGGGCATTCGGTGAATGGACACTGTATGAACTGGATGGAGTGGACGACTGTCAGCGCACAGTGGACACAGCTTGGGAAGACCCTCCGGAGATCATCAGGAAGATTGGGATTCACTGTGCCATGTGAAAGCAGACTGGAACAAACTCCAATCGACATACTACTCTGAGAAGTAGGCTCGTCTAGCCAGTGAAGATTGAATTCACTGTGCCATGTGAAAGCAGACTGGAACAAACTCCAATCGACATTCGACTCTGAGAAGCAGACTTCGTCTAGCCAATGCTTCTGGGGGGAATCTGGCTTCCAGGCTGAAGTCCCCGCCTTGAGGCTGGAGCAAGAAGGCTGTGAGCACATTGTGTATGATCTCGTTGAACAGCTCTCGAAGTACCGGAAGAGAAGGGTCAGAACTCGGAGCAGCTGAAAAGAGTTCATGCTGGAGCCGGTCGAGGAAGAACAAACGTGAACTTTATAAGACTCTCCCAACTTGGAACAAGTGTTCGATATCTGATGGTTGAGATAGACTCACACGTTGACCTAGCCTTGGGTCATACGGCCATTCGGGTGCTGCAGGTGTCAGTCCCGCCAACGAGAAATGGAAAAAACGTGGCAGCTGAAGGCTATTCAGGAGTCATGACCTGGATTGGCCTGGCCTCTTTGGAGCGTAGGGAGGGGGGGGGGGGGGGGGGGGGGGGGTGGGGGGGGGGGGCTTCCTCTCTAAGACCTACTGTCAAACTCTCCTTAGTGATTCTTCTTACTGTTTCCATGATGGTCACGTTTGACCACCATCAGGTTGGGGGGGGGGGGGGGGGGGGGGGGGGGCTTCCTCTCTAAGACCTACTGTCAAACTCTCCTTAGTGATTCTTCTTACTGTTTCCATGATGGTCACGTTTGACCACCATCAGGTTGGTGGGGGGGGGGGGGGGGGGGGGAGTCATTATGAAGTAACAATATCAGTGTGGGCTTTCATATGAAAACAATGGTCATCGCTCTATATGCATGTGGATATGTGCTTGTGCTTAGAGAAGGGAAGGCTGTAAATGAATCACATTTGTTTTACGTCAACCGTTTGCATAATCACTCAAAATGGCCAGTCGAAGACAAACTAAAAACAGTGAAAAAACAGAGGCTGGGACAACAACATGGTAATGAAAATCGCTGGGGATTTCTGGAAAAAGGGGGGGGGGGGGGGGGGGGGGGGGGGGGCTGTTTAGGTGTTCCTAAAAGAAAATAATTCATTGATTAATTTTGGTCAAGAAAACAGTATGCCTGTGCTAGGTTAAGAACTGCTACCCTGAATTATACATACTGGTGATTGTTGGAATGATTTGTAGTGTATGACTTTAAGTCTACACCACATGTGTACTTGGACTCAGTGTAGCCCAAGTCAGTGTGATTTAATTCATAAGAAACATAGAAGAGTTGTCTGACTGAAACTATGTAACATAGTATTACTGTCTCCTACCCTTTTGTAAGCTTAACTTAGTCTTTAAACAAAAGTGGAGATTAATAGTTATAGCAGAAACTCTACCATAGAGAATACTTTCTGGCTGAGTCTCACACCTGTACTGAAAGTAAACAAGGGTAAATGTGGGAACTCGACAAACCAGCCATCAGATTCTCACCTACAGACCAAATTCTCTTTATCCAGAACTGGGATTCTGGACACGCGATCTGGTCACCCTATCCTGGACACACGATCCTGGTCACCCTATCCTGGACACGCGACACATTGCAGCTGAACCAGAAGCTGGGACTTCGCCCAACACCAGGGCGACACCAGACATCCAATCTACACCTGTGGGGCAGTCACCAACCACAGGAGAGATCAACTACCCTCTCCGAAGCAAAGCTAAGTTAGCTTACCACCTGGACACAAACCCATCAGACCCTTGCCCTCACTTTATGATGACATAGGGAGAACCAGTCTATGAGTACCACTCTGGCAACAGTCACCAGGTGATTTGCAAGCGAAGTGGATGTATAATAACCATATACATTCAGTGTAACTTAGACTGAACCCCCCCCCC
>CM065730.1:45359947-45387447 GCA_033310375.1 Conus canariensis
TTCCAAGGCTGACACGTCAAGAGATGACGTCAAGTACAAATCTTTTCATCTTGTAGATTCCAAAAAGAAATCGAATACTAGTTCAGATCTACCGAATGTACTTATTCTTCACGACTCTGTTATGAACGGAGTGCAAGAAACACGCCTTGGTCGGTCTTATCACTTCAAACCTGGAAGTTCGTTCAAGGTCCAGTGGAGTCACCGTAACTGATATGTGTATTACACCCAGTGCAGTTAGAGAGAGGCTTAAAAATATAAACCCAAATAAATCTTGTGGACCTGATATGATTCCTGCAAGAGTTCTTAAGGAGTCATATAATGAGCTAGCTTTACCTTTCAGTATTTTGTTCAACAAGTCAATTGAATCAGGTGTAGTACCAATGGACTGGAAGTCTGCAAATGTAACAGCTTTATTTAAAAAAGGTACTAGGACAGATCCTGGAAATTATAGGCCTGTTAGTCTTACATCAATTGTATGTAAGATTATGGAATCAATTATACGTGATGTGATCGTAGATCATATGACCTTGAATGATTTATATACAGAATGCCAGCATGGTTTCCGTAAACATCGATCTTGTGTAACACAACTTTTGCTTGTCATGGAGGATTTAACAAAACTTTTAGATAATGGCAACAATGTAGATATACTTTATTTAGACTTTAAAAAGGCTTTTGATTCTGTTCCCCATGAGAGGCTTTTAGTGAAATCATCATCATATGGAATTACAGGTAGAGTGCATTCATGGATAAGGGATTTTTTAACTAAAAGACAGCAAAGAGTCAGAGTAGGAAGTTCATATTCAGATTTTACAGAAGTTTTAAGTGGTATACCACAAGGGAGTATTTTGGATCCCGTATTATTTACAATATTTATAAATGATTTGCCAAACTCGGTGGAAAGTATTTGCAAAATATTCGCTGACGATACAAAAATTTATAATACAACTTATAATCATAATACATTACAAAATGATATTGATAATTTGTCCAAATGGTCTACCACATGGAATTTGCATTTTAATGCGGACAAGTGCAACGTGTTACATGTTGGACGTATGAACCCAAGATACCAATTATACAATGCTAAACAGTAATACTGGTGAGCGTGCAGATATTTCGACATGTGATTATGAAAAAGATCTTGGTGTCACTTTTGATTCTGGCCTGGTATTCGATAAGCATATTCAAAACTCTATAAATAAAGCTAATAAAATGATTGGTATAATTAAACGTACTTTTATTCACATAGATAAAGATATTTTTACAAAATTATACAAGGCTTTCGTTAGACCACATTTGGAATATGGCAATACAATTTGGTATCCTCGATTAAAGAGGCAGTCTGCTGCTCTGGAAAGAGTACAAAGAAGAGCAACAAAGCTTGTAAAGAATATACAAAATCTTCCCTATGAAGGTAGGTTAAAAGCTCTTGGACTGCCTACTCTAAAAACAAGACGAGTGAGGGGCGATTTGATCCAAGTCTATAAAATATTTAATTGTGTTGACAATATTCCTATTTCAAAATTTTTTTACTGCATCAAGAGTTGATATTACCAGAAATAGTGTGGATAAAATTTATCATGAATATTGTCGCACTAACATAAGGAAATTTTCTTTTAGTAACAGAGTAACAAATCTTTGGAACAAATTAACCCCTAACATTAAACGTGCACAAAATACTAACTTTTTCAAAAGCTCTATCGATGATAGTGTATTATTGAAGACCATTTATTTTGACTATGATAAATAAAGACTTGAGCGAGTTAGAGACCTGACCGTATAAAGACCAGATAACATACAGAAGGGACATGTAAAGCCAGTTCTGGCTATAATTGCTAAAGGCAATTGTCCCTATAAACCTAAACCTAAACCTTCAAAACAACGAAGCAACACTTTGAAAGTAACTCAAGATCACTTGCAGGAGATAGCTACAAAAGAACCTCATGTTGAAGCTGTGGTTATTGTGTATCCACAATACACACACACACAGTGGGTTTTACAATGAATTGTTCTTAACATGTCATAGAAGCCTAATGCATGATAACTTTATTTGCCCAATAGAGTACTTCATTTGTGAATAGCAGCCAAAACATTTAATTCCTATGTAGTTCAATTAAGAAGTATACATTTGTAATAATTATTGTGTACAGATTCTTAAAATAGACACACTGAACTTTCGAATGATGTGCGACATGCCAGGGGCTCTGCGAGGGATGTGCACTCGATTATCTGTTGAAAATGAGTAACTTTTCGCAATCGGTGCTGCTTAAAATTGATAACATGGAGTGAAAAAAAAATCATTTAATCACATTTCTAGCTTAATTTAGGTAAAATCAGTGAAACATAATATGCTTTAATGGTTTTCCTATGTGTTGGTGCAAAAATCTCATTTTACCGCAAAATGACCCTCACCACTCTTTGTTGCCCACAGCGGCGATCAGCCCTGTGCGACTTATCTATCATTTTGTGGGAGGCCGTCACATATTGTATCTCAATGGTGGGCAGCCCTGAGATGGCTCTTTGCGGTCAGCTGGGCTATAAGCAACATTACCTTACCTTACTATCTCAATGGTGTCCACGTCAGTTCTAAGATTCAGGCCTCAAGAGTAGTCATTCTGTATAATACATATCAAAAGGTATCGTCACATGTGTTGGTCACCCATTCTCATCCTGCTTCAGCCCGGATGCTTGACTTGACCGCCTGGATACTTTCTGGCTGTCGCTGCTATCTGTGTGTCTCTCTGTACATTTGCTAGGTTGTGCTGTATCTGTCTGTCCGTCTGTCGTTGTGGATGTTATTGGTTTTAGTCTCCATGCCGTTGATGACAACTCTTCAGGTATGTGGTTTTTTTTTTTTTTTCCAAGCCTGAATTTTCCTGGACCTCTCTCTCTCTCTCTCTCTCTCTCTCTCCTCTCTCTCTCTCTCTCTCTCTCTCTATACCTATAGTTTATAAGTGGAGTGTGACCCACACTGTCCCCTGTCTCCCATTCATCTTCAAACCTGTCCCTCTAATTCCGCCCACCTGTCTTCCTGAGAGTTGGCTTTTGTTGTTTGTTGTTGTTGTTGTTGTTGTTGTCGTCGTACCCTGGCTAAAAGACTCCAGGGATCATCTGAACAGCCGAAGTACGTGAACACTATGGTACAAATGCATCAGCTAGGGATTAGAACATCACGTGTGTGACCGTTTTTGATTACCCTGCCACTTGGGCAGCCACACTCCGACTTCGAGGGAGTTGGCTTTTGATTCCTCTGTTCCCCCCCCCCCCTATTCTCTCCCCCCCTCCCCCCCCCCCCCCCCCCCTCAACTCCTTTCCTCTCTTTTTCCTCACTTCTTTATACATATTATACTTCATAGACAGAGCGTCAGCCTCACTGTTTTCCTGCCTTCGCTCATCGTCTCACCTCCCCCCTCCCTCTCTCTCCCTCTCTCTCTCTCTCTCTCTCTCTCTCTCTCTCTCTCTCTCCAACATTTTGTTTTAAATGGTGGAGTGGTTATGGTTTACAGATAGGAACTTTGATATGAGATCAGTAGACTCTCTAACTTCAAAATGCATGACCCGAATCCTGACCCTGAACCAAAACCAGACCCAAACCCCAATTAAAAACCTGACTCGATGTAATCCTAACCTTAATGCGAACCCTAATTGTATAAACCCTTTTTTGACACGAAACACAACGGAACCTTCATTTAAAAAAAAAACAAAAACGAGTGGTTCCAGTGTAGAGGATTGTGGATTTGTCTTCTTTTCTCATCCACGAAGGAAAGAACGCGAAACTTCCTTCACATAAAACGCATTCCACTCGCCCCCTCCCCCCTCCCCCCAAACACCTCTCCCGTCCCACCCCCTAACCGTCCTTCACCGCCCCTCTCCCACCCACCCCACTTCACCCAACCCTCTTTTTTTTCACACTCGCTCAGAGGATACGTACCTGCGCCTTTCTTTTCCTCTCTGGCTTAATCCCCTCTTCCCCCCTCCCCCCGTCACGCTCGATCTGTCAAATGGCGGAAGACGCCTGCAACATCGGAGAGCTGGCTGAAAAAGTGAAAGGGGGCAAGGGTCAATGTTATGGATCGACGGTCACCGCTAACAGAGAGTCCCCTGAGGATGTGTTTTGCAAAACACACACACACACACACACACACACACACACACACACACACACACACTTTTTCATCTTTCTACATATACTATTAGAAATATTTTTGAATCACCGGTGTTAATCTATGAA
Source organism: Conus canariensis (assembly GCA_033310375.1). NCBI lineage: Eukaryota > Metazoa > Mollusca > Gastropoda > Neogastropoda > Conidae > Conus > Conus canariensis. The sequence continues at coordinate 45,364,182 of CM065730.1, forward strand.
TTCTTTCTTTCTTGATCAAAGAGTCCAATATGTAAGTACTTATAGCTTTCGCATTTCTCATCTCAATATACTAATGAGGTAACTTTTAAGTGAGTCAATCACATCGCTCTTGCTAAATCTACATGCAATATACGAAAGGACCATCTTCATCTGTCCCCTTCCTCTCACTCTTCTCTTCCACATCAAAACCATTTGTAGTTTTCTAGTTTCATCATTAGGGTTTGTTTTGTTTGTTTTTAGGTTGATGGGGTGGTGTTTTTTTTTTTTTCCCATTCAATATCACCTTGAGTGGATAGACGTTAAATTTGAAACACACACACACACACACACACACACACACACACACACACACACACACACACACACAGCGCACGCGCGCGCGCACACACACATGCACACACACACACTCTCTCTCTCTCTCTCTCTCTCTCACTCACACACACACGCATGCACAAACACACACACACACACACACACACACACACACACACACACACACACACACACATGCTCAGAGAGAGAGAGAGAGGAGAGAGAGAGAGAAGAGAGTGCAGTGTCCTCTGGTCATACCGATGGCTTCTGTCTGTCCTTTTCTTGCCTTGTTTGGTTGTACTGATGGTTTCTGTGGGTCTTGTTATACTGGTAGTTTTTGTGTCCTTGTTGGTTGTACTGATGGTTTCTGTGGCCTGTCTTGCTATACTGGTAGTTTTTGTGTCCTTGTTGGTTGTACTGATGGTTTCTGTGGTCTGTCTTGCTATACTGGTAGTTTTTGTGTCCTTGTTGGTTGTACTGATGGTTTCTGTGGCCTGTCTTGTTATACTGGTAGTTTTTGTGTCCTTGTTGGTTGTACTGATGGTTTGAGTGTCCTGTCTTGTTATACTGGTAGTTTTTGTGTCCTTGTTGGTTGTACTGATGGTTTGAGTGTCCTGTCTTGTTATACTGGTAGTTTTTGTGTCCTTGTTGGTTGTACTGATGGTTTTGAGTGTCCTGTCTTGTTACACTGGTAGTTTTTGTGTCCTTGTTGGTTGTACTGATGGTTTGTGTTGTCCTGTCTTGTTACACTTGTAGTTTTTGTGTCCTTGTTGGTTGTACTGATGGTTTGTGTGTCCTGGCTTAGTATGCTGTCCTGCAATGAACTCATTACCTAAGCAGACCGGATAATGATAGTTTAACGGTCGTTTTATATCATACCTGCTTCGTGTATCAGGCAATGATTGTTTTCATCAGTCCATGAACTGCGCAACACATTTGGTCAAGTCACAAATTAGGCAGTTGTCTATGCAAAGTAAGCCATTTTTGTTGTTGCATTGTTCATGAAACAAACAAGATTAAGCGTAACATGTGTACAATTTCATGTGCCTCTGAAAGAATGTGTCACTTTTGCGCACAGCTCGCGAGTTTATTAGCTAATGTAATATTGAACACAGGTGTGGAAGACACGTCAAGGAAGCAGGAAAGTATAGCGCGACTGAGTCAGAAAAAAAGGGGGGCACAGAATTTCCAGAATGCGTAAATACAGTAGGCCTACAACAGGCTGAAAGACCATCGACATTCCCACAGGAGTTGTTACATATTCTCTGTGAAATAAGTCTCAGTGCATGTACATGAATACACGAAGTGATTTTCTATGTGTCTTCTAACTACAATGAATGTGTTTGAATTAAAATGATTGCGAGTTTCCCGAATTTGCATGGCAAACCATCGTTCTGGTACTTATGTTGTAACTCTTCAAGAATTCGATGATGAGATTTAACATTAGGTAAACACCAAATGTGGGCTATATTATCTAAAGAAAATCACCAACAGTAATGGCGTGTGTGTGTGTGGTGTGTGTGGTGTGTGTGTGTGTGTGTGTGTGTGTGTGTGTGGAGATAGGTTGATAAATCGATGGATGATAAGACGGAGAGACAGATTTATATGTAAATAATATGTTTTCGTTTGTCTTTACTGGCGAAAGGTGTGTATAGGCCTTACTGTAGCCGAACCGCATCTATCTGTGATATTGCTACATACCAATATATCCCGTGGTTGTGTGTGTGTGTGTGTGTGTGTGTGTGTGTGTGTGTGTGTGTGAATGAGACTGATCTCTAAACGAATTTCCAGCCAGTGCATAAATTCACAATGACGTCCTGCTAACAGATCTGAGACAACTCTCCGGCAGCAGTTGTGTCTGTGTCCGTCAAAAAAGGAGTGCAGAACTGAATGATGATCATGCACAAATTGACACAGATCAATGAATAACGTTTTCAAGCGCCTATGGAGTGTCACAACTGATTACAATCGCAAACGTGTCACGGCAAACCTTCAGTGGTGTGCTGGACGAAGCGGACGACGTTTATGTTCGAGGGGGAAAAGCCGGCCGAACGGTCCATATATGGACATCGCCTCGCCAAAGGCAAACACTGATTGGTTCTCGTGCTAGTGAATCATGCGCGTGGCCACCGCGTTATTGATCGACCGGTGATGAAGTGTGCGGCTTTCGTGTTCTTTTCGTCGAGTTTCTGACCCGGCATCATCGGGAGCTCGTCCATCCCACCCCCTCCAACCTCCGACCCTTCGTCAGCCGCAGATATCACATCATCTATCCTCACCCCCAACAGTCTACCACATCCTGATCGAAAATCACAAAGCATGACGTAACATCATTTAGTAAGACTCTACAAATATCACTGTTGCCACACGTCGACAAAAGGGAACTTTAGACCGGGTTGCCACGAATGTGCAACATGCCGCTTTTTGCATCTTGAACACACATTTAAAAAAAAAAAAAAAAAGGCCCTAAAAACACACCACACACACACACACACACACTGACTGACTGAAACCAATTTATTGTCAGATTAACTCAAGGTTGTACTGACAAGGTTGTACACACACACACACACACACACACACACACACAACAACAAGTGTAATAGCCTGGAGTTTTGTTTGTTGTTTCTTCTTCTTCTAAGAACAACTTCCTCCATGCCTACACTCTTAATGTATAATTATTACTGTTCGGACAAACACACGCGCACGCACGCGCTGCGCGCACGCGTACACAGATCTGCGCCTCATGTGACGGAAAAATTTGAACCCGTTTCAGGTCAGCTGACCGGATCAAGAAACGCCCATCGAGAAGTTGCCGTCTGCTTCGACCGTCGGTCTGCCGACTCGCTACTTCAGTGTCATCGAGCTTGGGAACGCAAGACGACTTGAAGAGAGGAACGGACGTGGGAAGGAAGAAAGCGAACTCTCTTCAATCCGTTGCTGTGTACTTGCCTTCCTCTCCTTCTTCCTCACCGGAAAATCGTCACCCTAACGGATCAACTGTTTCAGTTGTGTGTGTGTGTGTGTGTCGTCTGCTACGAACGAAGCCGCTTACGTCAGCGTTGTCGTCTGCCGTTAGGGGAGTGCAGAGAGGCAAACCGGTGTCAGAGGGGTGACAGCTGCACCCAAAACCGGCGGTGAGAAATAAATTACAACCAAGCTGAAGAGCTCGCGCCGAGGTAAAGGAGGGCTTTGGGCTGAATTCATCGGACAGTACAGTGAACGTGTCTGTCTCATCAAACCACCATGATACAAAGCGAAGAAATAGAACAAGCATACAAGGACGTCAGGAGTGATAGCACCGACACGGCATGGTACGTAAGACGACGCTTTTTTTTCTTTCTTTCTTTTTTTTACTTTATTTTTCTTATTTTTAATTAACACAAATCGAAGTCCACATGTTTGAAATTCAACGTTCAGCGTAGAATGCATTCTTGTGCTGTTCGCCGTTCTGATACCGTTTTCTTTGTCCGGAGTATAAAGATTTCTTCTTTTTTTTTTTTTCAAGTGTTTGTAAATCATAGAACACAAACAGCTATCGACAGCAAGCAGTACAACAGCAGTAGCACTCAGGTGTTGATTCCAAGTGTACTGCTTCGTCCATAACTTTTTTAAATCTCCAAACAGAGCCCATTCTATCGGCGACACCGCCCCCATACCCTTGTACCCGCCCATTCTGCTGAAATCTACACAGCTCGCTCTCTCTCTCTCGCTCTCTCTCTGAAAATCAGCTGACTAGAAAGTATGCTGTGTCTGTCAAATCCGACATTTTTTCGGCCGCGGGCTGTATCCTGACGAGCCTTTCCTTTAACACATTGATTAATTAAGAAGTAAGATTGTGCCCGAGCTTTGTGGAGACGGATTCCTGGTCATGACTCAGCTGGGAGTGCCTAGCTGAGTGACACTGTCAGCCACACTTCGTTGAAGTTTACCATGCGCATCGATTTTCAGTGTTACCCCTCGCGAACTCCGTTGCTTTTCATTCAACTTTGTTCGTTTTTTTTCCCCAGTGTGTAGACAACAAACTGTCATTATTATTTGTTGTCAACTGTACACATATTAGTGAAAGCTCCACCCGGTGGCGGGGAAGTTGAGTTCAAGTTAGTCGCTTTTCTGTCATCTATCGATCTAGTTTCTTTTGAAAATCTCTATCAGCGTTTCCTTTAAGCAGACTTCAGTGAAAAGGTTGGTGTTGCTTGCCTCGGGGCATTCTTTCATTTCGTCGTTAGCGAAATCTACGGTGCTCCCTTTCCTTCCAAAGGCTTCGTTTGTTTGATGTTATGTATACTGTAGGTTGGTGAATCCAAGATGAGGTGAAAGCGTGAATAGATTGCTAAGCGGTAGAATTCCGTGGAAGTTACGTTCGATTATACTACTTATAACATTGGTCATGATGATGGCCAGCATGCAGTTTTGTTTGAAGTGCTTAGAATGTTTACGCGATGCGAATTCATTTAACCACGCGGTACATTATGAATTATCCTCTGAATCTAAAAGTTTTTTTGTTTTTTGTTTTGTTTTGTTTTGTAAGTTAAAACCCCAACATAATTCTGTCGCATTTTCATCTTACACACACAGTCCGTCGCATTTTCATCTTACACACACAGTACCAAACACGGCAAAACAGAACTTAAGGGCTATTATGCATGACGTTGTTTAGTCCGCACGCACGTCATTTAAGTGTATGCGGAAACTAGTTTCACGAGCTTTCATACATATGCACACTCGAATGAACTTTCAGCGCAGGTCTCGAGACAATGCTCCCGGTGTTTCGTGGGTCAGATATATATAGTTTAGACCCTATAATCCCGCGTGAGCGGCGTTGTAAGCTTTCGATCCGGTGGTGGTATGCTTGGCGTGGGTGTCTGTTTTTCCGGAGTGGGGCTGGGAGGCGTTGGTTCGAACGACACATGTGTCTGTCAATCTGACGTGAATAACCAGCAGGCCGGTCGGTTGAACTTTGCCTTACGTAGGTGAATGTTGACATTGGCGTCTGCTGCTGTTGTCAGGGCAGGTTCAGTGCTGGTTTTCGTTGTGAGACCTGACTTTTCCGGCGGTTTTATCCTGTCTCCCGTATTCTAGGTTTATCCTGTCTCCCCTGTTCTAGGTTTATCCTGTCTCCCCTGTTCTAGGTTTATCCTGTCTCCCCTGCTGTAGGTTTATCCTCTCTCCCCTGTTCTAGGTTTATCCTGTCTCCCCTGTTCTAGGTTTATCCTGTCTCCCCTGTTTCTAGGTTTATCGTGGTCTCCCCTGTTCTAGGTTTATCGTTGTCTCCCCTATTCTAGGTTTATCATGTCTCCCCTATTCTAGGTTTATCGTTGTCTCCCCTATTCTAGGTTTATCGTTGTCTCCCCTGTTCTAGGTTTATCCTGCCTCCCCTATTCTAGGTTTATCCTGTCTCCCCTGTGCTAGGTTTATCCTGTCTCCCCTATTCTAGGTTTATCCTGTCTCCCCTATTTTAGGTTTATCGTTGTCTCCCGACCTAGAGGATCGTGTGCAGTCGATTGGGCAATACGTCAATGGAAACAAGTCCATTCTCTCTCTCTCTCTCTCTCTCTCTCTCTCTCTCTCTCTCTCTCTCTCTCTGACACTCATTGCCACAGTTCTTGTGCCATTTCTTCCCTTGTCTACCCCCACCCCCACCCCCATTTCCTCTTGGGCCTTCTCCGCCCCCTCTCCGCCCCTTTTGCCCCAAATATGTATCTCTTTCTGAAAAGTATGTAGGCCTACAAGTATCAGATGTGGAGCAGAACTGACAAATTATTCACTGTTCATGTGGTGTAAAGCAAGGTGATGTTCTTAGTCCCTTATTGTTTTCTTTGTTCATTAACGAGCTAGCACTCAATGTTACTGATAAGGGAAAGTATGGTCTATGCTTTTTATTCGATACTTTAGAACTGTTTATACTGTAATTAGCTGATGATGATGTCCTTTTGTCGGAAACTGTGGTTGGTTTTCACCAGCTGAACAGTTTACCTTGGGCGACATGATCTCTTTGCCTTAAGGTTAATGTGGATAAAATTAGTATTGTATTGTTTAGAAAAGGTGGTCATTCAAATACTAGGGAAAAAACGGCTTTTGGACGTAAAGAACATAACTGTTGTCAATGTTTATAAATGTTTATAAATTTATTTTTCAACTGGACTGAGTTTTAATGCTGCTTGTAACGATCTTGCTAGTAAAATCAAACATGTAGTTCTTTACATATAGAGAAAATCAGGTGAAATGAACATGTTTTCAGTAGAACCATTCCGCACATTGTTTGATGCTCAGATACATCTTGTAGCTTTGTGTGCTTCTGAAATATGGGTTCTTGATAAAGCAGCTGTATATCGAAAAGTGCGTTTTTTTTTATCGCTGTAAAGATTTTTGTGCGTATAGACATGCAGACACCAAATGATTTTGTGTAAGGTGATTTGAATAGATTCTGTACATATTAATGCTGTTGTGAATTGTGTTTGATAGTGGTTAAAGTTGGCACGTATGGGTGACACAGATTACCCAGGAAAGCGTATGTAATGTTATGCGATTCAGACGAGAATGGTCGAACACGTGTGTGTCGAATGGTCGTCATTTCTCTTACTGAATTTGGCTTTGGGTGTCTTTGATTACATGAAGATGTGGAAAAAGTAAGAAGGTTTCTAAGAGTTTTCAAACAAAGGCGTATGGACTGTAGATGGAACGACCATATTCAGAACAGCGATAGATTTAGCATGTATTGTGTATTTCGTCATAATTCACATTGTGTTCAAACTTGCTGGTTGTTAACTGATACTGACAGAGACCTAAAACTTGTTGCTGGGTGCGTTTGTCTATTCACCATGTTTGCTTGCCAATGCTTGTTTGTTTTTCCCTGCCTCCAGTTTTTTTTTCTCTTTGTTATTCTCTCCTCCTTCCACCATCCCCCCCCCCTTCACCACACACACACACACACACACACACACACACACACACACACACACACACACCCCCGTTTGTCTGTCTGTCTGTCACTCTCTCTCTCTCTCTCTCTCTCTTCTCTTTCTCTCTCTCTCTCTCTCTCTCTCTCTCTCTCTCTCTCCTCTCTCTCTTCTTACCCGTGTGCTTTTGAGACCAACCGTTCTCGTAGATAATGCAAATTAAAGTAATTGCAGTCTGCCTGAGCATCCGTAAAGATGAGGGCACAGTTATATAAATAACGCATCAACAGTTAACACTCATTGCAGATGGATCCCCGATAGGCTGTGGATGTGGAGGAACGTGTACAGCTTGGTCTTCTATTTCCTTTCTCTATTCTCTACCCCACCCCTCGCCCCCTCACACACAAACCTCTCCGACACCCACACCCCCTCTCTTCCTACACCCCTCCTCTTCCGCGCCCTCAGCACTTTTATCATCATCATTTTATTTATTTATTTATTTATTTTTAATCTTGTAGAGACGCCACGCTGTATCTCTGATGTCAAAACTTACCTGAGATTGTGTAGTATCCGTATGGGAAAATGACGTCCATTTTTACGTAGTATTTTTACATTCGTTTTTGTCAATCACGTGAACGCATGCCTGAGTGCGCGCGTGCGCGTGTATTGTGTGTGTGTGTGTGTGTATGTGTGCGTGCGTGCATGTGTGCGTGCGCGCGCGCGTGTGTGTGTGTGCGCGCGCGCTCGCAGTAGTGTGTCTGTGTGTGGGAAGGGGCAGAATTTGTGGACAGGACGTGACGTATATGTCTATGTGTATGGAGGGGAAGTGTGTGTGTGGGCGGGGGGAGACTCAGATCAGGGAGGGGGCACACGGCAGACAGGAGGCTGGGGTGTCGGTGCAATGGGCGGGACGTGAGGGGTGGGGAGATGGCAGGTAGAAAGGGGATGGAAACAGAGGGAGGGAGAAAGTGTTACCAAGGACGTGCAGGTCCGAGTGTGTTACTGCACCGTACATGTGAGAGTGACATTGACTGGTATTGTGAAGGGCTTTGCGGTGGCGGGGAGAAAGCGATGCTTAAATGTCCCTGTAATTGTTAGTTTATTGTTATGATCATTATTGGTATTATTATGATAACAATAATGATGATGATGATGATCTCAACGATAATAATCATCATCATTATTGTTATCATGATTATTATCGTTGTTATCATCATCATCATTTATTATTATTATTGTTGTTAGTTTTTATTTGTTCTTATTGTAGAAGAGAGACAAATTCATCGGGAAAAGAATAGTTGTAAGCCGCAAATAGGGCCAATAAAGTGTATCTGTGTGCGAGATAAGTGATAAATGTCTTTGAAAGGTTACGTGATGAACTTTGTCGTCAGGATTATAAACATACGTGTGTCTGAGTTTGACAGAATTGCAACACTTTCTTCAATGGGTCTATTTGTGGTTGAAAAAAAAGGCCATGGCAGTTACATCCCATCAGTTCGTTCGCGTGCCTTTAAGTCGTGTGGTTACTCTTTTGAATCAGTAGACCTACCTAAATTTATGAGAGAAAAAAATGCCAGAAAAGCGAATTACAGACACATAATCACATACAAATCATAGTTGTGATTTGGGATTGATGGTTCGTCATGAAAAGCAGTCCTTTTTGCGGGAAAATAAATACATATGTATGTGTATATATTACATGAAATTTGAGCCTTTTGGAACTGATAATTTGCCATAGAGAGTCTTACTAGTGTGACATTCGTTTGTTTGTTTCGTCTCCCCCACCTCGCCTTCCGCGAAAACCCAGCAACGCGCCAGTTAACAGTTGTGCACACTCTGTGACGGCGACATTTGAGGCATTTGTCAGCTGGATTCAGATAATGACGCACACATGAACGGACATTCATTTTTGATTGGTTCATCTTTGCTGCGTTTTGTCTTAGGGATTATAAGCAGCAGCGTTGTCAGTAGCAGTAGTTGTGTTAATAGTCGTACTAGTAGAAGTGATAGCAGTAGTAGTAGTAGCAGCAGCAGCAACAGTATCAGCATTTGTATAGTAGTAGCAGCAATAGCATTTGTAGTAGTAGAAGCAGCAGATGTGGTCCAGTAACCATAGTAGTACTTAGTAGTAGTTAGTAGCTGATGTATAAGAAGCAGTAGTTTTCATTGTTGTAGTGACAGTAACACTAGCCACGGCAGCCGTAGTATCAACAGCAGAAGCCACACCCACACCCACTCTCTCTCTCTCTCTCTCTCTCTCTCTCTCTCTCTCTCTCTCTCTCTCTCCTCTTTCACACACACACACACACACACACACACACACACACTCTCTCTCTCTCTCTCTCTCTCTCTCTCTCTCCACACACACACACACACACACACACACACACACACACACACACACACACACACACCAGAAGTAATGGGGTTTGGAAGTCAGAAGATCTGTGTATTTAGCGGTGGCATCAGAACTACAAACGTTTGAGAGGGAAGAAAAAGATCACGGCTTCTCCAGATCCAAACACCATGAGAAATAAAAGGAATGTCCAAATGCCGTCGCAAAAAGAACAACTGCTACTCCCTTAAAGTCGTCAAAGCATAAGTTTTGCTGACAGAATGAAACTGGCACAGGCTGTTAATACGTACATTCAAAGCTCTTCTTGCTTGGCGTTTCTGCTCAGTTGGCGCCAAATAAGCTCAAGAAAAGTCACGTTAAAGTGAACAAATGTAAGCTGTATGCAACGAACGGAGAGAGATGGCGGTGGCGATGCAGGTGGGTGAGTGGGTGGGAGGGATAGAGGGATGTGGATGAGTGGGGAAGGAGGGGTGGGGGGTAGGGTGGATGGGGAAAGAGGGGTGGGGGGGTGTGACAGGGTGGATGGAGTCACGTGAAAGAGTGGAGAGAGAAAAAAAATGAACGAACACGAGCACACAGTCATGCGTGGTCTTCGTCTGACAGTGACCGCCGGACCTGCTGTTGCTCGGTGTGTGAACAATGAAACGATCGGCCCCGTTGGCCAGAGGGTCTGACGGGGAGATATAGATGAGTGGTAGACGTGGAGCTCAGTGTCACCTGAGGCGTTAATCACCGTTATTAGCGTGCCTGCACTCCGCTAGTGCGAACTGATGAGTCTCTCTCTCTCTCTCTCTCTCTCTCTCTCTCTCTCTCTCTCTCTCTCTCTCTGTTTGTCTGTCTGTCTGTCTACCTGCTTGTTTGTCTTTCTGAGTCTCTATTTCTGTCTGTCTGTCTGCCTGCCTCTCTCTGTCTGTCTGTCTGTATCTCTCTTCATTGCTCCCTCCCTCCCTAGTCTGTCGCTCATTCTCATTCAATACTTTCTCCCTTTCTCTGCCTGTCTGTCTGTTGTCACACATTGTCTCTGTCTCTCTCTCTCTCTCTCTCTCTCTCTCTCTCTCTCTCTCTCGGGGTGAGCTGTCGTCATCCAAGAGGAGAAGACGCGTTTTCTTCGGCTGTGCGATTAATTAACGTTTTCAGTTAATTTATCCAGTTTTCATCTGTACAGTCTTTCAGATCAGTGACAGTATCAACATGCCATCAGCAGCCCTCGATTTCAGAGGTCGGTGTGGCGGATTCGTCGCAGTCTTTATTAGTTTTATGGCAAGAAGAGCCAGGTTTAAGATGTCCATGTCGGTGCGCGTGTTAAATGTACACACCCGTGTCACCGGTGTCATGGTAGGCTTGGTCCTCACCGCCTTTTTCTTCAGTGATCTTCTGCTCCGATGCGGCGACGTGGAGACGAACCCCGGGCCAAAGTCGTCCAGCTCCAGCTCCACGAAGCAGTCCCGCCTGGCTCGTGATGGCTCTGTACGCCGAGCAAGTACGGACTCTTCCATGACACCTGACCCTGACCAAGCTCCAAGTAAACCCGAACCCACGAACCGTGACATCATGGCTGCCCTGAACTCGAGAAGCGACCAGATGGACGCCAAGCTGGACGCAGTCAAGCAGGAAGTCCATGATCTGAGGGAGGACTACGCGACCCTTCACAGTGAGATGAGGGAGCTGAAGACAGAGGTGACAGAGCTACGGAAAGATAACGGGGATCTGCAGAAGAGCAACAACGACCTGCGTGAAAAGCTGGAAGATTGCGAGAGGCGTATAGACGACCTTGAGGGCCGTTCTAAGCGCAACAACCTGATTTTCTACGGTCTGCCCCGGAGAGACGGCGAAACCAACGCAGACTGTGAGGGCTTGGTGCAGGATCTTCTGACGGAGAAGCTGGATTTGACTGACGATGTGGAGTTTGACCGTGTGCACCGACTGAGTTCCAGACCTGACTCCCCAGTGATCGCCCGATGTGCCTTTTACAAGCAAAAGGTGAAGATTCTTAAAGCTAAGGGTAAGCTGAAAGGTTCAGACGTATTTATTGGGGAAGACTTTTCAAAAGGGGTCAGGGACATTCGTCGAAGGCTGACTCCACACTTGAAACGCGCTAAGCAAGACGGGAAAAGAGGCACGATGGTGTACAATTACCTTTTGATTGACGGGAAGAAGTTCTCCATCGACGCTCGTGACAGGCTCGTAGAACTTAAATAGGAAACCGGCCGGCCCTATTTTGATGTTCATAAAATTGATTCCTGTGAGGGAACATTTTCAAAAGCGACACCGGTATCACCGTCCAGTACAGCCCAGAATGACACTCAACGTGCACGTGATTTTGATGTTGATGGCAGTGAGAGTGTTTACCTGGATGACGAAGACTCCCTGTGTGTTTCAACTTCTGTGTGTGCTTCTGTGATTGATCGCTGTGAACACAGGCGCTTGGAAGATGTAACTAGCTATAAACATGACAAAAGTAGATCGTTATCTTTCCTGCATTGGAATGTCAATGGTTTACTATCAAAATTACAAGACAATGACTTTGTTAACTTTCTTCGGTCCTTCGATTTCATTTGTTTAGTAGAAACATTTACTGATGAATTTAAATCTGATGTATTCTCTGCGTACAAATTGTTTTGTTTACCTGCGATAAAACTGACGATTAAAGGGAGACGATCTGGTGGAATTTTGTGTCTAGTTAAGAATATGTATGCGTCTTATGTCAAACAAGTTGAAATAAAATCTAATATTTTTGGTGCACTTATTATTAATAAAACATTGTTTGGTGTAGACAAAGATGTATTGTATGTATACTCATATGTGCCTCCAGAAGGCTCCCCTTATTATACATATTTTGACTCTGAAAATGGAATTGCATTATTGGAAGACTATTTGTCCAGTTGTTTACTAGTTTACAAAGATGCATACGTATTGTTGTGCGGGGATTTGAACAGTAGAACGGGTAATGTTTCACATTATTGTCAAGGAGTATCAAGTACTTTCGATTTTCAACATGCAAGTCATCCAATCAACGCTAATCGATTATCTGAGGATTCTGTACTGAATAATTACGGCAAAATGATGTTGAATATGTGTACTGCACTGGATTTGTGTATTCTTAATGGTATGTGTCATGGCGACCGTCAAGGTTGCTACACGTACGTTTCAGACCATGGATGCAGTGTAAATGATTACTTTGTTATGTCGTGTGATTTGCTTGCATTATTATGTGATTCATGTGAGTTACGAGTGTCTGAGAGATTCGATTCGGATCATATGCCTGTGGAATTTCATTTGAGTTACGGCAGAGGTAATGTCAACTCGGAGATAAGTCCTGAACACAGTTTTACATTGGAAAGGTTTATATGGAATGAAGACCGTGCTGATGTGTTTATGAGTAATATTTCCACGCAACAGACTCAAGAAAAAATCAGATATGCAGTTAGTGTTATTGATGTCAATGTAAATGAGGCGTTGAATGTTTTCAACACCTGCATCAAAGATGCAGCACAGTGTATGAAGAAAGAAATAAGAATTAATAATTCGAAATCAAAAGATTGGTTTGATTCTGAATGTCATGACAATAAAAAGAAAGTCCGAAATTCATTTAGAAAATTTAAACGTACGCATGACGACAAAGATCGTGATTTCTATTGTAGGGCAAGACGCGAGTACAAACACTTGCAAAGGATTAAAAGGAAGCAATTTAACAACGCATTGCTGACAGAACTAATTGCATCTATGGAAAATCAGAAAGAATTTTGGAAGAATGTACATCGAATTTCATTAAAAAGAAAACAACCAGTGAACAGCATCAGTATTGAAACCTGGTACGAACATTTTAAGTCACTTCTAACGAAAGACGTAGATCCTAACAGCGGGTTACAACTGGATCATAATGAAGGAGAGGATGATTATTTAAGTCGTCCGATTTCAAAAGAGGAAGTAATGTTTGCTCTAAGAAAAATTAAGAAATGTAAAGCTCCTGGACCAGACGGTATAATTGGTGAGCTGCTGAGGTATGCTTGTAAAACTGACCTGATTGTGAACTTTTTTGTAACCTTCTTCAATTCTTTATTTGATAAGGGAATTTATCCTGAACATTGGACGGAAAGTATTGTTCTACCACTGTACAAGAAAGGCAACGTGAATGATCCTAATAACTATAGAGGAATTTCTTTAAGTGACGCTAGTAGTAAATTATACAGCACTATTATCAATCGCCGTTTACAGGAATGGGTTGAAGATAATAATATCACTGGCGAATATCAGGCAGGTTTTAAGCGCAATTATTCAACTGTTGATCATATATTTACTTTGATGGCTTTGGTGCAAAAACAGTTTTCTTTAAATCGTAAGCTGTATGTCGCTTTTATAGATTTTGAGAAAGCATTTGATTCTGTTAATAGAACTATTCTGTGGTCTATTCTTAAAAGCTGGTGTTCATGGAAAACTGTTTAGATGCATAGTTAGCATGTATTCCTGTGTTAAAGCTAAGGTTCGGTGTGGAGGAAATATGACCGACTACATTCAATGTACATCTGGTGTAAAACAAGGGGATGTGTGCAGTCCTGTTTTATTTTCTCTTTTCATTAATGAGTTAACATCAGAGGTTGTTAGAAATGGAAAACATGGTGCACAATTTACTTGCGATGCTCTTGAGTTGTTTATTCTTCTCTTGGCAGACGATGTTGTTCTGATGTCTGAAACTATTATTGGCTTGCAAACTCAACTAAATAATCTATCACGATCTGCATCTTCACTTCAGTTAACAATTAACATGTCAAAAAGCAATATAATTGTGTTTAGAAAGGGTGGGTTTTTAGGAATTAGAGAAAGGTGGACTTATAATGGAGTGTTTATGCCTGTGGTCAACGTATATAAATATTTAGGAATATATTTTTCAACGAAATTAAGCTTTACTTTTGCATGCAAGGATCTTGCCAGTAGAGCTAAGCGTGCACTACTATGTATCATGCAACACTTATCAAAATTAGAAAACCAGTCTTTGAAATTATTTATAAAATTGTTCGATTCTCAGGTACAGCCTATCGCTCAGTATGGAGCTGAAATCTGGGGTCTTTATGATTCTGCTGTTTATTGTGAAAATGTCCATTTATTTGCATTGAAAAAGTTTCTAGGAGTGAGCATGCGAACACCTAACGATTTAGTCTACGGCGAAGTAAACAGATATCCAATATATTTGAATTCTGCGACAGCTTGCATACGTTATTGGTTGAAAATAACACAAATGGAAATTTCAAGGTTGCCCAGGAAAGCATATAATATGTTGTATGATTTGGATGGTAGAGGGAAAAGAAACTGGGTTTCTAACGTGAGGACTAAACTACATAAACTTGGATTTGGCTATGTTTGGCTACAACAGAGCGTTGGGGACATAAATGGATTTCTTCGTGCATTTCGGAATAGATTGATAGATTGCAGATGGCAAGAATGGTCATGGCACGTTCATGAAAGTGATCGATTTGCTTTTTATAGACAGTTCAGATCTATACATTGTGTGCCGGTGTATTTATCTGTTGAAATGGATAATCATTTAAAGTATATCATGACAAAGTTCAGATTAGGTATTTCTGATCTTTCTGTTCATTATTATCGTTATAAGAAGCATAACAAACTTGATCTGACATGTCCGCTTTGTAAATGTGCCGAAGAAAATGAAGTTCATTTTGTGTTGTGCTGTCCCGCTCTAAGTGACCTGAGGAATCAGTTCATTCATCAAAAATATTGTAGACATCCTTCTTCATTTCGACTTTCATTACTAATGGCATCTACAAATGAAACTACTGTAAAACGTTTTGCTATTTTCTTGTACAAGGTATTTAAAATTCGAAGTATAGCATGTAGTTAGGCATTGGTTGTTGTATGTTGTTTCATATCGTGTATGCTTTTAATTGTGGATGCCTAGATGTTTGATGATTTGCTTATTTCTGTCTGAAACGATTTGATCTCAACACCCCCTTCATTAGGGGCCATGGCCTGTATGAATAAAACATCCGTATCCGTATCCGTATCTCTCTCTCTCTCTCTCTGTAATGTGTGTGTGTGTGTGTGTGTGCGCGCGCGCGCGTGTGCTCTGTATGTTGCGTATGGGTATATTTTTTTTGTTTTAAACATTTTTATTTCTTCATTCCAACAACCATCAACAATCATGCAACATATTTTGATCATACTAATTATGCCATTGGTTTGAAGATTTTTTCACGGAACTGAATATCTGAAGAAGAAAAAAAAAAAAAAAAAAAAATGAAAAGTGGAATCGCAAATCAAGATCCTGAACAAAGACGCATGATCAAATAAATCCGATAATTTGAAAGGATCAAAATTACATTAATAACTGAACAAACATATCACTAACCATACACACTGGTTTCCCCCCCCCCCCCCCCCCCAACCCTTCCTTTTGAGGCAAAATGAACGCTTACATTCATTTAGATTTAGTTATATTGTTGTTCATTCCTTCATACAGTGGATATATAACAAACAAAAGACATATTTTTGCAATCAGCATTCACAGTAATCTCTATATGTATGCATATTTTCTTTTAAGCTGAAGTTATCCATTCTCTCCCACAGTTATTTTTCACAATATAATCCAATACAAGATAATATCACAATATCAGTGATCACAATAGTAACAATACTATCATAGTATTAACACTGATAAAGAATACTGGTAATAATAATATTGATATACTAGTAATGATGGTAATTATAGTAATAATAATGATTATAATGATTATGATAATAGCTATAGATAGTAGCTATCACAGTAGCAGTGACCAATATATTAGCAATAATAACATCAGTATCAGTGTTATCAAGAATATCAAAAATTCAGTAGTCATAACAGCAATACCAAAGTTTATGTATGCATTCTAGTTTTAAGTTGCAATTTCAATTGTAACAATGCCATTTTATACATGTGTACTAACAACAATGAAAAACCCGCTGGACTGCAATTCAACAAGACTCATACACACTTATTCACAAACACTTCAATGCATTTCGTCTCGCAGTCATTGACTCATATGCACACACTGAAGTAAACTTGGTAATTTGAATCTTGCTAAAGGAGAGAATGAATGAATTATTCTGGCTTATTCATTGGGGTCTTCAAATAGAGGTTTAAAGTTTGTCCATTTCATTTCACACTTGTATAGGTCATTATTAGCTGATGCTATTAGTCTTTCAAGGCTGAATCTTTCTTTGAGTATTTTTTTGAACACTGAAACTATTGGATGACTTTTATTTATTTTACATCTATATATGTAGTTCTTTGCTATTAAGATTATCAAATCAAATACTGCATCAGTTTTTAAGTCGACCTCAGTTCCAAATATGACTAAATTTTCTGAAAATTGTAGATTACACACCACTGAACATTTTTCCCTAAATACATTTTCTAATGCTTTCCAAAACTCTTTAACATGTTTGCACCTCCAGAACATGTGTTCAATACTGTCTTTCTCTTGGTTACAAAAACTACACTTTTCATTGTTAGTTATTCCCATTTCTTTTAGTACTACATTAGTAGCTATAATTCTGTGAACAATTCTTATCTGCAACCATTTCAGTTTGATATCTTTTGTAAAGTGAATTTTCTGGAAGCACACATTCCAAGGTATATCTCTGTTTAACTTGTCAGCCCATTTGGTGCAACAGTTTGGTCTCCCACAGTCTTTGTTTAATATTTTATAGTATACTTGGGAGCCTTTTTCAGCTACATTGTATATCTTTTTGAGTGCTGCATTGTATTCTAATGGGATATTATTCTCAATATCGACTCCTTGTTTTCTTATATAGTTTTTTATTGATGCTATACAGCCGGCATATGATAGAAAGTCTATTTGTATTCTGTATTTTGCTCTGAATTCTTCCAGTGTTAAAAACTCACCATTGTCTTTCATCAACTGGAATATTCTATTAACGTTCTTTTCAATCCAGCTGTTCAATTTTATCATTTTATTACCAACCTTAATGTTTTCATTGTATAAAATAGGTTCTGCTAATACTTCTTCAGCGTTTTCTGGCCTTATTTCATAATATATTCGTTTATATGAGGAGAACACATGCTGCCAGAATATATTATCTTTGCTTTTCATGCATAAATAATTTGGAGAATATTCTTCTATTTGTTCAATAAATGGATAGCAAGAAATCATAAAATCTTTCCATTTATGGCTTGTGTTTTTAAGTCTTTTTAACCATGTTAATTTTAATGCTGCGATCTTTGCTTGTATATTTGGTACATTCAGTCCACCCTCTTTCATATCTTGAATAGCCGTCTTACGGCATATTTTGTCTCGTTTTCTTCCCCATATAAACCAAAAACATAATCTCTGTAGCTCTTTAACAAAAGAATCTGGGGGGTTTGGTAGCAGTAGCCAAAGATGAGTAAGTTTTGACAAGATTAGAGCTTTTAAAACTGCTATTCTTCCTAAAGGTGTAATTACTCTTTTCAGCCAGGTTTTGAATAGTGCTTTCACTTCAGTCATTTTTTCTTTGTAATTTCTTTGTTCCATTTCTGTAAGGTCTTTAGTAAACCATACTCCAAGTATCTTAAATTCATCTGGATCCCACATCATTTTTAAATGTTCCATATATTTCACATTACAGTTTTTTTTACTTCCAAGCCAAATAACCTGTGTTTTTTCTTTATTTAAAAACAGTCCTGATGTCTTTCCAAACTTCTCGACAAGGTGGATAGATTTTTCAAATGATATTTTATCTCCTTTGATCATCAGTTGTGTGTCATCGGCAAATTGTGATATCTTGTATTCATGTTTCCCAATCCAAATCCCTTTTATGTTTTTTTCTTCTTTCATCATAATGGATAATATCTCCGCGCAAAGCACAAAGATATACGGTGACATCGGGTCCCCTTGCCGACAGCCTCTCTCAATTGAAAACCAATCTGATATCTGACCATTTACAATAACAGTCGATTTAATATTTTTATATAAAATATATATCCATTGACATATACTCTTTCCAAATCCAAAGGCTTTTAGAACTTTGAACATAAAATTCCAATCTACAGAGTCGAACGCCTTCTCAAAGTCAACATTAATTAACATACCTGGAGTATTCTTTGAACTGAGATGGCTTATTAGATCATATATTAGTCTAATATTGCATCCCATATATCTATTTGGGACAAAACCAGTCTGATCATCACTAACTAATGTTGGAAGTACCTTTTTTATTCTGTTAGCTATACATGTTGATCCTATTTTATATATAACATTTAGTAATGTAATAGGCCTCCAGTTTTTCATATACTGTTTTGGTTTACCTGGTTTGGGGATGCATGTAATTATACCCTCTCTCTGCGTTATGGAGAGCTCTCCCTCTCTGTAGCTTTCATTCAAAGCCCTAACCACTAGATAGCCCAACTGCTTCCAGAAACACTTGAAAAACTCTGCTCCGAATCCATCTGTTCCTGGACTTTTCCCATTCTTCATGTTTTTTAATGCAGCGCTTGCTTCCTCCAATGTTATTTCCCCCTCTAAAGATTCACTGTCTTCCTCTGTTAAATTCGGAATTTCGTTAACTAAATCATTTATTTCACATTTTTCTAGATCTCTTTTTTTGTATAGTTCTTCATAAAAATGTTGAACTTCCCTTTTAATCTCACTTGTCTCTTCTATATCTGTTCCCTGAGTGTTCACAAGTTTTGTTATCTGCTTGCTAATGAAGTTGCGCTTTTCTAAGCTACAAAAATATTTAGTTATTTTTTCCCCATCTGCAACCCATCTTGCCTTTGATCTTAACAATACTCCATTCATTGTCTTTTCTCTCAGAGTTGTTAATTCTTGATTATACACTTCAAGTTCTTTCAAATCTTCTTGTGTTTTTTGTTCCTTTTCTTCAATTTTCTTTATCTTTTGTATAACGTTTTTTTCTTTTTGGGTTGATTCTTTCTTTTTCATTGTTGCATAGGAAATAGTCTTAGCTCTTATTTTCATAAGTAGAAAATCAAGAAACGTCCTGTCAGACACCGTCAATTTTATATCTGAGTCTTTCGCATCTTGATGATTATTGTAATCTTCATTATTTTTGGTGTATTCTTTTATTACGTTTTGGATTTCTGTGTTTATTTCGTCTAAGTATTTTTTATCTTTTAACAAGGAGGTATTGAATTTCCAAAAAGTACTGTGTTTAGTGTCATTCCCAAATTTCAGTTTCAGGGTGATCAGTGAATGATCCGACCTATACCCCGGTAAGATATTTGTATCCTCAAAATACCAAATTAAATAGTCTGATAAGAGAAAGAAGTCTAATCTACTTTGTTGTAAAGGTGAAGGCCGTTTCCACGTATATCTTCTGCTGCTTGGATTATTTTCCCTCCAGATATCTGTTAATATTAGTTCAGTCATCATATCTTCAACAGCTTTCTTCGCCTTAGGATTATTAACATGTTTGTAATTGAAACAGTCAATTTCTTGTTCAAGTGTAACATTAAAATCTCCTACAACTATGATATTGTTATTATTGTATGCTTTTAATTTCTGCGTAATTTCATCATAGAAGGCTGGATTGTCCTTATTGGGTCCATATATATTTGCTAACAGCAGCTCTTTCTCCATAGCTGTAAAAGCTATAATAATATAATTTCCATTTGGATCTGTTTCAACTTTGTTTATTTCAAATTCAAAACTATTATTAAAAAGGACCGCAACCCCCCTAGAAGATGAACAATGAGATGCGAAGAAGCATTTATAGCCCCATTCTGATTCTATATATTTGTGCATTTCTCTTTGAAAATGTGTGTCCTGCAAACAGTATATTGAAAAGCTCTTTTTTCTAAGGTAATGAAACACATCTCTTCTTTTTTTGCTATTTCCCAGACCTTGACAATTTAGAGATGATATTGTCAAGGCGCTGGTGTTGTCTGTTCTATTATTCATTATGCATTTTAAAAGTCCACACTTTATTTATTTGTATAATGTTTTCACACTGTATATAATTGTAAAAATTAAAGTTTTTAGTTTTAGTAAGCCTTTTGTCAAAGTCATATTTCAGTGCCTGTGATGAAAAAACACATGTTCCAACTAACACACTGCACTTAGCTCCACTAATCCAACTTTCAAAATGCAAAAAACAATACACATTGATTCTTTGATATAAAATAAACATCCACCAGTTCAAGTGTATCACCATTCAACATTGTACACATCATTGTATCCCCCTTTGGGAAAAATATGCATCTAATAACCAGGAATGTGAATGATCTTGTCCATTGTTCAAGAAGTACATCAGTTTGTTCGAAGTTGTAAATATCTTTTATATTTGCCCCTTTCCCCACTCCCTTGCATTCTGCATTCATACCACCGCTCACAATCATACACTTAAACATAAGAACTAAACACAAAAAAGAAAACCACAAAAAACACGTAATCATACTTATCTTGGGTTCACCATCCATACACAACACCATTTTATATATCATAATGTATATTTCTATCATAATTCATTGCCAGGCAACAGAACGATGAAAGAATGTTAATACCTTGTTCTTTCTTTTGTTTCACCATTGAAAGAGAACTATGAATAAGACAACATCAGTACATTGTCTCTGTCAGGGGGGAAAAAAAAAAAAAAAGGCGTATCCTGTCCTTGAAGTCACAAAAAAAAAAAAAAAAAAAAAAAACAACAACAAAAAAAACAAACAAACAAACAAACAAAAAAAGAAAAAACCCACAAACAACAACAAACGAAACTCCTGTTCAGCTGTGTTAATTGGCACACAGGGAAAAGGCTCAAACAGCCAGTGTAATCAAAGAGTCTTTAAGCAGGACATACCGGCACCACATAAACCAAAGACAGTATCACTTCTAGACTATCCTACAGTCATGAGGCACAAATAAAAAATAAAATAAAATAAAATTTAAAAGAAAAAAAAATTAAAAAAAAAAAAAACCCTGTCAGAGAAGGAACTATTAGTACTTTAAGTAGCCAACTCCAGACTGACAACAGCCTACAGTTGGACACTAATAAATATACTTTAAGTTTTGAACACTGAAAAAGTTTCTTAACAATCACAATGTGATGACAGAACAACCAAACGTTACTACATAATCTATAGTATTCTTTTAATTTTGGCCATTAAACTCCTGAGGCATGAAATGAAACTGATGATTCTAATCTGGGTGATAATTCCATTTTCCCCCCTAACAGATCAAAACAAACGTGTCACGTGGCCACTCTGCATCAGCCTTGACCCTTGACCCTCGATCTGAGCTTCCAGATGACACAACACCTTGATCTAGAATTTACAATGCACTTGATACAAAAAAAAAAAAAAAAAAAAACTTAGTTGAAAAGAAACAAGCAAATTTAAACCTTTTAAATAATTTTGAATAACCAAATTACTTCTTAAACTTGAAAATGAATGTTCAAAACAGCATCTGAAAACTATGGCTATCACTTACTACATGTCAGACAAAAAAAAAAAAAAATCAATTTTAAGACAGATAATACTTTAACCAGGGTCACTTTATCACTAGGCGTAGGTCTAATCTTGCCCAAGCATTTACTTCTTTGCCCATGTGGCACGATCAGCAGAATGTTTGAACTCTGCTGAAGATCGAACGTTAACAATTTTTACCGTTTTGCGTTTTCATAATGACTGAGCCGTTTCTGGTCCAAGCTTGTGCACAAACACTGGTATCACTTTTCACAGTGCATAGTAGTGTGTACGCTCTGGGAGTGAGATCTTCTACAAATACTGTCTTCGTACCTTTAAGACCTTTCCGGGCATAGAGCACAGTATCTCGAACGCGTCGCGACACGAATCGTACCACAATACCTCTCGGTTTGTTGGTATCCTTGGCGGAGTTGGTAGATCCAACAGGTCGATGTGGCCCGACTCGGTGCACGGCCTCGATCTGCTCGCTCGTGACTTTCAGCTTCAGCTTGGTGTTAAGCAGAGACAGCACCTTGGTTTCACACTCTTCCTGGGTCTCAGTTTTGCCCTCTTTAACCCCATATATCCGCATGTTATTTCTACGTACGTAGGCAGACACTTCTTCAGATCGGCGATCTGCAATTTCTGCCAGATGTCGGGCTTCCGCAAGCTGCTGTCGTAGGTCCTCTTCTCTCTCCTTTGCCTCCGAGACCTCTCTTTTCAGCTTATCATTCTCCAACTGAACAGTATAGATGCTTGCTCGGAGTTCGTTCACAGTGTCACAGAGTTTGCACAGTTTGTTCATGATGTCAGAGTTGCTGACTTCACGATCACATCCCTCCTCAATGGGAAAAACTTCCTCTGCAACAGTAGCTTCAATCATGTCGGAGTTCCCTTCCCTCTCCCCATCAGCCATTTCTCCGCCAGAAACTGAATCAAATTTAGGCAACACTTTTTCACTTGAAGAAACAGGAGAGCTAGTTATTGTCTCAATCTTTTTCTTTTTCTTTTCCTTAGACTTAATTATTGAGTCATCTGACGCACTGAACACTGACTGAGGCGAATCTGAACCACGTTGATGTTTACGTTTGACAGGTGTGCTGACGCCATGTTTTCCTTCCATGTCTGAGTTCACAGTCAAACACACACATTATCCCAAATTTCACAGTGCCTCGGTCCCGTTGAGTGGCTCAAACCTGGCGTTGGTGTGACGGCAGTCACGGTGTCACTTTCGGACCATCCTGGTGTCCACTCCGGTCGATAACCAACTCCAAACGCCAATTA
>CM065730.1:45394947-45400325 GCA_033310375.1 Conus canariensis
CTGTGTGCTTGTCCGTCTTTTTCTCTCTCTCCCTCTTTGCCTCCCTCTGCCTGCCTGTCCCTCTCTCTCAAACCGTGTTCTCTCTCTCTCTCTCTCTCTCTCTCTCTCTCTCTCTCTCTCTCTTTCAAACCGTGTGTATGTGTGCGTGCGCGTGTGTGTGCGCGCGCGTGCACACACACACACACACACACACACACACACACACACACACACACACACACACACACACGCATGCACGCACAAGAGAACCTGTCCATGACTACGGAAGAAAGCTCCCCACCCCTACCGTCAACTCCCCCCCCCCTCCAACCCCACATTAAATGCTCCCCACCCTCACCATCAACACCCCCCTCCCCCCGCATCCCACATTCTCCCCCACCCCTCACCCCCCACGCTAATACTGGAGGTCTTTAGGGCTATCATGTCAGCTGTTGCTGATAAAAACGGGAAACTCATTCGACTGGCGATTATTGTGATGATAATTTAGTACGAATCGCAGGTGTGCCGAGCTTGTTTGTGCAACAAGCCTGATCATGATTGATTGGCCCCTGTGTCTTTCGTTAGTCGCATGGTTTGTTCAGCGTTAGTGGGGCGATAGCGAAGGACAGAAAGGTTATAGCATTATCTGTAGTTTTGATAGTTCTAAACTTTAAGGGGAAGTATTTGTTGATCGTTGTGCGGGTGGCGTTTCTGCTACATTATTTGTCAGAGCCATCCATACGTTATGTCTCTTACCCCTACCGCCCACCACTCTCTCTCCCTCTCTCTTTCAGCCCCTGTCCTCTCTTTGCATCTCTCCCTCTCCTCCCTTCCCCCCTCTCTCTCTGTGTCCCACCCGACCTCTCCCTTTGTGTATCCCCCACCTCTCTGTCTGCCCCTCTTCTGCTCTTTACTCTCTCTTTCCACTCCCCTCCTTTCTACTTCCCTCCCTCACCTTCTGAGCCCTGTCTGTGCGCCCCCCTCTCCTTTTCTGTGTGTGTGTGTGTGTGTGTGTGTGTGTGTGTGTGTGTGTGTGTGTGTGTGTGCCCCATTCTCTCTCTCCTATCTCTCTGTTTCCCATTTTCTCTCTGACTCTCAGTCTGTTCCCCATTTTCTCTCTGACTCGGTCAGTCTGTCACACGCACACACACACACACACACACACACACACACACACACACACACACACACACACACATTCTCTCTCTCTCTCTCTCTCTCTCCGTTTACCGTCTTCCTTCCTTCCACACGCCTCCGCTCCCTCCCCACCCCCCTACCACCACCAACGCCCCTTCCCCACCGCCACACATACACAACACAACTTTCTTTCCCCTCCTTTCTGCGGTCTCGTCCCCATACTTTTCGTGCACAGAATACAGTTCTTTTTGTGTCCGTCGTTCTGTACACTTCAGACCCTGTACTTTGGGAAAGTGGACACTCCTGGTGCTTCACCTTCCGGTCAGAGAACGTCACTATTCTGGATCCCGGGAGGGGGGGGGGGGGGGGGGGGGGGTTATGGTTGAATTTTGTCAGAAAGGATCTCCTGTTGATCTATAATCCCCAAACACGACAGTTTATCATGCTTGAATCGGAGATGAAGTGGATTTTCAAACGGAAAGAAACTGAATTAGAAACTACACTGTGTCATTTTCGCCCCATCCATTCTGTCCCTTTTCTTTACAGTTATCAGTGTTTATGTCGGGCTGCGTGATTCGCCGAATTATGTAAACTTCTTTGCGACTGGTTGTAGAATTGCGGTGGAATTCACGTGTTGTGTTAACCACACGTTGCACTGTCTGTTTCAGGTTTACGTGTAAAGCAGATGGGAAAAACATAGTCATGGGCTCCAAGGGAACCTGCTACAATGAACTAATGACTGAGTTCGGCGGTGAGTATGACTGCGTGCCTGGGGAAATGGAAAGGTGTTGAGTTTATGTAAGGTATCGTGACGTACCATGTGTACGTCCAACGATCTAAATTACGATGGACGCAAATCTTGGTTGGCTGTCGACAAAGTACTGTGCCTTTAGGGAAAAAAAAACACAAAACAACAACAACAACGTGGTGTTGTGAAGAACTCGTTATATTCATTGTAGCGACAGGGAAACAAAAGAAGGACATTCAGGAGAACGCAGATCTCCGTCAAGATCGATAGGATCATGGATCCGCCTTTCGATCTCCGCCAGGGGAAGTAATAGAAGGTATGGACTGAAATAGTTACTTCCCTTGCACTATAGTTGAACAGTATGTAGAAAATTCGAGATCCTTGTCAATTCGTAAGCAGTAAATCCATAGTGTTCGTGGACAGTGAAACGTTTTCAATAATTTTGCTGAACGGACCCTAGATCCGTCGTTTCATCCGGATCCGCACCATAGATTTGCACCAAAATTTGACGTTCATGGCGCTTCTTTCCATGTTTCCACTAACTTTGGTTAAAAATCATTTCTGTAGCTTTTGCATAATCTGTCTGACAGACAAACCAACCAACCAGCGTATGGTGACGAAAACTTGAGCTCCTTAGCTGACAGAAAGACAACGAAACGGCGTCTTGCTCAGTGTAGTGTATGCCAGTCGACGTGGCGAACACGGTTTGTTCAGACAGAATGACACTGCCAACAGTGCCGCGAGATCTCAGACCTGGCTTTTTAAAAATTTTTTTTTAACATTTCTTTATTGAACAGATGTGTACATAAACAACACAACTTATTGAACTGAAGCAACAACAAGCAAATGCTTATAATGTGCTCAGTGACGGAAAATTTAACAACAAAAAACACATCGGCGGATTGCATAATCAACATTGACACGTAAGAGAGAAAGAAAAATGCTGACTATCATATAGGAAATTTTTTTTTTAGAAATCTTAGTTTGAATTAAAAGACAGGGAAGAAGATAGAACAGATCAGAAGAATCTAACAGCGATGCAACTAGGCAATATACACAACAAATACCATGATTCCTCATGTACCGAGCATACACAAATTTGAAGAGAGAGAGCGAGCGAGCGAGCGAGAGAGAGAGAGAGAGAGAGAGAGAGAGAGATGCGTCCGTCTCCCAAAACACCAGAGAGCCCAAACCTGGCTTGATGGCAAAGGCGCGAACATGCCAGAACTGACTGCTTCTGAAGCCATTAAAAGTAGTCTGAAGCATGGCAACAAATGTCCTGGAGTCCGTTTTTGACAAAAGTTGATAGTGGGGAATGGGGTTTACATAGTAAAAGTGTCCTGTTGATAATGTTCGTACCCAGTTAGGGCATGAACGTTTTGCATTGTAATATAACGCGGTCATGAACCTCACCAGGGTGGGATGTACATTACCATGAGCTTAAACATAATATTTTATGGCAGGTATCCTATATGGTGTTAGAACGCTTCGTTCGTTGCACGTGGCGTACACACCACGCATTACATTTGATGTACGTATGACATGTCGGTAGACGAAGGCTTTGCATTGATTTCGCTGAAAATAGCCACACTTCCCCCCAACCCACACTGCCCTGTCCGACTAGAAAGTTGATAGATGTCCATTGAATTCGGAAACCGAACTTGACGTAAGGGTAAACGTTATAAGACAGACGGTAAGGTAAGGTAATGTTGCATATAGCCCAGCCGACCACAAAGGGCCATATCAGGGCTGTCACCACGTTAAAATCAACTCACAAGTCATTCATTCACACAATTCTTTAAAATACATCTTCTAAAAACCCATCCGAAATTTTGTTAAAGAAAGAGCCGCGGTACACACCTTTGATTAAGAGACATAAAATAGCGTTTGGTGGGGGTGGGGTGGGGTGGGGGGAAGGCTATAACGGAATTAACACTAAACTTGCATGATCTGGGTGTTTTCAGATGACGACCGAATCTTTGCCTTCGTGCGGTGATATGGGGGAGGGGGGGGGGGGGGGGGGGGGGGGGAGGGGGAGTAAGGGTTAGGGTGGGGGAGGGTGAATCTTTGCTTTGTGTGTGGGTGACAATAGAAAAGGGGGGGGGGAATGGCAGGGGGGAGGGAGGAAAGGCTATAGTTGAATTAGAAGTGAACCTGCATGATGTGGATGTTTTCAGATGACCACTCTTCGTGAGGTAATGGGGCGGAGGGGAGTGAATGGGAGGAGGGGAGGTTTGGCTAAAATGGAAGAACTAATTTACATAATGTCAGTATTTTTTTTTTAAATGGGGGTGGGGGAGGGGAGGGGGGAGGCCAGGCTTGGCTATAATGGAATTACCTGCATGATGTCGGTGTTTTCAGATGACGACAGGGTCTCCGTCTTAATGAGGGTGATACTGGAGCGGAGGGGAGTGAATGGGAGGGCAGTGGAAGGGGGGGGGGGAGGATAGACTCTAATGGAATTAGAACTGAACCAGCATGATCTCTGTGTTGTCAGATGATGACCAAGTCTCCGCCTTCGTGAGCGTAATAATGGGATGGAGGGGAGTGAATGGGAGGGCAGTGGAGGGGGGGGGGGGAGGATAGACTCCAACGGAATTAGAACTGAACCAGCATGATGTCGGTGTTTTCAGGTGACGACCGAGTCTCCGTCTTCGTTAGGGTGATACTGGGACGGAGGGGAGTGAATGGGAGCGCGGGGGGGGGGGGGGGGGGGGGGGGGGGGGGGGGGGGGGGGGGGGGGGGGGGGGGGGGGGGGGGGGGGGGGGGGGGGGATAGACTCTAATGGAGTTAGAACTGAACCTGTATGATGTCGGCGTTTTCAGATGACGACCAAGTCTTTGCTTTCGTGAGGGTGATAATGGGGGACGAGTTGAGCAAGCGGGCCAAGTTCGCCTTCATCACGTGGGCGGGGTCCAAGTCAACGGTCATGCAGAAGGCCAAAATGAGCACCGACAAGAGCAAGGTCAAATCCATTGTATCGGTGAGACCCTCCACTTTTTCCTGTATTTCTTTTGTTGTAAAGTATGCATGGGTAGGATTAGCGTGAAAAAGCAAATGGGGAACTTTTAACAATTAAAGAAAATAACGTTTCCGGAAGTGTCTGTTAGACTTACGTGGTCACAGGTGTGAAGTCTTCAACTGTGTGGTTTGTTTTTGTTTTTGTTTTTTTGTTGTTGTTTGTTGTTGTTGAAAAGAACCGGTGAGTAGGGATAGGTAGTGGGTAGGGATAGGTGTTCGCGCTGCGTGCGTGCACGCACGCGGACGCACGTGTGTGTGTGTGTGTGTGTGTGTATGTGTGTGTGTGTGTGTGACGAGAGAGAGAAAGAGAGAGAGAGAACTTCGGAGTCCGTGTGTGTGTGTGTGTGTGTGTGTGTGAGAGAGAGAGAGAGAGAGAGAGAGAGAGAGAGAACTTACGAGTCCGACCCATGAAACGGCCTGCGCGAAAAAGAAAAATAAAAAAAAAATCATGTGGCAGTTTCAAGGAGCACAACCAAACAAAAATTAAAATAAT
>CM065730.1:45400425-45410425 GCA_033310375.1 Conus canariensis
AATTCCCAAATTCGCACGTTTTCCACACATCAGATTTACAAAAAACCCCTCCTTTTTTATTAGCAAAAAAAACTTGAACCAGATGACATCAAAAAATTCCCGCCGACTTGGGAGGCACTTTAACACAGTAATTATTGAAAGGGGGGCTACGATAATAACACCACGCGCGTTAAACCCCCTGACAATAGAAACCAAACCGTGACCCACGGCAATCCCATCCGAACGGTCCAAGATCCTGCTCTTCACTGATTTTTAAAACCAAAGAACCTCAGCTGACTGGTATTTAGCGCCACTGGTGCACCGAGGTCCTAGTGGTTACATCCCTCCCCCTTTCGCTATCGGGCAGGGCCGAACTTGGAAGAGTACTTATACCTTAGGTGCCATTGTCACCTGCCCACTTCGCCCTCCTCGACCAGTTCGACCGGTGCGTTGGGGAAGCACATGGGTTTAATGGTTTTATTACCTATTTGTATACTACGGGACAACGTCCCTGCCTCTAAACGTTTTTAAATTGCCTTTTGTGAGAGGTTTCACGGCCCTTGCCCCCCCCCCCCCCCCCCCCCCCCCCCCCAAAAAAAAAAAAAAAAAAAAAAAAAGAAAAAAAGTAAACTCGGGGATGCGGCCCTCCGCCGTCGGGTTTTTTCATTGTGGAACGGGATATTTTCCCTGAAGAACCAGTGCCACGACGTTAGGAAGGAAAGATGCGAAGGGCCACCTAATGGCTTTTGAGCATCAGAACCCTTAAGGGAGGGGAAAAACAATTCAGTTTTGTTTTTCGGAGGGAGCCCTAGGCGGCGTCAAAAGCATCCAGAATCAACAAGTAAGGAAAACCCGACCCCCGGGGTTAAAGAAACTAGATTTTTGACAAGTAAGGAAAAACCGACCCGGGGTCAACATCCAATTTCAACAATGTAAGGAAAAAACCCACCCGGCGTTTTTAAAACTCCGATTCAACAATGTAAGGAAAACCCCAAAGCAGGTCAAAAGCATCCAATTTCAAAATGTAAGGAAAAAAACCACCCGACATAAAGCATCCCGATTTCAACAAGTAAAGGAAAACCCACCCGGGTTAAAGCATCCAGAAATCAACAATTAAGGAAAAACCCGACCCGGGCTCAAAAAAGCATCCAGAAATCAACAATGTAAGGAAAACCCGACCCCGGGGTTTAAAGCTCCAATTTCGACAATGAAAAGGAAAAAAAACCCCAAACCGGGATTTAAACATCCAGATTTCAACAATGTAAGGAAAAAAAATCGACCCGACATTAAATTACAGATTTTAAAAAATGTAAGAAACTCGCCCGACATTAAACTCCAGATTTCAACAAGTAAGGGAAAAAAAAAGACGCGGCTCAAAGCATAGATTTAACAATGAAAGGAAAACCCGACCCGCATTTTAAAAATCCAGATTTCAACATTAAGGAAAACCCCACCCCCCACTTGAAACATCCAGATTTCAAAAAATGTAAGGGAAAAACCGACCCGGGTTCAAGCATCCAGATTTCAACAATGTAAGGAAAACCCGACCCGGCATTAAAGCATCTAGATTTCAACAATGTAAGGAAAACCCGACCCGACATTAAAGCATCCAGATTAAAACAATGTAAAGAAAACTAGTTTAACGTTTCACATAGTCAGTCTTATTACTGCCGCCATTTTTAAAAGTTAGCAATAACTGTATACGAGATTAACCGCTCGTAACGTTTGTTTTTCATTATGTCTCCGAAAGGATCTCTTCACTCCTCCACCTGCTAGGTTAGTTCAAATTTAATCGCCTATCGGTCAACATGTTTACTGGCCTTTCCTACAGCACTCTTAAATGTCATCAGGTTTTGACAGACTTCGGTATTTTTCCGTTTCTGGTTTCTTCTTTCTCTCTCTGCCATTTGTTAAGTCATCATGCGGACACACACACACACACACACACACACACACACACACACAACACACACACACACAAAGACCGTGAATGGAACATTGCTGCCTGCTAGCGCCTCGCGATACCTCATCTTTTTTTTTTTTTTTTTTTAGTGGGGTGGGGGGGATGTGATGCTAGACAGTGGCATTAGAGGCCTGGACTATTTTGTGTAATCTTTAGTTTTAGTTATATCCGTTACGGTTATCCTAGCTTAGTTTGTTATTGTTTTTTTTTTCACGCATGGCTAGTAATATTACGCATGAATTGTTCACAAAGTGCTGTCCTTGTCTCTCTATTGGTGTCTTTCTATCTTAATCTCTCTCAGTCTCTGTCTCCGTCTCTCTCTGTTTTTCTCTCTCTCTGTCTCTCTTTCTCTCTCTCTGCCTCATTGTTGGTCTGAAAATGATTATTTTCCTGGCTTATGAACCGTGTTCAGTGTGTGTGTGTGTGTGTGTGGCGTGTGTGTGCGTGTGTGTGTGGCGTGCGCGCGCGCGCGCGTGTGTCAACAGAGCTTTGCCGCAGAAATCATGGCCGACAGTCTGGAAGAGGTGTCGATGGAAGTGGTCAAGGAGAAGCTGTGGAAAGCCGGCGGCGCCAACTACGGCACAGGAGTGCGCGACTAGTTGACTGGACAGCCCGTCCTGCCCCTGCTGCTGCCTGTGTTGTGCGCATGCTCGTCTTCTATGTCTTGTTCGTCTTCCTCTCTCTGTTTCTCCCTCCGGAAACCAGCCGTCGACAGTTTGTGAAGAGACACGACCACCGAGTACGTACGAACTGTCAAGTAGAATCTGAGCCAAGTTACAGTTTTTTTTTTTTTTTTTTTTTTTTTATTAGTTGCTGGTTCTCGCCTAATTGACTGTCCCTCCGCCTCTCGGGCTTTGGTAGGGCAGGTCATACCGAACCACCAAAAGAAATCTGAAATTTGAGTACTTAAGCCTAGTCACAGACTACACCATCTTTTTATTTTTGCGTATATATATCCTGTCTGTGGACGAATGTTAGTAATTTTAGCAAACACAGTTTTGTTTAAGCTTGTGAACTTACAGATGGTATCTTCTCTCTTGGATGACTTTGATACTGATTGAAACAAATATTAATTCTTCTTACAGCTAAGGATGTCTTTTGGTACCTGCGAACGTGAATTTTGCAGTGGTTTTCTTGCCCCTAGCCAAATTCATACAGTCGGAACAGAATGATACGAAGCCATCATGAAGTGCAATACAGTGTCGACGATTTGTTACTTTGTGTATGATAATCCAACGCGGAAAATATGCTATTCCCCACCATCTCCTTTAATTTCATTTAATTCTAACATCTTTCTCAGTGGTGCAATCGTTTCAGATGAGCGTGATGACAATTTTAATTTAGCTCTAATTCCTTGATTTCGAAGACTTATGTTGTACATGTTGTTTTCAAAAGGAGTGGTTATTTCCAAAGGAAGGAGATTTTTGTTGTTGTTATTTTGTTGTAAACTGTCATTTCTTACTCATCACTGTTTCCGCGTGGCATGGTCGTTATGGCTGCATTCAACATTGTGTCGCCCACAGGCAATCGTCATAGAGACTGCGAAGACTCGTACCTTCGGAATGCAGTTCATTTTGTATATTTATCTTATTACTTTTCAAACTCTTATCTGTTTCGTTTTTAGTCCTTACTCTGTCGAACTGACCGAGCCTGCATTTCCATGCCTAACCTGTCGATAACAACAGCAGAGTTATGTTCCTCTCATTTGAAAGTAACGGTCCAACATGAGTGCATGTCTCGCCGTCTCTTGCCCTCTGCTCACTGTTCTGCGCTCTGGTTCAGGGGAGGTTACTCTGAACATCACGAACGCCGCATCTAGGGATGAGTCGATTAGTATTAGCCCGTCGGAAAGGTGTATTCCGCTCATTTCATATACGAATGGCGAGAAACTTAACAGAGTTCGAAGAATGGCATGTTAGACATGTCGCATAAAGTTTATAAATACCAAGAAGCAGAGATGAACTACAGGGCTTAAAGAAACTAGTCTGCAATTCAGCTGCAATTCAGTTTCTTTCCGTTTAAAATCTACTTTTATCTCTCTCACACACACACACACACAACATAATGTCTTTGTGCATGTTGTCTTTAAGGCTAGAGGTCATAAAAGAGTGATCATGCACCACCAGTATCCCCCCCCGCCCCCCCCCCCCCCCACACACACACACACACACACACACGGCCACCATGAATAGTAACAACCACCGAATGGTCCACGAGAAAAGAAGGTTGCAACGAAGGTAACGATCTTGTCTGTGATTCAATGACGACCGTTCAAGTGCACCTCACTTTAAAGTATTCGTTTTGACTGTCACAGTTGGTACATCTATTTTTTTAACAGTGTGTCGTTATTGTTTTATGGGAGGATTATATTGTTAAAAGCAGTGTCTTTTGTTTGTTATTGTAGCAGAGCAATAGAACACGTTTCGACCATGGAAAGTATTGTTTTAGTTTTAGTGTGTTGAGTAGTTGTTCTTGATGTTCTTTTTATTCTTTTGTATTAAATTTCTATGTTAAAAAGACGTTTCTCAATGCAGATGTCCAGTCCAGTATATCTGTGATGTCATAGATTTTACAATGATTTGTTACATATTTATGCGGGCATTCTATAGGTAGGTGATCTGTTTCCCAGCGTCCACAATCTTAAAACGAAAGACCACACACACACACACACACACACACACACACACACACACACACACAACGGACTTGAAATTAGTGAAATGCTGCAATGAATGATAATGCAGTGAACAATTAATGCATCAAGTCGTGATACTATGGTTGGTTTGTGTTTGTTTTATCCTGTGTAGGCCGACACCTTTGTCTTGTGGGAAAGGAAGAATTGGGGGAAAAAAAAGTTTACATGAAATGAAGTGTACAGTGTGTCTGATGTACTTTTCTTAGATACATTAATTTAGGCTGTACAACTCAGAGCATTAATTTAGGCTGTACAACTCAGAGCAGACCCTGTATTGCTGTGCATTTACTCCTCAGTTTTCTCACTGACTTATCATCGTGTTTCCTTTGGTATCTTTCACTACGGAGAATTTCAGAGGACAGCGAATCCTGCACATTCAGTCAGGATACACAGAACACATCGAAATCGTATGACCTTTTATTTGTCCTTTTTTCCCCATATGGTATTGTTAACGTGCAGCTATGGTACGATGCCGAGAAAATCTATGGAAATATATGCACGGTGGAAGGGACATAATAAGTGTGGCTCGCCCAGTTTGGCTGTTTACTGACCATTTTTTATCCAGCCCTGTTGTGACCCCCCGGCTGGCGAGTGGGCTATAGACGACATGACTTGGGTTCCTTTTGTGTGTGATAGACTTGGATGCGCGTGGAAGGGCATACTGTGTTGCGAAGATGATAATCGCCTTCATCTTTGGTGACGTACTTGCTGTGTAGCTCATTCTTTGTCATTAGATTTTTTAGTGATTTGGGGTATTTTGTTGAGTTACTGTGGAAAGTTTGAAACTGAAGTTTCGCTGCTGCTTCAGTATGTTCAAAATGCTTTTTTTTTTCTCTAAAAAAAACAGAATATCAAAGCGAGCCTCCTTGTTACAGTTACTATCCATTGTGTTTGATCACATCAATACTCAAGCCCGTTGAGTGTTCTCTACAAACAAACGTTGCCTGCAAACGGAAATCTTGGCTAGGCTGCACAATTAATGCAACACGACAGAGTTCGTTTCCTGGGATTTCAAAGATTCTTCTTAAGAAATTGTAGGTAGAAACGTCGGTTATTTACACATTAAATTCACTAGATGTATCTGTCCATGAGAATAATGTTTCTGTCATTCAACATTTTTATATTAGATTGCTGTTAACAAGATAGCCGGATGCAGATCCTTTTTTGTCTTACACATTAACTTGCTTTTTTTTTCGTATGTCTGGTTTGAAAGATAACACACTTTGGGCTCCATGGTTTCTTAAGACAAAGTTAAAAGCACGGTTTCTTGATAATGTTTACATAGTGATAATCATGTCAAGTCAAAGTAATGCTCAAAACAATCTTATTCTTGTTCCACATATGATTACTATGTATTTTTGAATGGGGTGTGCGAATGCGTAACCAAAATAAAATATTTTGTCATACTGCATATGTGTGTAAGTTGTGTACAGTTATTTACATTGTTAACAACCTGTCTTTTTATGTGAATGATTCTTTCTCTCTGTCTGTCTGTCTCTCCCTCTACCCCCCCCCCCCCTCCACACACACACACACACACACACAGAGCTGAAAATCCTACATAACTCCTGTATTTTGAATTCAAGTATTGCCATTCTTTTTTGTAATTCTGTACCAGACACTCTCGTCAATGCTTCATGATGAAAAGGTATTAAAAATGGATTTAATAAAGCCCCTCATGATTCCGTTGTATGTTCTTATCTTCACTCATAATGGGCTTTTGCCTGTCGAATACCCTACCAAGTAATATTATCACTGCAGGAACTGAAACTGCATATCACAATCAAACTGTTGACAAATGTGGCGTGGCGTGTAGGGGCACCTACTAAGGAAACTCGCTCGCCTTCAAACATGTTTTCCCCCCATGTTTTCTTTCAGACGAAATTCACCTTTAAACATTCTAAAATGCCAAAATGAACATATTAATCTATATTTGGACGAACGTGGCCTTACGATAATAAATAAATGAATGGAATCCGCTATCTTTCTCAAGGAAGTTGGGGCAAACACAGAATTAGTGCGCCGCCAAACGAAAGAACAGACTTCTATAAGAACACAATGCATTTCGACCTATTTACTCTTCTTCAGGCAAGACAAATAACATTCAACACAATGAAAACGAATGACGAATAGAGAGTCACTAAGGCCCCTATCTCTTTGAGCTGGGTGCAAAATGTAATCTTGGGTAATACCGTTAACGACCCAAACCACAGAATGGAACCGAGGCCGAAGGGGAGACAACACGGGTAAAAAAATACTGATACCGAACAAATGAAATGCAAAATTGCAGTAGTACTGTAAACATTGTGACGGACACGTGAATAAGATTCTCTGATAAGGGAACTCGGGGATGGAAACCAAAGAAAGAAATAAACACGGTGAATCGATAATATCGCTTAACAAATAGACTGTGTTGGAAAAAGTGAAAAAGAAAGAAAGAAACGGTTGAAATTTACAGTTATTTTACGATAATATCAATAGTGCATCTCGACGTTGATAGTCACATACTTTTAGGGATTCATTCGAAACCTGATGAGAAAAAAACAAAAACAAAACTAAACAACAACAAAAGAACGCTGAAAACCGGAACACCTGGCAGACTAAGTTTTCCGTCTTCAGCTGGACTAGAAATATCACTACGTTGCGATACAAACGTTAACACTGCGTTAAGTCTCCAGCCATCAGCTCACTCGTCGGACAGCTTCATTAGTTGATGGGTTATGCCTCCGCCCTCCCCCCCCCCCCCCCCCCTCCCTCTCTGTCCAAGGAAGTAACCTCCTTCCCTCACACACAACTAAAATCCTCTAGTTATGGCCTTTTATGCGAGTAACAATGTTACCTTGGGCACCACTTACCTCAACGAAGTGACACCCTCCCCCACACCAATGTTCGCAGCCGTTTTAAAAAGTCGAACAGTCTTTGTTAAGCATGTTTTTCTTCTTTTGTCAAGTACCCACAAATATCGAATCGATTTTACCACTGCTATGCAGGATATTTTTGCACACTGTTGTACATGGAATGAATACACCAACGTGAGACCCATAGCATCTGGGTTTGATACATTGGAAAAGAAGTTTTGGTTAAGAAGCACTCGATTCGAAATACACAAACAAGGAAGAAAAGACGTAAACTAAATATTATGTACTTCGGGTCATAGACCATTTAAAACATCATTCCACACATACTCACATGACAGTTATGTGTCACGAACAATGAATTACATTCTTAAGGTATTGATATATGTCAACAGGCCTGAATGAAATTTCCATGTCGTATTTTCACATTTTGACGTCATTTTGAGAAAGACGTCATTTTGTTTCCTTTTTCATAAGTCCATTTTCCCCACTTGCCGATCTGTAAAAAATAGCCCGACAATGAAAAATTACATCATAAGGCCCAGATATGGATGGCAGAAAAGAACGCTTACTGAAGGTCAGCTGGAAGTAAATGGACAGAAGTTAATAAATCGTGACCCATTGAAAATACATGCAAGAATCAAGTCGACATGAAGCCGAAGAAAGTGCATCTTTCCCGAAAAGGTTAGCGTTTTATTCGCCATATTGACTGCTACTTATTATGATATTGGCTGTTATGTTGATTTGTTCTAAATCTGCTAGTACAGTATACCGCACAAGCCGGACTGAATCAGGGATCAGACGCCCTTCTTCTGGATTGTGCCAGTCGGGTTTATTCGAGGTGTTTGTTGATTAATCTGCGATCACAAGTAGTAGTAGTAGTAGTAATAGGGACAGGCTATTTGCCTAGGCCTCACGGCCTATATACATCCCCTCTTTGACATCATAATGTGTTGTGCGCATTTTATCTCATATTTAGCTTCAAATGGGCCTCAGTCGTCATAATCCACAAATAATTCTTTAAATTTGGGTATTTCATCCAAAAAATTCTTGAAATAGTTAGTATTTTGTGCAAATTTTATGTTAGTACGAAGTGCATTCCACAAGGGGGCAACTCGGTGTGAGTAAATGTTTTTCCTTTTGTTAGTGCGGCAGTATTGTATAAAAATCTTGCCTTCAGTATTCCTTGTGTTGTTGTTTCTTGAAGGAATAAACAATGAGTCAATGCTTATGTCATCAATACCATTAAATATCTTATATGTCTGGATAAGATCCCCCCTTGTCCTTCTACCTTTCAAAGAGTATAAATTCAAATATTTCAATCTTTGTGCATATGACATATCTTTGCATTCTTTTAATAGCTTTGTTGCACGTCTTTGAACACTTTCTATTTGTTTAGACTGTCTTTTCAATTGAGGACTCCATATTGCATTTGCATATTCCAAATGAGGTCTAACAAAGGATTTATATAGTTGTACAAGGACATTTAACGTTAATTCTGAATAATTCACTGCATTTATCTTTAAAACGTTGAGTTTAAAACAGGTTAGGCTACTTTTGCCAGGTCGGAAAGCAAGCTGATAACAAAACTACTTAGTTGGTTTGATTGGTGGTTAATCACTCAAATTTCACGTTAATTACATCAATAAATCAGACATGACACTTTTCAGATTTTATCCCGCACTCAGAATTTTTATAAGGCCTCCTTCGCATTCTTGAGAATTGCATAATTCTGTCGAGAATATTTGAGTGCATCTGTAAGGTTAAGAGCAGATGTCAGTTTCACAATCCATCAATTATTTTATTCCACTTCAGTTTATCAAAGTTTCTGTTAGTACTTTCAAACTCGATTGGTAAGAACTTTCTTGGGTTAAATGTTTCGAAGCATCACCTGGTGTTAAACACCTTTGCGATCATCAATGAAATTTATGTGACACAGGGGTGAATCTTGCGCTACGCTTCCCATCCATTGTGCGCTTATGAAAATTTGACCCACGGTTATTGTAATGATTGCTGTCTTGCATAGGTGTCAACCCAATTTTCCTCATTTTACAACTTCCCATATTGAAAAGTACTTTTTCCCATATTCCGAGCCCAAAAACCTTATACATTATGGAAGACGCAAAAACGTAAACAAAAATTGCTGTGAATACAATGTAATACTCGGTATCAGGCAGAACTTCTTGAAACAAATGGCAGTTTAAGACAGTTTATGAATAACAACACTTACCCATCCAACAGGACCTCCTCTTCCATTCTAGCAGAATGCATCACTTGAGACAGTTTGTAGATCAAATCACACACCCTATAGTAAAACACTGACTATGACGCAGAATTAAAACTGTTTATAAACCCATTGTTTACACACTCTTCCACTTTACCAACATCATGAGTCCATCAAAGTCACAAACCAATTTGTTCTATGCACTTTCCACTCCTACCAACATCATTAGTCCATTGAAGTTATGAGTACATCATTACTTACTGTGATCACCAAAGTTTCTAAAT
>CM065730.1:45415425-45418124 GCA_033310375.1 Conus canariensis
TATTATTTTGTTATTCTTTGAATAACGAACGTGCGTGCGTGCGTGCGTGCGTGCGTGCATGATTTCTTTTGCAAGCCGAACACCGCATTTACACAGTCGTAGTTGAGACACATGAAAAGTCTAGTAGGCGTGACTGGGCCATCTGGTGGTGGAAAGAAAGTGGGGAGGGGAGAGGCGGGGGGAAAGAGGTTCAGATAGGGAGATGAGGGGGGGGGGGGGGGGGGGGGGGCTTTATGATTATCAGAAGTACGTGACATGTGGTGTTCACACTAAGTTTGAGTGTTACTATGAGTTTACCGACGTATGTATTGTATATATGCATCTCTCTGTCAATCTATGTTACACACAAAACTAGTTATTTTTTCGGCCACAAGTGGTAGATGTTTCACTCTCAGACACTCTTTTAGGGTTTTGATAGAACTGAAAAAAAGGTAAGTGAGCAGGTGAATGGTGTGCGTGTAGGTGCGTCCGTGTGTGTGTGTGTGTGTGTGTGTGTGTGTGTGTGTGTGTGTGGTGCGTGCGTGCGTGCGTGTGTGTGTGTGTGAGCGTGCGTGCGTGCGTGCGTGTGTGTGTTGTGTGTGTGTGTGTGTGTACACACCGTATTTGCGAACCAAACAACGCCTTCAAACAGTCACAATTAAGGCATAAATTGGCTAGCAGGCGCAATGCATTATTTGCAAATTTTGACAGCAAGTATAACAGTTGTAGCTGATTTACAAAATGATTTGGGGCTGTTTAATGATTAAGGCAACATTAAAGCGCAAGGAGATATGGGCGAAACGCTTTCGTGAGAGAGTGTGGATAGGGTGTGGTGGTGGGTGGGAGTGGGAGCGGAGTGTATGGGTGGATGGGTGTGCGGCTTCATCTGAATCTCTGAAGACCTCCTTCAGTCCGACTCATTGTACTTCCTACTTTATTTTCTTTGTCATAGATGATCAAGTGGCAAAAGTGGGGCTTTGCTAGGAACATTCAATCCAATTCAATATACTTTATTATCTCATAAAAGAGATATTTGTTGCATGGTCAGCAGTAAAAGTCTTTACAGATTTAGGACAATAAGAATATTGACACAGTAAAGCACAAATGAAATAATGCATATAGTAAAGTTTGTACTGATTGTGATAGGTGTTATATACACAAGTACATAAATACAAGAAATTTCCACCCTTCGCAAGATACGATTCTGATACATAGCCTTTCAAAGTTGCAATGTTGTTAGATATTTGTTCAATTGTTCTTGTGCGTGAAACAAACCGCTCCTGATCATTGTAAGATAAGATTTGTTTGATTTCATTTTAATTTTGCATATTGGTTTTCGTTACTGTCATCAGTATAAAAGGCTGTTGCGTTACTGGTCAGTTTCTTTAAAAAAAATCGATTTTGTAGTATAGAATTTATTCTTAAAATAACAACAGCAAGAGCAGCAGTAGTGGCAACAACAACATCACCGTATCACAGATCAGTTGAAGTCTTGGTGTGGGGAATGACTAGAAAAGTCTTATAACTCTTTATTGTTGTCAAAGGTTCTTTGTGCATGCGCTTGTAACAACCGCGAAACCCGCCAACATTAACGTTGACTGCGAACACACACACACGCGCGCGCGCGCGCGCGCGCGCACACACACACACACACACACACACACACACACACACACACACACACACACACACACACACACACTCGCACTCACACGCGCGCACGAACTCTCTCTCTATCTCTCTCTCGCACCACACACACACACACACACACACACACACACACACACACACACACACACACACACACGCACGCACGCACGCACGCATGGACAACACAAACAGAGGCATTAGATAGACTCAGTTTGTGAGACACGTGAGTACAAAAGAACTAAAAAGTTGAAGGTCTAATAAAACCATGAAAGGTGGGAGACGAAACGTAGAAGTTACCAAAAAGTGAAAGGAAAGAAGGGAAATTGTTGAAAGTCGGAAACATAAGAGACTTCAGAATGAATAGCAGAAGACAGAGAAAAACTCAGCGGTTTGGGGGGTAGGAGGTGGGAGGAGAACAGCAGAAGGTAGAACCAAGGAGTAGAGAAGGAAGTAAAAAAAATACGGTACGAAAAGGTAAAAAATGGGGAGAAATGTTAGAAAGTAAGAGAAGCCGTAGAAGGTAGGGTGATAAAACAGACGCAAAGGACAGCTAGTGAAAGGTGCGTGGGGAAAAAAACAATCAAAGTAGGGGAGGGGACCTCCGGGAAGGGGAGGAGTGGGATAAGCACTGCCTTCAAACTTCTGACGATCTGTCTCCTCCCTCCTGAAGAGGGCGACGACCCCGCTCTGCTGGCCATGTTCCGCGTCTTCTGCAACCACCTCATCGGCACCGCCGCCG
Organism: Conus canariensis; assembly: GCA_033310375.1. Taxonomy (NCBI): domain Eukaryota; kingdom Metazoa; phylum Mollusca; class Gastropoda; order Neogastropoda; family Conidae; genus Conus; species Conus canariensis. The sequence goes on from CM065730.1 coordinate 45,417,794, forward strand.
GCATGCACCTCTTCCGCGAGTACCTGCGCGGCTCGTGCGGGGCGCGCGTGCTGGCCTGCTGGATGCACGTGCAGGCTTTCCGGCAGGCGCGTGACCCGGAGCGCCGCGAAGAGCTGTTCGGCGCCCTTCGGCGACAATATATCCACCCGTCCCTCTCCTTGTCTGGGCCTGGCTGTTTGATGGACGTGGTGGCTACGGGTATGTACAGGGGTGAGGCGAGGGGTTGGGTGGCTTTCACCTGAGGTGTCTCTAATCTAACTGTGGAAGGGTGGACGCGGGTAAGGAAGGGGGGGGATGGGGTGAGTGAGAGACTGGGGTGGGGGGGGGAGGG
>CM065730.1:45423224-45428224 GCA_033310375.1 Conus canariensis
GTGGGGAATGACTAGAAAAGTCTTATAACTCTTTATTGTTGTCAAAGGTTCTTTGTGCATGCGCTTGTAACAACCGCGAAACCCGCCAACATTAACGTTGACTGCGAACACACACACACGCGCGCGCGCGCGCGCGCGCGCACACACACACACACACTCACACACACACACACACAACACACACACACACACACACACACACACTCGCACTCACACGCGCGCACGAACTCTCTCTCTATCTCTCTCTCGCACACACACACACACACACACACACACACACACACACACACACACACACACACACACAGCACGCACGCACGCACGCACGCACGCATGGACAACACAAACAGAGGCATTAGATAGACTCAGTTTGTGAGACACGTGAGTACAAAAAGAACTAAAAAGTTGAAGGTCTAATAAAACCATGAAAGGTGGGAGACGAAACGTAGAAGTTACCAAAAAGTGAAAGGAAAGAAGGGAAATTGTTGAAAGTCGGAAACATAAGAGACTTCAGAATGAATAGCAGAAGACAGAGAAAAACTCAGCGGTTTGGGGGGTAGGAGGTGGGAGGAGAACAGCAGAAGGTAGAACCAAGGAGTAGAGAAGGAAGTAAAAAAAATACGGTACGAAAAGGTAAAAAATGGGGAGAAATGTTAGAAAGTAAGAGAAGCCGTAGAAGGTAGGGTGATAAAACAGACGCAAAGGACAGCTAGTGAAAGGTGCGTGGGGAAAAAAACAATCAAAGTAGGGGAGGGGACCTCCGGGAAGGGGAGGAGTGGGATAAGCACTGCCTTCAAACTTCTGACGATCTGTCTCCTCCCTCCTGAAGAGGGCGACGACCCCGCTCTGCTGGCCATGTTCCGCGTCTTCTGCAACCACCTCATCGGCACCGCCGCCGGCATGCACCTCTTCCGCGAGTACCTGCGCGGCTCGTGCGGGGCGCGCGTGCTGGCCTGCTGGATGCACGTGCAGGCTTTCCGGCAGGCGCGTGACCCGGAGCGCCGCGAAGAGCTGTTCGGCGCCCTTCGGCGACAATATATCCACCCGTCCCTCTCCTTGTCTGGGCCTGGCTGTTTGATGGACGTGGTGGCTACGGGTATGTACAGGGGTGAGGCGAGGGGTTGGGTGGCTTTCACCTGAGGTGTCTCTAATCTAACTGTGGAAGGGTGGACGCGGGTAAGGAAGGGGGGGGATGGGGTGAGTGAGAGACTGGGGTGGGGGGGAGGGAGGGAAAGAGGGTCGGTGGGTGTGAAGAGAGAGATGGTGGTGTAGGAGGAGAGGAGAGCGGAAGGGGGCTGGTGGCGGAGGGGAAGTGTGTGTGTGTGTGTGGGGGGGGGGGGGGGGGAGTCAGGAGGGTTCGAGGTGAGTGGGAAGGAAAAGAGGGTAGCTTACATGGGTTGAGGTGGGGGAGAGGGAATAGACAGTGTGTGTGTATGTGTGTGTGTGTGTGTGTGTGTGTGTGTGTGTGTGTGTGTGTGTTGTTGTTGTTGTTGTTGTTATCACTGGCGTTATACACAGTTACCTTTATTAATGTAGTGAAAATAGAGCAATAAGTGTCAATGGTTTTTATGATAAACATATCCTCACCATCCAGTCAGTCATCAAAATGAGTATTGAAATGAGAGAGGGAGAGAGAGGGGGAGGGGACTCCGGGGAGGGGGGGGGGGTGGAGGGGATTTAGCACTGCCTTCAAACTTCTGTCGATCTGTTTCCACTATCCTAAAGATACTGCTTGGCGTAATGTTTGTTTTTTGATTTCAGCTTCTATTACAGCTTTAAAACGTAAAATTTGGCACACAGCTGGAATGGTAGATATTAATTTTGTACACAAGTTTTACATTCTTAGGGTAAATAGAAATGACCTGGGGAAAAGTGAGGTTTAAAAACGCTTATAGCCTTGGAAGTTCTCATCCTTTTGTGTTTACACACCTAGGAGTCTCACAACAGTTTTGAGTTATCAGTCGACAAAGACGCTTCTCAAAATTCTAAAAATATACTTGGAGCTCCAAAGCATCGCAATTTGAATGCTCCAAATTTGTGAATTTTTGGTAATATACATACCAATGTTTCAAAAATTCAAATGATAAAAATATTACAGATACACTATAAATCTTCATTTTTTGTTTTTGTTTTTGCATTTAGCAGCCGTTTATCTTTTTATGTGCCATTTTCATGTCCATAGCTGTGTTTGAGGTGCTTCAAATTCGTCAGTATATACACAAAAAAACACCCCACGTTTTGAGAAATCATCTTTCCAAAACTGCAGTTGTAACAAGAAGTTGAAGAACACACACACACACACACACACACACACACACACACACACACACACACACACACACACAGTGAAACAAACACACACACACACAAGTACACACACACACACACACACACACACACACACACACACACACACACACACACACACCCGCATGCAGTTTATACATACACCCCATACCACACATGCACACACACTAAGAGAACACACACATACACACTCCATGTGAACACACACGCTAACAAACTATGGATACATGCTCACACAATAATAATGAAGACTGTGTTCTACGCATTAGCCGGATCAACAAAGCATCAACACAACAACGATAGTAATGAGGGTTTGTGGAATTGTGAGGGTGGGTGGAAGGTAGGGGTCTTGAAAAAAAGGAAAGGAAACAAAATATTCGCCTAATTTTTACACTTGGGGCAGAGACCACTTTTTGAAATGAGCGACTGCAAACAGCCCTGAGAAATGATAAATTTCAAGTTTGGGTTTGGCTCTTCAGCGTCCATGATGCCGGCACCAACCCGCTCTCCACTCTTCTGCACACTGTCCGATTCACTTCCATCATAGCTTGATTCGTATTTTCGTTTCCGCGAAAGATAGTCAATTTTTCGACTTGAGGCTGTTTGTTGTCTCTCCGCCTGTCGAAATTGAGGGCATTGGTTCGCTTGAAATTGATTACACAGACGCACGTGGATTAGACTCGGTTGAAGGTGATGGGCTGGGTTCGACCGTGTTTTTGTCGACTCATGACTGCTTGCAGAAACGTTTTTCTTCTGAATTCGACATGCATAATATCTTTTCTTCTTGCCAAGTTTGTTTGTTTGTTTGTTTTTTGGGGGTCCCAAACTTCACAGTTTTCTTCGGTGGCATCTCGATTTTCAATAAAAATGACTCAGTAGGCCGATTTTATTGACAGAGACAATCGATCGATAACAAAGTCTTATATGGCATATGCTCTCTCTCTCTCTCTCTCTCTCTCTCTCTCTCTCTCTCTCTCTCTCTCTCTCTCTCTCTCTCAAAATGTCGCTGTTTCTCTCACAATCACAATTATCAGAACAGTTGGGAAAACGCAGACCTGCGCCAAGGTCGAGTGAGTCTTGGGTTCGCTCTTTGAGTCAGTTCATGACTGAAAACAACAAACTTCTCCCGCCATTTGGCGCGGACTGAAGGAGGTGGTTCAGACTGAAGAAATTGTTCGTCAGTGCTTTTTCTTTCTTTCTTTCTTTCTTTTTTGATAAATCGAACATACAAGGTACAAAATGACAAGGTTTATATCATTGGAAAGTTAAAATATTTGACGAAAATATGTTATTCCACAGGTAGTTATCAGTCTGTAACGATGACTTAACAGTACTGATGTAAAGTGGAACATGTATGACCCGCTGTGTGATCCGGATAGGCACCAAAATCCATTGATTTCGTTCTTTGGACCACACGTCCATCTTTCTTCAAAGTGTCATTAAAGTGTCAACTAGCTGTAGTTTTTGCGTAATAAAATGTGTAACAAATCTGCTCCTTGGATTCGCACCAAAATTTTAAAGGGTACGTCCCCAAGCCACGTTTAATGTCTTGGTGAAGAGTTGTTGTAGAAGGGTAAGTATTAGCCCTGTAGAAGGAGTTTAGTTGTAGAAGGGTCAGTATTAGTCCCGTAGAAGTTCAGTCGTAGAATGTCAGTGTTAGTCCAGTAGAAGGTGTCAGTTGTAGTCCTGCTGAAAGAGAAACAAAAAAGGACACGGAAAGAATCCAACCGACACGGACCTCCACAGAGAAGGCAGCGAAACGTAGTCCGAAGAGGGTAGTGACGTGTTTCCTGTTAAAGAGATTCAATTTCTAAATATTATTCATACTTTGTGTGGAGATATTAGTAATAATGATCAAGGAAGAATCAGTAAAAAACAGCAGTTCTCATCGATAAATAGAATATTGAACTGTACACTTCGTAAATGATAGCCAATTATTCATACAATGATGTTACGTAACGTGTGTTCAACTGTGACGATAAATTTACACATATACTTAACAGTTTCTTTAAGGCTTCGGAGTTACTTATGAACACTGAAAAATTGAACACGAACAATTATGGTTAGGATGTAAGAACTATCACATGGACACATTGTCTTAATGTAAATATGGATATTTAACCTAAATGTGGGATGGAATCCTGCTTATTTAGAACACTTAGGATGTGGTCTACTTAATGTTTAGATGCAAGCAAAATCATCAGCCATAATGAGACATTTTCAAAAATTAAAATGTTGTCTAAGATATTGTCAAAAAGAACCGTCACACTTTAGGTAGAACAGCTGTTTTGAGGTCTGTTTTCTCTCATCCAGACTAAAAGATCTTTGGAATATACTTCCAAATCCACCAGACCACTTTATACAGGAGCTTCTAAAGTGCTTTCAGTTTGTGTGGAATGACAAATGAGACAAAATGAGTGGACAGACTTACGTTAAAACTATGAAACAAGATGGACTAAACACACCAGACAAACATTTGCTCCAGCGTTATCATACATCAGGATTTTTTTTTTTTTTTTTTTTTTTTTTTTTTACAACGAATTGCAGATGCAAATATACTGCAATGCCTTTGGGTCAGAATATAGCCATTAAAACAATTTTGGTCACATGTTTGTTTAACTCATACAGGATTATTTTTTGCCTTTAAATATTATTTAAGTGTTTAAATACATAGCTACACTTTACACTGGTGA
>CM065730.1:45433224-45438224 GCA_033310375.1 Conus canariensis
CCTGTGTGTGTGTGTGTGTGCATGTGCGAGTGCATATATATGTATATATATATATATATGTGTGTGTGTGTGTATATATTATATATATGTATATATATATATATGTGTGTGTGTGCGTGTGTGTGTGTGTGTGGTGAGAGAGAAAAAGAGAAAGAGAGAACATATGTGTGTATATGGGGGGGGGGGGGGGGAGTAGTGTAATTGATGATGGGATAGGGTAACATTTTTCTCTGTGTAGGTGCAAGTACTTACATTTGGGTACCACATATTCTTATCATCCCCAGATCTGTTTAACCAACTTTAAATGACAATAAGAAGAAAAGAAAGGTCCCTTGAAGCCATAAGTGAAAGAGATGACACGAGCTCAAATAAAGGAAATCAGCTCGTTATGCTTTTGTTGTACCTTCAAGGTTATGCCCTCGCTTCCCAAAGAGGAGCAGACAGTACCCAGATGAGTTCGCCTTCCAGACTGGAGGACCGCACCAAACGAATGGACTGGAGGGAGGGGGAGGGCCGCGCGAGGAAGTCCTCATCCTCGTCCTCTTCTTCGATAGAACAGCCCAGCGACAGCAATGACGACAACGACAACGCCACGGTCGTTGACGCTGCTGCTGTCGTGGACGTGCTTAATCGATCTAGTCATGCACGCTCTCATCCGGCATCTGTCAGGGATGACGGGAGCACCACCGGTGCTAGAACCCAAAGCAGAGGTGCTGATGATGCGTCACTCACAAGCCTCAAGGCCCAAGGGCGTAGTAAGGAAGTGTCGTCCACTGATTTCGAAGCCCGCTGTAGAGTTAATGTAGTGTCGCCCACTGTCGCTGCTGTAAGTTCTGATCGTGTTCTCTTGGTGGACAATGCAACTGTTGATTTGCCCTCTTCATCCACGGCAGGTCGGAACAACATACCGATCGATGAGACAACACAGCCCGCCATGACCACCCAACAGGAGATCATATCCGGAAATCGTGATTCTTCTGCCACTAACTCGCGTTTGAGTCGATGTGCGACATTAGAGGACAAACATCACCGTAAAAGACGTGGGGAGACAAGACATAGGCTGCACACATCGTCTGTGGATTCACCTGGTCGTGGAGACGTGAAAGACTTCATAAGTCAGAGACAGGATGTCTCTCTCGAATTAATGAGAGAGGACTCTGACATGGGAGAGAGTGATTCCAGCACGAGCGCGCTTCACTCTGGCAGCGCCGTATCGCCAGCAAGCTCAGAAAGCAGTAGACATGGTCGGCAGGATCGGTCAGCGGAAGGACTCGTGCATGATCTCTCTCTCCAGTCACTGTGCAATCGAGAACATGACAATACAAAGCGGCCCAACAGATATTCAATGAAGTCGTCATCAGAAGACGATGCCTGGTCGAGCGATAAACGAAGCTGTTTGACGGTGACGTCTGCGTGCATTGAGAACGAGTCCAGTTCATGCACAGGCAAAGAAACGCAGCTTCAAAGTACTGGTAATCTTTCTTCCAGTGAAAGCGATCAGCTTTGCTATGTTTCACAAGAAAGCGGGAAGAGGCTCGAGGAATCAAAGAGCACAATGTCTGCCCAGTCTGGTGATTGGAATACAGATGATGGAACAAGTCCTTCTTCATTATCACAGATCATGTCGCCACCAGATCATGATGACGAAGTTAAGAAGAGGAAAGGGATCAGTATGTCTTGCCATGAGATTTTTCTTGAGATGAGAGCTGATCAGAAGCAAGAAACAACCAACGAAGGGAGTTCTAGCTCTTGTGATACGAACTACACCGTGTGGGTCATTCGCCAAATGAGAGATATTGAAGATCAAATGTTGCGGCACACAGAATATTATGTTGACCAGTATCCTTACACAAGTCAGGTGTTGGCCACAGAGTCTGAGGAAGGAGATGCAACTACAAGCGTAAAGTTATCCACGTCACAAGTAGAAGACACAGATACCTCTAATCCACGCATTCACTCAGCATCCGATCACAAAACAAACGGCAAAAATTTCTCGCCAACTGAACGCGCCCCCATTAAATCTAATGGTCAATGCAACAAGACAAAAAGGCAGGGCGCTGTACTTGGGGAGGAAGAATCTGTTTCTTGCAAGGAATCTGCATCTGGATCCAGGTTAGAAGACGAAACCAGTTCGGGTGGGAAAGCGGACGCTGCTTTTAGTGCAAGCATAGAATCGCTGGGCACTGCTGTGCAGACGGGGGAGTTGTCTGGCGGCTCAAGAGCAGAGGGGAACCTGTCGTCCAGTAGCAGCGTCCTCAGCATCAACAGCTTTTTGCAGGAGACTGACACCGACCCTGTCGAGGACGACCCTTCGTTATCTCCCTCTGTGGAACCCAAAACAGTCCACAACGATGGTTCTCCAGTAAATCCCCTAGGCGCTTCATCGCCATCGTCGCTGCCGTCACCATCACCAATTACATCTCCATTACTAGACAGGACAGACACGCCTCTATCAAGTACCGGCGCGGGTAAAAGGAAGCAGCAGACGATTCAGATATCTCTGGACGAGCTCGCGTCCTCCTTCGTAGAGCTGACTATCAGCAGTGCGTCATCTAACTACTGCTCCACACGGAGCGATTCCAGTGAGATCACAACAACTCTAACACCAACAGCAACAAAGTCACGGACAGAACACAAGGACAAAATCAGAAGCCAAACAGTAAAGAAATACCCCAGCGCGGTACATGTCCATATTTACCGAAGTCTTCGGAAGGGTCCGCAGCGTATTTAGCGACACTTCCTCCTCTGAGGAAGAGGAGGAGAAAGACGATGAGAAGAAAGAGGTATCCCAGGAGGAGAATGAAGAACACGTGGAGGGTGAAGAGCACATTATGCAGGCCACCATTGCTGACTTGACCGAGGTAGCGCTGCGGGACATGGCTCTGAAGCACGAAAAGGTCGCACAGCTAAACTCTCTGCTGTTGCACTTCATCTTCGGCGCGCGGGACATGAATCAGGAGGATGCCAAGACTGACAGGTGAGACAAAAGGTTTGCCAGCTGGTTTAACTTTCTTAAAATCAGTAGGCTGGTGTCCTCCGAAGCAACTTTAGTTTGTTGCTTCTTCATTCCTGTACTGAAACCAATGGATACGTGTCCTGTTAGCATCTTCTTTATTTTTGAAAGTGGAGAAAGGAACACCCAGATATCTTGGTCTTCTACCCGCCTACACCTTGGTAATGAAGTTCACTAAATTGGCTGGAGCTTCGTTTTGAAAATCAGTGCAAATTAAGAACCTTTCTTATTGCATTTCAAGATCCGATAAACCATACTTGACACAGTTACTTGTACTAAGAAGTACCCACTATCTAGTGGTTACTTGCGTTACGCGTTAGAACACATTCATTCACATATATTTCACGTATTTCACTTGCTGTGCAATATTTTGCATAATATGTGAACTTGGCTGAGACAAATCTTAAGCAAGCTGGTCTCCGATTCAGCTTATTTCCATCTAAATTCCACTTTGCCAACATTCATCTTGAATCTGTGTAGGACGAAATGGTTTTCAAACGCACTGAAGCTGAATCAGATGCTAGGTTGCTCAAACTTTGTCTTTCTCAAGTCGTATTATTAAGTCACTAAGTACATCTTTGAGGCTGAACGGATGTATGCGTGATGAACTGATCACGCAGGGAAGCACACCCCATCTTCGGGCGATTTTGCCTTTTCAGAAGAGTGAAGATTGTTAAGACGTAAAGTGCACCATGTCTCAACGTCAGCCCTCCACACAGTATCACCAGTACTGCGTTAGAGGTAGTTTGATGTCGATCTCAGGGTCCAGCTTGCCTCAGTTTTTAGTTAAGGAGTCGGCACGCCATGTCAAGGGTCATTTCGACAAGTTCCAGATTCATTTAGTCCCGAGTTCAAAAATACGTCCCAAGTTCGAATGGTCTCAGATTCAAAGCCACAGTTTCAATATGTTGCAGGTTTGATGCGTTTCACGTTCAATCTGTGACAGGTTCAGGTTCGATATGTCAGGTTTGATAGTCCCAAGGTTGGATACATTCCGCGTTCAATATTCCCCAGGTTCGATACGACCCAGTATGTGACAGGTTCGATTGTCCAAGGTTTGAGACGTTCCACTTTCGATATTTCCAACGATCGATACGACCCAGTATGTGACAGATTCGATAGTCCAAGGTCTGAGACGTTCCACCCTCGATATTTCCAACGATCGATACGACCCAGTATGTGACAGGTTCGATAGTCCAAGGTTTGAGACGTCCCACCCTCGATATTTCCAACGATCGATACCACCCAGTATGTGACAGGTTCGATAGTCCAAGGTTTGAGACGTTCCACCCTCGATATTTCCAACGATCGATACAACCCAGTATGTGACAGGTTCGATAGTCCAAGGTTTGAGACGTTCACTCGATTCACGTCGATACCACCAGTAGTGACGTTCATAGTCAAGTTGAGCGTTCCTCCAACGATCGATACAACCCAGTATTTGACAGGTTCGATAGTCCAAGGTTTGAGACGTTCTACGCTCCAAAATCCCAGGTTCGACACGTCCCAGGTTCAATAGATCACAGGTTCAATACGTTCCAGGTTCAATACTTTCCACGTTATATAATTCCCAGGATCAGTACGTTCTATATCCGATGCTTCGCAGGTTTGATACGTTCCACGATCAACATTTCCCAGGTTCAATGCGTCACATGTTTGGTACGTCCCGGGTTCGGCACGTTCCTCCTTAGATATTTCCCAGGTTCGGTATTTCCCAGGTTCAGTATGTTACAGGTTCGACAGTCGCAGGTCCGACACGTTCCACGTTCTTTACTTCCCAAGTTTGATATGTCACAGATTCAATACGTCCCAGGTTCGGTACGTTCCACATCCGATACGACCCATGACCGATATATCACAGGTTCCATACGTCATAGGTCAAACACGTTCCACGTGCGTTACCTCTCAAGTTCTCACAGATTCAATACGTTCCAGGTTCAATACGTTCCACGTTCGATGTGACCCAGGATCGATATATCACACGTTC
>CM065730.1:45445724-45480724 GCA_033310375.1 Conus canariensis
CTTTCAGAATGTGAACTTAACAGACGTGATTCAGGCGGCTCTCTCGTTCTGTTCCTCCCGTGTGCACCATCAGGCTTAATCGTGAACCAACCTACCAGGAACGTGTTCTTCCAGGGCCTTCCGGTCCACCGCGTGCCCTCTGGGGTGCTCAGACTGTCGAAGCGCAGAAAGACCACCATGAAGAGCCGCGACAAGTTCCGGAAGTGCCGCTACCTCTCCGACCCCTGGTTCGACGAGCCTCTCACGGAGCCGCGGATCCAGGGCGACCCGGAGAAGGCCGTGGACGACAGCGGGGAGCCCGTGGGCATCCTCACCGAGAACCACCGCCTGCTGGCACTGCAGTACCTGATCCTTATCAGCGAAGGTGAGGGAGGAGATGGGTGGGTAAAGGGGTGAGGGGGAAGGGTGGTGATGGAGGCGGGATGGGTTAAGGAGACTGCGCAAGTAATTGTAGAGGAGAGGGAGGAACAGAGAGAGAGGAGAGAGAGAGAGAGAAGAGAGAGAGAGAGAGAGAGAGAGATGTGAACTTAACAAACAGGGCAAAGTGCAGTTTCAGCAGAGAGGGACACAGAGACGGACATACGGTGAGATGGAGCAAGACAGATGGAGACAGAAAACTAAATCTGAAAACCGGATAGGATGTTGTTTCAGCACAGAGAGAGAGAGAGAGAAGACAGACAGACAGACATAGAGAGAGAGAGAGAGAACATTTCATAAACGGGATCAACTACGGTTTCAACATGGAGAGTGAGATAATTGATGGAGATGAACAGTGAGATGAAGGAGACGGATGGCGACAGACAGCCGGGAATTCCGTAAGCAGGAGAAAGTGCAGTTCCAGCGGAGAGAGAGAGAGAGAGAGGGGGGGGGGGGGGGGGGTAGGTATAACCACTTCCGAGGTGAGTTTAACACACAGTACTCTGCTGTACTGTGACAGGTGAACAAAAACACGCTTTCTCTCTCCAGGGAATCTGCGGTCCAAATTTCACATAAAGCGGTCGGGTTGGTATATTACAGCAGAGCAATGCAATACAGAACAACTCAATGCAATCCAGTGCAGTGTAATACAGAACAGAACAATTCCATGCAATGCAACACACTTTGTTACAATTCAGTACAGTGCAATGCAACATAATACAATGCAATGCCAATGCAATACGATACAATACAATACAATACAATACAATACAATACAATACAATGCAATAGTTGCGGAATTATTCCGCTCCCTCAATGTTTTGTGGTCTTCCATTTCTTCTTATTCCGCTTCTCCTCCCTGATGTGCTCTCAGGGTACGGTTTAACATGAGTCACGTGCGTCTGACCCAGATCTGTACACCACCTCTCTATGTGATATGAGGGACCTGACCGAGATGATCTGGTCCGACTTCGGCAGTCTGCACATCCCTAGCACTCCGCGCGAACACAACCGTGAGTTGCAGATATTCATGATGATGATGATGATGATGATAAATATATATATATATATATATATATATATATATATATATATATGTGTGTGTGTGTGTGTGTGTGTGTGTGTGTGTGTGTGTGTGTATGTAACGAGGAATTGATGGTAATGATGTTCATTATGATAATAATATTTGTGATGATAATGGTTATCAAGATCATGATCACAGTGGTGACGATAGTGAATATGACGGTCATGATGATGGTAATGGATGATGATGATGATGAAAGAGGTGATGATGGTGATGACAAGGATGGTGTCTGTAATTTGAATGCACACAATTTGTCCGAAGAACATAATCTCAGCTTGTTCAGTCAGGATAATGTGTATGTGATGGTTATAATCGCAACGACTGTTTGAGCCGGTGATGAAAACAGGAATAATTACTGGGATGATGTAGTGCCGATGTCATTGATGGCGGTGATGATAGCGATAACAAGAACAATAACGGCAACAGGGTGGTCGTTACGTCAGTGAGATAAACCATATTTACAAAGAGAGGTTTGCCGCCAAAGCAAACAAAACACATCACTAACTTTGGTTGATTACAATGTGTTATAAAGTTCTCTATGGGAAACAGCATGTAAAGGCTCACAGCTTTCCACACGTGACGCCAGGGAGGAGTAAGCCAACACACTACAGTTACAGTGGGATAAAAAGCATTATCAAGATAATGAACAACTAGCAGAAGAGAGCAGGTTCCACACGACTCGTTTGCCTTTGAACATGTCTTAGCAAAGCTTTTGTTACAGGATATATCTGATGGTTGGGGGAAGGGGTTGTGGTAGACGAAAACACGGTGCTAAGGTGAACGTATCAGATCCTTCACTTTTGTTCTGTACCGTGTGATGCCATGTGCAGGCCTACTCATTGTGTTGATTTATCTAGGTTTGTATTGTCATTGTTTTAAGAGTTTAATTAATGCCGAATGTGAAAAAGAAAAAAAAAGAAAGAAATCATTGTAAGATGTGAACGGGGAAGACGCAATGAAATTTAGAAACGCACATTTGATGCATGTTGATTCGAGGTAAATTTGACAGGCCCAACACCTAAGTAGGTTTATGAAATATTGTGACAAAACTGAAATAAGATATGAAAAAAAAAGCAAGCAACGAATCCTCAAACATGATAGGGGACCTACCGCAATTCTTCCTTATAAAGAGAGCGATTTGTTGTAGCCCTATCATGCTCTAACAGACTTTCATCTCTTGGGCGAAAGTCTTCAGAATGCCCTCTTGGAATGGCTGTGATCGTCTCCTCACGTTTCTAAAACAGTGATATGGCTCATCAGGATACTCCCAGTACACCAACAGAGCATGAGAATGACTCTCGCATGTTGACCAGAGAACAAACCAGTTGTCCTGATAAGGCCGTCACTGGGCCTCAAGAGGCTGAGCAACCCACATACTGTACGCAGAAAGAACTACCGCTCATTCGCCTACAAACATGGTTCACCTCCGAAATGTTTTCATTGCGTCGAGATCACAGTGAATTTAATCACAAACAAAAACACACGGAAGTTAAATGTCTAATTAACATGCAGATTGACATTTTTATTCACATCTTTATTGCTTAAACAAATCCTACCTTAATATTTAGCGAAAAGAACTAGTCTTTTCAAAGAGAGATTGCGATTTTTTTAACTGGGTCTTCCTGTTTGAAAACCCAAGTAAGATATCTTACCTCTGTCGTGCTTTATCCACCACCGTTTCTGTACACGCGGGTATTCGCCAGTAGCTGACTCGGAGTCGTAACATTTCTCATGAGCAGACACTGACACTGTAGGTGGGTACAGTGTCTGCTTTTGTGAAGTTGTCAGACGCCAGGTCCCCGTGGAGGTGCAAGGGGTTCTTTGAGGACAAGTAGCTCCCCTGACCTCCGGAGGTATTGTGGTGGTAAATCCTCTTTTCTGTCGGTCTCTTTGATTCTGCCATTTTTCTTCTTTTTTTTCTGCCTGTTTGTTTGTATCTCTCTCTACAGCCCTTCACTGTTATTCTGTCTTCGTGGTCCATTTTTCTGTTCTCGTTCTGAAAACTGTTTTAAAAATCTGGTCACAGTTTACAATGTGCCAGCGTTTTGTTTTTTTTATTGTTGTTGCCTGGCAACTAGATAATGAAAATTATGTATGTTGTCCGAAGTGGACACAGGTTGCCCATTCTGTAGTGTGTATACGCCCATACAGTCTCTTAGCATACTTTTTTTCGGTACGTGTCATTGTCGTTTTTCTCATTATTTTTTTTTGCGTTTACTTTTTAACCTGAGAGTGAAAAATTAGGGGAAGGATTGGCATACCTTATACCGACTAGTCGTGTATAGCTTTAGCATGTCAGTGGGTTAACTACTATGTCATTCATTTTTGTGTTATCATGTTTGCGTGACGACCGCCGTGAGGAAGCCAAGTGTGGTCAGCTGGACTATAAAGGCAAAAGACTGATAAAAAAAAAAAACGAAATGCGTTATCAGCTCAAAATTAATCCCTGCCCACAAATCAGACGACGGAGCACGTGGTCCACCACATAGAGTCTCTTCACAATCCAGCAAATGGAGGAAGCGCGCACCACCACGACTCCACTGACTACTGAACCCAAAAGAGTGACCACCAACCAGGGAAGGATTATATTTAAAGTGTACCGATGGGAAAAAAATAAGCATAGTACATAACTGGAACATGTGGTTCTCTGACTTGTAGCTCTTAAGAACAACATTTGTTTTGGTCCGCGACGAAGATGGAGCAGATTTTCAACATAACTAAAAGTTATTTATCATTTCTGTCTCATTTATTTGTGAAAATGTGTTTGCTGCTTGGGTTTTGCGACTTGCTGAATATTCTTAGCCTTCTCATTACCAGGAATCACGTGACGTGGCGTTTAGCGGTTGACACTGCCGACGGGGTTGAAACAGGGGGTCTTCTTCATTGACAGAACAGAGTTGACTGACTGGCCAACGATCGCTACGCAGAACAGAAAGCCAACTTCTGTTCATGTGTGTGGTACATTCAGCCTGAACGGTTTACGGGTGTCATTTTAGCACCCGTGTTACATCAGTTACTGGACACACACCCTCCGCTGGCTGCCATCCCGTCGGTTCCTCTCCCATTTTCTTTATGTGTTTAAATGAGATTTTTCATGAACCGTTAGACAGCATTCATCGTATTTCAAATCATGAAGAAAAAGTTTGTCAGATACTGCTCATGGTGTCCAGGATCGTCATACAACAAGCAGCGTATGAGGGGCAACATTGAAACTGAAACACGTGACTAAGCTTTATCCCTAGGAATGTAACGAAACAATTTGTCTTTTTGACTTGAGAATGTAACCCTACTTTGCCCTGCCAGGCTTTCTGCGCAGTCTTCTGCCCTACCAACGCCTGACAAGCGAGGAGCTCGAGACGCTGTCCCGAATCACCAAGACCTTCATGGACATAGAGGTGCACGAGGGCGAGGACGAGGACGAGGACGAGGAGGCTTTTAAGGATGGGCTGGAGATCCATAAGCACGCGCTCACCTATCAGCAGCTGATGCGTCTCAAGAAACGGAGAGGAGCCACTGAGATCCCTCGACCCCCGAGGCCCAAGTTAGTAGGACCTTTGCTGTCAGTCCCCCTCACATAATAAGAAACAATCCCTCCTCTTCTATATATTTAGGCGCGTCTCACCCAGTAGAAAAACTCTTTCCCTGCAGCCCAAGGTAGTAGGGCCTTTTTGGATTTCCCACTTCACACATTGGAAATATTTTCGACACCTGCAGCTTAATATAGTAAAGGCCTCTTTAGTTATTCCTTTTCACACGATGCAGATCCATGTTTAGTTCGGCCTATCTCATTCAAAAGGAAGGTGGTTCAGTTCGGGAGCTCATAGACCTCGATCGACCCGTACTGCCCAGTATAGTAAGACCTTAGTTCATGTTCGATGCTTTGAGTTTGACATGGTAGGTACATTTAGCCAAATAGACAGCATGAGAAAATATCTCCCCATTTTGGCGTCACATATCCCAATTCAGTTTGATGAGGGAGATTCCTCTGGAACCATCAGCTCTGTCCACACGAAGATCCCTGTGGTAAAAGTTAACGAACAGATTATTCGAGCACCAGAAAGCTGCCCCCAGTTACTGCAGATGACTTCAGTGTTTGAACGTAGCAAACATGGCAATTGCTCTAACCTCGTGGGTTCTCGTTGAGGTCGATAACATCGACCTGAGACTGAGTCCGCCCCTGGGATTGTGATGGTGAGCCACCCGGAGTTGGTACCTGCAGAGATGTTCTTATTGACGAGGTAGGGGGAGATAAGAATGTGATTTAGAGAGGATCGCCTGAAATAGGCTTCTCCCAAACAGCGCAGGCACCTGGATGGGCAAAGTGACCCACTTCATTTGATAGTTTCATTTCTAGTTATGCCTATTCACGCGAAAGATAACTTGTTGATAGCCCCACCCCCACCCCCACCCTCACACGATAGATGTTTAGTTTGTCCCAGCTTACACAATAGACATTTCTCCATAGTAAGACCCATCTCACAGAATAGAGATCTTTGACCCCCGCGCTCAATAATTTAAGGCCTGTTTAATTAGGTTCATTTTTACAAGAGATTTCTTACCTCCTGTTCCCGAAGTAAGAAGTTTATAGTTGTTTCACAAGATAGACATGTCTGTATGAATGGGTTCACCTCGCACAATAGGGGCCCCTGCGTTCCCGCATTTCAATTTAGAAGGCCCGCACATGTAGCTGCTTGAGAGGACTGATACTGTATATCTAGTGAATCAACCACTCAAGATGCATCTCATAAATTTGTCCGCAAATATTGAAAAGACGGCGTGGAAAGACGAGAACTGTGATTATCCTATCTCAATGAAAGTTATGTTCGGAGATCTATGAGGTTAGCTGATATCCGACTGGCTACACAACACCAATCGAGTGAAGGGATGCGGTAAAGTAATTTTCATTGAAAATGTACATACATAAAACTACAACAGTGGCACAGATAATGCCAGATTGGTACTCAGTATCTTACCAGCGCGTTGGACTTAAGCGCAGGTCTGCTGTTATATCCACGAGATCCTCGTCTTAAATTCTTTCATCTTTTTTATGTATTCATTTATCCATCAGCTGTAAATCCTGCGCACTGTAGTCTCATAACTTAGCAGATGTGAAGTAGCGTCTATGGATTTTTGTCCACATGATGTGACACGTCCGTAATGAAATTGAAACTGAGCCTGTGCGTGTGAGATAATTACAGATTGATCCAATATGCCCATGGATGTGCAAGAAAGGTAGCTCAACAAGTGTACCTCTGCGGCTGAGGTTTGCATATACGACACAGGTATCCGCGTCAATATCGAAGCCTCGTTGTTTATGGCTTATAAGCGCCATCTTGATAATTTTCTGTAATATTGCAATGATGACCATTTCTTTTTCTGAATCGCTGGCATCCATGATATGCTATTTGTTTTCCGTGTACATAGAGTATTCGAACCTAAATCAAGGTGAAAGGTAATGGGGAGGGGAGGAGGGGGGGGGGGGGGGGGGGAATGACGAGTTTATAGCGTGTTTTTTTGTATTGATAGTCCGCATGTCGAGACCTTGATATGCAGTGTATCTTGACTGTCAAACACCGATAGGTTCACATCTCAAACCTGATCATGATATTGAGAGCAAACTATTGAAGGAATGGAATTGTGAACTATTGGATTATCTACTCTTTATCTGCATGTATACCTCTTACGCAGTTTACTTCACTTCCACACCTGTCCAAACCAGACATGCTTTCACTGACACCTTTTCAGTCATAACATCGATCACGCAAAGTTTTCGTAAGTACAGAGGATCAATAAACTCTAAGATATGAGCCAAGATGAAGTATCCTTCTGAACCTTACCAGTTGATGCAGGAATGCAGAAACGTAGTTTTCTTGAGCATGCTGAGTGTGTGACAGTGACAGGAATACAAACATGTATGTCCGAAGTCAGGTAAGTGCGTCGATCAACAGAATCTGTTATCATGACATACATGCTTGAATGTGTATACCGACGGCCCTTGTAAAGTATGCGGAACGTGCGCATTGAATACAAATAACATTTTGATGACCACTCTTAGCAGGTAAAATATCCAATATTGTTACTACTATCGCCAATGTAATTATTGTTATCACATCTGTGTGCTGCCAGAGCTTGTACAATAACCTCACCGTGATAAGTTTTTTCATCGGAACTGCTGGCGTTCAAGCTTCTCAATCCCGTATATACTGAGTGTGAAAGCATAAAGCAAAGTGAAAGATCAGACTTGAAAGTAAAAAAATCTTCAACTGTGCCTTTTGTGTTGACAATCTCCATGTACACATGATGACTGTCTGCAATATTGATATTACAACATAAATTTGAAGCCTATCCACGGGATGCCTTGGGACAGTGTTCAGGTAGGCGGCCCTTTTTTTCCGTTATAACAGGTAATACACCAAAAACTGCTTTGAAGGTGATGGTTGAAGGGTTGGGGTGGTGTTCTTTTTTATTTCTTGTCTCTAGACAATTCGACGACCTGCTGTACAACAAGTATCAATACCAGTTCTTCAGGCTGCATCTTATGAGCAAGGGGCCTGGCCACGTTGACGCCCTGCATTTTTGGAAGGCCTGTGAGGACGTCCGCACTAACGAAATACTAGAACCCTCTGACCTCATGAACGTCATCCGCAAGAGGTTCATGACAGGACCACGTGCGTATACTCAGGTTTTCCAGTTGCTTTTTGCTTGGGGGAAGCGAGGATGGGAATGGGAAGATCAGTGTATGCAGCCAGGTGATGCAGGCAGTGAGATGGTGGTGAGGAAAGGGAAACTGCAGAGGAAGGGGGGAGGAGGGAGGGGGGATTTTTCGTGTCCATCAGACAGTACTTTATAACCCCATCTCTCTCTCTCTCTCCTCCTCTCCTCTCTCTCTCTCTCTCTCTCCTCTCTCTCTCTCTCTCTCTCTCTCTCTCTCTCTCTCTCTCCAGAGAGAACAGGTATGGCAAGCTGTTGTCAAACATGTGTTCTGTGTTAGATCGGCGCATTTTAAATGGCGTGCGCAACGGCGACCGTCAAGGTCGCTTCACATACATTTCAGAGAGAAGGAACAGTGTGAATGATTATTTTATAACTTCCTGTGACATATTTACTCTTATAAATCTGTTGTGCAGGCCATGTGTGGATGAACGTATTTAGTCGGACCGTCTACCTCTAGTGTTCATTATAACCTTTCTTCTTGAAGTAAGAAATTGAAAAGGCTTAACGAAAAACACCAAACTTATTGATAAGTAAAAATGACAAGATGAATATACTTTTAGTTTCCATGATATAATAAGTAGTCAACATGCATATTGCTGCTGGAGGAAGCTGTAGCCTGATCGGTGATGATATTAACGCCGCTTTAGATATATCTAAAGCTTGTATAAAAGGAACTGGCAGAGTGCACGAGGAAACAAATAAGAATGAATAACTTAAGAATCGTGATAATTGATTTGACCATGAAATTTATAACCAAAAAAAGACGTGAAACAGCTGCTAAGAATATTTAGAAAGACGTTAGACGATAAAGACAGAGGCGTTTGTTGTAAAGCTCGAAGGAAGTGTAAGAACCTTTTAAATAGGAAGGAGAACGAGTTATAATTTTTATTTATTATGTAATTTAGTTAACTCAATAACAGATAAGCAAGAGCGTTGGAAGCATACACGCAGAATATTAGTTAGAAAAAGTAATATGAGTAACAACATTTATGTCAACGATTGGTATCAGTATTTCGTAGAACTTTTCCAAAAAGATACTGAACAAGGCGTAGAAGAAGTAGAAGAAGAAAGAACCTTTCTTGATACTTACAGCCATGCAGGTTTCCTCGACTGTCCAATCTCAAGAACAGAAATAATCTTTACAATTAAAAAACTCAAGAACAGAAAAGCTGCAGGCCCCGATGGTATAGTTTGAGAATTTTTTTTTTTTAAATTGGAAATAACATAATTGACTTCTTCGTCAGATATTTCAATGTACTTTTTGACAAAGGCTTTCCTGATAGCTGGACAGTATTGATTATTGTCACCGATCGGCGGGTACTAAACTAGTATGTCCATGTGTTTAAGAGTAGTGAGGGTTCAAGATAGAGAGCGTGTGCGCGTATGCGTGTGTGTGTGTGTGTGTGTGTGTGTGTGTGTGTGTGTGTGTGTGTGCGCTCGCGCGTATGTGAGGTTGGGGTTTAGTTAGCTACAGTTAGGTTAAGTTCCTCAGGGTTAGGTAGAAAGATTAGGCTAGGTAGGAGCCTGGGGAAATAGGACATACAATATTCTTTCATTCCAGTCTTCACTTATTGAAGGAATGGAATGGAAGCGGGAGGTTGGTTTCATTCCCGATTGTTACCCTTTTGTTACTTTGGTTCTATGCCAGAGAAGGCGGGGCGGGATATCGGTTGTTGTTGTGTTGTCAAGTCTGTGAGTTGTTGTGGTAAATTGTCGTGTTGTTGCACGAGCAACAACCAGTCCGTTGGTCAGGCGTGTCAGCTCTGCGGAGGGATACACTTCTCTGACCAATCGTTGTTTTGTGTGGTGAGTAGAGTTCGCTTGATTCCGACCAGGGCGGAATGCGTTGGGGTAGCTTCACTTCGGTCCCTGGTGTTCGTCGGAGTGGACGTGCTCCTTGTAGGTGCGGCGGCAGCGCCGTTAGTTTTGAAGAGTGACTTCGAGTCATAGTTAGTGCCAGGTCCTCGTCGGGTTTGGGTGCCCTTGGCCTGTGCTGAGTCGGTGTCGTCCTTGTTGCAGCCACTGTCAGCCAGTTGCAGAACTGGTGTGGTTGATCGTCTGTATGTCCAGGTTGGTGATCTGTTAGGTTCGGTGTGCTGTAGTTCGTTGTGTTGTCTTGTATTATGGCGAGTTGTACTGTAGTTGTCTCAGGTTGGGATTAGTTGTATGGTGTTCGTTGCGTATACTGGTTGTCTGGTATGATGTTGTCTTGGTTCCGTGATTGAAATTTGTTGTCAGCCGGTTTGTGTTACCTCTTTTCGGTATATTCTGTAAGTAGTGTACATAGTGGTTCCTGAGTTCGATTGTCATGTGACAGTTTGGCTAGACAATGTGGGTTCGATATAATAACCGTTGATGGGCGGTGATGTAGATATTGTTTGTGGTTAGTTCATATTAAGGTCAGTGGGTTCAATAAGAGGGTAGTACGAGGTTGCATTTTGTTGAGGATCATAATATGAGTCAGGTGCAGATGTGTCTGCGTGAATCATAGAGGGGTTTGATGATTGTGCTCAATCTCAATTGTAAATAGTAGGAGTTCGTTGAAATTGATTAACGATTCTGGAGTTGACCTGCACAGCATTGGAATCGGTTAACTGTGTAGTAGGGCTAAGGCCAATTTGTGGTCGAGTGGTTTATACTGGAGTACGGTCGTGACTATTCAACTTATATTGGTGTCTTGTCACTTTCGTTACGAGTTAGGGTTCTCGATGCGGGTGTCGTGCGCGTGCAGACTGTATCGGTGGCGTACGCATTTGGTACAGGACAGTGAGTCCATATGGTTAGAAGTTTTGTAAGAAAGTGACAGTCGTCACACGTGCAGGGATGTATGTATTTGTGACAGAACGGGGTTGGAGACAGATATTTTAGGTTGTGGGGAGGCAACCCAGTTATGAATTTTAGTAAGCAAAAAGAAGGGAAAGGTAAAGTTTAAGGCGAGTAGCTTAGCAGTTGATAGGATAAAAACGGATGATGTGCAGCATGTAATATTGTATGAAGTGTGGTTGTGTTGGCATAACAAAGATTAACCACTGGGTTATCTGACAAGAGATGACATGAGAGTGAGGTGCTGGATGGAAATTTTGGCGAACAAATCATGTTTTTGATATATGATTATAATTGACAGTGCAAAGAGGGGTAATAATGTGAAGGATTGTGGCTGCGAGCCGATTCTCTTGTGTGAAAATGCTGGAACTGTGAACCGCTAAAAATTAAGTTTTTTTTTTTTTTTTTTTTTTTTTTCCTCTGAGATGTGTATTACTACTGGTTATTGTGTGGAGACATTTCCTTGTGAAATTGGCCATTTCCTAGATTATTTAGTATGTCCTAAGGGGGCCCATGGAGTCCGTGGTGGATCGCTTAGATTGGTTTATTTCTCCGAGAATTGGGTGTGATTCATAATTTCATATGTAATAGCGTGGATTGGCTCAGGGAGAGTATTGCTTTACCGCTGTTGTAAGGGTTGGCAGGAAATGGATCTGATAACCCCAAAGTGAGTAATGGGTTGGGGGATGTGTTCGAAATTCAAGGGGTCACTCTCATGCCCGAGTGGGAAGTAGGCAAGGGAGATGGAGAGCTAAAGCTTTACCAAGTAGCCTATGTGCCTTGATGACTCAGGTAGTAGCAACATTACAGTAGTGGCCTACAGTTGTGTCAGCAGGTATCCTGCTCCGTCCTGAGGCTGGGGCCAGACCACCTCAGTCTACTGCCGCGTGCCGGCAGGTGAGCGGCGCTTTCCAGTACCTGTTGTTTTCCCGGGAGAGGGAGACCACCCAGGCCGGCTGCCTTCTGTGGGGCAGCTCTCCTCCAGCTACCGGTGCTCTTCCGGGAGTTCTCCGGCACTGGTTCCTCTTCCCTGTTCAGGCGTCCTGTGAGAGGGCGCTGCACCAGGCCTTTTTTCACCCTCAGTGTCCGACGGGGCCTTCAGAGGAGGAGGCGTCCTACGAGCCCCGGACCCGTCGAGAGGGCGTCTGGTGTGTGTGCGTTGGGTGTCGTGCCCATCGCGGGGAGGAGTCAGACTGCGGGAGGCCACGGTCAGCGCCGGGGTGCAGAGTCTTCGGGGAGGGTGTCGGCCCGCGGAGGAGCCACGGACAGCGCCGGGGTGCAGTCTTCCGGGGAGGTGTCAGCCTGTGAGGGGCCACGTACAGCGCCGAGGACTGGAGCTTTCCGGGCCGGGATGGGTTGTCCCATGTTTGTGATAGAAGGGGTGTAGCGTTAGGTAGTAGGGTTAGGGGTGTTAGCTACTGCCTCCTTTTAGGACGTAGTGGCCGGCACAGTGTAGGGTACTTGTCGTTGCCTCCCTTAGGGACGCAGCGACCAGTTTGGTAGTGGTCCCGGGTTAAAAGAGAAGGGTGAGTCCTGGGGAGAGGTGTGGGTGGTAGCGGTCGTTAAGAGATTAGAGTCCCTTTGGTAAATCCTTGTCCCTAGTAGTTAGTCACCACGTGTGCGGGCTATCACTGTGTCCCCAGGTCACAGTGATATACCGCAACTGGTGTTTTAGGTTAGGTTAGGGTCTTCCAGGTCTTTATAGTAGAGTAGGGTGAGTCAGCGGGAATTGGGATACTTGTGTGCAGTTGTGGATGTGCGGGAGTGGTGGCGCCATGGAGTGTGTGTGAAATAAAGAAGCGTGCGTGATTGTAAAACTGTGTTAGTGTGCTGTGTTGTCTGACCTAGGGTGTGATAGGCGTGGGTAGGGGTGGTAGGGCCGTCCGGCTTAGCGACCGTGACAATTATATTACCATTATTTCAAAAAGCTGAAGTCAATTATCCAAGCAATTACAGGGGCATATCACTTACTGATATAACTAGTAAGTTATATAGTTCTGTAGTTATCTGTAGATTGCAAGAGTGGGTCGAACATAACAATAGCACAGGTGAGTGGCAAGCTGTTTTTGAGAAAGCTTAATCAACTATCGATTAAACGTTTACTTTTTAGCTATTTTATAAACACAGTTTTCGTGGAATCGCAAATTATACGTAGCCACCATTGATTTCGAAAAGGTATTTGATTCAGTATCTAGAAAATTACTTTGGCTAACACTTCAAAAGAATAGAATAAAGGGTAAAATACATCGATGTAACAAGAGCATGTATAATTGTATAAAAAGCAGCGGCTAGATGTGGTAGACATTTTACAGACTATATAGTTTGTACAAAAGGTGTGAAGCAGGGAGATGTATGTAGCCCTGTTTTGTTTTCCTTGTTTATTACCAAGCTGGCACTAGAAATGATAGAGAAGGGAAGACGTGGTGCAACATTGTCTCCAGACATAGTTGAATTATTTGTTTTGTTATTGGCAGATGATATTGCTTTATAGTCGGAAACCCCGGTTGGCCTTCAGACTTAGTTGAACAATTCATGTAAAGCAGCATCTGGACTTGTTGTATTTAGAAAAGGAGGGCACCTTGCATCACAAGAGAGATGGTCTTTTAACAGGGAGGGGGGTGGGACAAATGACTGGTGTTAACTATCATCAATATCTTCGTATTCACTTTTCTACCCTACCTAGTTCTATGGCTGCTAGGTAAAGATTTTGCGAGCAGGGCGAGATATGCATTGTTATTAATTTTCCAACGATTGCACATACTTAACAGTAGTTCGCTTAGAATATTATTAAACCATTTTTATGATCAGATGCAACCTACTGCTCTCTATAGTGCTAAACTGGGGGGGGGGGGGGGGTGGATCCCGTCGCTATTCATGCTGAAAAGGTTCATTTGTATGCTCTAAAACGTTTTTAGGAGACCACATGAAAACAACTTATGGTTTAGTTTATGGAAATGCCGGACGTTACTCCATTTATATAACTTCACGTGTGCACTGTATTAGATTCTGGCTAAAGATATCACAGATGAATAATAACAGGCTGTCTTTGAGAGCTTACAAAATGTTATTTCGTTAGATTCAAGTGGTAAAATCACACCGGCGTCAGGTGTTCGTAATATACTATTTCTAAATGGTTTTGAATTTGTATGGCTGAACCAGGATGTGGAAAATGTGAAAGTGTTTTGCAATATTTCGTCAAAGAGTTGGTGATTATATAAACTCAGGAATGTGATTTTCAGGACGGGTTTCATGCTACTGGCGATTGCTAATTGTAATCTGTTGATGAAAAGTTCCAACAGTCTTTTGATTCTAGGTACCAGCAATTTGTTGATGGCAGGTTTCATCAATTATGATTGTAAATTGCATTGGTCTGTTGATTCCCGGTTCTAGCCATATCTGGATTGCAGGTTCCATCAATCATTTAATTGCAGCTTCTACATATGTATTGACCACAATGTCCAAGAATCTGTTGATTACAACTTTCTAAAGATCTGCCAATTGCAGCTTCCATTAAATTTGATTGTAGTCTTCAGCAGTCTGTTGACTGCAGGTTACAACAATCTGATTGTAGATTCCTACAATCTGGGAATTGCGGGTTCCATCGATCTGGTAATAGCAGGTTCCACCATTCTGGTGATGACAGGTTCTACCATTCTGGTGATGACAGGTTCTACCATTCTGGTGATGACAGGTTCCACCATTCTGGTGATGACAGGTTCCATCAGTCTGGTGATGACAGGTTCCATCAGTCTGGTGATGACAGGTTCTACCATTCTGGTGATGACAGGTTCCATCAGTCTGGTGATGACAGGTTCTACCATTCTGGTGATGACAGGTTCCATCAGTCTGGTGATGAGACATTGGTTTCTACCATTCTGGTGATGACAGGTTCTACCATTCTGGTGATGACAGGTTCTACCATTCTGGTGATGACAGGTTCCATCAGTCTGGTGATGACAGGTTCTACCATTCTGGTGATAACAGGTTCTACCATTCTGGTGATGACAGGATCTACCATTCTGGTGATGACAGGTTCCATCAGTCTGGTGATGACAGGTTCTACCATTCTGGTGATGACAGGTTCCATCAGTCTGGTGATGACAGGTTCTACCATTCTGGTGATGACAGGTTCTACCATTCTGGTGATGACAGGTTTCATCAGTCTGGTGATGACAGGTTCCACCATTCTGGTGATGACAGGTTTAATCAGTCTAGTGATGACAGGTTCCACCATTCGGGTGATGACAGGTTCTACCATTCTGGTGATGACAGTTTCTACTATTCTGGTGATGACAGGTTCCATCAGTCTGGTAATGACAGGTTCCACCATTCTGGTGATGACAGGTTCCATCAGTCTAGTGATGACAGGTTCTACCATTCTGGTGATGACAGGTTCCACCATTCGGGTGATGACAGGTTCCATCAGTCTGGTGATGACAGGTTCCATCAGTCTGGTGATGACAGGTTCCATCAGTCTGGTGATGACAGGTTCTACCATTCTGGTGATGACAGGTTCTACCATTCTGGTGATGACAGGTTCCATCAGTCTGGTGATGACAGGTTCTACCATTCTGGTGATGACAGGTTCCATCAGTCTGGTGATGACAGGTTCTACCATTCTGGTGATGACAGGTTCCATCAGTCTAGTGATGACAGGTTCTACCATTCTGGTGATGACAGGTTCCACCATTCTGGTGATGACAGATTCTACCATTCTGGTGATGACAGGTTCTACCATTCTGGTGATGACAGGTTCCATCAGTCTGGTGATGACAGGTTCTACCATTCTGGTGATGACATGTTCCATCAGTCTGGTGATGGCAGGTTCCATCAGTCTGGTGATGACAGGTTCTACCATTCTGGTGATGTCAGGTTCCATCAGTCTGGTGATGACAGGTTCTACCATTCTGGTGATGACAGGTTCTACCATTCTGATGATGACAGGTTCTACCATTCTGGTGATGACAGGTTCCATCAGTCTGGTGATGACAGGTTCTACCATTCTGGTGATGACAGGTTCTACCATTCTGGTGATGACAGGTTCCCATCAGGTCTCGTTTGGTGATGACAGGTTCCATCAGTCTGGTGATGACAGGTTCTACCATTCTAGTGATGACAGGTTCTACCATTCTGGTGATGACAGGTTCCATCAGTCTGGTGATGACAGGCTCTACCATTCTGGTGATGACAGGTTCCATCAGTCTGGTGATGACAGGTTCTACCATTCTGGTGATGACATGCTCCATCAGTCTGGTGATGACAGGTTCCATCAGTCTAGTTATGACAGGTTCCATCAGTCTGGTGATGACAGATTCTACCATTCTGGTGATGACAGGTTCTACCATTCTGGTAATGACAGGTTCCATCAGTCTGGTGATGACAGGTTCTACCATTCTGGTGATGACAGGTTCCATCAGTCTGGTGATGACAGGTTCTACCATTCTGGTAATGACAGGTTCTACCATTCTGGTGATGACAGGTTCCATCAGTCTGGTGATGACAGGTTCTACCATTCTGGTGATGACAGGTTCTACCATTCTGGTGATGACAGGTTCCATCAGTCTGGTGATGACAGGTTCTACCATTCTGGTGATGACAAGGTTCTACCATTCTGGTGATGACAGGTTCCATCAGTCTGGTGATGACAGGTTCTACCATTCTGGTGATTGCAGCTTCCACCAGTCTGGTAATTGTAAGTTCAATCGATCTCTTACTTGAACGTTCTGACGATCTTGTGACTGCAGGTTCCACCACTCTGTTGATTGCAGGCTCCACAAATCTGATAATACCAGGTTTCCCCATTTAGTTTTTTGCACTTTCCAAAAGTCACTTAAAAAGTTTAGGTTCCAACGGGTCAATTGATTTCAGGTTCCGAGAATCTTTTGAGCTTATCTCCAAAAATCAGTTAATTGCAGTTCCCATCAATCTGATGATTATAAATTCCAAGAATGTTTTATTTGCAGTTTCAAAACGTAAAGTGATTACAGGTTCCAAGATGTTTTTTTTGTTGTTGTTTTTTTTACTGCAGGTTCCAGCAATCAGTCGATTGCTCATACCAACAGTTTATTGAATGGAAGTTCCAACAACCTGTTGACGACAGAAACCAACCAGCTGTTAATTACAGGTACCAACAATCTGTTGATTGCAGGCTCGAAGAACCTCTTACTAGATCCGGAGCTCGTGCAGACCTTGGGCAAAGACCCCAAACTCAAACCTGCCAACCTGGTGCAGGTACAATTCCTGGTGAAGGAAGCCCTGAAGAAGAAATGGTGCGTGTGTGTGTGTGTGTGTGTGTGTGTGTGTGTGTGTGTGTGGTGTGTGTGTGTGTGTAGGAGAGAGAGACAGAGACAGACAGACAGACAGTTGTAAGATTCTAGAGCTGGCATTCGGTTAAGGACAAGAAATGCGCAATATTGTTATCATAATGAAAACAAACAAAAACATTCCACGAAAACCCCGCTTTTCTGAACTTCCCTCTGCCCCTTTTCTCCTCATCCTCATCCCCCTCCTCTTACCTCTACCCCCCAACTCCCGATCCCCTTCCTCCGCCTCTTTGCCATCCCTCCCTTCCCAGGTGGATGGAATACGTTATGGACTGGCCCCTGCTAGAGGAAGTGCTGCAGAGCCGGCAGGGGCGTGACAATGCCTGGGCCCAGGTGCTCATTGAGGAGGAGCTGGGCGAAGGCTTCATCATGATGAACGACAACTGGCTGGAGGACGTGTCGCTCCTGGATCCCGCGGATCGCAGTATCTCTCAGACGCCGTCGGAAAGATCCATGGATACCTCGGACTGGGATCTGCCGATTGTAGAAATTGGGAATTTGGGGGAACTCGGTCGTCTGCCAGAGGTGACGGAAAGCTCGCCAGGAACTGGTCAGTCGTTTTTTTTTTGTTTTGTTTTGTTTTTTTTATTCTATGGCTGTATTTCAGTTGTTTTTTTCCTGTTAAAAAACTGAAGGGTTAGGAAAATGTGAAGTGTGATTTTCCCTTATTAATGTTGCAGTTTTGTGTGTGTGTGTGTTTTCAAAAGTAAAGGATGAAGTTAATCGAAATACATTGATAACACTTGACTGGGTCTTTTTAGGGAACAACTATGTAATTTGAGGGTAAAGTAGCAAAGACCGAAACAAAAGGGGGGTCAAAAGGAAACAAAAACAATACATAACGTTTCGAGTCTTAGAATCTTTTTCAAGTGACATAAAACAGAAGTTGTTTAAAAAATGTTTTAAGTGACAAGAACTCAAAAAACACACACAAAAGGGAGGAGGCTGGGTAGACACAGGGTAAAAACTGTTAGTGAATAGAAATCAGAGGAAATCTGGATTTGAGAATAGATGGTTGTGGGTGGGAGGGTGGAGGACAAAGAGGGCGGGGGGGGGGGGGGGGGGGGGGGGGGGGGGGGGGGGGAGGAAAGGAAAAGGGACATTGGGAGAAAAAAAAAAACCTTGCACAAACCCAACACTCAGCCACCTACCCCCCCCCCCCCCCCCCCCACACACACACACACACACACACGCACACATGCACACGCCACCACACCCCACAAGTAACCTTGCATGCACAAATGCAGGCACACACACACACACACACACACACACACACACACACACACACACACCACACACACACACTCCCCACCCTTCCGGCACCACTCACCCCCACACACATACCATTATAGAGAAGGGGGAGGGAAAAAGGTAGGGGGAAGGGGGAGGGAAGCACGTTTACAACTCATAATAATATGCATACCTTAGGGTGTCTAGGCATACATATGATATATACATACACAACCGCAAACAATTTTTTTTCTACCTCAAAAAACTTCTTTTTTTTTACAGAAAACAGCAAGGGTAGGGTGGTGTTGAAGACCACAAACAAACAAGCTGTGCACACCTATCCTAGCTGCCTGCACGTTGCGTGCATATAACCCTATATACACAAACATAACAAGATGCAAAGCATATAAACGTACTCGCAGTTTATCCTGAATACGCGTGAGATATTCCATAAAGAGGAAAAACCGTCTTGGGCTGGTGTAACCGTTACTAATGGCTATTCTGGTAAACATCGGCCATCATCTGTGACCTATAATGAATATACAAATTTTCAGAAAGATCGGCCAAGTACTTTCTGAGATTTTCCATAAAGAAGAAAACCATTATGGGCTGTTAGTAACGGCTATAACGGTAAACTTAAACATCGGGCATCATCCGTGACCCATAAAGAACATACCTACAAATTTTCAGAAATATCGGCCACATACTTTCTAAGATATTCCATAAAAAGGAAGAACCGTTATGGGCCGTTATAGCCGTTAGTAACGGTTATAACGGTTAACTTAAACATCGGGCATCATCCGGGAACCATAATGAACATACCTACAAATTTTCAGAAAGATCAGCCAAGTTCTTTCTGAGATATTCATTAAAGAAGAAAAACCGTTATGGGCCGTTATAGCCATTAGTAATGGCTATGTATGTGGTTATATCGATTTGTTGTAAAGCGCGATATGTCACTCTTACTTTGTTGTTTTTTTTATATGAATTATGTGAATTTAGGATACGTGTTTTCTTGCTTTTGGCAATTTGATTTTTTTGTTTGTCATGGGTATATGAGCGATCATATTGTAGATTCTCCTCTGAGTTAAGAAAGTTGATTCGATTTGACTTGAATAAAATCAAAATCTTAAGCAGATCAAATTTTAAGTGAAGAAACAATACGATTAGTCAGCAAGCTGAAATGGAAAGAAGATGAGAGAAAGGGAGAGATGGGAGGAAAGGGAGACAAACCGCGTGCAGTAGTACCCAGCGCCAGTGACAAATTTATTCGTGTTCGGCTCACACGTACCAGGTGCGTAGGTGAACGACTACCCGCGCCTGTCACAACAAATGATTGTCAACAGAGTGTCACAAACTCGCACATTCATCAAAACCCAGCTGATCTATGGGGAAAGAAGAGAGGAGTGGTTGAGAAGTGAAGGGGGTGATGGAAGTAACGAGCCAGGCGACACGCCAGGACAGGCACACAGGCTGCCTTAACCCTTCTGATTTGCTTAGTATGCCAACAGAGCTGAAGACAATAGCTGTTTATGTGACATAGTCACAAATGCGTCACAAAAATCTGTGCTATGTTCGCAGCCGGAGTCTCAACTTAAGATCAGTTATTTTGTACCAGTAGAAAGAAACTCGTGGAGAGCGTGGCAGTAGAGAGTCCTCAGAAGAGAAGCCCCCTTCAAGCAAGTGTTTCGGCCCTTATCTCCTGACACTCTAGGGGGGTTGGGCCACACCCGGTTCATGACTCCGGATGTCTCTCTGCTGCCCCTTTTTTTCCCATCTTGGGACGAGCCATGGCTGGGATTCGAACCCATGACCCTCTGGACATGCTCATTTTCCACTTAATGACTCGCGCTTTAACCACTGAGCCACAGGGACACCTGATATTTGTAGGGAAATTAAGCCTTATGAAGTTCACTTTTGTTCCTCCTTGACCAGATCCAGCTTGAACACCTCTCTGCCGCTTCTGCCATTGCTTTCAGGGCTCTGGTTTTTTCCTTCCCTGCAACTGAGAGCTGTTTCATGAGGCTGTATGCAGACGTTCCCACAAACCCCCTAGCTCCAATTTCTGCAGTGAGGACTTTGACCTGATAGCCTTCTCTCCTCAGGCTGTTTGCCAGATCAGCATACTTTTCAGTCTTGTAGATTTGAGCTGCCTCCATTCTGTTCTCATATGGCACCGTGAGCTCGATCATGATCAGCTGCTTGGTTGACTTAGAGTGGACTACTATGTCTGGTCTCATGCCACTCTTGCTGATGATCTCTGGGTGACTCTTCCATTCTGGGAGGTCTGCAGTGCACTCCCAGTCATCTGCCCCGTCCAGCAGACTCTGCCTGCATGTTTCGAGTGGCACTGTTGTTCTTGGCCATGATTTGCTGCCTCCTGCCGTGAAGAATGTTGCGGGTGCTTTTGGAGTCCTGATTTTCCCTTTTGTGGTGTTGGTACTAGCCCAGACTACTTGTACAATTTCTTTGAGCACTTGGTTGTGCCTCCATGTGTACCTTCCTTGAGCCAGGGCTACTTTACATGAGCTTAGGACATGCTCCACTGTTTGTTTTTCATGGCAGAGGGGGCATGCAGGATCGTCTGTTTTCCCCCACTTCACCAGGTTTGCATTTGAGGGCAGAAGGTCATATGCAGATCTGAGAATGAAGCTGATCCTGAGAGGGGCCATGTGCCAAATGTCATTCCAAGTGAGACTTCTTTGGAGTGCATTCTCCCACGTTGTCCATTGCCCTTGCTGGCTCTGCTGGACTGCTTTTTGGAGTCTTTTTTGGTCTTCTTCTTTTCTCATCTCCTGAATCATCATGTCTCTTTTGGCTTTTCCTTTGGCCTTTGACCACCATTCAGTTTTGGTCACCCCCAGTCCCTGTCTGTTGGTCTGTGTGTGTCCTGTTATTTCTCTGATCTTGAGACTTTCTTTTGCAGAATCCATCGCCTCTTGAACTTTCCATTTTCTGCCTGTCTTCAGCTGGGGCTTAATTACTTCTACCACCTTGTCTCCTGAGTCCTCCAGCATGCTTTGAAGTCTGATCTTCCCTGCTTTGTATTCCTCCAGGATGGATTTCAGGGGTAGTTTCAGCTTTGCTTGGCGACAGTACAGCGCTATGTCAGTCAGACAGGGTGGGACACCAAGCCATTTCCTTGTGAACTTGTTGATTTTGGCTTCCATTGCCTCCACTATGCTGGTGCAGATGTCGTATATCATCAGAGGCCATAGGAGCTTTGGTATCAGCATGAACTGCAGACACCAGACCTTGTATTTGCCAGGGAGCCCACACTGGTCAATGGTCTCCAAGCCTTCCTCCGCCATCTGCTTGGTTTCTTTTGCTCTTTGTGTGTCTTTCAGCGTATCATCATACCATCTTCCAAGGCTCTTGACTGGTTCTTCTGTGACTGTTGGAATGGCCTGGCTGGCAACACTGAAGACCACAGATCCGGCCACTTTTCCTTTCCTCAGTGAGAGACTCCGTGATTTCTTTGGCTTGAACTTCATTCTGGATGAGGCAACTATGTCGTCCAGCCTCTCCAGCACATGACGTGTCTCGTCTTCTCTGGATGAAATCACTGTAGTGTCATCCATGAAGGCCTTGAGAGGAGGCATCTTGTATCCATCGCCAAGGTCTGTTTGTCTCGCGTTGTTTGTTGCTGCTTTCAAGATGAGTTCCATTGCCAGCACGAACAGTATTGGGGAAATTGCACAGCCCATTGCAATACCCACTTCCAAGTTGATCCAGTCTGTTGTGTACTCCTTGGTAGAGAACCGCATTGAGAAGCCATTGAAGTACTTCTTGAGCATGTCGCGGATGTTCTTTGGCACATGGTACATCTCAAGAGCCAACTGTATCATCTCATGGGGCACAGATCCATATGCGTTTGCCAGATCAAGCCACACTACGTCCAGGTCTCTCTTTTCTGTCTTTGCTTTTTGGATTGCGTCCCAGATCATTGTGGCGTGTTCTACACAGCCCGCCACGCCTGGGATGCCACCTTTCTGGACTGACACATCCAAGTACTTGTTTTCCATCAGGTACTTGGTCAGCCTTGCTGCCATGACAGAGAAGAAGATTTTCCCTTCGACGTTCAGTAGTGGTATTGGCCTGAACTGGCTAATGTCACTTGAGTTTTGCTCTTTGGGGATGTACACACCATCTGCCGTCATCCACTGGCCGCTGATCTTCTGGTTTCTCCAAGCCGATCGCAGCAGCCTGTGGAGCCACTCCAGCACCTTGGGACATTTCTTGTAAAGCTGGTAAGGTATTCCGTTTGGCCCTGGTGATGATTTGGCTCTGGCTTTGTCGACCACCTTCTTGATTTCCGCCAACGTTGGAGGCTTGCCATTGAACTGTTCCTCAGGGTTGGTTGGCCACACCAGACCTTGAATGTCGAGTGGTGCTTTGCTCTGTGGGTCAGAGTATGTTTTCCTCAGATGCTGCTCAAGAACTCCTTTGTCCACACTTAGGGTCCCAGATTTTGGCTGCTCAAACAGTGTTCTGGCAAACTGGAAGGGGTCTCTGAAGAAGCGCTCTTGTGTCTTCTTCTTTTTGCTCTTCCTCTTCCTCGCAGATTCCGCTTTGCTGAGGGCACTGTGTTTTTCTTTCAGGTCTTTCCACAGTTTTTCCAAGCCTTGTTTTTCAGCTGGCAGTGCGGTCTTCATTTGCATCTTGAGGTTTTTCTTTTGGACCCGGATCTTGTCCATCTTTTCTTGGCGTCTGGATTTCTTTGGAGGTGTTTTCTCTTTGGGTAGTTTTGCTCCATAGGCGTCTCTACATGTGGCATACACAATGTCCCCATATGTGGCTAGTTTGTGTTCCAGGGTGCTTTTCCCTATCAGTGCATCGAGTCTTTGGACGATTTTTGCATCCAGTTTCTCCCAATCTTCAGTTTCGTTTGCTCGTGGCAGGTTGAGTTTCAGGCGCCTGGCATCGAGGGCCTGTGCAAATTCCTCATCCGAACCAACAGCGTGGATGTCCTTGGCACTGTGGTTTAACTAGTATTTGATAGCCGGGGCATCTTGTAATTATTTTACCCAAGTATTCACTCATCCTCTCAGTGTGGGCTGACCCATAAACTACTGTGAAAAAGACCCACTGATCCACAGTAAAACTCAAAAGGAAAAAAAAAAAAACCTCAGACAAGCTATGCCTCTCTGACACATATTTGGCAGGGTCAGCCCACACTGAGAGGATGAGTGAATACTTGGGTAAAATAATTACAAGATGCCCCGGCTATCAAATACTAGTTAAACATCCCCTCAGTCTACTTGAACAGGCGCGTATCACGAATTCAATGGAAGCTAAGTCTAACATGCCGCCTGATACCGAGACAGATCGAGGCTCTCCAGTCTGAGTCGTCAAGATATCAGCTGTCACCTTCAAGCTGTAACGCAACAATGTATAACACATGTCAAAACCATCAAATACAGAGGCTTCATCTTTAATCAGGTATAAATCTGACCCACCCGCTAGCGATCGATTGCCACCTGAGAAACCGCACGTGTGGGAGAGAATGTTTACATTACACACTCTGGGTGGACAGTCGTGAGTCTTGTGGTGTAACCACTACTGCCACATAGACGCAAAGTGCACCCCACAGGCAATCAGTCTTCATACTGTAACAGGTTCATCGATTCACAATGTACTGAGCGTAAAGAACACTTCTGAGCATTGTTTGAAAACCAGCGAGTGTCAGACACAGGATGGCTCACTGAAACAAAAGTGCGACCACACACACACACACACACATACACACACACACACATATATATATATATATATTTATATACGCGCGCGCGCGCGCGCGCGCACACACACACAACACACACACACACACACACACACACATGCATGCAAAAACCTCCAGGTTCACCAAGACTGACGCATTTAATCGG
The DNA here is from genome assembly GCA_033310375.1 of Conus canariensis. NCBI lineage: Eukaryota > Metazoa > Mollusca > Gastropoda > Neogastropoda > Conidae > Conus > Conus canariensis. Next base: position 45,470,207 of record CM065730.1, read on the forward strand.
TCAACTATTATGGTTCGCTCACCCGTCTCCCGCTCCATCGCTTCTCCCCCTTCCCCTCTCCTCTCACCACACGCCACAACGAGGATTTTGCACTAAAACACTATATAATCCATGTAAGCGTTTTGAGGTCAACCATAAATTTGAGCCAGCTTTTAATATTAAACTGATGATCAGTTGATCAAAAGAACCACTCCCCACCAATTATTTCCCTTGTTTTGGAGAATTTTCACCGATGAAATCACAATGTTCAAGTATATGACCTTAACCGTACTTGACACACATTTCATGCCTTTACACTCACCCGTGACCCAATCTTTGCGCCAGGTGGTTTCCCCAGAATAGTCTGTCTGCTTGGAACGACCAGGTTTGTACCTTGATGGCCACATGAAAGAAAATGAAGAGAATCAACTTTCAGACACAATGAAGATTCTCAAAGCAATCTAACTGCGCCAGTCTATAAATACTCAACTACTTAAGCAAGACCTTGGTGCATTAATTTTTGTTGTGCAGACTCCTCTGACACAGCTGGAAAAACGACATCGAAGCAGCCAGAGAAAGGGGGCAAGGAAGCCACACGAGGAAGAGGGAGAATGCTTTTTCCCTCACGCCAGGGACCACCACCATCACCAGAACCACAAGGGCAGAAAGTGAAAGAGAAGGACGTGAAGGGAAGATTGCCCAAGAGGAAGAAGAAGAAAGAGAAGAAGACGAAAGGGAAACAGACCGAGAGCCAGAAAGAATCAAGCCGGCAAAGACAAGGAGGGGGACCCGCGACCGAGAGCCAGAAAGAATCAAGCCGGCAAAGACAAGGAGGGGGACCCGCGAGCGTATACACATACAGAAAGTCCATCTTGACCGACAAAACCACCAGACAGAACCTGAAAAGCAGGGGGACCGTCTCGCGCTTTACAACGACGGGGGTCCAGCAGGCGGACCTCAGATTCCTGCCCACCCTGGCCAGCAGCAGCAGCAGTATCAGCAGCATCAGCAGCGTCGTCGAGAACATAGACGCCAGCACTAGCTCCAGCACTACCAGCAGTGGCGGGGCGGTGAACGCCATTCTCCATCGATTGGCGTCCATCCAGGCCGGCGTTCCCACCACAGGTATAAGGGAGGGGGGGGGGGTCAGGGGAGCAGGCAAGCGTAGGCGGGTGGGGGTTGGGGCGGAGAGAAAGTGTACGGGGGAGGGGTGGAGAGAGAGAGAGAGAGAGAGAGAGAGAGAGAGAGGGGGTGGAGAGGGAGAAAGAGACAGACAGGAAAGCAGAGGAGAGCGATTGAACGGGACAGAGAAGGATGAGGGGAAGACAGAGACAAAGACAAGACTTCATGAGAGAGAGAGAGAGAGATTCAAATGTTTTAATCATATATAGGCCATTGCCCCTCATAATGGGGAGTAATTGAAAAATCATTTCACACAATGTTCTTTTATACATACAAATGATAAGGTTAAAGATAACGTTTTACGAGATAGCAACTTGACGCAGCTGAAACGCTTTATGCAAGAAAATTGATAGATTTCTGATGGTTCTTTCATGTTTGCATGCCAAAAGTAAACTTAATCGAAACAGGTTTGGAAATTTATGAAATTTTGCAGGAATATATTGCTGTCTTAAGCTACTTAGTGCTGGGCAACACAAAACAAAATGGACCTCATCCTCTTTACTGTTTTTACAGAGTGGGCAGATTAAATCGTTGTCATTGTGAGATCGATATTGGTAACAATGCACAGCGATTTCTGAAACGCCAAGTCTGAATCTTGTCAATATAATTTTCAAATGTCTATCTAGATTCAGTAACAGATGAGTTTTCACTTCGGGAACTGTACAAAACATTCTGTACACACTAAATCTATTACTATTCTTAATATGGAAATCCCATTCCTGCCACCTACATAAAATCAGTCTTTCCTTGAAATCATGTAAGAAAGCATTTATTTCCTCTACACCTTGATTTATCCAAACAAATCCATATCCAAACATGTACAACTTACAACGGATATTTATAGCCCAACTTCTTTTATCACGTGAATCTAAATCGTGCAGCATCCTATAGGCTTTGTTGGTAGTCTCGACTCATCTATTCGAGTTAGTTTTAGCCAGAATCGAATACATTTGACTACTGAGTTGATAAATATTGGATATCGATTCGTTTCCCCATATACTAGATCATTTGGCGTTTTCACCCCAAACCCTAAAAGCTTTTTAAGGGCAAACAGATGTATTTTTTCAGAATGCTGAGCAGCACCATAACTCAGCCCCATACTGAACCGTTGGTTGAATTTGTGTGTCAAATAACTTTAAATATAAACTGAGATAATTGCATTTCATTTTAGACAGTTTCTGTAGAATACACAACAAAGCACTTTTAGCTCTGCTCACCAAATCCTGACATGTAACAGAGAAACTCAGTCTTGTGGAGAAATAGATTCCTAAATACTTATACGCATTCACAACAGTTAACACAGCCCCATTGTAAGTCCATCTCTCTCTTGCTGCCAAGTAACCACCCTTCCTGAATACAACAATGTTGGTTTTATTCATGTTTACGTGCAAATGCAGTGTTGATGCTGCCTGATACAAACTATTAAGTTGTGTCTGTTGACCAATTACAGTTTCCGCTAATAACGCTGTATCATCTGCCAGCAATAAGATAAACAATTCACAGTCACCTTGGGTAAAAGTAGCACCATGTCTCCCTCGTCTGATCACTTCTGAGGCTAACTCATTTATGAATTGTGAAAATAACACAGGACTAGTTACATCACCTTGTTTTACCCTCCGAGTACAATTTATATAGTCAGTTAATTTTGCTCCACATCGAATTCTAGCTTTTACATTTGTGTACATATTACGAATACATCTAAATAACTTGCCTTTAATTCCATTTTTTAAGAGTATAGGCCATAATATATTTCTGTCTACAGAATCAAAGGCCTTTTCAAAGTCAATAAAAGCAACATATAATGTGCGATTAAAGGAGAACTGTTTCTGTACCATAGCTAATAATGTAAACATATGATCAATTGTAGAATATCCCCTTTTAAATCCTGCTTGGTATTCGCCTGTTAGATTAAGTTCTTCAGCATACTCTTGGAGTCTATTGTTAATAATTGTGCTGTAGATTTTACTGCTTGCGTCACAAATTGAGACACCTCTGTAATTCCCGGGGTCATTTACATCACCTTCTTTGAAAAGATGGATTACAACAGACTCTGTCGACGTCTCTGGAAACATGCCCTTATCAAATAGTGTATTGAATAGTTTCACAAAGAATTCAGTGACACGATTCCCAGATGTTTTTAACATTTCCCCAACTATACCATCTGGCCCAGCGGCTTTATTATTTTTTTTTAATCTATATATTGCTAACATAACCTCTTCCGTTGATATGGGTCGATTCATTGAACTAAATTCCTCTCCTTGTTCATTGACATCATCATGCGCATCCTGATCATTTTGTTCTAAACAATTGTCTCCTCTTTCGAGCAAACTTTTGAAGTGCTTAAACCAGTCATCAGTCGTTATGTTATTAAGAGGCTGTTTTCTTTTATAGGAGATCTTTTTAACATTGCTCCAGAACTCCTTCTGATTATGTACAGAGGCAGCTAACTTCTCAGTTAAGAACTCATTATATTCTTTTTCTTTCCTTTTTAACAGATTTTTATATTCTCTTCTTGCTCTGCAAAAGGCATCACTATCTACTCGTTCTTTGGAAGTTAGAAATATTCTCAGTAATGTCATAGCATATGCTTTATTATCTTTACATTCCTTGTCATACCAATCACTGGTTTTTTTTTTTTCTTTAGTTGCATTTAAATTGATTTTCTTTTTCATACAGCTTTCAGAATTTTTTATATATTCATTAAACACATTCAAGGCATCGATCGTTACAGTTATGACTGATCAGATCAATAGCACGATCAAGTAATGCCAACCCTTCAGAGCAATTAAGCGCACAAATATATGACTGCTCCATATTACAGTTCCACACATATTCTTCAATGAACTCATCTGTTTTATCTATATTTACACAATTAGCATTGTTCTCCGTTAAATTGAAGTGTAGCTCCACTGGTAAATGATCTGATTCTAGCCTCTCTGAAACCATTAATTTGCAAGAAGAAACAACGAATGGGGAAAAAATCTTTAGACAATAAAAAGTAATCGACACTATTGCTTGAATCAGATATACAGGTATAATTTCCATCGAAATCTCCATCGCATAACCCATTAAGAATGCATAAACCAAGTGCAGTACACTTATTTAAAAGATATTTTCCATAGCTGTTAAGTACGTGATCAGCTGATCTTCTTCCAGAAAATACCGAACGACTACCAACGTTAACACCATAATCATCACTGTCTTTCGGTATGTCTGGAGAAATACTAGCTGTTCTACTGTTCAAATCACCGGATAACATTACATATACATCTTTATATTCAAGCATGCAGTCAAAAATACATTCTTCCAATGAACTTACGCCACTGCCAATGTCAGAGTGTACATAGTAGGCGAACCCTCTGGTGGCATATATGAACAAACATACAAAACATCTTCTGTAACACCAAATAAACATTTGTCAATCAGGAATACAGTTACGTTGGGATGGTTCACATCGATTTCACGTACAAGCGACATCAGTTCATTTCTTATTAAACAAATTATACCCACAGAATGTCTGCCCTACCTTGTGAATTTGATAGCAGGTTTTCTGAATACGGTGTATCCAGTAAAAACACACAATTGGACATGTTCAACAAATGTTTCAACCAGGCATATAAAGTCAAATTCAAACAAGAAAGAAAGGAAATCTTGACAATTCAGTTTGGAAAGAAGACCATTAATATTCCAGTGTAAGAAGGAAATATGTTTTATATTAGTTTTGTTATCTGTACATACATCATTGCCTCTTTTATGTGTACATGTGTTAAGAGAGACACTCTATGATTCTGTCTCTGTAACATTCTGTGACACTGTCTCTTGATTTCCGTAGTTTTCTCTTCTCTCTAAAGACAGGTTCTCTTCATGCAGGGTCAGATGATCAAAACAGTCAACGTCTGCATCAACATCACATTTTTTCATTGGAGACATATCCTCGTAAAAAAGTGAACAATCATGATTTGTATGAATAATAATCTTTGTGTTGAGATGCCCCCTTGTAACCATTTGAACAATCATCAATCGTGGCAGCATTATGATAATTCTTTTTAGACGACCCCTGATCACAACTTTCAATAAAAAACACCGTCACTCGATGAACAATAATCAGTATTGCATAAAGGTCTTTGCTCTATTTTTCTTTCTTCAGATTGATTGTCTCCCAACACACGCAAAGGTAAATCACAACCACATTCATTCAGATAATCAGTATTATGTATGGAGGTAACAGTTTTATAAACAGGATCAAGCTTTTCACTTTCCCCCCCGCCCCTGAACTCTCAAAAAAACCGGTTTTTACATTTTCAGTCAATGCATCCTTCACAGTGACAAGGTCACGTTCCTTATTTCTGTAGTTCCGTGTTGCACAATTACATTTTACACAACTGGGTGATTTCACTGGTGTCACCACGAGCTGGCACCCCCCCCCCCCCCCCCCCCCCCCACCCACCCCTATTTGATTTCTATCAGGTTCTGTCCATCACCAAGTCCATATTTTTTACCGTCTCTTAGCAGGTGGTCAAAAACCATTGTAGCCCGTTTTCCCTCGCTGCATGCCTTCTTCAGATGAGGAGTCAGTTGCCTTCTAACCTCTCTGACGCGCAAGGAAAAGTCCTCGCCAATAAAAATCTGACCACCTTTCAGTCTGTGTTTGGCTTTCAAAATCTTCTTTTTCTCTTTGAAGAAGGTGCACCATGCTATGACAGGAGAGTTCAGTTTGGCATTGTGATGAGAGGTGGATGAGTGGTAGGTGGGTCCTCTAGGGGAAGGATAGGAAAAATATCTCTATGAGAATTATCCTAACATTTCACCTCCACCCTCTCTCTTACTAGTGGTGGAAGGAGCAACTTTCCAGTACTAGTCATCGAAAGAAATCTATATTTGTTCCGGGTCTTGTTAAAATACTTTATAGTGGCTCTGAGATAAGTTTCCTTAGGCCTGTACTCTTAAAAGTACTTGTAGCTCCAAGAGACAGAATTGAAGAGAGAAGTTCAAACACTCAACATTTGATTGAACAACAGAGAACTGACACAAGTTAAATGCAATTTCACACATCAACTTTACTTGCTTACACATAGGGAAGTTTATACATGTCGGTTCCATAGGCTACATTTTAGTTCTCATTTGAACCACAACAATAAATGGCCCTTCCTCACTCCTACTTTATTTGCTTATACTCCGTGCAGCTGCTTAAGTTGGAATACAGTGGGCCTGTCTAAGTTACTCTGAATGCATACTTTTATTACACATCCACTTCGCTTGTGTACCCCCAGTGCAGTAGCCAAAGTGGTACTCATAGACGGGTTCTCACTGTTTCATCATAAAGTGAGGGTAAGGGTCTGATGGATTTGAATCCAGGGGGATTAATGGCTTATCTTGTATTGGAGAGGGTAGTTGATCTCTCCTGTGGCTGATGACTGCTCCTCCTGTGTAGACCTGTGGTATGGCTGGGCTGTGGTGTGTCTTCTCAACCAGTCTTGCCCAGTGGTTGTAGCTTAGCCCCGGTTTAAAGTGTAGCCATGGTGTCTGGCGTTCCCCCAGTTTCTGGCATAGCCACAGAGTATGGTTTAGCCACAATTTGTAGCGTGACCACGATCCCAGTTCTGCAATAAAGAGAACTTGGTCTGTAGGTGAGAAGCTGATGGTTGGTTTGTCGAGTTCACACATTTACCCTTTTATCTTTCAGAAGAGGTGTGAGACTCAGCCAGCAAAGTTTTCTCTATGGCAGAGTTTCTACTATAACTATCAATCTCCACTTTTGTTTAAAGGCTGAGTTAAGCTTACAAAAGGGTAGGAGACAGTAATACAATGCTACACAGTTTCAGTCAAACAACTCATCCATGTTTCTTATGAATTAAATCACATTAACTTGGGCTACACTTAGTCCAATTACACATGTGGTGTAGACTTAAAGTCATACACTACAAATCATTCCAACAATCACCAGTATTTACAAAATCAGCTTAGCAGTTTTTAACCTAGCACAGGCATACTGTTTTTCTTATCTAAATTTATCATTCAGTTATCATCCTAACAGATGGAATTGTATACTGGCAAAAGTCAAGTTGAACACAAAGAAAGTGGTCAGATTGTTAACAAAGAATCATAACCACGTGGAGAGAGCTTTTGCCATATGATGGCAAGCAAACTACTACACAGAATAATCATTCATCAGTTTGATAAATGTCACTAAGTATTTGTACAAAGTTACAAGGTTAACCCACATGGCATACATAAAATCAATGCATAGATTCGAAAGTGATTTAGACTTGGGATCAAGAAGTAGGTTATCAGGCCTTCCATCTGGTCGTCCTTCGTCTTTCACTGTTCTGATCTACAGGCAGTCTTGAGGGGCCAGTGAAGTTGCGACCCTATGTGTCTGGTATATGTATTCTAAACTGCCAAATCAGGTTTCTGGTCTGGCTGACAAGGTGTCAGTCAAACACCGGGAGTGAGAGGGGGAGGGATCTATTACCATTGGAAACCGTTTGAAGTTAGTGCTGAGTTCAGTGGCCGGGAAATTTAACACGCGTAGACTGCAAATGTTAATTCAGACAATGCGGGTAAACACAGTGTCCAGGACGGGGGAAATCGTGATGGTATTGCTTAAGTGCACTAAGTTGATGTATTATTGGTCAGGCTTAACACACCAAGGTTATCTTTGCACTCATACACGCATATGCACACTCATGCGCCCACCAAACATTCACCTCTCTCTGGGAATGGGATGTCACGCATTCGTTTCTCTCCTAACACGACTGAGCACAAGAAATCCAATTTCTATGCTACTATAATCAAACATGAAAAATCCAATTACACAAAATGAACAAATCAACACATAAAAGATCAATACTTCCTAATCCCGGGTTATAATAAAAATGACTTCTTACCTGGCCAGGTTTTCACACACACAACCACGCTTTCACACCACACCACAGTTCTTGAAAAGTCTCTTCACGTCTTCTTCAGCACTGCTTGATGGTGATGCCCTTGGTTGACTGGCTCCAGGTTTCAGGACTGGGTCTTCGTGGTCGTCTCTGGGATCTCGACGTAGAACTCTTCTTCTTCATCTCCTTCACCCACCTCTGGGTTCAAATTCAGTTTGTCTGTCTTCACCCACTCTGGGCTTCAAACTTAGTTTTCTTCTCTTCCAGCTTGTCTTTCCCTAAGACTTTGCTGTCTCTTCTATCTCCCAGACCACGTTTCTCTCGACCCGTTCTCTGTCCTGCCCACCCTTCTCTCTTCTCTCTCTCTCTCCTCTGCCTTCTCTCTCTCTCTCCTGGTGTTCTTCTCTTCTCGTTGCTCTCCCTCACTTTATATAGGAATGGAAACAAAGGATTCCCCTTCGGGCCATGCCTTTGTCCATGCTGCTTCTCAAACCCCTAGTTCACAAGTACTCTGAATTCTCTATTCGCTACATTCTCCACACATCTGCATTTACACACATCCCTACCTAATTGATTAGCAAACAAACACTTAGCACCAGATGGACATCGAAAATTCCCGCCGACTTCGGAGGCCACTTTAACACAGTAATTATCTTAAAGAGGGCTACGATAACAACATCCACGCACATTCAACCAGCCTGACAATAGAACCATCCCAGTGACCCACGGCAATACCATCCGAACGAGTCCAAGACTCCTGCTCTTCAAAGACTGTTTACAAAAGAACCTCAGCTGACTGAGTATTTAGCGCTCACTTGGTGCACCGAGGTCCTAGTGGTTACATTCCTCTCCCCTTTCGCTGTCGGGCAGGTCCGAACTCCTCACTACCTTAGGTGCCATCTGTCACCTGACCGCTTCGTCCTCCTTGACACAGTTCGACCGTGTGGGATGGGTAAGGCATACTTGTTAATGGTTCTATTACCTATTTGTATACTACGTACAACGTCCCTTTGCCTCTAAGCGTTTAATGGCTTTTGTGAGAGGTTGAACGCCCTTGACACACAGTGACATCATTTACCAGAGGTCTGCAGCACGCAGACGGTAGATATGAAAGAGGGGTGGGGGGGGGGGGGGTGTTGGAGAAGGAGGGAGGTTTGCCGGTTATTCTTTGTGGGAAGTGGGGCCGCACGTGGCTCAGGTGGGGGGGGGGGGGTGGAGAGAGTGGCAATTTGCCTTTGTGACATGGGATGGGAGGGTGAAGATTGCACTGGAAAGAGGGAGGGGGGGGGGGAGACAGGCAATTGTTACAATGCAATGTAAATTTCCCTGTGGTTGAAAGGGGACGGGAGGTGGGCCGAGAATAACGAAATGTGTCACGCGTTTCTCGTGACATAAACTTTCTCTTGTAAGAGATAGTGTTAAGTCGGGCGGCTCACACCGTTCTAAGAGAGAGAGGAGGGGGGGGGGGGGGTGAGATGGGAGAGTGGGCATAGATTTGAAATCTATTCTTCGGTTAGGGGTTTGAGTGGGACCGATCGGATGGGTTTGTCAAGCGTTTCGTTACAGGCATTTGGACGATGAAGACAGTCAAAATAAAAGTCCCCAGTTAGGTTTAGCTTGTCCACGATCAAGTCTTTCACCACACTTCACAATCTGATGGAGTTTCGTTTTCCCTGCAATGAAGTCCATAGAAAATTAAATTATTCCTCTTGGAACATCCCTCGAGGCCATCCGTCTTACGTTCCAGTTCCTGCACCTTCTTCCTCAGGTCTTCATTGTTGCCATGGAGATCGTCGTTCTGGCACTGTGGATCTTCAGCCTCCTTCTTTAGGGAGCGCACCTCTTCCTGCAGGGTAGAGAGACCATCACGGATGTCCTTGGTGTCGCCCTTCATCTCATCGAACTTTAAGTCCATGGTCTGGAGTAAGGACATCAGTTCCGTGTTGGAGGGTCCTTGGGCAGGCGTTGAAGTTCCGAGGGTGCTAGTGGGAACGCTCTCAGTGTCTACACTAGCTCTGCGTCCAACACTTGACAGGGTGCTCTGGCGCTGAGCATTCTTAGCTGGTCCTGGATTTTGTTCAATGTCTCCACACTGCAGCAGAAAACTCCCCCAGAACAAAAGCACGAGGAGGCAACCTGCGGTGACACTGCCCACTGTGGTTTTCATTTTCAGTGTCCGAATAGCGAATCGCTTCCTCACTCGCTTCAACATTAAGACTATATATACCGGGTGAAAACAGCCACATGTCACTCGCTTCAACATAAAGGCTATGTATACTGGGTGAAAACAGCCACATCTCACTTGAAACTCGAGACTGGAAGACGGCATGTTACTTCATACAACTGTATGCAAGATCTTACAAACAGAAGTTTCTCAGTCCGGTGTAATTAAAGAATTAATTGGGAGCAACTACATTACAACCTTCACCTCTGAACACAGTTCAGGTACCCCCCAGAGAGAGAGAGAGAGAGA
>CM065730.1:45485724-45490724 GCA_033310375.1 Conus canariensis
TCCAAGTACAAATTCGTAGCGACATAATTAGTCAGTGTGGCAGCCATGACAAAAGATTTTCCTTCAACTTTCAGAAGTTCCGCTGGTCTGAACTGGTTGATGTCAATCGACTTTCTCTCTTTTGGAATGCACACTCCATCCATTGGTCGCTTGGTTATCGACTTGGCATTATATTCCAAACGCAATGTCACCGTTCACGAATCCAAACCACTGTATAAACCTTTGTCGAGGACACACTCCGCTCCCGATATATGCTTATCGTGTCAAGCGAACTCTCACCGTATCTAACGAACTCGAGAGAATTCAAATCATGTATAAACCAGTTTAGGCAGGAAGTGTTTTCGGATGCGAGACGGCTATGCTCTGGAGAGTTTGGAGCATCCTTTGCATAAGGCGGGCGTGTCTCGGGACTGGTTTGCATGCTAGAATACGATAGCTGCACGGTGAACCCGATTCGTGATGGATAAAATTAGGATGACATGCTACGGGAATCAGTCCCATAATCTCGTAGCGTGAACCAGATGTCAACTATTTGACATTGCTGACTGGCCATGAGCACATCCATCACGCAAAAGAGCTCATTCTTATCAACGACAGATCCAGATGCAGAAATCAGGTTTGTCGACAAAAGCCAGTCAAATCGGCTTTTGTCTAGAGCCATGTCATCGTCGTCTGTTAGAATGGTCTTGCCGTGAATTCCTTGCGGCTGGATACCTAGTAAGGTCTCACGGAAAAAAAGCGTAGCTCAAGAAGGTGGTATCCACGCCTGATCATGCATATATGATGTATAATTCTATCGTTTAGTTTTTTAAATTAATGCAATTATGTCGACCTTTTATATAAATTATGAATCAAACAATAGCATCAAAATGACCATGTGTCACCCTAAAAGAAAATTGTAGTACCTTCACAGAGAGAAATAAAACTGAGTCACGTAAAAATGAGTAAAAGTCACGTAGTTTTCGCCCGGAAAAGGATTTTAAAGGAATGGTGAATATAACAGAAGTGTGTGTGTGTGTGTGTGTGTGTGTGTGTGTGTGTGTGTGTGTGTGTGTGTGTGTGTGTAACGCTGTAGCGAATTTCCCCACTGTTCCGTGTTCTCTTTCTGGGGTGATAGATGGATCTTCCTCTCTTCTTATGCCTCCTGTCCCACCAGGGACACACGCCACCATCGAGGTGTCTTCCCTGTCCACGGCCTTTCTCTTTTGCTTGCTGCGACTGATCGCCATCCTTTAAGCGTCCGCTTTTTGGTCCTCCATCCAAGATCAGTGAGAAACATTGTATGTTTACAGATGGACAAATGGCGCCAGGTGTTGAAGTTGATCAACGATTTCGTGCGATCTCTGAACGACCCCATAGAGATGCGTCTGTTTGAAGATTACTTACGACAAGAGGTGGACAAGGCCGAGGCTGCCAGCGAAAGTGAGTAAAACCTTCTCTCATGAATACTGGGATCGAATTGTCTTTAAAAGATCGCAGTCTATAAAATAAAGTGATTACCATCATGAAAACGGTGCTCATTAATAACTCCACGTCCTAGAGGTATTGATAGGTTTGGTAATATCCCAGGAATATTGGAATATTTTGTCGTATTTCCGGAATGCTGGAATTAATGAGTTTAATCCCAAGAGTATTGAAGAAAAAGAAACACCCGAAGGTGCTGGGGAGGACCCAGAGAAGCACTGTCTTCACCTGCCTTTAGAGCAGTCCTGTACCACCCTTGGAGGCCTGCGCTGTGTTGTACGATGGGTACAGGCACGCGCAGGACACTCCATTAAGATATCAAGGGACATAACTGCTCCTGAACAGAGGTAAATCAGACTACAGGATGCAGCTTATAACAGCCTTAAAGTAGCATCCCCATGGGTGTACCAGCCCGTATTTCATGACTGCAGAGCCCACCGGCGAAAAACACCACCCTCCAGCTGCCGAGCACACCCCACAGACCCAACCACCCCTGCCCACGGACAGATGAAGACAGTGCCACTCCAGACACAGCCAAGCTTTCGCCATACGGTCTTATGTGCCCTCAAGAGAGAATCCAAAGTTGTAGTCTTTCCCACTGTCAACAGGACTTTCCCTGTGGTCAGTGAGTCTTTCCTCACCGTCACTGGACCTTTCTCCAGGGTCAGCCTAGTTAAGGCAAAGAAGAAAAAGAAACACCCGAAGGTGCTGGGGAGGACCCAGAGAAGCACTGTCTTCACCTGCCTTTAGAGCAGTCCTGTACCACCCTTGGAGGCCTGCGCTGTGTTGACGATGGGTACAGGCACGCGCAGGACACTCCATTAAGATATCAAGGGACATAACTGCTCCTGAACAGAGGTAAATCAGACTACAGGATGCAGCTTATAACAGCCTTAAAGTAGCATCCCCATGGGTGTACCAGCCCGTATTTCATGACTGCAGAGCCCACCGGCGAAAAACACCACCCTCCAGCTGCCGAGCACACCCCACAGACCCAACCACCCCTGCCCACGGACAGATGAAGACAGTGCCACTCCAGACACAGCCAAGCTTTCGCCATACGGTCTTATGTGCCCTCAAGAGAGAATCCAAAGTTGTAGTCTTTCCCACTGTCAACAGGACTTTCCCTGTGGTCAGTGAGTCTTTCCTCACCGTCACTGGACCTTTCTCCAGGGTCAGCCTAGTTAAGGCAAAGAAGAAAAAGAAACACCCGAAGGTGCTGGGGAGGACCCAGAGAAGCACTGTCTTCACCTGCCTTTAGAGCAGTCCTGTACCACCCTTGGAGGCCTGCGCTGTGTTGACGATGGGTACAGGCACGCGCAGGACACTCCATTAAGATATCAAGGGACATAACTGCTCCTGAACAGAGGTAAATCAGACTACAGGATGCAGCTTATAACAGCCTTAAAGTAGCATCCCCATGGGTGTACCAGCCCGTATTTCATGACTGCAGAGCCCACCGGCGAAAAACACCACCCTCCAGCTGCCGAGCACACCCCACAGACCCAACCACCCCTGCCCACGGACAGATGAAGACAGTGCCACTCCAGACACAGCCAAGCTTTCGCCATACGGTCTTATGTGCCCTCAAGAGAGAATCCAAAGTTGTAGTCTTTCCCACTGTCAACAGGACTTTCCCTGTGGTCAGTGAGTCTTTCCTCACCGTCACTGGACCTTTCTCCAGGGTCAGCCTAGTTAAGGCAAAGAAGAAAAAGAAACACCCGAAGGTGCTGGGGAGGACCCAGAGAAGCACTGTCTTCACCTGCCTTTAGAGCAGTCCTGTACCACCCTTGGAGGCCTGCGCTGTGTTGACGATGGGTACAGGCACGCGCAGGACACTCCATTAAGATATCAAGGGACATAACTGCTCCTGAACAGAGGTAAATCAGACTACAGGATGCAGCTTATAACAGCCTTAAAGTAGCATCCCCATGGGTGTACCAGCCCGTATTTCATGACTGCAGAGCCCACCGGCGAAAAACACCACCCTCCAGCTGCCGAGCACACCCCACAGACCCAACCACCCCTGCCCACGGACAGATGAAGACAGTGCCACTCCAGACACAGCCAAGCTTTCGCCATACGGTCTTATGTGCCCTCAAGAGAGAATCCAAAGTTGTAGTCTTTCCCACTGTCAACAGGACTTTCCCTGTGGTCAGTGAGTCTTTCCTCACCGTCACTGGACCTTTCTCCAGGGTCAGCCTAGTTAAGGCAAAGAAGAAAAAGAAACACCCGAAGGTGCTGGGGAGGACCCAGAGAAGCACTGTCTTCACCTGCCTTTAGAGCAGTCCTGTACCACCCTTGGAGGCCTGCGCTGTGTTGACGATGGGTACAGGCACGCGCAGGACACTCCATTAAGATATCAAGGGACATAACTGCTCCTGAACAGAGGTAAATCAGACTACAGGATGCAGCTTATAACAGCCTTAAATATTGGAATATTTTGTCGTATTTCCGGAATGCTGGAATTAATGAGTTTAATCCCAAGAGTATTGAAATATTGAGACCTATCTTGGGAGCATTGAGGTATTAAATCGTACAGCGATATGTAAAGTTGCCTTTTGGGAGCACTGAAACATCAAGATACAACACAGAAGTGTGAAATATTACGCTGCATCTCAAGAATATGAAATATTACAGACTGACCAGATTATTGAAAGATTAACTGGCATCCCTGCAGTACTGGAAATATACGGTAACGTCCCTATAACTTCGAGATTATAAATCACATTTCAGCTGTGTTAAAGGTATCCCATGAGAACTGAAATATTAAGTTGTAACCCAAGAGTCAAAATACTGTGTTACAAACAAAGAAGGTTCAGATTTTAAATTTCGTGAAAGGTGCATTGAAATACAGATTAACTAACCTACAACACTCAACCATTAAATTATTATGTCGTGTCTTTGAGTACTGAAATATGAAGCCGCATAACGAGAGAAATCAGATGGGTGAGTCCTCAAGGAGTTCAAACAATATAATTTGCACCCAAAAGTATTCTGATATTAGCCTGTCTTATGCCGGGAATACTCAAAATATTCAGGTTTAAATTTTAAATCCAATCGTTTTGATCCGTTCGCTTTGGCATGAGACAAAAGTACGCATTCAACTTCAGAATCAGTGTGATGCAGACCGAGATGGTACGCGAGCGTCTGTGTTCATACAATTGAGTATAGCAACGCAAACGTGTGTATATTCTCTCACCCACCCACCCCCATGCCCATTCCTCCCCCCCCCCCTTTCTCATTCATATATTCATTGTTTATTCATTCTACTTTCGTACTTTTCGTTTCTTCTTTCTGTCTTGAGGAAATGAAATATCAATCCCTCGGAGCCAGCTAAGCGAGCGTGTTTTTATAGGTTCACATCCAGATGCTTTGAGTGTTTATTCATGTTTTCATTCCTTTTTGATATACTTTATTAACTATGAACATTACCATGCAAATCTTCATGCAGAGAGGTTCTTCTACGTTTGCCACTGGAAAACAGAAAACACAATGTTAAGTCTCGGAACGGGGTCACATTGCACATAGATGGA
>CM065730.1:45495724-45505724 GCA_033310375.1 Conus canariensis
CACCTCCGACACCCACACGCACGTATGTTCTCTCTCTCTGTCTCTCTGTCTCTGTCTCTCTCTCTCTCTCTCTCTCTCTCTCTCTCTCTCTCTCTCTCATACATTATCATTTTATCTCAGCATCAATTGACCACGAAGGTGCAGCAACACACACACACACACACACACACACACACACACACACACACACACACACACACACACACACTCACGTGTGTGTGTGTGTGTGTGTGTGTGTGTGTGTGTGTGTGTGCGCGCGCGCACGGGTGTGTGTGTGTAAAATTACGCAAATGAGGTGACCGTTTAAGTCAAAAACTCTTACACTGGGGTAGAAAAAAATTGTGCGCGAAACTTTGTTCCCCTTTTTTCATGGCGCTAAAAGAAAAAGACTTTGTAAACTATAGTCATTTCTGAGGCGATGACTGCAATGTTTTATTTCGCCCATGTATTGGGATAATCAGCACAAACACACGTTATTCACAGACAATGAAATTTAGACCGACCTGTTGTCCTTAAGTTCGCACGCCACTACCGGCGCACACGCACTCTTGCTGTTTTCATTGAGGCCATTCCTTACACTTCTATGTCAATAAGCTAACGAGAAAGCGAACATACAATTAAAGGGTAGCTGGTCTTGAGGCTGTCTCATTTTCAGCTGTGTATGAGCTCAGCTGTGTGTAGCTTCATCCCCTTTCTGTCGATCGCCACAAGTCTTGGGGGAAAAAAAAGTTGAAGGCTGTTTTGTTTCGTAACTTATAAATATTCCAGCAGGTTGGAAGCGCTGTTGAAAAAAAAAAAAAGGAACATGAGTGCTGTCCTCTGAATACACCAGCCCCGAGAAACCAGAGAAATCGCCAGCTTACAGGATGTGTGTTTTGGATGACGCCCCATTTCCCATCGTTTTAAATCGTTTGTGTTTGTGTGTGTGCGTGCGTGCGTGCGTGCGTGCAGACCAACGTTTCGGATCAGGAAGCGTTCCGGATTATGGCCAACTTCAGCAAACACGGCGCTCGCCCGGGTCTCTTCCACAAAGCCTACATTCGCCTCATCCCCCTCCTCATTAATCTCTGGAAGAAGTAAGTTTGTCCGTCCGTCGGTCTGTATGTCTATTGTGCTCAGATCAGATCGGCGCGTTGGATAAGCACGTAGCTCAGGCATCAGCCGAGTCTTGCTTATGAGTTTCTGATCTTACCTTATTTATTTATTTATCTATTTACCTGCTTGTTCCTGTGACACCTCTGATGGTATCCTACCATTTGGGCTTTCAGCAAGAAGAGTTTATTTCTTCATTTCTTCATTTGCTCATTCGTTTATTTACTTACATCTTTTATGTAACGATACCACTTGGCTAAAACGGCGTACTGTAACGTATAACCAGTAAAAACGATAGAGATGAGAATGAAAACATCTGGACGAAACGTGTGTCTGTGTCTGTCTTCTTTGTTTCTTTTCGTTCCAGTTAACCAGCATTCTTGCTGTCTGTTTTTGAAACATACAAAATAAATTAAAAGGAACACGAATACGGAGGGCGCCACCATGATCAACCAATGACTGTCCATGTGAACTTGCCAGCGTCGGAGACTCATCACAAAACCGGGATATAAAGAGGAAATCGGAACTGAAGTCACGCGAGAGCAGCTCATGAAGGACTCCACAAGTTGAGACCTTTTTCTTTCAACTGATAATGGAGGAGGATTATGAAAACATGTTGCAGAGTGTTCCAGTTTGATCTGAGACTACATGACGATGCATTTCATGGTGTATTCTGGCGTCAACCAGACCTGAGATGATTAAACTGACATCGCCTGTGTTGGTCTAGTGATTTCCAAGAGCTACACTATCACAGACGTATCTAGTTTGTGGATGGGGCTTGCTTGTGTGCCCATTGAGCCCATAGCACACTCTGGAGCTCCGGTAAGGCTCGGCAGAGGCCAAAAATTCATGTAGTTTGTGGATGGCTTAAGAGCCCCGTATTTGCGTCCTTTTCTCTGTGGAAGTGAGGGACGTTTTATTTCCAAGGAGAAAACAAAAGATCGGAGTAGATGGGGAAGGGTGCTGGCAAGAAAGAAAGGGAAGGAGAAGGTGGGATTATGGGTTGTCCTTAATCCTCGCTCATCTTTCGTCCACCATCATCTTGCTGATGACTGACAGTGTGGTCAAAACTGTTGGGACTCCTACGTGGGTGAGCTGTACTTACCCATCCTCCGCTCCTTCTCTCCCCAGCTTTTCCTTTGAGAAGTTGAACTCCAAGAGCAAGGCGTTGATACAGGATGACATCACGACGTCCAGCAAACACAACTATGTGGGCGACAAGCCCCATCCTCTCACCGAATCAGTGAGCTACACCCACTGCCGTCTCGAGGATTTCAAGGCTGGTCTCTTTTCTTTTATTCCCCCTCCCCTCTCTGTGTGTGCGTGTGTGTGTGTTGGGGGGGAGGGTGTTGCCCAACACTGCGTGTGTGTATAATTCGGGCCTGGTGTACATCCGTATGTGTGAAAGAAATTACAGAGTACGGCCCAGCTATGTATCTCGGACCCAAATGGAACTCCATCACATCACCTTCATCGTCCACACACTCGTTGATCACCACAAATTTCTGTGTGAGGAGCAGGGTTGGTGGGTATATGTAGGCCTCTATGGGTAGGACGAAAAAAGAACATCCCTTTAAATGTGAGGGGGGTCGGTTCTAATTAATGTGTGCTTTCACCCTGTCTCTTATTAGAGGTAGAAAAAACAACTTCTGGTACTGGTGTATTTGAATTATATTTTCATTCTTTTGAATTGTATAAGATACTTGACCACTTATACAGCTTTTTCCCCATCATAAAGTTGCGGTTGTGAATGCAGGACATTCACTGTCCATCAGGTCATTCAGGTGCAGGGTCAGGAGTTTGTTTTTGGTCCTAAGAGGTAGAGAAGCAGGTTGTCTGCCGTGTGAAGAGTGTCGGGAGGTCAGGCAGCCCCAGCCAGGGATTGTTGAGTTGTGTTGTGTGAAAACTGGAGTCCGGATCACCTGTTTGTTATCTGCGTGGTGTTTAGCCTGTCTGGCAGCCTCTTGGTGTGCACCAGTCCTCAGCTGGCACGATGATTACAGAACGTTGTGGCGTCACCATGCTGGTAAACAGAAAAGTGACAGATCGTCGGTGGAAAGATAGTCAAGGAATATTTCACCAGTCAGGAGAGGGGACTTGTCTTTGACAGATATTGCCCTGTGCTGATTCGTGAGTCTCGTGAGGGGAAGGGGGAGGGAAGGAGGTACATCACGTTTCGCACAATCCTTCGTTCTCACGCGTAATGGCGAGCGTTCCCTTCTCCGAGCTCTAAAAGTCACACGTGTAACTTTTCAACCAAATAATGATGCATGGTTCACCCAAAAGTATTTGTAGTGCATGGGGAATAAATATGGCGGTATTTAGTCAGGCGGCCTGCAGACGGAGACATATTTACCGTGTCGAGACACTGCTCAGACCTACTTTTCGCAGACACAGCCAGCCACACGCCAGACACAGTGTTAAATCATTCCCATACCTGACCTTTCACTTCGCTTTGTGCACGCGCACTCTGCACGAATGCTGTCGTTAAAACGAAAAAAAAAAAAAAATTGAAGTCACTGCGAGATCAAGACAGAGTAAAACCTTGACAGCGGTCAGACGTAAGGTTACTTACTTAGATGCTCCCGCGTCTTGCGACGCATGAGGCAGTCAAGGTGCTCCACTGCACGGTCCACAGCCAGTCTGCTGGTGTCACTCCATCTCTGTTAGCGAGTCTGAGGTCTCTCTCCACTATCTGTCGCCAGTTCATCCTGGGTCGTCCTTTTTTTCCTCTGGCCTGCTGGGGTCCTTTTAATGGCCTGGTTTGCAGGTCCTGATGAGGGTAATCTCAAGACATGATCTAGCCAGCGGAGGCGCCGTCTGCAGATGATGGTTGACACGGGGAGCTGTTTGGACCTCTCCCTGACCTATTCATTTGGTACGAAGTCTGACCATTTGATGCCCAAGATCTTACGTAGGCACTTGGTATCAAAAGCGTCGAGTTTCTTCTCTTGGGTGGTCTTCAGTTGCCAGGTTTCACAGCCATATAGCAGCGTTTAAATCACACTAGATTTATAAAACTTCAATTTGATTCCAAGGGAGAATTTCTTGCTGTTCCATATTTCGTTCAGCTGATTGAATGCTGATATTGCCTTGCCAGTACGACACTTCAGTTCATGGTCGAGGTCATTGGCGTTGTTGATGGAGCTGCCTATGAATGTGAAGTTCTACACTTCTTCCACTTGCTTTTGGTCGACGAAAACGTCTGTTGGCACTTGGTGTTTACCGGTCAGCATGTTTTTAGTCTTTTTGGCACTGATAATGAGGCCAGTGTTGCCTGCAAACTTGCTGATATTGTCTAGAAGAACCTGCAGATGGTGACTGCAAGAACGGCAATGTCATCGGCAAAATCCAGATATGAGAGGCTGTTTCCTTCTGTCCACTGATTCCTTTTCCGTGGGTTGCGTGTTTTAAAATCCAGTCGATGGCAAGTGCAAAGAGGAGAGGGGAGCGGATACAACCTTGCCTTATCCCGGTAACAACTTCAAACCAGTCATAGTAGCCATCTTCTGTCCTGATTCTGCACTTGGAGTTTATGTAATTCTGCTCTATGGCCGACACAACTTTCTCTGGAATGCCGTAGGATCTCATTATTTTCCACAATGATTGTCTGTGGACACTGTCGATGAAGTCAGTGAAGCTGATGGTTAGGGGTACTTGGTGCTCTCCACACTTCTCGATGATCTGTCTTAGTGTGAAGATCCGCTCCGCACAGGATCGTAAGCAGTGATGCTATAATATTAACATAGTTGCCTGCCCTTAAACTTTGGTATTAACCTAACTGACATAATTTATCTGTACCGCTACCGATCGTTGCTGTACGGGAGATGCTCATTCAGAAGTCGTTTTACACAGGCTCACACTTGACAAAACATGTTTTCCACATTTACTAAAGTCAGCCGATCTTAGGTAGTCGCATACGCTTCTACTTTGCACACGCAATTTAGTCTTTTCACTTCTCTGCATGTTTAAACTAATGAATGCTGTGGGCGATCGAATTCGTATTTGAGTGGACATCAGTGAAGCCAATCGACACTTAGGAACAGAAGTAACCTTCGCATGGGTTATCTACTCCTGTTTCTGGAAATCTTGAACAACCACAAGCCATGTTGGTAGGTGTGCATACGTGCGTGCGTGCGTGCGTGCGTGCGTGAGTGCGTGCGTGCGTGTGTGTGTGTGTGTGTGCGCGCGCGCGCGCGCGTACGTGCGTGCGTGCGTGCGCGTGTGTGTGTGATGATGATTGTAGCTAGCTACTGCACGAAGACTGCGTGATTGTATTCAGTTTGATTGTACCTGATTTGGGGTAAAACGTGATGGATACATGGGAACAAGGATGGATTGGATGTAAAGCATTTGGGCTCAACGTAATCGGGCAAAACGTGACTGGGTGAAAGGTGCTATGGCAAAAAAAAGTGATTGGGTGAAACGTGATTGGCCAAACGTGACTGGGTGAAACGTGATGGGACCAAACGTGACTGGGTGAAACGTGATGGGGCCAGACGTGACTGAGTGAAACATGATTGGGCAAAACGTGATTGGGAAAAAATGTGACCGAGTGAAACATTATTGGGCAAAACGTGGTGCACCAAGGATAAAGGAGGACGGAGGTGATGTGAGCACTGACAGTGACTTACTGACATAAGCAGCCGTTGATGACACGCACGCACGCGCGCGCGCGCACACACACACACACACACACACATACACGCACACAGAAGGGGGGGGGGGTGGAGGATGCTCAGGGAAGATGGGGGGACTGGCTTGATCAGGAATGAGAATGATTATATGGGTCTTGTCCACCTCGTCACAGACTGGTAGATGACACAGCAAAACACACACACACAAAAAAATTGAAGACAAAAATAAAAATTCAACAACAACAGAAAAAAAAATTGAGCGATGTAGTTTAGTAACAATATAGTTGTTAGCTGGGTTGTTTTATCATCATCATTTTCCTCCCTCTATTCGTCCTCATTATAAATATTAGTGTTGTTGTTTTTATTGTTGTTGTTGTTGTTGTTTGTTGTTCTTCTTCTTCTTCTTCTTCTTCTTCTTCTTCTTCTTCTTCTTCTTGTTGTTCTTCTTGTTCTTGTTCTTCTTCTTCTTCTTGAAACCTCCCAACACGGAAGACGAGCGCCCCCACCTCTACACAGACAAATGCACACGCACGCCCGCGCACGCGCGCACGCTCACCATACACACACACACACACACACACACACACACACACACACACACACACACACACACACACACACACACAATTTTAAAGCTTTGTGTTGTTAGGGAAAAGTTTCACGTGCTATTTTCTTCTTCTCCTTCTTCTTCTTCGTCATTGTCGTCGTCGTCGTGATCGTTGTGGTTGTTGCCAGCTTTTCGTTGTTGATGCTGTTGTTTGATGATGATGATGATGTTGACGATGAAGGTGCTGTACGTGGACACGGAGTCTAATCTCCAACCTGAAACGGCCAGGACAAAGAAACAAGGCGAGCTAAGTGGTAATACCTAGACTAATGAAATGTAAGAAATATCTTCCATTCAACTGTAAAATGCTAACCAGTGTACCCTGCGTGGTCAGGCATGTTGGAGGTCTCTATTTCTCGTGTGCCTTGCAGATGAGCGAAAAAAAAGTAGTATGTTTGTGTGCTTTTTTTCCTGTGTGTTTGTTTGTGTGTTTTGTTCCTGGAGTAATTAATTGAAATGTTCGAATGCTTTTTGTGTGAAGTTCTTCTTCATGTACTTATATATTTTTCCCTTTGTTTTTGATCTCCCTCCCCCTCCCCCACCGCGAATTTGCATAAGCAACTGTATACCGTTACGCCGATATTGTGTTTGTTGTCAATGTTGGAAAATCACTTTAAAAAAAAAAGAAGAAGGCGGGGGGGGGGGGGGGGGGGGGGGAGTAAAAAAAACTCCAAGACGTCCTGTTTATTGCTGAACCATTCCTCCAATAGGATTACGCTTTTCCCCTGAACTCTACTATAGTATGATTACACCTTTCCCTTAAATCCTTTAGTCGAACAGGATTACACCTTTCCCTGACTCCTTTTCCCAGCAGAACTGCACCTTTCATCTGCATCCCCTTCCCCAGCAGGATTACACGCCTGAACCCTTTCCCCAAGATCGTTACGCCTTTCCCCAGAATTGCATCTGAACTACACAGGATTACCCCTTTCCCCAGAGCCCTTTGCATAACGGGTTTACGCCTTTCTACTAAACCTTTTGCCTGACAGATTTACACCTTTCACCTGAGCCCAACCCATTTCCCAGCTAGGGTTACTGATGTGCTTCCTAGACCGTGACGGTCGTTCCATGTTCGTCTCAGACGAACCCTCCGGGTTAGAGCAACGCCTGAGGTTCTCGATTATGTCGGGGCTGCACATGGTGCTGCCCATCACGGAGGAGGAGCGGCGCCGGAGACGGCAGGAGAAGGAGGAGAAGGAACGGCAGTCACAGGAGAAGGCGCTCATGTGGAAGTTGCAGGAGCATGGCAAGACCAAGGAGCGTCAGGAGGAGGAGGAGAAGACGAAGAGGGAGACGGTGAGTCGTTAACCTGTGTTGTGTTGTGCTGCACTGTTTTTTGCATCAGGCTGTGTTTTTTTTTGTGTGTGCTGTATTTCGGGTGTGTGTGTGTGTGTGTGTGTGTGTGTGTGTGTATTCACTGTGCGTTAAAGAAAAAAAAGTTAAATTTGATGTTATGAACTTCAGTATTCATTGTTTTGTGTGTGTGTGTGTGTGTGTGTGTGTGTGTGTGTGTGTGTGCGTGTGCGCGCGCGCGCACGTTTGTGTGTGTGTGTGTGTGTGTGTGTGTGTGTGTGTGATGTACCCGGTGTTAAAAGATACATTAAACTGTACTTCGGTGTGAACTTCAAAATTTATTTCAGTGTTTTTTTTGTTTTTTTTAAAACTGTGTGTTAAGAAAAGACTCCAGTTGTAATTTAAACGTTCACTTGTTAGTTTTGTGCTTCGGATTGAAAGATGAGTTAATCGTAATTTAGAGTGATCTTGTTTCTTTGGAGATGGGAAGTGTGTAGAAAACGCCGATATTTTTTATGAGGTGAAGGCAGCCTTTGGGGAAAGGCAAACTCTGAGGTAAAATGAAAATTATGTGGCGAAGCTGAGTCATGTAGGGGCAAGTCATGTGGTAGAGGCAGGTCATGTAATAAAGGCAAGGAATGTGATAAACGAAAGTCCTGTAGTGTAGGAATCTCATGAGAAGAATGGTGATAGTGAATCATTTGGTAAGGACAACTCACGGCAATGCCTGTTTTAAAGGTAGATGATTGCAAGTCACGTGGTAGAGATGCGTCATTGAAAAGAGGCAAGTGATATTGTAAATGCAAGCAGTGTAATGAAAAATGTCATACAGGGAAGACTTGTCATAGGAAATCCCATACAGTCCTTCGAATGAGACTATAAACCGAGGTTCCGTGTGTGAACGCACGCATAACATCTTGCACACACGTAAAATCCCATCACCAACTTTCGGAAGAGAAGGCCAGTTTGGCCGTTGGTATGGATGACACGTTACACATAGCATTCACCCTGCATGAGAAATGGAAAGCATGAAAGAAGTAAGGAAGCTGAGTGAACGATATTGAACGATATTGACTGGGTGACACGGGAAACGTCTGAATGAAGCGCCAGCTGGCAACTCTTCAGTCGGCTCTACCCAGGTAGGCTGCCCGTTGTGTAAACGAGTGTGGACTGTAAAGCGCTTAGAGCTTGGTATATCTCCGAGGATAGGCGCTATATAAGTATTCATTATAATAATATAATAATAATGTGCGCCCATCAACAACCACAACAAAAAATACCCCCTCCTTTGTCTGTCCTACCCGTCCCTTCTCTCCTCCCCCGCCTCCAAATTCACCACCCTCTCTCAGTTCAGATTCATTGACATCATGGCCCATCCGACCATACACGACCTCACCTGAGCTTTCACCACACAGGAAATAAGTCCTGTCCGGTGCATGAAAAATAACAACCAGCACAAAACTGTTTACGAAATACATACAGCTAATTCGTGATATAATACCTGTCTGCTGACATCCTCAAGGTGAATTAAAACAAAAAGGGCTGTGCTGAGGGTGCCCACCATTCCACTTTAATTTGTCACCCACTGTTTGAAAAATGAAAATGGTTTTAAAACAGTGAAATGCATTAAGAAATATGTAAAGAGGCTGTCTAGGCAAATAGACACTGCACTAATAGTCTCTCTGAACAGTGTTTACGGTATCATCACCTAGGCTGCAGGTTTTAACCACACACACGCACGCACGCACGCACTCACACACACACACACACACACACACACACACACACACACAACACACACACACACACACACACACACACAATGATGTGCCATGAACTGTAACAAGAGAAGAAGAAAATGAAATGACTTTTTAAAGCAGATATGAAAATACCGAAAAGAAAGAAAGAAAAACCAATAGTATGCTGGTAACAGAATATTTCAAAATGCTTGTTAAAGATATTGTGGGCGCTGACTTGTTTCAACAGAAGATAACCAAAAAGATGCCAACGGGCTTGGATATAGAGGTTTCAGCGTCCAGGTCAGTGTTGAACACTGGCAGGGACAGAGATCGCCTCACTACCACTCCCTTGGCGCAGTCCCCTCTGGACAAACACAGGCCGGGGACAGAAGAGCCGCTTCACGAGAAGAGAGAGGGTTTACTCCCGTCCAAGGGCGTCCCTTCCCAGCCTAGGCTGAGGGCCATGACCTACAGCCTCAAAGGCGCCGGCCCCACGTCCACTGTGGAGCTGGAACGGTCTTTAACTATGGAGCAACTGCTGCCTGGAAAGAAAGGGCATTTTCCTCCGGCCAAAGATGTCCTTCCCCAGCCTGGTGTGGTGGTCAAGAACGGCGTCGACAATAACCCCCGCG
>CM065730.1:45510724-45535724 GCA_033310375.1 Conus canariensis
AAGTTCACACACACTAAGTTCACTTACTTACTAGCTAACCAACTTACTAAATATGCATGTATGTACACACTCACTCACACACACACACACACACACACACACACACACACACACACACACACACACACACACACACACACACACACGCACGCACGCGCACACACACGCCACGACAAAAGTTCTCCCTTCCTTCCTCCCATCCTTCTTTTTTTTCATTCACTGATGCCTTCTTTACTTCCTCCTACCCACAAAGTATGATCACCTTAATCATCATCATCGTCATCATCATCATCATCAGTCATCGTCATCATCCTTTTCCTGTCGATGTTTTCCGTTGCGTCATGTCCCGTACGAAGGTTCCTAAAAGGAGCTACTGTTTCCTGTTGGTTCCTAGTCCCAGAGCAAGCAAAGGCTCAGCGAGTGACCACACCGGAGATCGCCGAAACCCAGAAGCGGCCGAGGAGAGACAGAACAAAGAAATACGCCTGTCACCGACCTAGTGACTGAGACCCAACACGCGCTGTCCCAGAGCAGGGCCGGTGTCTTGGCTGGGACTGGCAGTTGAGTAGGAATTGGACCATTGATGTTTGTCTTCATGTCTTCTTGCTGCCTCATCTCTTGTTCCCTGCGTGGCATTCCTTTCACGCCCGGTGCGTGCCGACTTTACGCATAGCCCCACCGAGCGTCCTCCCCCTCCTGTCGTGGCAACGCGAGCCGTCCAGTGTAATAACCATTGTTAGGTCGTCGTATGACCCCCGAACCAAAGGAGACGCCGCGCTGCTGATGGCTGGGTGACCTCCGTGGTGTTCAGGATTTCTGATTTAAACGTGAACGAGACTAATACTGACACAATTGAAAATACTATTTAGTTTATTATATTATTTTTTTTTTCTTTTTTTTTTTTTTCAATTTTACCGATGAACCCCAACTCCCCCGTCTGCTGGTAACATGATGGCCTTTGTCGCGGAGCGAAACGAAGCGAGCTGCCCATCCAGCCAACCTGCTTACCCACCAGCACTTCTCACCCACCCTCTGTCTGCATCTCGCGATTACACCACAACCCCAAACACCGTCCTCCCGTGCCTTCCTGGAATGGTGACCGCCTGCACCAGGACAGGACAAGTTTACATATCACGATGCTGTTGTCAGAGTTTCGTTTCAGATCTGTTCAACTCATCTTTCCCCTCGTTCAAGAGCTCCCAACCACCCTCCCAGCCCCCTACCCACCCACCCCCACCCCCACCCCCACCCCCTCCCCCCACCCCGATCCTTCCTCTGGAAGGAGTTAGGAGGGGTGAAGGTGGGCGTGGGTGAGTGTGGAAGAGGAGGGGAAACTGGGGCTGCAGTGAATCAAGGGAAAAGGCAAACGAGCAAGTTTGCATTGTTTCCTTCGTGTTCTTCAGTTGCAACAATTGCCCCCGTTATCATTTTGCTTTTTTTTTAATGACCCAATCGTGTTATTTTGATGCTGTGCACCTAACATGTAAGGATGGTTCATTCCTTAATCACCTAAAAAGTACGTTGAAATGTGATTGTTACCATGGATTGTAATGATATTCTGGTTTGAACGATGATTAAATATCGTTAAGACTCAGTATCATGCAGTGTTTCTGGGAAGTAAATGTACGTTTACGCGATCATAAATCTACTATCTGGGTCGTGAAGTGAGGTGTGTGCGTGTGTGTGTGTGTGTGTGTGTGTGTGTGTTCAATCACAATAGTAAGTAAGGGTTATCGTTCAAAACAAGAAAGAGAGAAAGCTATCTTCGCCAGAAGTCCTTTCATGCTTTTTACTGGTCATGCACTTTTCGTCGTAGACGAAATAATATCAATAATAGACTTGAAAGACTTACAGGGTGAAATAGTGTTGAACTTTTTTTTCCATAGATTTTCAAGCTGTAATATTGAGCCGAGTTCAATGTGGTAGAGGTTTTTAGCAGGGGCTAAAACTCTCATAAGTATATGACTGTTTTGCTTGCAAGAGTTATGTCCACAATTTTCAAGGCTTTGTGTGGTTATGTTCGTCTGTTTCATTTTTTTTTCTTCTGTGGAGTAAGAAAAAAAACCGACTGTAAACCTGAAGCTAAAATACTCCTTTGGTGATATAGGATGTTTAAAAAAGGTTACACATCACGGTGTAAATATCTAAATCTCATAGGAACTTAAACGATAGTATGTTTTGAGTACACTAATAACATCCAAGGCACTCCACAAAAATAGATAAATAGCAGCAGATTATTCACATGATAAAAATCAGAGATAAGTTTAGCGCATAAGGTGATAGCCATTTTTCCCCCAAATCCCCACTCAGTGTTCTTGTTTTCTAGAAATTATGTGTCACGGACATGGATACAAAAATAACATGATTATGCCTTAAATCAATGATTTATGAGGTCTTTAGTTTTTGGTACTAGACTCATGCATGTATTCACACACAAGTATTCACATTATTTTATAATATCCATCATAACATATTATCAGTAAATGTGCAACATAATTGAAGCAAAGACAAATTTAAAACACAACGAACGGATATGATTTTTTTACATTTTGTTTATTTGTTACTTTTAATCAGTTGATAAATTAATCAACAATCGATTAATCAATTAACCGGTCGATCGATCGATCAATCAGTCAATCATTTATTTAGTTAAGTCTGTTAGTTAGTTAGTTAGTTAACTGACTGCAGTGCTACTATTGTAAACGTATTTAGGGGAGGAGGATAGGATGTTATAAATGTTGCTTGTAGAAGTGTTGATAGTGGACGTTAAGTTTGACTTGAAAGATGCAACGAAGAAAGAATGCCCGACACAGTGAAAAGGGAGAGAATTCCATAACTGTGAGTCATAAACGGAGAAGGGGCAGAAACCCTGTGTTCAAGCCACATCGACGTGGAGAGAGATAAAAAGGGTGTCGGTTGAGCCGAGATCAGAAAAGTAACGGGCGCAGTGCCAGTTATAGTGCTGAAGGAAATGCAGGCATTTCTTTTTTTCAGTGGCACGATCAAAAACAGAATTATCGCGCCGCCAAACGAAAGAGAAAAAACAAATTACGAAACAAACACAGCGCGTTTTGACATATTGGGTCTTCTTCAGGAAAACAAAGAATAATCAAGGCAATGAAAACGAAGAACGAACAGTCGCTTATCTCTTCGACCTGGGTGTAAAAGTTGGTCTTAGGTGAAAGATCAAAACCACAGAATGGGACCGAGACCGATGGGGAGACAGCGTGGGTCAAAAATAACAGTGACCATTATCATAAAATAAAGAAAATACTGATAATTATTATTATCATCATCATCATCTCGGAAACATTTCTACCGTTATGTCGCTGTGCTTTTCGTTTTTGTGCGGCATCTCCTTTTTACTTCGTGCTTTTGAGTGTATGTGTGTGTGTGTGTGTGTGAGAGAGGAGAGAGAGAGAGAGAGAGAGAGGGAGAGAGAGAGAGAGAGAGAGCACGCAAAGCGACGTAAGCCAAGAGGCCGCTTTTTATAACTATAGACGCGGTTATCTCCCGTTCATGGCTTTACGAAACGCTGAGCGGGAGCTTCCTCAACCCAAACCTGAACACTTTTTTGTTTATATTGTGTGAAATCATGGATTCACAACATCACTATCATTTTAATGTGTAGTATAGATCGACGACGAAAGTTTCAGAACTTAAGTTATTGTTGTGATTGGAACAGCTTCCACAGCTAAAACTTTTATGTATTTGAATTAAATGAAAGTAGTTGAAAGCGGTTAAAAAGAAAGGGGGGGGGGGGGGGGGGGGGGGGGAACAAGTATGAACAAGATCTCTCTCAGATCACCGTCCATTCGTTTTGTGACATCATCTGCTGGGCGAGTTTGCCTGTGAACATGTACATACCACCCTCTCTGTCCCACACCCTCATCCACCCCACATTTGCGAGATAGGTAAACAGTCAGCCCTTAAAATCAGATTAGCACAATACAGTATTACGTCAACCTCCAGCTGGACGACAAACTGCAGGATGGGGGTAGAGTTCTGTCTGTGTGTCTATCCGCGGGATAAGTGGAAAACACTGGGGTGAACCGTCTTTTTAATTTTACCTGGTAGTTTGTAAGGTCAGCGTCTCCGGCCGTTTCATGATGAGACATGGGGGAACATAGGTGCCCCCCATGATGAGATATCTTGGTGGAAGGTTTCACAAAGTGCTGAAAGGAAACCCGTTGCAACAAGCACAAGAAAGGATGTTGGAATAGGACGCTTGTGTGTGTGTGTGTGTGTGTGTGTGTGTGTGTGTGTGTGTGTGTGTGCAGCAAAATGGCATAAGCGCACACTTTTTTTTTCCTTTAACTTTTTTTTTAAAGCCATCGCTTGAATCATTCATGGTGGATAATTTTGGATAAAGGTGTGTGTTTATGTGTGTGTGTGTGTGTGTGTGTGTGTGTGTGAGAGAGAGAGAGAGAGAGAGGGGGGGGGGAGACTTGTTTTTCTTTATTTCATTTGTAAAAACGTGTGTGTGTGTGTGTGTGTGTGTGTGTGTGTGTGTGTGTGTGTGTGTGTGTGTGAGATTGATAGAGAGAGAGATTTCTTCTTCTCCGTTGTTTTTTTGTTTTTTTTTCAGATGAACGTCGCTTGCATTAAAAAGAATATTGTCCCTTTAGTGTAGGACCTGGGGTTGCTGTTGCGGACGGTTGTGAAGTCCGGGATCCCACAGTCGCCCGCCATCAGTCATGAGCAACGGGGTAGAGGGTATTGCCACCAGTGCTACAGTGTATTGGACTATTCTTTTATTTTTAGTCTTTACACTGGGTGATATAAGACTAGAGCAAAAAGTGTGTGCGCAAGCACGCACGTGTGTGTGTGTGTGTGTGTGTGTGTGTGTGTGTGTGTGTGTGTGTGTGTGTGTGTGTTGTGTGTGTGTGTTGTGTGTGTGTTGTGTGTGTGTGTGTGTGTGTGTGTGTGTGTGTGTGTGTGTGTGTGTGTGTGTATGAGAGACAGGTGATGGAAGATATGGCAGGTGGGAAAATAAGAAGAAAGGACAATTGCATGTTATGTAGAAAAAGCAACAATAAATGAAAAATAAATCAAATCAAAACTGCTCAAGTAACAACAAAAAATGATTGAATTCTCACTTTAGCAGATAATTGCTTATAAAAGTCTATCAACTTCATAACTAGAAATCGCTTTTACTGTTTATAACATTTTTGGTCAATGTGTAACATTTTTACCATTCTGTTTGCGGAAGATCTATTTTAAAATCTGTGTATATACGTTTAAAATTGAACACTAAAAATAATGTGATGACCAGTTATTAAATTTGCACAAGCGCATATTACATTTTGAGAGCATTTGGTTTTCCATAAATTTTTAAGTAAGTTTATAAATCAGACTTGAAGCATTTCTTGGACAGGACAGAATTTCAGATTTGACTGACACGTATTTTCTATGCATAAATTGACTTTTTTAACAGTGATTTTAATTCATGCTTATTGAATTTCAAACTACGTTCAGGAATTTTTCTTTTTGCGCCGTCATTTGCTAGTTTGTCAGCTACATGTATTTCATTCCAATATTGTCGTCAATGTGACAGGATTCGGCAAACGTCTTTTCCAGTTCTTTAGACATAATGTGATCAATCAAATACATTAAAAAGCAAATCTCTCCTTACATTGGAAGAGTCAGCACTAAACAGGGTGTTAAGAATGGCAATGCCGTTGTCACATGAAATTCAGTGCAATGAAGATAGCATACAACTCTGCTGTAAATATAGACAGATCCTTCCCAAAACAAAATAAACTTTTGTATTTAATAATGGGGAATCACAAACCAAGCACCTGCATGTGAATCCAAAACTTGCCCATCTGTAAAAAGAACAGAAATGATGTCATGGATACATACTATCAATATGTTCTTTTACTTACATTGTATTGCATTGTACTCTATTGTATTGCATTGCATTTATTACCATATCATTAATTGTATATTGTTTTTACTGTTTGCTGCTGCTTCTGGGTATGGCTTTTTTCGGATGTGACATTTTTTTCCACGATGGGATCTTTTCTTTTGTATGAGTTTGACAGCATTGAACTGACCCTAAGTCGTCTGCCGGACTACCCATTATAAAAAGTATAATTGTTGACTTACTACAGGGGCTGCCACTGGTTGATGGTGTCTTTTTTTATTTTTCTTCTTTTTTTTTTTTTTTACCTATGGATGTTGCATGTGGAAAGTTTCTCTCTTCTCTCCCTTTTTTTCTAACCCTATTGAAAGACCAGCGCTCAAACTGTTGGGAGAGAGAGAGAGAGAGAGAGAGAGAGAGAGAGAGAGAGAGAGAGAGAGGATGTGTTGAGGGGGATGAGGGGAAGGATAAAAACGACTGTCCTCTTTGAGGACTCGAACCTCAGGCCTGCGATTTTATCGATTTCCTAGACGAGTGTGCTATCTCTGAGACCACTCCCCACTCCACTCATGCTAAGAGAGGCATGTCGTCGATTTTCTTCTTTTTTTTTTTCACTGGCATGATTCTGTTACGGAACTGCTCTGTGTATGGAACACGGCCGCGGGGATGCTGCTTCTGTCATCTGTCACAAACCACGGAGTGTCAAAAATAGAAAGGATCATCCTCTTGCGCAGTAAGGCCAGGAACAGAGGAACAGGCGAGAGGTTTAATCGTTGAGCTAGTCCCCACGCATTGACGTGACAGTCTATCGACAGACAGTACTATTCAGGTTTGACGACCACAGCCACCACAGGTGGTATACGGCAAGTGGGAGATAATCGTACCAGGAGAGCGCAGGACCTGTTTGACCGATACCACCATAATGACAATACATTAAGATGGGCGCCGGAAATGACCATTTTTGTGTCGTCCGACAGGTTAGTTCTGATGGCTGTTCCTTGCCTGAAGTGTACAAAATTCGGCGAATCACGAAGCCCGACGTATATATTAATTCAAAAACGAGTGAAAACCAGTGTAAGAACGGGAAGTAATTCGAAATCTGTGGAAGGCATAGCTCAATAAGGTTATGTCCCTTCCTTGCAAGCTATTTTCGTTTATTGTCGTATAACATATTTTGTTTGTCCACGGAATATCTTAAACGAGAATTTTCATCATCAGAATTGCCTTTCGTCACAGAATTTTCTCTCAGTGGAGACATCTCCCTCCTCCCTCCTCTTCCACCAACACCACCCCCTTTCTGTGTGTGTATGCGTGTGCGTGTGAGAGAGAGAGAGAGAGAGAGAGACCTCCACACACACACACAGCGCTCACGCACACGCGCGTGCGTTTGTGCAAACTACGACTTCCTGCTTCCTTCAACGGCTCTATGAGTTTAAATTTGCGTTGTTAATGTCTTTTCCTTGAAACTGACACCTATCGTAGGAGGGACAGCCAACCACGTTTTGCCTCTCGTGAAATTGCCTCCTCTTGAAGTCAGTGAAGGCCAACTGGTGGGCAAGCGTCTGTTCGGGTAGGGGAGGGGGAGCAAGGAAATAAAGGGTGCGAATTAGAAAATCTGAAAGGGGGGAGGGGGGGGGGGAGCAAAGATAAGGGTTTCAATGTGGCTTTTTATGATAGTTGAAAAAGACATTTAATTCAAAGCAGCTATGTTCACACAGGAGCGACTGAAACACTGTGTGGGGAGGGGGGGGGGGGGGGGGGGGGGGGGTCCCATCTAGGTGGTGGCCCAGAGGCCGTTTAGGTTCTGGTGGGGTCCAGGGGCAAAACTCTGTCAGGGACTCTGGGCGTTTTGTCTCCCAGACGCTGAAGCTAATGTACATTTTTGAGATGCATGGGAGGCCTCTCCTGGAAGATAGCAACATGCCTATTCACAAAATTTGCATGTGTAAATATGTCTCTGTTTTTAAAAAAAGGGAGGTGATGGAGGTTAGGAGTGGAAGGAGGGTCTGGGTATCTAGTTCCTTCCCACACTCCACCCCCAGCCCCCGGCCCTTAAATGCCTCTGCTTATTGTTAGCTGCGACTGGACTTGTAGCTTAATGACACTTTATTCATACATGAAGGTTTTTACACAAAGTTTTTTCTGATTAAATTTTAGGGTTGCAATGTATTCTTGGACGTCTTCATCAGCTCCAACGCTTTGCAAGGAGAAGCCACAATGAAAGTCTGAGCTAGAGAACGTCATGAAACTGACCTCTAACAAATAACGGATGGATATGCCTGCATGTGTGCATTTTTTTTTATCGCAACGTGCAGAAAGAACCTAACTGACCTTCCTATGTCCGAAAGAGATCCGAAGTATCGGTGCCTGAAAGTACATATTGACACGATCATGGATGTTTATACTTCAAGCTAACATTTGCTGTTTACTCTTGGAACATACGATACAGCATGCTAAAGTTGAGTTTCCCGTGGGCCATCGTTGAACGTGGGTAGGGTTTATCCTGTATGTGAAAGCGCCAATCAATGAACTCGAGACGAAGGGGAGGGGGGGGGGGGGGGGAAGGGGGGGGGGGGCGCTAAACTGGGACTTCGCACAGTCCTTTTTTTTCGGTTGCTGTTGTCGCACGCATCGTCAGATTCAGCTTGAGCAGTTTGTCCAGCAAAGCGAGGATTGGTTTAGACTGGTACTTGACAAGCCGGGTCGGAGGTGGGAGTAGGGCGAAAAGATACTAACGGAACTTTCTCCACATCACCCACCCGATTGCTGCGATCTGTACAAACACACACACACACACACACACACACACACACACACACACACACACACACACACATGTATATATATATATAGAGAGAGATATATAAAGAGAGACAGAAAGAGAGAGCCATGTGTTTGTGTGTGCGTGCGTGCGTGTAGATAGATGGTTAGACATACGCAAATACCAGGCATATCGAAAGATGCCGTGCTCTTCAAACTCAACACACTGCTCGGCGAGCAGGCTGTGAAACTGGACCCCCTGTGGAGCAAACCCCCGTTTAGTCCCCCCCCCCCCCCTTCCTCCTCACACGTAACGGTCAGCACCAAGTGGCCAGCAGTCAAGGAAAGACACACGGTGGACGGCCGCTGAGTTCACGCTCCGATGGCCAAATCGCCGGCGACAGTTAATCGATGTGGTTAGGAGTACCAGGACCGGCTCGCGCAGACGGATGAGCACGTGCAGCACCCCCAACTTTTTACTGTCCCGAGCGAGCGGCCTGTGTCCGGTCAGCGCCTGGCCCGAGTGGCCTGTCATGTCAGGTCACCTGCCAACCGCTGACGCCCCCCCCCCCCCCCCCCCACACACACACACCATCACCCACCCCCACCATCACCCCTTCCTCCTCCTGTCCAGTCACCGCTGTCGTCGTCTGCCATCTGCCTGCCGGAGAAGTCGGTCTGTCCTGAGATGCGGAGAAAGAGGATCGGTATCTCTCCTCGCTCGCCCCCACCCCCCACCTACCCCACTATCTGCCTTTGTTGGAGCCCCGTTCGCCCATGCAGGTAACAAACCTTTTCCCGCCAAGAGAATTGTCCATCTGGCCGGGCAGCCCAGTCAGGCAGCCTGTACTCAGATGGTAAGAATGTTTGCCGGCAGAGCTGACGAGTGAGAAGCATTTTTGGGTCGTTTTCTTTCTTTTTTTTTTTCTTTTTTTTTTTTTTTTTGGTGGTGGTGGAGGGGGGTGGGGGTGGGACACCTTCTCAGTCCACCCAGCTGTAAAAAGGTAGGCTACCTGATTTACTTCAGGAAAGGTAAAAAATGTCAGAAGGAGAGGGATGGACTCTGCCTTCCATCATGCCGTGCCCCAGACACTGTGAACTTCTGAAAATTCGCTGACGATTGTGGCCAATGAGCTTTGGAAACTTGAACAATTTTTTTTTAGTCCTCTCAGGCAACCGTGTATGCCAGCTGCATTGTCCGCTTTTCAGCGAGGACAGCCAAGCGCTTGCACGAAGCCTTATAGCACTCACGCGAGCCAGTGTGTGTGAGCTTCAAACATGAGAATTTGACATTGTAAGCTGTGAACTGCGGTGATGTGGCAGCGAGCCCAAGACAGAGACCCGATCCGATGTACAGGAAGTGATGAATGCCTTCAATCTGTGTATTGGAATGCCGACCAGCGAAAGGTAAAGATACTGATCCCATCTACCTTTCATCTTTGGTCGTTCTATCCCCCCCCTCCTTCCCCCTCCACTCAGAATGAGCGAGACAACTCCGCTGTCCACCCTTTCCTGCTGGCCTTCCCTGTCGACTACCAGAGGGCGTAAGGGCTTTTGCCTCCTCTCTCTATTTTCGCCGTAGACAAGACACGATGTTCGGAAATGCTCAAAAAGGGATGGTAGTGGCTGAGTTAGAGGGAGTGTGCAGGTTAGGGAGGCTGTGGGTGGGGGTGGAGGTGTGGAGGGGGCAGAAAAAAAAAAATGGGGAGAAAGCAGGAAGGGAGCAGCATGAGACTTTGAAATTTGTCACTCAAATGAACACACATGCTTCATTCTAACTTCATTTTTTACAGCCATAGACAGACACAGAACAGATTCTACGTTATCATGGTTGTAAAAGTTACGCGTTGATGTGATCGGAAAAAAAACAACAAAACGAACAAAAAGTTTGGTCTGATTGCAACAACAACAACAACGACACACACACACATACACACGCACACACACACGCACGCACGCACACACACACACACACACACACACACACACACACACCACACACACACACAGAGCGTAACGAATCGGACGTGAAAGCTCTTTAATTCATCTATTTCGCGAGGCGTAGAGCGCTACTTAGAGTTTGTTGTTGGGAGGGGGGGGGGGGGGGGGGGGGGTAATGGCGGTGGTGGGGACTTGAAACTCCAGTCATTTTTGGCACATTTGTAATTATCTTCATCAGTAAGTGTGTTAATTCCAACCATATCTTTCATACTTAAAACATATCTCAGCTTTGGAAGTGAGTCAACAACGCCTATGGTTCTCCCCACCAATGGCAAGGAAGTTAACAAGACTGGGTGGATCACGTTGCTCAACATATATATTAATAGTTACAGGTAGGAGAAACTGAGATGGAAAACGCCAGACGAAGTTTGAACAACATGGTTTCAATTTTTAGCTTCTTTCCTTTTAAAATCCACCACCTGGTCTTCCATACAAGCTGGAGAGATGTCCTTTACAGGCTAAAGAATAAAACAGAATCATCCATGAGCAGCCAGTATTATCTCCCCTTGCGCCAGAAATAGTAATGTCCCCGGATTGGTGAAAAGACCCTTTGAGGTACAAAGGCCCACGTTTTGCGGTCAAAATGACAGTGCAATTTGTAGCGAGCCAGTCACGACTTCCCAGGCATGTACGGGAACTTCAGGCAAGGCGATACATAACTCCTGTTGACAGATACGAAATCCGTTAAATATGGCACAATTACCTACTTTTCTCAAACTGGTTTTCGTCACGTGCTGCGTGTGAAACTGAAGGGAACTCTCATCATATAGACGGATATTATATACTCACAGTGTTAAAGGTGCAATTCATGCAAGAAAATTAAGAAAGTATACATGTTTAACGGAATTAAAGACATCGTCTCTGATTTTCTTGACGGTTCATACAATGTATTGATGTTCGTGGATGCTGTATCAGCAGCTGAACAAAGTCTTTCTGCAATTCTGGAACAGTCGCATCAGAATTATATTGCAACATACGTTTCTGGCAGGCGCTTTCGATTAAAAATGTTAAGAGCTCTGGCAGTTAAAAGAAAACAAGAAAGAAAAAAAAAAAGGCTGGCGCAAAATGAGGATATAATCACATATCATCACAAAGGAGCACGTGAATTGCCACGCTTGCAGTTATCACATATCGTCACAAAGGAGCACGTGAATTGCCACGCTTGCAGTTATCACATATCGTCACAAAGGAGCACGTGAATTGCCACGCTTGCAGTTATCACATATCGTCACAAAGGAGCACGTGAATTGCCACGCTTGCAGTTATCACATATCGTCACAAAGGAGCACGTGAATTGCCACGCTTGCAGTTATCACATATCGTCACAAAGGAGCACGTAAATTGCCACGCTTGCAGTTATCACATATCGTCACAAAGGAGCACGTGAATTGCCACGCTTGCAGTTATCACATATCGTCACAAAGGAGCACGTGAATTGCCACGCTTGCAGTTATCACATATCGTCACAAAGGAGCACGTAAATTGCCACGCTTGCAGTTATCACATATCGTCACAAAGGAGCACATAAATTGCCACGCTTGCAGTTATCACATATCGTCACAAAGGAGCACGTAAATTGCCACGCTTGCAGTTATCACATATCGTCACAAAGGAGCACGTAAATTGCCACGCTTGCAGTTATCACATATCGTCACAAAGGAGCACGTAAATTGCCACGCTTGCAGTTATCACATATCGTCACAAAGGAGCACGTAAATTGCCACGCTTGCAGTTTAATTTTTGTTGCCCATTTGCCCCCTTACCTATCACCATCACTGTTTCAAACGATTGAATGCTTTCTTTTCAAAATGAATGTGTTGTTGTTTCCAGTTAGGGAACATTTCCTCCACATCTGCCTCAGTGATTGTGTTGCCAGTAATTGAACGCTTCCGCTGTGTCTGTTGTATATATATGATTGTCTGCTCCCTATGGTTGAACGCTTCATCTTTTTTCTGTCTCTGGGATTGTCTGTTCCCAGTGACTGAACACTTAAGCTATATCTGTCTCCAAGATTTTTTTTTTTTGTATTCCCAGTGGTTGAACATTTCATAATTATATACCTGTATCTGCGATTGTTTTCGTTCCTATTGATTGACGCCCCCCCCCCCCCCCCCCCCCTCCATCTCTGCATAAATGATAGTCTGCGTTTCTATTGACTGAACACTTTCTCTGTGTATGCCTCTGACTGCGTTTCAAGTGATTGAGCACTTCCTCTTTATCTGCCTCTGTGACTGTGTTCCCAGTGACTGAACCGCTATATGTCTCTGTTTTGAATTTCGGATGATTGAACGATTCCTCTCTATCTTTCTCTGTGACTATGCTCCCAGTGATTGAACATTTCCTTCATACCTGTCTCTGAGATTATCAAGGTGCCCGGTACCGGTATACTTTTTTTCAACAACTCTGCGTTAACAGTGATTGACAGCCTCCATTCTGTCTGCGATTGTTTTTTCCGATGAATGCGTTCCCCAATGGTTGCTTGTGTCCCCAATTATTGAATACCTGATCCATAATTTTGTTTTGTATGAAGAATGATAAAACTATTCATCGATATCTGTGCTTGTGAATATTTTCTCCAAGATTTCCAAGGACTGACTTCTGCTTCCATAACTGTGACTTGTTTTAAGGATTATGCATTTAATCCACAAACATCGGCTCTTGGGCTTTATGTGCATGTTTGGAGTAATCCTTGTTTCAACTTAATTTGTGTTTCTCATTTCTCCAGGTATATTCTTATATCAGGTACAGAATGTATGGACAAGCTTGAAACATTTTTGGAGGATGTGTCCTAGTTTGTTCTTTGTGCTCTGAGTTGGCAATCGTGTCAAACGATTTGATGTCGAAAGCAGATTCGCTTTGAGTAACGGGTGTGTGATTATCTCATAATCGCAGCAAGAGTTTTGCTACTTGTTCGTTATTTACAATCGATAGGGTTTATTTTCCTTCAAATTTTGAGGCCGGTTTTCTGGTTTGGTGGATAGACTTGTGTAAGTTTTGGAACTGATCTTAAGAATGTATCTGAAGTGAAAGAAACTACTTTAAACTCGTTTGTTACGTGATATGCGTCGTGCACCTGATTACCACATGAAACAAAGCCGTGAAATTTGATCGTGGTACAGCGACATGCCTGTTTGCAGACGACAAAGACGACATTTGTTTCTGTGCCACAAACTAGTAACACAATCGGAAGAAACGAGAAAGAGCAGCGGTGTTTTCCAGTGTTTGGATAAGCATAAGCCTGCGTCACTGGAAAGAGAGTGTATCAGAGTTTGTTTGAAGTTGTGTTATGCACGTGAAACAAACGGTGATCCCGAGAAAGAGCAGACCGTGTCATTCTATATTCGTGCCTAAAAGGATCAGCTGGTATACTTGGCAGGTTTAGCGTGCATACAACGATGAATTTTTACAGAATTGTGCTAAAGGCGTGGCCAGACACGTATGTTAATAACGTATTTAGTAAACAGATTGAATTAGAAAAAAAAAACCCAAAACGTTCGAGTAAGCTAGTTTGTGATCCAGTTTCCTTCTGTTTAGAATCCGCTGAATCTTCAGAAAGAGAAAGACAGATGTGTGAAGGGTGGAAGGTCAAAAAGGACATTTCTGATTATGTACTGTCAGTGTATTTACCCCCGTGCACTGTAAATATTTACCCCCGTGCACTGTAAATATTTACCCCCGTGCACTGTAAATATTCACCCCCGTGCACTGTAAATATTCACCCCCGTGCACTGTAAATATTTACCCCCTTGCACTGTAAATATTTACCCCCGTGCACTGTAAACAGTAACGTACGCTGGTCCATGAGCAGATCGGAATTCTTTCCGTCAGGAAGTGAGGCTGAGAATTTCCCAGCTTGGGAGGAAAATCGTATCTCAAGACATCAGCCACTCCCAGATCTTTAAAGAAGTCTTGTAGCATGTTAAAACTCGTCTGTTAGGAAAAATGAAGTACAACTTCGCCTTTTGCTCGAGCAGCACGTACGGTTATGGACGAAAAGAACAGTTTGTCATTGTGGTAGATAAGACCTGTATTACACGTGAGCCGCATAACGTTTTGAGCTGAAATAAGCGTGTAGCACGGTATTTTGCGCATTCATTGGCTGTCACATGTTTTATAAGAAATAGGTTTGAAGTTATTTCGCAAGTGCTCCCCACATCATGAAGTGTTTTTTTTTTTTTTTTTTTTTTTTTTTTCCCCCCTGGATTTCGAATCATAAGCCCGTGAACTGGTAGACATTTGACTAAGCCTCGCTTGAACGTAAAATGCTAGACAAGAACTGGAAAAGATAAAAGAAAGAACGGGAGGAGAGAGGGAAAGGAGGGGTTAAAAAAGCCACGAAGTCTGGGTGTACCACTCTTCAATTTCATGGCCTTATTGCACGCGTGCCTAGCTTTATATTCTGACCATGTAAAAGCTTCATTCCGGGTCAGTTTATTTTCAGAATCACGTGACCTTCAGAGAGCAATACAGGCCGAAAGTGAGGGAGAAGAAAACCCAGAGGGGTGGATCTGACAGCTGAGGGGGCTGATTTTGTGGACCAGGTGGTCAGTCAGTGGTGCAGTGCATCTTCACAGCCCTGTGGCCTGTTGCCCTCTGACCAGTTGGAAGAGCCGTCAACAGTTTTTGTCTCTCCAGCTCCTCACCCCCCACCCCCCTCCCCTCCTCCACGTCTCCTTGCCCCCTATCCGTACCCTCCTTTTTTCCCAAACGGTTCATTTCTTGGCTCCGTGTGTGTGTGTGTCTCACCCGTAGAACCGAACCGTTTCTGAACAATCCAAATGCATTGCATCCGTTTACAACAATGCCTTAACGACGCGCTTTTCATCTGGACATAGTTTTGTGTGACTTGGTGAACACGCAAGGACAGTTGCCAAGCACTGACAGGTCGGCCTACAGTGTAGAGGATTCATCCTTCTTCCAGGTGATGGCGTCGGTGACAGGTAAGCTCGAGTTAGGAGCAGTGCGGCTCGCTTTTGTTTGTCCCATTCCCCCCCCCCCCCCCCCCCTTTTCTTTTCTTTCTTTTTTTCGTTTCTTTTCTTTTCTTGTTCTACCATGTTCATCTCTTTGTGGCTTGTGTCGTTCGGGAAAGTTTCTTTCATTGTAAGGATGGTTGTGTTTTGTTTTCTTCTGTTTTGATGACGTAGGAAGTAAAATTTACTGTTCGAGGAATGTCACTGTTGGTGATAAATATAGCGAAATACAAAGGAAACGAAAAGGAATAGATGGATTGAAATGGAACGTTGAAAGAACACTGAGATTAAAAGTAAAAATAAAAGCAGAAACTAGGATTTAAAAAGACATGAAAATGAGAAAAGCTCAAATGTTGTCATATCTGGATATTTATGTGAATCCTACACCATTTGTTTTCCGCGGCATCAGAATAACTCGCTGATTTGTTATGGCATCACAGTATAAAGGGATGACACGAACGTTTTCTCCGTTGCATAATAATGGATGTTCCAATCTACTGAGGAAAACAGGGACATATTTCAATAGCTGTTTACTTTCCGGTGATTGAGCATTAACATGTTAAATTACATCATCATGAAGGCCTTTGCGATGCTCTTCGACTATTGCTTGCAATTAGCTGTGATGATAGCCACAAAACAACGGACCGATTTGTTTGTTTGTTTTGCAGATGTCATAAATGGTCGGTCTCTGTATTTAGAGAGCCATAAATTAGTTTCACCTATTTTGGTAGATTGCCTGAGGTATGTAGAATGCCTGAGGTATGTAGAACGGGAAAAGTTTTTCCGTCTGTTTCTGGTTCATCACTTGACAAAGAAGATCCACCGTGTGTGCCGTACACGCTAAGACAACAACAACAACAACAAAACAAAAAACAAAAACTAATGAAAAAAATCCTAATCACGGCACTTGCGCAAAATCAGTGACAGCTTTTTAAAGCAAGGTTCGTGGGACGCTTACTGCAAAATGGCGGCTATTATCGCAGGGTTACTGGTCCATGGTGGGTTTTTCTACAGTGCCAAGTTTGAGGTTCGTGACTGGCACCAAATAAGCAGTCGTAGGCACGAAGAAATGTTAACCTTTGGATTTCAAGTCTAAACTCATCAAGTGACATTATTTACACACACACACACACACACACACACACACACACACACACACACACACACAGATTATGCCTTTTTTTTCCCGTACGACTATGTCCCTTGCAATGCAAGCTTGGCGACAAGCTTTATTTTCATCTTTGTTCCTTATTTTCACTTTCATTTAGCTCTGCTGGAAAAATGAAGTGCAGTATATTTTCATTCAGTTGCGGAAGGGTTGGCCCTTACCACACAGAACACAGCGCCGTGATTGTATTCGTCAAAAATGATCTGCGATAAGATTCCACGGGTCGCTGGCGTCGCCATATTGTTTCGCTGTCGAGGTTCTAATATGGAAAGCGTTTAGAACCATCATTACGGAACAAAGCTGAACTTTTCCGATTAGAGGTTAATCCGGAGCTCAGTCCACACAGTAAACCGTGGGCGGCGTAACTCAATTGATGCACGGAGTGCGTTACGTTGATTTCGTCCGGTGACGTTTTGCACAGACTGCATTCAGTTGTCTCAAGCAGTCCGCTGTGTCACTGTCGTGCATTTGGGTGCAATATCATTGCACGGGTGACGTGTGCGTATTGTGCATCAAAACAAAATAGGAGCATGTGATTCGCATAAACACGACTCGGTTTAAAATGGCAAGTTTTGTAACCGATCTTCCCGACACTACAGTTACAAGGCAATCACCAAAAAGAGGAAAGCAAACAGCATAGGAAATAACAGTTTGCACACACGTATTCACCCGGGCATGTACAGTTTGCACACACGTATTCACCCGGGCATGTGCAGAGCAGGCGCCCGCGTGCAGACAAAAGGAAAACAAACAGCAAACAAATAACAAAGTGCACACGCATAGGCTACATACGGACACATATAAACCACACGCGCACGTGCTCGCGAAGAGGAAAACAAACATCAAATAAAGTGCATGTATGCACACACACGTGCACACACAAACCAGACGCGCGCACGCATGCATGCACGCGCCCGTATGGATGAAATCATGCGCGCTCGCTCTCTCACACACACACACACACACACAACACACACACACACACACACACACACACACACACACTCTCTCTCTCTCTCTCTCTCTCTCTCTCTCTCACACACACACACACACACACTAAATTAGTGTTTATAAAAGAAATATCCTACTAGGCTGAAAAATAACACATTGATATTCCGTGTACATTGTCCTCTATTTAGTCCAGACCCGCATTTCAACTTTAAAAATCCCAGAAAGAAGGTAGCAAATAGTGAATGTTGTTACCCACAAACTCTCGCTTTCAGAAGATGTAACAAAATGTTTTGTTTTCAGAAGTGGAAAAAAAATAATTAATTGAAAATGAAGAATACCTGGTGTTTATGACGTGCTTTGATAAGGAAACTCAAGATTACGAACCGAAGTATATGATCACTGTTGTCCTGTACAGTTTACAATATAAAGAGACATTACATACAATTTCTGAATTGAACCGAAATGCAACCATTGTTCTTCCATCTTCTAGCATACGTGGTTTCCTAAATTAGTGCGTGGTCTAAATATGCAGTGAAAAAAGAAAGAAACAGAGAAAAAAACCTACATTTCTTTCATCTGGAAGTTGATTGTGGCTGATCCGCGTGTGGTAAACATTAAATAGTTTATAGTTTTATATGTTGGTGAAGCAACGTTGAAAATTCAAAATGAAATACGGTCATTTTCACGCCGAAAAAAAAGGCATGGAATGATTTCTAAAATGATAGGTCGCTCCCAAAACACAAAATAACACGATCTTTTAAAACAAACGTGCTTGCGTAATGATACAAATCATGAGTATAATTGAAATGAACTGTTCCAGTGTTATCTGCCCATCCATCAGTCCACCGCCAACGCCATCTCCCGTCCTGTCTATCACCCTCTCCCTACCATCCCCCTACCCCCGCACCCAGCATCCCTGTCCCAGCCGTATCCTTCCCAAGGGATTGCAGACGCCGATGTTACTTTGCATTAATCCAATTTCAAAGCTGAT
Organism: Conus canariensis; assembly: GCA_033310375.1. Taxonomy (NCBI): domain Eukaryota; kingdom Metazoa; phylum Mollusca; class Gastropoda; order Neogastropoda; family Conidae; genus Conus; species Conus canariensis. The sequence continues at coordinate 45,529,433 of CM065730.1, forward strand.
GCATATTTGGGGTCAGAAGTGCCTCCCTGCCACTGCAGCCCGTTAGAGGACCCATTCCCCACGGCCACCGCCATCGTTTCTGGTTGTCTGAACCCATCAGGCCCATCGTCCGCTCTCTTCCGGCACTTGACAGACGCCCATCACTCATCTCGGCTCTTTGCGGAGAGTAATTACGCTTCTGCCAGTAATTCTGCCGCATGCAGTTTGAGATGAAGCTGCTGTTGTTGCTGCTGCTGCTGCCGCCGCCCCCCACGAGTGTTCAGTTAATTCAGGCCTCAGTGAACAGACATGTTCAGCCAGGGCTACGTTTTCGTACTGAACTGGTGCCACGGAACCCGGCAAGAAAAGTAGCTATTTTTGAGACGCATGTGCAGTATACAAAGTCAATGGATTGTGACCTGATAGGCGAGATTTATTTGATCGACGACCGACCTTGTTAGAGGATTAAAATCACAGTAAAATCACAATATAAATAAAGTTAAAGTCGACGACCACCTTTCCATTCTATTAATGCCCAGTGCTTCATTCTGTCGTTTTGAACAATTCAAGGCAAATGAAAACGACAATCACGTCTCCATGCTATTAATACCCAAAACTTCATTCTGCCTTTTCCAAAGTTCGTTTTCAGTTTCAGTTTCTTGCAACCAGGACAATACATACAGAGCTCCTTCAAGCTGTCATTACAAATTCAGACAATTGGTAGACACAGTACAGCTATTTACAAAATTTGATCTAATTGAAACAACAACAACGACAACTGCAATAAACACATTTTAGCTATTTACAAAATACAATCAAATTAAGTAAAAAATGAAAATAAACAAGAAAAGAAAAGAAATAAACAAAGTAGAGCTATTCACATAACATAATGAAATATACAAATGATAACGAATCTACTGACACGCTTACGCCAAACAAGACGGAGCTGTGTTGAGGGTGCCAGGCCTTCCCTTTAAATCTGTCAATAACACAAAACACCGAAACAAAGCATTTAAAGATGATAAAAAAGTACATTTCACAATGCAGTGTATGGGCAAATAAGCCATGCGCAATGAGCTGCTGATGTCCACGCTGGACACTATGTACAGTTTCACTATCTGGCCGATGTATTACAGAAAAAAGGTTGGAATGTCATACTAATTGCAACACGGGGGGGAGGGGGGGGGGGGGGGAGGGGGACTGCGAAGACTTTCGAGAACAAAAGACGGGAGCCACAATCGGTAGAAAGACAGTGGATTACAATGATGATAGATGAAAACAGGGTGGGGGGGGGGGGGGGGGGGGGGGGAAGCAAAGAGTAAGAGAAAGTGATAGAAAAGAGGAAATTGCAAGCACAGACTTTAAAGAAGGCAGGGGCGCGATTTGTATTGGAAGGTCCCACGGGCATTATATGAACGTTGGAATAAAAAACAGTCTACCCCCCCCCCCCACCCCCCAGCCCTAACCCTTTTTTTCTTTATTTTATTTGTTTTGGTTTCTTTTTTTGTTTTTTTTTTTTTACTAGGGCTTAAGTCACGACGATGTTGAAAATTCGCTTGCCAAGAAGATTGTAACCATTTCATTTTAAGCAGCAAGTTTTTAAAGTATTTTGTTTACGGCCTGTCACACGATAAACCACCCACAACAAAATCCCGGGATAAAACTGAGCGATTGCTGAACAAGATAATGCCTAGTTTCGGGTTTTTGTTTCTTCCAGGGTTTTAATTTTGCACTCTACAGATGAAACTGATTGAGATGAAATCGACCAGAACCACCTCAACTATGTTAGAATTTAAAACAGACATGTTGATTTTATTTGCTGCTTGATTTTTAAGTATTGCCTTTCAATTCATTGGCTGAACTCCAAGAAACATTTTATGCCAAATGTCGGGAAATGAGAACATGCGCAAAGCAGCTTCGAAGTCCAGTAGAAATAATGTATGTCGACCGAAAAACCCTCTAACTGCCGCAAGGTCCTTTCAGTATGGAACATGTTTTCTCAACTTCTGGGCCACACACACAGCCTTATGAAATGCGTTGTTGGTGTTGTTGTTGTTGTTGTTATTGTCGTTGCTGCTGCTGCTGTTATTATTATGATCAAATTGTTAATCTTATTCTTATCATCATCATCATCATTATCATTATCATTATTGCTATGATGATGGTGACGATGATGATTATGATGATGATAATAATAATAATGATAGAAATATTGAGAATGATGATAATAATAGTAATAATTATAATAAAAATTATCATCATCGTCACCACCATTATCATTCATATCACTATCAAAGCCAGCAAAGTCAAAAATTCTTTTACTGAGGAAAAAAAAAAACCCAAAACCAAACCCAACCCACTTTTCTTCAACAAGGAGCAGAGGACAGAGATCGTCCGTGATCTTTGACGAGAGGTGATGGGGTGGGTGGGAGTTGGGGGTATTTGTTTTCTTGATGAGCTAACGTAAGGAAGGGTCCGTTTCCCAGCATTTGTACTGTGTATTCCTGGCCTGAGAACAACGATGCGAAGGGGGTGCGAAAGTAAGACGACACCGGTTGTATGCCTAGCTGTGTCTGCCGCACGTGCAGGTGCAGCTTGTTTTGGCCGGAGTGACGGGTTAGACTTTTCAGCTGTCCCGAGGCACGTGCAAGAGGATACGGCTGTATTTAACAAGGGGTCGAAGGGAAATCTTTGTTTAGCGGAAGATAAATCGCGGCGGTGTATTGGGCTCAGCAGAGATACAATTAGTTCTGTTTTGTTTTTGATAATTAACGGCCTCTCTCTCTCTCTCTCTCTCTCTCCTCTCTCTCTCTCTCTCTCTCTCTCTCTCTCTCTTCTCATGAATGTAAATGGTTTGAAATCGGAGAGTGAAAACTGTGCATTTGACTTTCCGTATTTGGTTGAGTCTGTTGTATAGAAATTTTATTGTCGTGCCAACGTGCCTTTGTCGTAGTTTGGCAGTTTTCTTTTATTATTCTATCAAAATGTTTGAAAAAAAAATGAAAAAAAAGAGAAGACTTCAGGAAGGTTACTATTTTGCTAAGGAAAGAATTATGTTCTCCTGTTTGTTGAAACAAGTGTGTGTGTGTGTGTGTGTGTGTGTGTGTGTGTGTGTGTGTGTGTGTGTGTGCTTGCTCTGTGTGGTCCTCTGTGTGTGTCTCTTTCTCTTTCTTTACCTCGGTTATTTTCATTATTCATAAATGATCTTCAACAATATTTTCTTGGTAATAGTTGCTCTCTACTCTTTAGTGTGACCTGAATTTATCAGAACTGAAACTGTGAAAACACACAAGCTTACATGTTCTTTTATATCTGGACACGCAAGTTTATCAGCTAATGCCAAATCTCTGCTTTGCAAAAGAAAGTCAAAAGTTTTTGCGAGAAATGGAAACTCGAGGTTAATCCAGATAATATTAAGGTAGTCATTTTTCACAGGAGAAAACAAACAAACAAACAAACAAACAAACACGTGATGTATTTACTTTTGGTGATCAGCGATTGGAGATCGTTAATTTATTGAAGTATTTAGGGGTTGCATTTAGTCGAAGTGCTATATTTTTCGACGCGAAAAAGTGTTTTTTGAGATCAAGCGTAAGATCAAGTCGATGTTCTTCTTGTTACAATCAGCTAGGAAACAAAATTTGTCTGTTGGTGAGTGGAGCTTTTCTATTCAGTGATGATAACGGAATTACAGTGCGATTGCAAGATTTGGGAGTTGAAGAATGTGAATGTTCGGAAAACTAAAACTGAGATTTCTTAGATATGTGTTTAGATTAAATAAGAATGCTGTGATTCATATGATTATGGTAAAACTGCCATTTGCCCAGTGTCTGTCCATGTAAAAAAAACAAGAATGATTGGATTCTGGGCTGATTTACAAACACCTACACCTCTAGCAAACATGCTCTAGCAAAAATATGATGTATGAATTATATAAGAAAGGGATTTTAATCTTACCATGATGAAAAGCGTTTTAGATGAAAAGCGTTTAAGTTGAGACAGATGTTGACTGTGTCCGGGAATCTCAAACCTTCACAGATAAAAGTGGATTATGTTAACGTGTACAACAGGAATTGCAAGACATTTATCTTCGTCAGTCGCATAGCTCAACGGAGAACAGCAATAAATGTTTAGTCTACAGACATTTCAGGATTGTACTTAGAGGAGAAAAATATATTGTTTACTTATCAGATGCGTAAGTCACATCTGTTTCAGAGTTTAGATGTAGTAGTCACAAATTACCAAGCGAAGTTGGAATGCGCTATGATGTTCCAAGGGAGTTGGTTGCGTATTTGTGAAATGGATGTAACCTTAATCGGAGACGCATTTCATGCCATAATAGAATATTGAAAATTCAGTTATCTTCGGAAGAAGTTTGTTCCAAGAAAGTGGTTAAAACCGAAGTCTTCTATTATTTTTTGCAACCTGTTCAAAGCATGGTTGGGGGTGTGTTTTTCAAATTAAGCAACTTTGTAACGAACGGAGAGGGAGTATGATGGTTGGTTCGTTTCTCAGTACGCTATCACAAAGTGCTTGAATTATCCATTTATGTTCGTTGTTAACATATTTCATTATTTGTCACAACGCCAGCTGAAAATGTTCGTGCTGTTTTTTCTGTCTGATTCGTTGATTGGTAAAGCAAAGCTTCTTGTTCACCTTCCTGGCTCCAAAAAGAGACCAAAGGACAATCTTTTTTTAATTCTTGAATCTTGATTCGCGCGCGCGCGCGCGCGCGCGCGCGCGTGTGTGTGTGTGTTGTTGTGTTGTGTTCTGTTAAATAAACGGGTCCGTGGAACAGTCCATACGATGACACATTTCCTCCCCTCCTCCTCCCTTTCCCATCGTCCCTTCCATTCCTTTGACCCCTCTCCCCAATTCAGGACTTCCATCTTAATCTCTGTGCACAGTAGTGAAGGGATAAGTGGGATTAAGACAGACAGACGGACAGAGAGAGAGAGAGAGAGGTTCTCCTAACCGCCCTGCTATAGTGAAATTTAATTTTAAAATCGACTGGCTGTAGGTTCTGTCCCTCTCTCTATATACATGTCTGTCAGTCTCTGTCTGTCTGTCTGTCTGTCTGTCTGTCTGTCTGTCTGTCTGTCTCTCTCTCTCTCTCTCTCTGAATATCCCTTTCTCTCCCTCCCGACTCTCCCATCACTTTCAATCTTTCCAATACTCATTTTCTCTCTCTCTCTCTCTCTCTCTCTCTCTCTCTCTCTCTCTCTCTGTGTGTGTGTGTGTGTGTGTGTGTGTGTGTGTGTGTGTCTAATTGTCTGTCTGTCTGTCTCTCTCTCAAACCTCTCTGCCCACTTATCTCTGACAACTCTCTCTCTCTCTCTCTCTCTCTCTCTCTCTCTCTCTCTCTCTCTCTCTCTCTCTCTCTCTCCTCACTCCCTCATTCTCGCTCTTCAACTGGAATCTAATTTTAAATCCGGAGTGTGCCTTAGCCAGGGGTGCCCGCTCTGAGTCCAGCACCGGCGCATCATGTTTTCCGATGGCCTCTTAGCTCCCTTTCCCCTCCAGGCCTGCCTGTCTGATCGCATGTGATGTCACCGGGGTGTCTGTCTGTCCATCTGTCTGCCCGTCTGTCTGTGGAGGCAGGCAGCCTTCCAGCCACAGTGGGTCGCTCTGTGAACACGGACTTTGTATTTGCAGTGCCCCCGCTCCTTCTTGAAAGTGGCACGCCACACCCAGGAATATGTACACAATCAAACAAACACATTGTGTAAGTCACGTGAGCGTTTTGAGGCCTAGATTAAAGTTAAGTCATTTAATAAAATTATTGTAATTGTAGCTCATATTTCACACCGCCAACCAGTCATTTCTTTCTTCTTTTTTTTTTCTTTTTTCGTTTTTTTTTTTTTTTTTCTAGGATGTCTACCAATGACATCACTCACAATCAAGGGACACAAAAACGATGCCGCACCGGATGACAGATTTCAGGCTTGTATCTTGATGTGTTTGTGAATGAAGGGAAGGGTCATTGACGTTTACATTCGACTCATAGGCACACCCACAGGAAATTTCGTATCAGCCTAACTGTGCTTGTCTGTAAATGCTCAAGCCATGATTCAAGACCTCGGCACATTAATTTTTGATGTGCTATCTGCAGATTAAAAAAACAAAACAAAGAAAATGAACATGAAGACTTGACGTCAGTTATGAACAGGATAGACACCACAAATATGGATCTTCAGGTGATATTATCAAGTATCAATTTTGAAGCAACTTCATTGTTGCTTCATGATTGACATTTTCTTGCTTTCTGTACAGACATGTTACCTCAAACGTTACGCTACAGGAGGACATAAAA
>CM065730.1:45540724-45545724 GCA_033310375.1 Conus canariensis
CAGTTCATGAACAGACATGACAACGCTCACTCATACTTAACGTTTTAACAAGCGATACAGTTGTTGTGTTGCTGCCGCTGTTGTTGTTTATGTTGTTGTTGTTTGTGCTCTAGTCGGTCTGATAGTTGATTGCACAATGTAGACAAGGTCACATTTTGATCTCTCCTCCCTCTTTTCTCAGAGAGAGAGAGAGAGAGAGAGGAGAGAAGGCAACCAAAACATTGTTGATGCTGTGGCTGTTCCATAAGCATTGTTGTTGTGGTTGCACCACTACCGCTGCTGTCGATCTTTCTGGTCTGGTTGCTACTTTTATTCATTCTCTTGTTATTACCTCCGTCACAGAGGTCATGCTTTCATCCCCGCACGTGTTCTTTTCTTTCTTTGTCACCCAGCTACATTTCGCAAAAACTACGGAACTGGTTTTAACGAAACTTGGAAAAAAGATGGAGTATTGCCCAAGGGTGATCTCAGTTCTGATTTTCTCTCCACGTCAATGCCTTAGGCTTGGTTCTGCTGGGGTCGCCGGTATCGGCAAATTTATGGGTACTGTCGTTGGACGGACATGGAGACTCCCTCCGGAGGGAGAGCTCACTCGCACTGGCCCCATGACAAAGCTGATATTGTAGTCAGTAGGGGGCTTAGTGGGCGGTGTCCTACGTATGTTAGATCAGAAAAGGCACCGCTGAACACCAGTGAAGTGACTTGGTGGCAGAGCGGTGTCACCTCTGGTGGGTAGCCTCATGACGACCTATCATTGACTGCCTCATGTGGTTTGCCAGAGCTGTGGCAGAAGGAGTCAGGCTGTGACTGTGGATGTGTGGGGGTGGGGTTCGGAATAGAGCGGTATGGGTGCAATGCCACTGAAGTGACACGGAAGATGAGGTGGAAGAAAATAATGTGACCCAAGAACGGAGGTCAGCAAGATCACGCCAAAATGACCAACCCTATTTTGTGTGTGCCAAGGTTGATGATAAGATGGAATGTAAATTTTGAAGCGGATCCGTGCAGTATATCTGGATCAAAGGGTAGAACTAGATTGTGTTCAGCAAAACTGTTGTAAAATCTCGACTGAACATGCACACCTTGAAGTTGCTGACCACGGATTGATGACGATCTGTGAAGTGATATAGTTCTCATCATGGAATGTTGTATCATTCTTTTAATATACCCAGTTTCATTTCGTATTTTTCTATAACAGAAAAGTACAAGGGAGGTCACTATCTAAGTTCACACCTACTATCATCACTCTCTCTGATACTTAAGATCGATGTATTTTTGTTCATGAACAGACTTCTTGCGAAAGTTGGAAAGAACAGAAAGGAGAAACGCCTCCTCACAGAGCCTGTTTTGTTTTCGCTTCACAATTAACACATTCCGTTTGCCTTTCATTTCAGTGCGGATGAAAACAAAAGGAAAACAAATGTTGGAGGAGATTATAGGTGAGAAGGGAGTGGCTGATGTCACTCCAATTTTGACTGTTCTGCCTGTGGGTTTGCTTTTGTACTTTTTTTTTTATTCATTTAGATGAGAAACACTTTAGGTGGAGTTCTCTTTCCTGTTTTCTTTATGTAATGTCGCCGGGGGAAGGGGTGGGGGTTAGATATTAAAATATCTGGACCTACTCACACTTCCTTCTCGCAGTACACACATCTATGTCTGTATTTTGCTCTCTCTCTCTCTCTCTCTCTCTCTCTCTCTCTCTCTCTCTCTCTCTCTCTCTCTCTCTCTCTCTCTTTCCTTGTCATCTGTAGTTTCCTTTCTTCTCTCAATTGTCCTCTCTTTTTTTTTTCTAATCTGACGCAACCCACTTCACATCTACAGAGAGAACTACAAAAAACAAACAAACAAACAAACAAACAAAAACCCACATGTGATAAAACTTGACAAATCATACTGAAAATGCTGAGACGTGTTAAATGTTGATGCACACTTTTGGGAGGCACAAGTGCAGGCTATGTCCAAATAACCCCCCCCCCTCTCTCTCTCTCTCCCCCTCCCTTTCTCTCCCGCTCCACCCCCCTCCCCCTCCCCCTCCTTTCCCAAAGAACTTCGCCTTGTCTAAGCGCATCTGATGTCACCCTTGTTATCTGTCTACGTTCCTGGTTATGGGCCCTGACAACCATCGCTCAAGCTTTGCTGCTCGACGGGGGGGGCAACCTCCACTACTGTACTGCACGATCCCTGCCACTGCTGTTGCCGGTGCTGTCATTTCTCTCTTTTTGTTTCTTCAAACTGTACGTCGATTAACCATTGATGCTTGGGGTGTTTGACACGGAGAGCACTGAGAGATCATGTAGAAAACGAGTGTGTAGATAAAAATGACCATCCACAATGAATGAGCACCATTATCATGTCACTTACTCTATTCTCTCTCAAAATGTTCTAATGGTCATTCGAACGCTGCCAGTTGCATTCTGAGCAGACAAGCCAGTACCAGAGCTACAGTCTGTCAAAGAGAATTGCCATCTTCACATGCTTCCCTATGGAAACTGTGGGTCTGCAAGGCTTGTCCAACGTGTTGGATTAATACGTGGGTCAGGAGTCTCCTAAGTCTTGTCAACGAACCTTTTTTTTTTTTTACTAACTCTTTCCATATATGTTTATCTACCTGTTTGTCTATTTACTGACATTCTCACAGTGAACTGCCAAGGAACTGTTTGAAGCTGGTGTCCTGGGGGTGTCCTGGGCATTGTCTAACCGGATTAGTTATATATATATATAATATATATTATATATATCTTTGCCAAGTCATTACTATAATGATGGAAGAATTGTTAGCCTGCACTTGTTTTTCCCTACTACTTAATTGTTTATATATATTGTTTATATATATAGTTGAATCTGTGACTGGTTTTTGCTCTTTCTCTACGTCTTTCTCAGGAAAAAAAAGCAAACAAGCAAAACCACGCATGGCAGTTCTTAGAAAAGACGTCAGCTGTGATGCAGGAAGAGGTGGGAAGGGTGGGAAGAGGTGGGAAGGGTGGGAAGTATGGGTTGATGGGGAGGAAGACCAAGATCATTGTGTTTTGGGTGACTCAGTGGGAGCAGTGACAGTGCTGATTCTGTTTGTGCCGTTTCCAGTTACTCATTCATTTCTTATTTTGCTGCGTGAGCTGCTTGTAATGGTACTGCCCTGACAATTTGTCGGATCAGAGGAAGTTTAATTAATCTGCCCCCCCCCCCCCCCCCCCCCCTCCTCCCCTCTTCTTTTTCCTCTCCATTTCCCTTTTCGGTCCAGTTTAAGTTTGGATAATGTTTGTGGTTACCTAGATTTCTGCCCTCCGACGTTTTCATTCTCCCCTTGCAAGATTAATTGGATGATGCTCAAGTGAATAATTCTCTTGCTTGGTTTGCTAGCAAGTGGGATTTCCATGGGAGATTATCCTGAATTTTGAAAAGGAAAGATGTTTGGCTGAAGGTGGTGCAAGCTGTCTACATACATGAACTCATACCGTACAGTGCTGGTAGAATCTGAGGGTTGAAAAGGAGAATTTTCTAAAGTGACGACTGAAATTGTCAGTTTGTCTTGAGTCAAACTGAATTCAGACAGATCTTGTGTCTGTTCTCTCCCCCTCTCCGTCGCCTGTTTTCTGTTTATGTCCCAGGCGTAATCATTGTCATGACTACCCACTGGCCCCAAAACCATTCCAAATGACTGTAAACCACGAGATAGCGCTGGGTCTGTTCCCCACTTGACTCTGGGGCGTAGCGTCTGTATAGCGTGCTCCTAAGGTTCTCCTTTCCGCGTAATACCCTCCGATCCGGTTCTTCCACCCTCCCTCACCCTGCCTATCTGAGTGCATCTGGTGTCAGCGTGTTGTCTGTCTGCCTGTCTGTCCGGACTTGGGGGTGGGGTGGGGTGGGGGTGGTGATCTGACGACGCTCACTCGGTCTTGGTGGCTGTGTGGGAGACCGGTTGAGGTTTTGCTGGTGTTCATCGCCCTCCCCATTCCCGCCACCCATATGTCTTATTTCTTCTCTTCATTCTCGTTCAGCTGCTGGGGATGTTGCTGCCCTGACATCCTTCCGAACGTTGAAGATTAACCTGCTACCCTCACCCCCTTCCCTTCTCTGTTCCTGTCTGTCTTTCATTTCTTGGAATTTAATGTTGCATGCACTGAACCTTAAAAAAAAGTTATGTTGAAACAGTATTGTAACATATCATCGCTGTAATTGATTGTTCACGGAAAAAATAGGCATTCGTCAAAACCAAGGAACTGTCATTGGAGTCAGTTGTGTCATATAGTCATCTACGAGTTATGTCCAACTCCGGCGCACCGTGTTCCCCATTCTCCATTCTAAAGTCCCCTACACCGCCCAACAACCCCCACAGCCATCTCACCCTTCTTCCTCCTGCCTGCCTCAGTACATTTCACGTCACTGTGTTGTCAGTCTTTCCTGGCATGACAGGATACCTGACAACACGGTCTCTAAGTCAGTTGTGTAGCGGGAGCAGTGAGGGTGTTGACGCATATTCTGCTGTTTTTATTCATTTATTTGTTTTGCTGCCTGAGCAGCCATTGATGTCGCTGTCTTGACATCTGTCAGAGCATTTACAGCTGGAGGTTTAATTTGCCTGCCCTGCTTCCCTTCCTATCTTCTGATTCCTTGTTCCATCCACATTTAGATGGGAAATCTAACGTGGCGTGTGTGTGTGTGTGTGTGTGTGTGTGTGTGTTGTGTGTGTGTGTGTGTGTGTGTGTGTGTGTGTGTGTGATGGACAAAAAAATGCGAATCTTTTGAAAATGGTCAGCTTTATCTTTCTATAAATTACTGCGAGCTTTGCCTCAGTCTTCTCAACTGTCAAGGCATTGCATTAGAGATCTGTTCACTACCATTTCCGTTAACCCCCTCAGCCCACCCAGCTCCCCTCCCACCCGTCCAGTCCTGTCAACTGCTGTATGACCTCAAGGGTTTTTCTGAAATCTGGAGGTCATGGCTAGGCATTGGAGATTTAGTCCGCTGCCACCACCACCTCCTCCTCCCGTCCCAGGCCATTC
>CM065730.1:45550724-45590724 GCA_033310375.1 Conus canariensis
AGTTAGGAGAGAATGCAGGAAAGGGTAACAGAGGAAGGGGGGGGGGGGGAGTTAGGGAGAATGCAGGAAAGGGTAACAGAGGAAGGGGGGGGGGGAGTTAGGGGAGAATGCAGGAAAGGGTAACAGAGGAAGGGGGGGGGGGAGTTAGGGGAGAATGCAGGAAAGGGTAACAGAGGAAGGGGGGGGGGGGGTTAGGGAGAATGCAGGAAAGGGTAACAGAGGAAGGGGGGGGGGGAGTTAGGGGAGAATGCAGGAAAGGGTAACAGAGGAAGGGGGGGGGGGAGTTAGGGAGAATGCAGGAAAGGGTAACAGAGGAAGGGGGGGGGGGGAGTTAGGGGAGAATGCAGGAAAGGGTAACAGAGAAGGGGGGGGGGGAGTTAGGGGAGAATGCAGGAAAGGGTAACAGAGGAAGGGGGGGGGGGGAGTTAGGGGAGAATGCAGGAAAGGTAACAGAGGAAGGGGGGGGGGGAGTTAGGAGAGAATGCAGGAAAGGGTAACAGAGGAAGGGGGGGGGGAGTTAGGGAGCAGAATGGCAGGAAAGGAGTAGACAAGAGGAAGGGAGGGGGGGGGGGAGTTAGGAGAGAATGCAGGAAAGGGTAACAGAGGAAGGGGGGGGGGAGTAGGGAGATGCAGGAAAGGTAACAGAGGAGGGGGGGGGTAGGAGAGAATGCAGGAAAGGGTAACAGAGGAAGGGGGGGGGGGGAGTTAGGGAGAATGCAGGAAAGGGTAACAGAGGAAGGGGGGGGGGGGAGTTAGGAGAGAATGCAGGAAAGGGTAACAGAGGAAGGGGGGGGGGGGGTTAGGAGGAGAATGCAGGAAAGGGTAACAGAGGAAGGGGGGGGGGGGAATTAGGAGAGAATGCAGGAAAGGGTAACAGAGGAAGGGGGGGGGGGAGTTAGGGAGAGAATGCAGGAAAGGGTAACAGAGGAAGGGGGGGGGGGGGAGTTAGGAGAGAATGCAGGAAAGGGTAACAGAGGAAGGGGGGGGGGGGAGAGTTAGGAGAGAATGCAGGAAAGGGTAACAGAGGAGGGGGGGGGGAGTTAGGGAGAATGCAGGAAAGGGTAACAGAGGAAGGGGGGGGGAGTTAGGGAGAATGCAGGAAAGGGTAACAGAGGAAGGGGGGGGGGGGGAGTTAGGGAGAATGCAGGAAAGGGTAACAGAGGAAGGGGGGGGGGAGTTAGGGGAGAATGCAGGAAAGGGTAACAGAGGAAGGGGGGGGGGAGTTAGGGAGAATGCAGGAAAGGGTAACAGAGGAAGGGGGGGGGGAGTTAGGGGAGAATGCAGGAAAGGGTAACAGAGGAAGGGGGGGGGGGAGTTAGGGGAGAATGCAGGAAAGGGTAACAGAGGAAGGGGGGGGGGAGTTAGGGGAGAATGCAGGAAAGGAGTAACAGAGGAAGGGGGGGGGGGAGTTAGGAGAGAATGCAGGAAAGGTAACAGAGGAAGGGGGGGGGGGGGGGAAGTTGGGGAATGAGGAAAGGTAACAGAGGAAGGGGGGGGGAGTAGGATAATGAGAAAGGTAACAGGGAAGGGGGGGGGGGAGTTAGGGAGAATGCAGAAAGGGTAACAGAGGAAGGGGGGGGGGAGTTAGGGAGAATGCAGGAAAGTAACAGGGAAGGGGGGGGGAGTAGAGAGAATGCAGGAAAGGGTAAAGGGAGGGGGGGGAGTTGGGAGAATGCAGGAAAGGGTAACGAGGAAGGGGGGGGGGAGTTAGGAGAGAATGCAGGAAAGGGTAACAGAGGAAGGGGGGGGGGGAAGTAGGAGAGAATGCAGGAAAGGGTAACAGGGAAGGGGGGGGGTAGGGGAGAATGCAGGAAAGGGTACAGAGGAAGGGGGGGGGAGTTAGGGGAGAATGCAGGAAAGGGTAACAGAGGAAGGGGGGGGGAAGTTAGGGGAGAATGCAGGAAAGGTAACAGAGGAAGGGGGGGGGAGTTAGGAAGAATGCAGGAAGGGTACGAGGAAGGGGGGGGGGGAGTTAGGGGAGAATGCAGGAAAGGGTAACAGAGGAAGGGGGGGGGAGTTAGGGGAATGAGGAAAGGGTAACAGAGGAAGGGGGGGGAGTTAGGGAGAATGCAGGAAAGGGTAACAGAGGAAGGGGGGGGAGTTAGGGAGAATGCAGGAAGGGTAACAGAGGAAGGGGGGGGGAGTAGGAGAGAACAGATAACAGAGGAGGGGGGGGAGTTAGGAGAATGCAAAAGGTAAAGAGAAGGGGGGGGTAGGGAGGAAAAGTAAGGGGGGGGGGGTGGGAAAGAAGGACAGAGGGGGGGGGGTGGAAAGAAGTAAAGGGGGGGGGGGTGGAAGAGAAGTAACAGGAGGGGGGGGTGGAAGAGGACGAGGGGGGGGGGGAAGGGAAGAGAAAGGGTGGGGGGGGGGGGGAGGAGCGAAAGGGTAAGAGAAGGGGGGGGATTAGGGGGATGCAGAAGGGAAAGGGAGGGGGGGGGGGATTAGGGAAGCAGAAAGGGTACAGAGGAAGGGGGGGGGAGGGGAAATAGAAAGGTAAAGAGGGGGGGGGTTAGGGGGATCAGAGGAAGAGAAGGGGGGGGGGGAGGAATGCGGAAGTACAGAGGGGGGGGAGTTAGAAAGGAAGGAAGGGAGGGGGGGGGAGTTGGAAATAAAGGTAAAGAGGGGGGGGGGTTGGGATGCGGAAGTAACGAGGAGGGGGGCAAGAAGAAAAGAAACACCCGAAGGTGCTGGGGAGGACCCAGAGAAGCACTGTCTTCACCTGCCTTTAGAGCAGTCCTGTACCACCCTTGGAGGCCTGCGCTGTGTTGACGATGGGTACAGGCACGCGCAGGACACTCCATTAAGATATCAAGGGACATAACTGCTCCTGAACAGAGGTAAATCAGACTACAGGATGCAGCCTTAACAGCCTTAAAATAGCATCCCCATGGGTGTACCAGCCCGTATTTCATGACTGCAGAGCCCACGGCGAAAAACCCTCCAGCTGCCGAGCACACCCACAGACCCAACCACCCCTGCCCACGGACAGATGAAGACAGTGCCACTCCAGACACAGCCAAGCTTTCGCCATACGGTCTTATGTGCCCTCAAGAGAGAATCCAAAGTTGTAGTCTTTCCCACTGTCAACAGGACTTTCCCTGTGGTCAGGGGTCTTTCCTCACCGTCACTGGACCTTTCTCCAGGGTCAGCCTAGTTTAGGCAAAAGAAAAAGAAACACCCGAAGGTGCTGGGGAGGACCCAGAGAAGCACTGTCTTCACCTGCCTTTAGAGCAGTCCTGTACCACCCTTGGAGGCCTGCGCTGTGTTGACGATGGGTACAGGCACGCGCAGGACACTCCATTAAGATATCAAGGGACATAACTGCTCCTGAACAGAGGTAAATCAGACTACAGGATGCAGCCTTAACAGCCTTAAAATAGCATCCCCATGGGTGTACCAGCCCGTATTTCATGACTGCAGAGCCACCGGCGAAAAACCCTCCAGCTGCCGAGCACACCCCACAGACCCAACCACCCCTGCCCACGGACAGATGAAGACAGTGCCACTCCAGACACAGCCAAGCTTTCGCCATACGGTCTTATGTGCCCTCAAGAGAGAATCCAAAGTTGTAGTCTTTCCCACTGTCAACAGGACTTTCCCTGTGGTCAGCGGGTCTTTCCTCACCGTCACTGGACCTTTCTCCAGGGTCAGCCTAGTTTAGGCAAAGAAGAAAAGAAACACCCGAAGGTGCTGGGGAGGACCCAGAGAAGCACTGTCTTCACCTGCCTTTAGAGCAGTCCTGTACCACCCTTGGAGGCCTGCGCTGTGTTGACGATGGGTACAGGCACGCGCAGGAACTCCATTAAGATATCAAGGGACATAACTGCTCCTGAACAGAGGTAAATCAGACTACAGGATGCAGCCCTTAACAGCCTTAAATAGCATCCCATGGGTTACCAGCCCGTATTTCATGACTGCAGAGCCACGGCGAAAAACCCTCCAGCTGCCGAGCACACCCCACAGACCCAACACCCCTGCCCACGGACAGATGAAGACAGTGCCACTCCAGACACAGCCAAGCTTTCGCCATACGGTCTTATGTGCCTCAAGAGAGAATCCAAAGTTGTAGTCTTTCCCACTGTCAACAGGACTTTCCCTGTGGTCAGCGGGTCTTTCCTCACCGTCACTGGACCTTCTCCAGGGTCAGCCTGTTTAGGCAAAGAAGAAAAGAAACACCCGAAGGTGCTGGGGAGGACCCAGAGAAGCACTGTCTTCACCTGCCTTTAGAGCAGTCCTGTACCACCCTTGGAGGCCTGCGCTGTGTTGACGATGGGTACAGGCACGCGCAGGACACTCCATTAAATATCAAGGGACATAACTGCTCCTGAACAGAGGTAAATCAGACTACAGGATGCGCCCTTAACAGCCTTAAAATAGCATCCCATGGTGTACCAGCCGTATTCTGACTGCAGAGCCCACCGGCGAAAAACCCTCCAGCTGCCGAGCACACCCCACAGACCAACCACCCCTGCCCACGGACAGATGAAGACAGTGCCACTCAGACACAGCCAAGCTTTCGCCATAGGTCTTATGTGCCCTCAAGAGAGAATCCAAGTTGTAGTCTTTCCCACTGTCAACAGGACTTTCCCTGTGGTCAGCGGGTCTTTCCTCACCGTCACTGGACCTTTCTCCAGGGTCAGCCTAGTTTAGCAAAGAAGAAAAGAAACACCCGAAGGTGCTGGGGAGGACCCAGAAAGCACTGTCTTCACCTGCCTTTAGAGCAGTCCTGTACCACCCTTGGAGGCCTGCGCTGTGTTGACGATGGGTACAGGCACGCGCAGGACACTCACTTAAGATATCAAGGGACATAACTGCTCCTGAACAGAGGTAATCGACTACAGGATGCAGCCCTTAACAGCCTTAAAATAGCATCCCCATGGGTGTACCAGCCCGTATTTCATGACTGCAGAGCCACCGGCGAAAAACCCTCCAGCTGCCAGCACACCCCACAGACCCAACCACCCCTGCCCACGGACAGATGAAGACAGTGCCACTCCAGACACAGCCAAGCTTTCGCCTACGGCTTATGTGCCCTCAAGAAGAATCCAAAGTTGTAGTCTTTCCCACTGTCAACAGACTTTCCCTGTGGTCAGCGTTTCCCACCGTCACTGGACCTTTCTCCAGGGTCAGCCTAGTTTAGGCAAGAAGAAAAAAACACCGAAGGTGCTGGGAGGACCCAGAGAAGCACTGTCTTCACCTGCCTTTAGAGCAGTCCTGTACCACCCTTGGAGGCCTGCGCTGTGTTGACGATGGGTACAGGCACGGCGGACACTCCATAAAGTATCAAGGGACATAACTGCTCCTGAACAGAGGTAAATCAGACTACAGGATGCAGCCCTTAACAGCCTTAAAATAGCATCCCCATGGGTGTACCAGCCCGTATTTCATGACTGCAGAGCCCACCGGCGAAAAACCTCCAGCTGCCGAGCACACCCCACAGACCCAACCACCCCTGCCCACGGACAGATGAAGACAGTGCCACTCCAGACACAGCCAAGCTTTCGCCATACGGTCTTATGTGCCCTCAAGAGAGAATCCAAAGTTGTAGTCTTTCCCACTGTCAACAGGACTTTCCCTGTGGTCAGCGGGTCTTTCCTCACCGTCACTGGACCTTTCTCAGGGTCAGCCTAGTTTAGGCAAAGAAGAAAAGAAACACCCGAAGGTGCTGGGGAGGACCCAGAGAAGCACTGTCTTCACCTGCCTTTAGAGCAGTCCTGTACCACCTTGGAGGCCTGCGCTGTGTTGACGATGGGTACAGGCACGCGCAGGACACTCCATTAAGATATCAAGGGACATAACTGCTCCTGAACAGAGGTAAATCAGACTACAGGATGCAGCCCTTAACAGCCTTAAAATAGCATCCCATGGGTGTACCAGCCCGTATTTCATGACTGCAGAGCCCACCGGCGAAAAACCCTCCAGCTGCCGAGCACACCCCACAGACCCAACCACCCTGCCCACGGACAGATGAAGACAGTGCCACTCCAGACACAGCCAAGCTTTCGCCATACGGTCTTATGTGCCCTCAAGAGAGAATCCAAAGTTGTAGTCTTTCCCACTGTCAACAGGACTTTCCCTGTGGTCAGCGGGTCTTTCCTCACCGTCACTGGACCTTTCTCCAGGGTCAGCCTAGTTTAGGCAAAGAAGAAAAGAAACACCCGAAGGTGCTGGGGAGGACCCAGAGAAGCACTGTCTTCACCTGCCTTTAGAGCAGTCCTGTACCACCCTTGGAGGCCTGCGCTGTGTTGACGATGGGTACAGGCACGCGCAGGACACTCCATTAAGATATCAAGGGACATAACTGCTCCTGAACAGAGGTAATCAGACTACAGGATGCAGCCCTTAACAGCCTTAAAATAGCATCCCCATGGGTGTACCAGCCCGTATTTCATGACTGCAGAGCCCACCGGCGAAAAACCCTCCAGCTGCCGAGCACACCCCACAGACCCACACCCCTGCCCACGGACAGATGAAGACAGTGCCACTCCAGACACAGCCAAGCTTTCGCCATACGGTCTATGTGCCCTCAAGAGAGAATCCAAAGTTGTAGTCTTTCCCACTGTCAACAGGACTTTCCCTGTGGTCAGCGGGTCTTTCCTCACCGTCACTGGACCTTTCTCCAGGGTCAGCCTAGTTTAGGCAAAGAAGAAAAGAAACACCCGAAGGTGCTGGGGAGGACCCAGAGAAGCACTGTCTTCACCTGCCTTTAGAGCAGTCCTGTACCACCCTTGGAGGCCTGCGCTGTGTTGACGATGGGTACAGGCACGCGCAGGACACTCCATTAAGATATCAAGGGACATAACTGCTCCTGAACAGAGGTAAATCAGACTACAGGATGCAGCCTTAACAGCCTTAAATAGCATCCCCATGGGTGTACAGCCGTATTTCATGACTGCAGAGCCCACCGGCGAAAAACCCTCCAGCTGCCGAGCACACCCCACAGACCCAACCACCCCTGCCCACGGACAGATGAAGACAGTGCCACTCCAGACACAGCCAAGCTTTCGCCATACGGTCTTATGTGCCCTCAAGAGAGAATCCAAAGTTGTAGTCTTTCCCACTGTCAACAGGACTTTCCCTGTGGTCAGCGGGTCTTTCCTCACCGTCACTGGACCTTTCTCCAGGGTCAGCCTAGTTTAGGCAAAGAAGAAAAGAAACACCCGAAGGTGCTGGGGAGGACCAGAGAAGCACTGTCTTCACCTGCCTTTAGAGCAGTCCTGTACCACCCTTGGAGGCCTGCGCTGTGTTGACGATGGGTACAGGCACGCGCAGGACACTCCATTAAGATATCAAGGGACATAACTGCTCCTGAACAGAGGTAAATCAGACTACAGGATGCAGCCCTTAACAGCCTTAAAATAGCATCCCATGGGTGTACCAGCCCGTTATTCATGACTGCAGAGCCCACCGGCGAAAAACCCTCCAGCTGCCGAGCACACCCCACAGACCCAACCACCCCTGCCCACGGACAGATGAAGACAGTGCCACTCCAGACACAGCCAAGCTTTCGCCATACGGTCTTATGTGCCCTCAAGAGAGAATCCAAAGTTGTAGTCTTTCCCACTGTCAACAGGACTTTCCCTGTGGTCAGCGGGTCTTTCCTCACCGTCACTGGACCTTTCTCCAGGGTCAGCCTAGTTTAGGCAAAGAAGAAAAGAAACACCCGAAGGTGCTGGGGAGGACCCAGAGAAGCACTGTCTTCACCTGCCTTTAGAGCAGTCCTGTACCACCCTTGGAGGCCTGCGCTGTGTTGACGATGGGTACAGGCACGCGCAGGACACTCCATTAAGATATCAAGGGACATAACTGCTCCTGAACAGAGGTAAATCAGACTACAGGATGCAGCCCTTAACAGCTTAAAATAGCATCCCCATGGGTGTACCAGCCCGTATTTCATGACTGCAGAGCCCACCGGCGAAAAACCCTCCAGCTGCCGAGCACACCCACAGACCCAACCACCCTGCCCAGGACAGATGAAGACAGTGCCACTCCAGACACAGCCAAGCTTTCGCCATACGGTCTTATGTGCCCTCAAGAGAGATCCAAAGTTGTAGTCTTTCCCACTGTCAACAGGACTTTCCCTGTGGTCAGCGGGTCTTTCCTCACCGTCACTGGACCTTTCTCCAGGGTCAGCCTAGTTTAGGCAAAGAAGAAAAGAAACACCCAAGGTGCTGGGGAGGACCCAGAGAAGCACTGTCTTCACCTGCCTTTAGAGCAGTCTGTACCACCCTTGGAGGCTGCGCTGTGTTGACGATGGGTACAGGCACGCGCAGGACACTCCATTAAGATATCAAGGGACATAACTGCTCCTGAACAGAGGTAAATCAGACTACAGGATGCAGCCCTTAACAGCCTTAAAAAGCATCCCATGGGTGTACCAGCCCGTATTTCATGACTGCAGAGCCCACCGGCGAAAAACCCTCCAGCTGCCGAGCACACCCCACAGACCCAACCACCCCTGCCCACGGACAGATGAAGACAGTGCCACTCCAGACACAGCAAGCTTTCGCCATACGGTCTTCAGCGCACGCGCAGACATCCTTAAGATATCAAGGGACAATCTCCTGAACAGAGGTAACAGACTACGAGCACCCTTAACACTAAAATGCATCCAGGTGTACCAGCCGATCAGACTGCAGAGCCACGCGAAACCTCAGCTCCGAGCACACCCCACAGACCAACCACCTGCCCACGGACAGATAGACAGGCCACTCCAGACACAGCAAGCTTTCGCATACGTCTTTGTGCCCAAGAGAGAATCAAAGTTGTATTTTCCCACTGTCAACAGGACTTTCCTTGTCAGGGTCTTCACCGTATGACCTTTCCGTCGCCATTTAGGCAAGAAAAAAGAAACACCGAAGGTGCGGGACAGAGAAGCACTGTCTTCCCTGCCTTACATCTGTACCACCTTGGAGGCCTGGCTGTTGACAGGCACGCGCAGACACTCCATTAAGATTCAAGGGACATACTGCTCCTGAACAAGGTAAATCAGACTACAGGATGCAGCCCTAACAGCCTAAAAAGCATCCCCATGGGTACCAGCCCGTATTCATGACTGCAGAGCCCACCGCGAAAAACCCTCAGCTGCCGAGCACACCCCACAGACCCAACACCCTGCCACGGACAGATGAAGACAGTGCACTCCAGACACAGCAAGCTTTCGCCATACGGTCTTAGTGCCCCAAGGAGAATCCAAAGTTGTAGTCTTTCCACTTCAACAGGACTTTCCCTGTGGTCAGCGGTCTTTCCTCACCGTCACGGACCTTTCCCAGGGTCAGCCTAGTTAGGCAAAGAAGAAAAAACACCCGAAGGTGCTGGGGAGGACCAGAGAAGCACTGTCTTCACCTGCCTTTAGAGCAGTCCTGTACCACCTTGGAGCCTGCCTGTGTTGACGATGGTACAGGCACGCGCAGGACCTCCATTAAGATATCAAGGACATAACTGCTCCTGAACAGAGGTAAATCAGACTACAGGATGCAGCCCTTAACAGCCTTAAAATAGCATCCCCATGGTGTACCACCGTATTTCATGACTGCAGAGCCCACCGGCGAAAAACCCTCCAGCTGCCGAGCACACCCCACAGACCCAACCACCCCTGCCACGGACAGATGAAGACAGTGCCACTCCAGACACAGCCAAGCTTTCGCCATACGGTCTTATGTGCCCTCAAGAGAGAATCCAAAGTTGTAGTCTTCCCACTGTCAACAGGACTTTCCCTGTGGTCAGCGGGTCTTTCCTCACCGTCATGGACCTTTCTCCAGGGTCAGCCTAGTTTAGGCAAAGAAGAAAAGAAACACCCGAAGGTGCTGGGGAGGACCCAGAGAAGCACTGTCTTCACTGCCTTAGAGCAGTTCCTGTACCACCCTTGGAGGCCTGCGCTGTGTTGACGATGGGTACAGGCACGCGCAGGACACTCCATTAAGATATCAAGGGACATAACTGCTCCTGAACAGAGGTAAATCAGACTACAGGATGCAGCCCTAACAGCCTTAAAAAGCATCCCCATGGGTGTACCACCCGTATTTCATGACTGCAGAGCCCACCGGCGAAAACCCTCCAGCTGCCGAGCACACCCCACAGACCCAACCACCCCAGCCACGGACAGATGAAGACAGTGCCACTCCAGACACAGCCAAGCTTTCGCCATACGGTCTTATGTGCCCTCAAGAGAGAATCCAAAGTTGTAGTCTTTCCCACTGTCAACAGGACTTTCCTGTGGTCAGCGGTCTTTCCTCACCGTACTGGACCTTTCTCCAGGTCAGCCTAGTTTAGGCAAAGAAGAAAAGAAACACCCGAAGGTGCTGGGGAGGACCCAGAGAAGCACTGTCTTCACCTGCCTTTAGAGCAGTCCTGTACCACCCTTGGAGGCCTGCGCTGTGTTGACGATGGGTACAGGCACGCGCAGGACACTCCATTAAGATATCAAGGGACATAACTGCTCCTGAACAGAGGTAAATCAGACTACAGGATGCAGCCTTAACAGCCTTAAAATAGCATCCCCATGGGTGTACCAGCCCGTATTTCATGACTGCAGAGCCCACCGGCGAAAAACCCTCCAGCTGCCGAGCACACCCCACAGACCCAACCACCCCTGCCCACGGACAGATGAAGACAGTGCCACTCCAGACACAGCCAAGCTTTCGCCATACGGTCTTATGTGCCCTCAAGAGAGAATCCAAAGTTGTAGTCTTTCCCACTGTCAACAGGACTTTCCCTGTGGTCAGCGGGTCTTTCCTCACCGTCACTGGACCTTTCTCCAGGGTCAGCCTAGTTTAGGCAAAGAAGAAAAGAAACACCCGAAGGTGCTGGGGAGGACCCAGAGAAGCACTGTCTTCACCTGCCTTTAGAGCAGTCCTGTACCACCCTTGGAGGCCTGCGCTGTGTTGACGATGGGTACAGGCACGCGCAGGACACTCCATTAAGATATCAAGGGACATAACTGCTCCTGAACAGAGGTAAATCAGACTACAGGATGCAGCCCTTAACAGCCTTAAAATAGCATCCCCATGGGTGTACCAGCCCGTATTTCATGACTGCAGAGCCCACCGGCGAAAAACCCTCCAGCTGCCGAGCACACCCCACAGACCCAACCACCCCTGCCCACGGACAGATGAAGACAGTGCCACTCCAGACACAGCCAAGCTTTCGCCATACGGTCTTATGTGCCCTCAAGAGAGAATCCAAAGTTGTAGTCTTTCCCACTGTCAACAGGACTTTCCCTGTGGTCAGCGGGTCTTTCCTCACCGTCACTGGACCTTTCTCCAGGGTCAGCCTAGTTTAGGCAAAGAAGAAAAGAAACACCCGAAGGTGCTGGGGAGGACCCAGAGAAGCACTGTCTTCACCTGCCTTTAGAGCAGTCCTGTACCACCCTTGGAGGCCTGCGCTGTGTTGACGATGGGTACAGGCACGCGCAGGACACTCCATTAAGATATCAAGGGACATAACTGCTCCTGAACAGAGGTAAATCAGACTACAGGATGCAGCCCTTAACAGCCTTAAAATAGCATCCCCATGGGTGTACCAGCCCGTATTTCATGACTGCAGAGCCCACCGGCGAAAAACCCTCCAGCTGCCGAGCACACCCCACAGACCCAACCACCCCTGCCCACGGACAGATGAAGACAGTGCCACTCCAGACACAGCCAAGCTTTCGCCATACGGTCTTATGTGCCCTCAAGAGAGAATCCAAAGTTGTAGTCTTTCCCACTGTCAACAGGACTTTCCCTGTGGTCAGCGGGTCTTTCCTCACCGTCACTGGACCTTTCTCCAGGGTCAGCCTAGTTTAGGCAAAGAAGAAAAGAAACACCCGAAGGTGCTGGGGAGGACCCAGAGAAGCACTGTCTTCACCTGCCTTTAGAGCAGTCCTGTACTACCACCCTTGGAGGCCTGCGCTGTGTTGACGATGGGTACAGGCACGCGCAGGACACTCCATTAAGATATCAAGGGACATAACTGCTCCTGAACAGAGGTAAATCAGACTACAGGATGCAGCCCTTAACAGCCTTAAAATAGCATCCCCATGGGTGTACCAGCCCGTATTTCATGACTGCAGAGCCCACCGGCGAAAAACCCTCCAGCTGCCGAGCACACCCCACAGACCCAACCACCCCTGCCCACGGACAGATGAAGACAGTGCCACTCCAGACACAGCCAAGCTTTCGCCATACGGTCTTATGTGCCCTCAAGAGAGAATCCAAAGTTGTAGTCTTTCCCACTGTCAACAGGACTTTCCCTGTGGTCAGCGGGTCTTTCCTCACCGTCACTGGACCTTTCTCCAGGGTCAGCCTAGTTTAGGCAAAGAAGAAAGAAACACCCGAAGGTGCTGGGGAGGACCCAGAGAAGCACTGTCTTCACCTGCCTTTAGAGCAGTCCTGTACCACCCTTGGAGGCCTGCGCTGTGTTGACGATGGGTACAGGCACGCGCAGGACACTCCATTAAGATATCAAGGGACATAACTGCTCCTGAACAGAGGTAAATCAGACTACAGGATGCAGCCCTTAACAGCCTTAAAATAGCATCCCCATGGGTGTACCAGCCCGTATTTCATGACTGCAGAGCCCACCGGCGAAAAACCCTCCAGCTGCCGAGCACACCCCACAGACCCAACCACCCCTGCCCACGGACAGATGAAGACAGTGCCACTCCAGACACAGCCAAGCTTTCGCCATACGGTCTTATGTGCCCTCAAGAGAGAATCCAAAGTTGTAGTCTTTCCCACTGTCAACAGGACTTTCCCTGTGGTCAGCGGGTCTTTCCTCACCGTCACTGGACCTTTCTCCAGGGTCAGCCTAGTTTAGGCAAAGAAGAAAAGAAACACCCGAAGGTGCTGGGGAGGACCCAGAGAAGCACTGTCTTCACCTGCCTTTAGAGCAGTCCTGTACCACCCTTGGAGGCCTGCGCTGTGTTGACGATGGGTACAGGCACGCGCAGGACACTCCATTAAGATATCAAGGGACATAACTGCTCCTGAACAGAGGTAAATCAGACTACAGGATGCAGCCCTTAACAGCCTTAAAATAGCATCCCCATGGGTGTACCAGCCCGTATTTCATGACTGCAGAGCCCACCGGCGAAAAACCCTCCAGCTGCCGAGCACACCCCACAGACCCAACCACCCCTGCCCACGGACAGATGAAGACAGTGCCACTCCAGACACAGCCAAGCTTTCGCCATACGGTCTTATGTGCCCTCAAGAGAGAATCCAAAGTTGTAGTCTTTCCCACTGTCAACAGGACTTTCCCTGTGGTCAGCGGGTCTTTCCTCACCGTCACTGGACCTTTCTCCAGGGTCAGCCTAGTTTAGGCAAAGAAGAAAAGAAACACCCGAAGGTGCTGGGGAGGACCCAGAGAAGCACTGTCTTCACCTGCCTTTAGAGCAGTCCTGTACCACCCTTGGAGGCCTGCGCTGTGTTGACGATGGGTACAGGCACGCGCAGGACACTCCATTAAGATATCAAGGGACATAACTGCTCCTGAACAGAGGTAAATCAGACTACAGGATGCAGCCCTTAACAGCCTTAAAATAGCATCCCCATGGGTGTACCAGCCCGTATTTCATGACTGCAGAGCCCACCGGCGAAAAACCCTCCAGCTGCCGAGCACACCCACAGACCCAACCACCCCTGCCCACGGACAGATGAAGACAGTGCCACTCCAGACACAGCCAAGCTTTCGCCATACGGTCTTATGTGCCCTCAAGAGAGAATCCAAAGTTGTAGTCTTTCCCACTGTCAACAGGACTTTCCCTGTGGTCAGCGGGTCTTTCCTCACCGTCACTGGACCTTTCTCCAGGGTCAGCCTAGTTTAGGCAAAGAAGAAAAGAAACACCCGAAGGTGCTGGGGAGGACCCAGAGAAGCACTGTCTTCACCTGCCTTTAGAGCAGTCCTGTACCACCCTTGGAGGCCTGCGCTGTGTTGACGATGGGTACAGGCACGCGCAGGACACTCCATTAAGATATCAAGGGACATAACTGCTCCTGAACAGAGGTAAATCAGACTACAGGATGCAGCCCTTAACAGCCTTAAAATAGCATCCCCATGGGTGTACCAGCCCGTATTTCATGACTGCAGAGCCCACCGGCGAAAAACCCTCCAGCTGCCGAGCACACCCCACAGACCCAACCACCCCTGCCCACGGACAGATGAAGACAGTGCCACTCCAGACACAGCCAAGCTTTCGCCATACGGTCTTATGTGCCCTCAAGAGAGAATCCAAAGTTGTAGTCTCGGAAGGGGAGTTAGGGGAGAATGCAGGAAAGGGTAACAGAGGAAGGGGGGGGGAGTTAGGGGAGAATGCAGGAAAGGGTAACAGAGGAAGGGGGGGGGAGTTAGGGGAGAATGCAGGAAAGGGTAACAGAGGAAGGGGGGGGGAGTTAGGAGAGAATGCAGGAAAGGGTAACAGAGGAGGGGGGGGGGAGTTAGGGAGAATGCAGGAAAGGGTAACAGAGGAAGGGGGGGGGGAGTTAGGAGAGAATGCAGGAAAGGGTAACAGAGGAGGGGGGGGGGAGTTAGGGAGAATGCAGGAAAGGGTAACAGAGGAAGGGGGGGGGGAGTTAGGAGAGAATGCAGGAAAGGGTAACAGAGGAAGGGGGGGGGGGAGTTAGGGGAGAATGCAGGAAAGGGTAACAGAGGAAGGGGGGGGGGAAGTTAGGGAGAATGCAGGAAAGGGTTAAACAGAGGAAAGGGGGGGGGGGGAGTTAGGGTAGAATGCAGGAAAGGGTAACAGAGGAAGGGGGGGGGGGTTAGGGGAGAATGCAGGAAAGGGTAACAGAGGAAGGGGGGGGGGAAGTTAGGTGAGAATGCAGGAAAGGGTAACAGAGGAAGGGGGGGGGGGAGTTAGGGAGAATGCAGGAAAGGCTAACAGAGGAAGGGGGGGGGGAGTTAGGGGAGAATGCAGGAAAGGGTAACAGAGGAAGGGGGGGGGGGATGTTAGGAGAGAATGCAGGAAAGGGTAACAGAGGAAGGGGGGGGGGAGTTACGGGAGAATGCAGGAAAGGGTAACAGAGGAAGGGGGGGGGGAAGTTAGGAGAGAATGCAGGAAAGGGTAACAGAGGAAGGGGGGGGGGGGAACGCAGGAAAGGATAATAGAGGAAAGGAGGGGGGGGGGTTAGGGGAGAATGCAGGAAAGGGTAACAGAGAGAGGGGGCAGAGTATGAATGACGCCATACAAAGCCTGTATATTCTTCCCTGTATAAAGGATAGAATGGGATGAGACAATACCATACAGTGCGATACAATACTGAAATTGATAGACGATCAACAATCCACCACATCGTAATACAGCAGATCAAACATCGCGAAATCCAGGACGCTGGACCACACCAGATTGATGATTTGAGCCTTGGAACATATTACAGACGGTAACATACGCTCTGGGGCGACACCGGTGTGACCTGTATCCAGATCCCTCCCTCCCTCCCTTCCGCCCTCCCTGCCCGTCTGAACTGATCTGATGTCATCATATCGTCTGCCTGTCACAGTCTCTGATCAGACCTGACAACGCTCACTCATACTTCTGCCGTTTTAACAACGGCAGCTTAGGTCATAGGGTTGTTGTGTTGCTGCTTCTGTTGTTGTTGTTGCTGTTTATGTTGTTTTTGTTTCTGCTCTTGTCGGAGGTGTTGGACTGATACTTGACTGGGGACTGGGGACTAGGCCACTCGACCTCCCCTACCTCATTTCTTTGAGAGAGAGAGAGAGAGAGAGAGAGAGAGAGAGAGAGAGAGAGAGAGAGAGAGAGAGAGAGAAGAGAGAAGAAGAAGAGAAGAAGAAGAGAAGAAGACGTAGAGGAAGAAGAAAAGAAAGAAAAGGCAACTGAAACGCTGTTGACAGCATGACTGTGCTACAGTTACTGTTGTTACATACTACTGCTGCTGTCGACCTTTGTCGTCATAGCCGCTGCTGTTGCTGAGTTCATCGTCATTACCTCCGTCAAAGAGGTCATGCTTTCATCCCCGCACATTTTGTTTGTTTGTCTGCCCGTTAAATTTCGCATAAACTATGGAAGCTATTTTAACAAAACTTGAACAAAGGTGGAATATAGCCCGAGGATGATCTTACTTCCGACTACCTGTCCACGTCTACGGCCTTGGTTTGGTTCTGTAAGGGTCACCTGCAACGGCAAATACATGGGGACTGTCAGTTGGACGGACGTAGTAATGCCCTCCAGAGGGACAGCTCACTCACTCTGGCTCCGCGACTGTTGTTGTCCGTCGAGATGACGAAGACCATCTAGTCATCCTGGGATCGGGGGTGAGTGCGCAGATGGCTGGTCAGGCCGATCTGCGCCCGGAAAGACCTATCACAGTACGGACAGGGGATGGTGGCAGCAGCTGGAGATCTGTTGACACTGGTCTCCCTGATCATCCCGCGCTGCTCAGCTGCAGCAATTCTGTTGCTTTCACAGGTCTCTGCACCTTTGCGGACAGCTGATCGCCACCCATGTCTGTCCTGGGCAGACTGCTCCCATGTTGTGTGGCTGATGTTGAAGACCTTCAGGGAGGATTGTCGTCAGCACTGGGCTTAGTAAGTGGTGTCCTGTGTACGTTGGATCAGAACAGGCACCATTGAACACTGAAGTGACTCAGCGGCAGTGCAGTGTCTCCTCTGGTGGGTTGCCTCATGAGCACTTGACACTGACAGCTCCACGATGCTGTAGCGGGCTGGGCTGGGCTGGGCTGTGAATGTGGACGGGAATGGGGGGGGGGGGGGGGGCGTGGAAGGAGGGGGCGCGGAATTAATGGTGTGAGTGCAATGCCAGTGAAATGGCATGGGAGATGAGTAAATGGGATGACACTTTCAGTTCACACCTTCTATAAGTACTTCCCATGGCACTAACACGGATGCGAAAAGAAATAAAAAGAGAAAAGTATATTCACGGAACCTATTTCTCTCTCTTGTTAGAATAAACACATTTCTTTTGCAGTCCATCGTAGTGTGGATGGGAAAAAAAAACAGAACACAAATGTTGGACAAAAAGTTAGGTGAGGAGGGAGCAGCTGATATCACGCCCAGTTTGCTTTTTTTCTGTAATTTTTTTTGTGTACTTTTTTTTTCCCGAGAAACACTTTGAGGGCGGTTCTTATTCCTGTTTTTTTATTTATGGAATTGCGCCGAAGGACGGAAGGGGGTAGGGACTGGAACTCTGGGTTCGCTCACACTTCCTTCTCCCACTACACCCATAGATGCCGATCTCTCTCTCTCTCTCTCTCTCTCTCTCTCTCTCTCTCTCTCTCTCTCTCTCTCTCTCTCTCTCTCTTCACCATCATCATCATTATCATCATCATCATCTGCTTTCTCTTTTCTCTCTTTCGTCCTTTCTGATGCAACCCGGGTCACATCTGTCGAGAAAACTAAAACAATTCACGTGATGAAACTTGACAAATCATACCGAAAGTGCCGAGATGCGTTACATGTTGATGCACACTTTTGGGAGGCATGAGTGCAGGCCATGTCCAAAGAATCCTCTCCGACCCCTCCCTTCCCTCCCCCCTCCCCCCCCTTTTTTTATTTTTTTTTTTCTCCCCTTCTCCAAAGAACTTCGGCTTGTCTACGCGCATCTGATGTCACCCATGTTATCTGTCTACGTTCCTGGTTATGGGCCCTGACAACCATCGCTCAAGCTTTGCTGCTCGACAGGGGGCAACCACGACGACTGTACGATCGCTGCCATTGCTGCAGCTGGTGCTGCCATTTCTCTTTTCTTATTTCTTTAAACTGTATGTTTGTTAACTGCTGACGTTTGGTTGTTGTTGTTGTTGTTGTTGTTTTGCACTGCGCGATTACATGAAAAGTGAGTGTAGTTAATAATGGCCATCCAATGAGCCGAGTTTTGTCATCTTGTTACTTTCTAGGTTCTTTTCTTTTCAACTCAAAATATTCTGATGGTCATTTGAACGCAGCAAATCGCATTCCGATCAGGCAAGCAGTGCCAGAGTTAAGGTCCGCCCAATGGAATTGTCCTCTTCACATGCTTCTCGGAGAAAATTGTGGGCCTACAAGGTTGATCAGCGTGTCGGGTTAATTATGAGGTCAGGAATCTGCTACACGCCTTGTCGTTGACGAGCGGGTCCTGCACAGCTTGTCGGGTTAATGTGTAGGTCAGTTGTCTGCCCACTCTCACAACAAGCCCCTATTACCGACCCTTTCCGTATCTATTTTCATAGTTGTTCATCTGTTTACCGAAATTCTCACAAGAAACTGCCAATGAGCATTTGAAACTAATATCCTGCAGATGTCCTGGGCATTGTCTGACCGAATTGCTGGCATGTCACTGGATCTGTGACTGGAGTTTGTTCTTGCCCTTCGTCTTTCTCAGGCTTTTTTCTTCTTTTTTTTTTCTTTTTTTTTTTTGCGGAGCTTAAGCAATGATTTTTCAAATTTGGAGCATACAGTATTTTAATAAACTGCCCCTTTTTCCTTGCTTATCTATTTCCCTTTTCCATTCAGTGTATAGTAAGGTTGAACAGAGTTTGTGGTTATCTAGATTTCTGTCCCTCCGTCTTTTTCATCCTCCCCCCCCCACCCCCATCACCACCTCTTGCAAGATCAAATGAATGATATTCAAGTGGATAATTCTCCTGCTTGATTTGCTCTGGGTTTCTGTTACAGGTGATCCTGACTCTTGAAGTGGAGAGATGACTGACTTAAGGCGGAGCCAGCTTTCCACATACATCATGAATTCCTAATATACAGCGTTTCTTTGATCTGATGGTCATCAGAAAGTAGCATTTTCTAAAGTTGACGACTGAAATTTTCAGTGTATCTGAAGTCAAGTTTGATTCAGATGGAACTTGCAGTGTTTGCTCCTCTCCCTGTCTGAGGCTTGTTTCCATTTCATGTCCCTTGTGTGAGTGTTGTCATAGGCGCCCAATAGCCACTGGTTCCAACGTCATTCCACATCGCGGTAAACCTTAAGGTAGTGCTGGAGGTGTTCCACCCTTGACTCTGGGGATAGTGCTGGAGGTGTTCCACCCTTCACTCTGGGGACAGTGCTGGAGGTGTTCCACCCTTGACTCTGGGGATAGTGCTGGAGGTGTTCCACCCTTGACTCTGGTATAGTGCTGGAGGTGTTCCACCCTTGACTCTAGGGATAGTGCTGGAGGTGTTCCACTCTTGACTCTGGGGACAGTGCTGGAGGTGTTCCACCCTTGACTTTGGGGACAGTGCTGGAGGTGTTCCACCCTTGACTCTGGGGATAGTGCTGGAGGTGTTCCACCCTTGACTCTGGGGATAGTGCTGGAGGTGTTCCACCCTTGACTCTGCGGATAGAGCTGGAGGTGTTCCACCCTTGACTCTGGGGATAGTGCTGGAGGTGTTCCACCCTTGACTCTGGGGATAGTGCTGGAGGTGTTCCACCCTTCACTCTGGGGATAGCGCTGGAGGTGTTCCACCCTTGACTCTGGGGACGGTGCTGGAGGTGTTCCACCCTTGACTCAGGGGAGAGTGCTGGAGGTGTTCCACCCTTGACTCTGGGGATAGTGCTGGAGGTGTTCCGTCCTTGACTCTGGGGATAGTGCTGGAGGTGTTCCGTCCTTGACTCTGGGGATAGTGCTGGTGGTGTTCCACCTTTGACTCTGGGGATAGTGCTGGAGGTGTTCCACCCTTGAGTCTGGGGATAGCGCTGGAGGTGTTCCACCCTTGGCTCTGGGGATAGCGCTGGAGGTGTTCCACCCTTGACTCTGGGGATAGTGCTGGAGGTGTTCCACCCTTGACTCTGGGGATAGCGCTGGAGGTGTTCCACCCTTGACTCTGGGGATAGTGCTGGAGGTGTTCCACCCTTGACTCTGGGGATAGTGCTGGGGGTGTTCCACCCTTGACTCTGGGGATAGTGCTGGGGGTGTTCCACCCTTGACTCTGGGGATAGTGCTGGAGGTGTTCCACCCTTGACTCTGGGGATAGTGCTGGAGGCGTTCCACCCTTGACTCTGGGGATAGTGCTGGAGGTGTTCCACCCTTGACTCAGGGGAGAGTGCTGGAGGTGTTCCACCCTTGACTCTGGGGAGAGTGCTGGGGGTGTTCCACCCTTGACTCTGGGATAGTGCTGGAGGTGTTCCACCCTTGACTCTGGGGATAGTGCTGGAGGTGTTCCACCCTTGACTCTGGGGATAGTGCTGGAGGTGTTCCGTCCTTGACTCTGGGGATAGTGCTGGAGGTGTTCCACCCTTGACTCTGGGGGTAGTGCTGGAGGTGTTCCACCCTTGACTCTGTTGATAGTGCTGGAGGTGTTCCACCCTTGACTCTGGGGATAGTGCTGGAGGTGTTCCACCCTTGACTCGGGGGATAGTGCTGGAGGTGTTCCGTCCTTGACTCTGGGGATAGTGCTGGAGGTGTTCCACCCTTCAGTCTGGGGATAGTGCTGGAGGTGTTCCACCCTTCACTCTGGGAGGAGTGCGTGGGTAGCGGTTGTGGAGCTGCTTCATCAGTTCTCCTTTCTCCCTCACCACCCCCCCCCCCCTCACCCCATCCTGTTCTCTCACCCT
Organism: Conus canariensis; assembly: GCA_033310375.1. Classification (NCBI taxonomy): domain Eukaryota; kingdom Metazoa; phylum Mollusca; class Gastropoda; order Neogastropoda; family Conidae; genus Conus; species Conus canariensis. The sequence continues at coordinate 45,571,204 of CM065730.1, forward strand.
CCCTCTCTCTGCCTGTCTGAGTGCATGTGATGTCAGCGTGTTGTCTGTCTGTCTGTCTGTCTGTCTGTCTGTCTGTCTGTCTGTCCGGGCTTTGGAAGGGGGGGGGGGGAGGAGGGTAGACACGAGAACGCACGCTCCGTCTTGGTGACTGTGCAAAAACAGCATTAGAGCTTTTCTTCGTGTTCATCCCCACCCCCACCCCACCCCCTTTCCCCCCCGCCTACCCGTCTTCTTTCTTCTCTTTATTCTCGTTAAGCTGTTGGAGATGTGGCTGCCCTGACATCTGTTGGAATGTTGGAGATGAATCTGCCACCCCCTCCCCTCCCTTCCTTGTTCCTCTCTGTCTTCATTTGCTTATAATTTGATGTGGGCAACTCTGAATCTATATAGAGAGATAGATAGATTGTTTGATAGATAGATAAATAGATAAATGGACAGACAGATAGATAGATTAGCCATGCCCCACTCCCAGCGCATCAATGTCCCCCCTATCCCCATTCTTTAGTCCCCTACACCACCCAACAATCCCCAAATGACCTCTCACCCTTATTCCTCCTGCCTGTCTGAGTAAATCTGATGTCACTGTGCTGTCTGTCTTACCTGGCATGAGAGGTTACCTGACAACATTGTCTGTGTGTGGGGTGTTTTACTGAGAGCAGTGACAGTATTGGTGCACTTTCTGCTGTGTTTAAATTATGTGTTTTTCTGTTTTGCTGCCTGAACTGCCAGTGATGTGGCTGTCTTGACGTTTGACGGAGCATTGGGAACTGGAGGTTTAATTAGCGTGCCCTTGCTTTCCTTCATATCATACACTTCCTTTTTCCATCCACAGTTGGGTCAGAATGCGTTCGTGACTGTCTAAGCGATCCATTCGTATCACACACTTCCTTTTTCTATCCACAGTCAGGTCAGAATGCGTTCGTGACTGTCTAAGCGATCCATTCGTATCATACACTTCCTTTTTCTATCCACAGTCAGGTCAGAATGCGTTCGTGACTGTCTAAGCGATCCATTCGTATCATACACTTCCTTTTTCTATCCACAGTCAGGTCAGAATGCGTTCGTGACTGTCTAAGCGATCCATTCGTATCATACACTTCCTTTTTCTATCCACAGTCAGGTCAGAATGCGTTCGTGACTGTCTAAGCGATCCATTCTTCAGTCTTTTTCATCCATCATTAGTGTGCACGATATTCATTCAAGGACTCACCTCTGTTCCTCTCTTTCTCTGCCACTCCCCCCTCTCCTTGCCATGACCCTCACGTCAGCATCATCATCATTATCCACTTCCCTGCCTACAGTTCACCCACAATCATTGTAAACCATAAAGTGGGGGTTGGAGGGGGTCCACACGTGACTTTGAGGATAGTGCTGGTACCGCTGTTCGTGAAGTCTCCTGCGCTCTCACCACCTCTCATCACGTCCTCCCCCTCCCCCTCCCCCCCCCCCTGTCTTCCTGCCTGTCTGGATGCATCTGAAGTTGGCATGTTGTCTGTGGGTCTGTCTGTCTGTCTGTCTGTCTGGGCTTGACTTGACGACGCTTACTCCATCTTGGTGGCTCTGTGCGAGCAGCGTAGAGTTAATCTGGTGTCCCCGCTCCCCTCCTTCCCCCGTCCCCCCTCTGCTTCCCCTTCCCCACTCTTCCTTTCCCATCTCTCCTTGTTTGTTTTTTTTTTCTCTCTCTCTCTCTCGTTCAGCTGTTGGTGATGTTGCATAACTGGCATATGTCAGAACATTGGAGATTAGGCCCCCCCCCCCCCCCTCCCCCCCCCCCCCCCCCCCCCCCCACACACACACATGTCTTCGTCTCCTCCTTTCATTTCTTTGCATCCTAACAATGGAAAGCATTTATCATTAGAACGTTTTGTGTTGAATTATTGTTGCAACGTTTCGTAGTTGTAGGTATATTTCACAGCCTTGGAACTGTCATTTGGTTGGTCGTGTTATTCTAGGGAATTTATAGTTGCCAAGAAGTCAACAGGTTCTCAACCATGTGTGCTTGGATTTGCGTAGCGTTCTCTCTCTCTCTCTCTCTCTCTCTCTCTCTCTCTCTCTTCTCTCTCTCTCACACACACACACACACACACACACACACACACACACACACACACACACACACACACACACTCCTCCTCTCCCTTTCACACATACACACACACTCCCCCCCCCCCCTCTCTCTCTCTCTCTCATATTTTCTTTCTGATTTCTGTATGCATGTGTGCTATCCTCTCATTCACTCTTCTCTCCATCTCTGTTTCTCTCTCACTGTCTCTCTCTGCCCTTGCTCATTTTCTCCCCCCCCCCTCTCTCTCTCTCTTACACACCCTCCCCCTCCCTCCAAAACTTACACCATATATGCCCATATTTATTCATATGCGGTGATACACCCTCCCTTTACTCCTTGCTTCTTCCAAGCTTTGTCATATAAGTTCATAAAAACAATATATCATGATAATCCTTTCCCCCAACTCCTTTTTTTCTCCAAATTTTCATCAGCGTATACTTCCCTAAAAGTTGTACACAATGATAATTCTCCTTTCCCTTCCCTCTTGCTGTCCCAACATTTCATCATATATGAGCATAAACATTACACACGACCATATTTAGCGTCCTTCCGTTTTAAACTGCATGTTTATGTGGATGATGTAGACTTTTGTGATGTACCGGAACCATTTTTATTTAAAGTTCTCCACCCCACCCCACACACGCTTCCTACCCCTCACCCTTCTTCCTCCCTCCGGTGTGAGTACATCTGACGTCAAAGTGTTGTCTGATCTGACATGTGAGGAGACCTGACCATGGTGTCTCTGACGTCAGTGTTGTCTGTCTGATTTGCCATGTGAGGAGACCTGACCATGGTGTCTCTGACGTCAGTGTTGTCTGATCTGCCATGTGAAAAGACCTGACCATGGTGTCTCTGACGTCAAAGTGTTGTCTGTCTGATCTGCCATGTGAGGAGACCTGACCATGGTGTCTTTGACGTCAGTGTTGTCTGTCTGATCTGCCATGTGAGGAGACCTGACCATGGTGTCTCTGACGTCAGTGTTGTCTGTCTGATCTGCCATGTGAGGAGACCTGACCATGGTGTCTTTGACGTCAGTGTTGTCTGTCTGATCTGCCATGTGAGGAGACCTGACCATGGTGTCTCTGACGTCAGTGTTGTCTGTCTGATCTGCCATGTGAGGAGACCTGACCATGGTGTCTCTGACGTCAGTGTTGTCTGTCTGATCTGCCATGTGAGGAGACCTGACCATGGTGTCTCTGACGTCAAAGCGTTGTCTGCCTGATTTGCCATGTGAGGAGACCTGACCATGGTGTCTCTGTCTCAGTCGTTCAGTGGAAGCGGTGATAGTGTTGATGCTCTTCTGCTTTTATTTATTTATGTATTTATTTAGTTATTTGTTTATTTATTTTGCTGCCTGGGCAGTCAGTAATGTGACTGGACGCCTGTCGGACTGACGTAATGATCATCATATCTTTAGGCACTGGTATAGATTTTTGCTGGCTCCTGTCCCACTGTGGACTGTATTGGAATGAGACAGCAGATAAAATAGCTGAAGAGGGGGCAGTGAAAAACGTGCCAGAAAGTTATTTGAAACTCCGTAAGCACGAAACCATTTCATTACTGGAACAGTACACACACAACCAACACCTTCCAAATCTGAAATTCTCTTGTCCAAGACATATTTCAAGTTTGATCTACACACTTAAATTAAGTGCATGGAAAACGAAATATTCTCAAAATATAGCATGCGTTTGTGTTCATCCAACATCTGGTGCTCATATTCTGTATTAATGCCCTGTTAATGTTATGAGAACGGAAGTGGAGTTCGTTAAAACAATCACACACGCGAGAAATCATTCATACAGCATAAAAGGATGCCCAGTTGTGATGTTAGATATTTGTGGATACGATCAGTTCAATATGTCAGGGTTTCAATCTGGCCCCTGGTTCTTGTTTATCCCATCGGTTGCTTCTTATCATTCATTATTTCCCCCCAAACCACCTCCAGGCCCAAACTAACTAACTTTCCTTTTCCATTTTAAAAGTGTATTTTTTAATTTTTGTTTTGTAGTCTAATGTCTAATATCACCAATTCTGAAGACATTTTTGCATTAAAGAAATTTACAAAAACACCTGTCAGAGCACTGGGAGTTTTCATGAACCTGCCCCCTTTTTGCTTCCTATCATCTTTGCTTTTTCCCAAGCTTTCCATTCCACTGTCTCTTTCAGTCTCCCCTGCAACATGAGTTTAAGAATCTTCAAGTGAGTAGTTCTCTTACATGATTCGTTTGTGTGTGGCATTTGCGTCGCGCTCGATCCCGGATGTTTAAGTCAAAAGATGTATGAATGCAGGTGAACCAAGCTTTCCGGATGAACAACTGTCTTTCTTTCTTTGTGCATACGCAGGCTGATACTTCTGCGGACACTGCCTGTATAGACAGGCAGTGGAGTTTTGTGTGTATGACCGTTTTTTTTTATCCCGCCATTAAGGCAGCCATACTCCATCTTCGGGGAAGGTGCATGCTATGTGTAACGTATGATCCATACCAACGGCCAAACTGGCCTTCTCTTCCGAAAGTCGGTGATCGGATTTTACGTGTGTGCAAGATGTTGTGCGTGCGTTCACACACGGAACCTCGGTTTGTAGTCTCATTCGAAGGACTGTATGGGGAATGGAGTCAGAACCAATGTTAACTCCGAGGGAAAAATCCCCCTGTACCGAAATTCGAACCCGCAACCCCAGGATCACGAGTCTCGCGCTCTACCAACTGAGCGATTCCGGCCCCGGATGAACAACTAATTCCGCATTTGTAAAAGTTGATGGCTGAGAGGAAGCATTCTCTGAAGTGACAGCTGAAACTGTCTGTCTGTTTAGAGAGAGATGTGATTCAGATAGACCTCGTCTCTGTTCCCCTCATTCTCTGTGACTCCCTTCCTTTCCGAGTCCCTCAAGCCAACATCGTCATATCCAACCCTACCCATTGGTCCCAGTCTCATTACAAACCGTGGGGTAGGTTTGGAGGTGGTGGTCCACACTCGACTCTAAGGGTAGTGCCGGTACAGCTGCTTCTGAAGTTATCCTCTCCCCCTCAGCAACACCCCCCCTCCCCCCCCCCCCCCCCCCACCCGCGCCTGCCCTTTCCCCCTGAATCTCCTTCTCTGTCTGTGTGCATCTGATGTCAGCGTGTTGTCTGTCTGTCCCAACTTGTGGGGTGACCTGACAACACTCACCCGCGGTGTTGGTAGCTCTGCTTCCCCTTCGTCCCCCCCCCCCTCCCCCCGCCCCGCGCTCCCCCAATCACGTTTTCTTCCTTTCTTTTTCTCGCTCGGCTGCTGGGGAAGTTGCTGTCCTGACATCTATCGGAACAGTAGAGATCGGCTTACCCCCTTCCGTCCTTTGCCTCCGTTGTCCTCTTCCTGGTAATTTACATTGGGTAGCACTGAACTCTGGTGACACTGTGGTCTGAACTAGTACAGTGTAATGTAGCGTTTCATAGTTGCAGTTACGTTGTCCATCAGTGTCTATGATTCAAAGCCTTAGAGTTTGCATGTCGTTCACAAAATCCATGATCAGAAAGTGAACGGATTGCCTTAACGGTCTGTTGGGATTGTTTTAACTCTATCAGTCTGTCTGTCTGCCCGTCCGGCAGTCTGTCTGATTATGCGAGAGAGAGAGAGAGAGAGAGAGAGAGAGAGAGAGAGAGAGAGAGAGAGAGAGTGTGTGTGCCTGCCTGTCTGTCTGTCTCTCTCTCTGAAAGGGTCACATCCCGAAAAAAAGTTACTTTCCGAAAAAGAAACAGATAACATGATTAATTCAGGACTTCGTACCTAAACCATTGACATCCTAATCCATTGACATCCTAATCTATTGACATCCTTGCCACACGTAAGACTAAGCCGTGTGGAAGCAATGAGCATTCCACTTGATTGATCGAACCCAGATCTTTAAAAAATAGTTGAAAATTAACGAAAAACATTTTTCTTGTAAAAGAAATACACACACACACACACACACACACACACACACACACACACACACACACACACACACACACCACACACACACACACACACACACAAAACAAAACATGTAGACAAACCGATGTTGCAGAATAGACAGCCCGTGTCTACCATGGACAGTGTGTACAGCTTTCACTTCCTGTCTTCGATTTACAACGACAAAAAAAGCTGGCATGACAAACACTGTGGTAGGAAATAACTCTAAAAGCGTCTGTTGGTCTCAAGAACGAAGAGATGCGAATGGTCCACAAGAGCAGAAAAAAAAACAGTAGAGGACACGTGAATAAAGATGAAAAAGAAGCGTTGTCAAAGAGAAGGGCAGACGAGGGGAGTAACGAGCACATTAGTACTGAAATAGCCCCCCGTCATACCCACTTGCCAAACTGTAGGCAGAGAGATTTGAGGGTGGAGGATATAGTGTAGAACTGCAAACAAGAGAAGAAGAAGGAAAAAAAAACAAACAGTTACGCGATGTTCTTAAAGGCTGAAAGAAAAATTCAAGCTGCACCTTTGTTTTAAAGAGTTATTCAGAGTCCACCTCGGCTTCAGCTCCTGGTGGATGATGCTTCTTGATAACCTGACATTTCTTGGAACACTGGTAGATACTTCGCCCCCTCCCTTCCCTGAGGCGCAGGTCTAGCCCAAAGTGTATATTAGGAACAGCTCGTTTTGGTTCGAAAAGCTAGCGTGTCTTTTGTCTTGTAAGCGTCCACGTTGTAGGTGAAAAAGAGTGTGTCTGTTTTTAGGGGACAAGTGCAAGTGCCAGCTCAAAATGAAAAACTGATTCTTTAGAAGCGAGTCGTGTCCTATGAAAGTGACGACGGATTCGGTCTGAAACGGCTGCTTCAGTCCATGACGTGACACAAATGACGTCACATACTGGCTGATATGAATTTGAACTGTGCTAACATGAATTTACACAAGCAAACTTTTTGACTGGAAACGTTTGTGTTTATTGGCTGTCAACATGCGTGGTTATCGGATGGGCATGCGCGCTTTCTGTCTTGCGTTTATGGGACGCGCCCTCATGAGTGGTGCGCGCTTATCGACCGCTCACCCATCCTCTGTCATGGCACTGCTTACCTGTGGTCAATGTCTGCAAGCTGGAATCAGGCCTGACACCGGTCACTCAGCTTTTGTCACCGCACAGGGGCAGTTCCCAGTGCTGCTGCTTCTGCTGATTCCCTGACACTCGTAGCAGACGGTGAGAGACGTGGGGGGCTGGCAGAGAGAGGAGAGGAAAGCCTGCAGCTGAAGGGTTAGAGCGTTCGGTTTAGGAATGAATGGTTGTGAGTTCGAACCACTAGTGGGGGACACTTTTTTTAAAGTTTGAAACATTCTGCTGCCACCCGGCACAACAAAGGTACCTGATTCTGTTCAGGGAAGGCCAAGGGGGCGGAAGGAGAGAATTGAGTTCAACCGTCCTTAATGCAGTGCTCCAGACGAGGTGAACTTCTGAAAGGTCACTGCCCCTACAGCTTGTAGGCTCGAGAATTTTAATCTCAAACTTGTAATTTGTGTCTCTTTTGGTTTTCTGTTCAATGTTCTCTCTCTCTTCCCCTCTCTCGCTCATAGCCCCCCCCCCCCTCCCCCGTCTCCCTTCCATTCCCGCCACCCCACTTTCCAGTATCAGTTCTCTTCCCTTGACATATCTTTTCTTAAACACTTCACTGATGACTCTTCACTGACTTCTATACTGTGAGACCTGTTGGGGTTAATGAAGGGGCGGCAGCCTATTACTGATGCTCCGCTTTTCACTCACCCTCACCCCCCCCATACCCCCACCCACCGCTGCCGCCCCTCCACCTGCCTGTCTGACGTCACTGTGCTGCCGGTCTTACCTGGCATGTGACGAGACCTGACAACGCTCCTTCTGTCTGGTTCGCTCAGCGAGAGCAGCGGCGGTGTTGATGGTTCTGCTGCAGCCCGCTGGTGATGGTCCAACACTTGACGAAACACTGCAGATAAGCCTGCCCCCCTCCCCCGCAACCCCCCCCCCCCCCCACTCCCACCTTTCCATATTCGTCACCTCTCTTTACCTTCAAATGCATCGTAGGTCAGCAGTGAGCGAGACTTCTATCTCGGAATGTGTATATGAGTTTCATTTCCCCAGGGCAGTTGTACAAATCTGCTCGCGGTCATAGTCGTTTACTGAAATTTGGCTGTGCTGTAAAACATATTACTTGATATCACATGGATGTAAACTGAGACAAGCGAGCAAGTCCCCATAGTCTCCCTATCGACATGTATTGTCGAAGAGTTGCGGCCCATTGCTTGTTTATCAACAAGATGTCGTGCAACAAGCTCGATTTGTTTGCAAGAAAGCTGAAGCCGCAGTGGTATTAGGAAGGGACTTCAAGCGAAACTCTCTAAAAATAGCTGATGGCTCATTCTCCTTCTTATACACGCTGACTTTTGTTGTGAATGTCACATACTAAGCCCCCCTGTGTAACCTCCTTTGTCTGTGCTAACACTGTCAGTCAGTTCTTTCCTGCTGGCTTTGTTTGTCATGTGATGTGCAGGCCCAAGTCTCACTTGAATCCGACACTTCACTGCCGCCATGACAAACGCCGTCCTATCCCAGCATGCTAGGACTCTCGTCTTAAAATAGACACACGGGGACACCTCTGGGGAGTTACACAAAAATGACACAGCGCGCTTAGACAAACACACACACGCGCGCTCGCGCGCGCGCTCGCACGCACATACAGATAGATAGACAGACAAGCAGGCAGGCAGACAGACAGAGATACCATAAAATGTATCTTATCTTCTGCTGACCGGTAAATCTCGAAAGTACATGACAGGAACATGAAAAGTGTGGCTGAAACTGCTGAGAGTTCATCACGCCTCTTCAGAGCGCCGTGGGGGGAGATTTAGCGGAGCCCACCTCCTCCTCTCCAAAATATCCCTGGTACAAGCATTTTAGGTATTTGGCATGTTTCCATAAGGCGGACAGCGAGCGTGGGATCTTCGGCCTCCTCTCTCACTCGTATCACACCGCTGAAGTGTTCGAAGACGTATTGACATGATGAGATCAGGGGAATCTCCGCTCCAAACCTTCACCTGCTGAGCTCCAGGCGAGGAATTGAACTCGCCACTTGTAGGTTGAGAGTGCGATGTTGTGACCACTGGAGTGTCGCACTTGCGGCTGGTTGAATGATGATGATGGTGATGATGATGATGATGATGATGATGATGATGTACAGCTGAAAGAGGAATAATGACGTTGTCCGTCTGAATGTCTCTTATCAAGGGCGATTAGCGCTGACACAGGTATGCTGGCAATGCTAGGGGGATGAAATTACAGACGGGACCGGCTCCATCGGTCTTCATTTCTGATGCTCGCTGTCTCCGTCCCTCTGTTTCTGTCTTCTCTATCTGTGTGTGTGTGTGTGTGTGTGTGTGTGTGTGTGTGTGTGTGTGTGTGTGTGTGTGTGTGTCTTTGTCTCTCTCTGTCTCCCTCCTTCCCTCTCTTTCTCTGTCCACCTGTCTGTCTGTCTGTCTGTCCGCGTCCCCTCTCTCTCACTCTACCTCCCTCCCTCTCTCTTTCCTTCTCTCTCTCTCTCTCTCTCTCTCGCTCTCTCTCTCTTCCCTTACGCCCATTGCCTCAGTATCTCTCTGAGTCAGTCCTTCCGTTCATGTCTGTCTGTCTCTGTTTCTGCCTCCCCCCCCTCCCCTCAGTCTTTGTCTTACTGTCTGTCTGTGTCTGTTTGTTTGTCTGTCCATTTGTCTGTCTGTCTGTCTGCCTGTCTGTCTCTCTCTCTCTCTGTCTCTCTCTCTCTCTCTCTCTCTCTCTCTCTCTCTGTTTTTTTCACATTCTGTCGCCGTCTCTATGTTAATCCTCTGTTTCTGTCTGTCTGTCAGTCTACCTGTCTGTCTTTCTCCGTTCCTCTCTCTCTCTCTCTCTCTCTCTCTCTCTCTGTTTCTTTATCTTATTCCTTCGAGCTTCCTACTCTCGCCACTCCTCCGATTTTATGTATTGCACGATCGTGCATAAAGACATTTTTCCTCGGTTCAGCAGTAAAACACGAGATATGTGAGACACGGTGCAAGATTTTGTGCATTTTTTTCCCTCCACGAAGCCAAACGCTGCACACACACACACACACACACACACACACACACACACACACACACACACACACACACACACACACTCACACACCCCTCTTCCCCTCTCCCACCCCCCCCCCCCCCTCCCCCACGCAATCACACTCCATCCTCGCTTGTCCGATAGCATCTAGTGTCAGTCTGTTCGTCCGTCCGTTGTGCTTTGTGATGGGACCCGACAACCCTCCCTCATCTTTTAGCACTGAATTAAAGGGTAACCCCAGTGCGTGTGTCACTGCCATGCCTATCTTGACGCAGCTGGGGCGGGGAGGGATGGAGGTTAAGGGGTGGGATCGGGTCTCTGTCTGTCTATCTGTCCGTCTGTCTGTCTATCTGTCTGTCTGTCTCTCTGTGTCTTTCCGTCTGTCCGTCCGTCCCTCCGTCTGTCTGTCTGTCTGTCTCTCTCTCCCCTCCCTCCCTCTCCCCTCCACCACCTCTCCCCTCTACCACCTCCCCCCCCCTCCCTTCTACTAGGATTCGCCCCCCTATCTGACCCCGTAGATTGAGAAGGTGGGAATGTCGGCAGTTCTGCAAACTAATTGTTGTGTATGCACTGTTCCTTTCCTTTTAAAAGCCACGCGACGTTTTTCATAATAATGAGTGTTTATATAGTGCAACATCTACCATAGTAACTGAAGCTTTTGGCGCTCTACTTGAACTAATCCAGAAGAAGGAAAGAAAATCCAGACCCCCTACACTTCCTCTTAGAAATGAACATGGTAATTTCATACAAACTCCGCCAGGAGACCTTTTTTGGGAATCATGTCGGTCCCAAGCCCGGATAAAGGAGGAGGGTTGGACGTGGGGCCAGCTACCCCACCCCATAAAACAAACCACAGCTACAAAAACGCCAACCAAAGATCAAATCGACACCTCAGCCCTGGGAAGGGATGGGTCTACAACAAGAAGATTTTATGACGCCATGTGGTGAAAGCCTGAAATCTGGGGAAGCCACAAGGCCGACCGCCTTTCTTTCAACCAGGGCAGCCAACATCGGAACATGGAACGTCAGGACCATGTATGAGACAGGAAAGACATTCCAAGTAGCGTCAGAGATGAAGAACTACAACCTAACCCTGCTTGGAGTCAGTGAAACCCGCTGGACACAGTCCGGACAGAAACGATTGACCTCGGGAGAGATGCTGCTGTACTCTGGACATGAAGCGCCCCATACTCAAGGAGTCGCATTGATGTTGTCTACAACAGCTGAGAGAGCGCTTATTGGGTGGGAAGCTCATGGCCCAAGATTCATCACGGCATCCTTCAGAATCAAGAGGAAGATCAACGTGAATGTAATACAATGCTATGCTCCTACAAATGACAGTGATGAAACTGACAAGGACCAGTTCTACAATAGACTGCAGTCCATCATAGAAAAGTACCCAGAGAGAGATATCACCATCCTGATGGGGGACTTTAACGCCAAGATTGGAAAGGACAACACTGGGTACGAGACCATCATGGGAAGCCATGAACTGGGGGACATGAACGAGAACAGTGAGCGACTGGCAGACCTATGTGCACTCAACAACTTTGTCATCGGTGGCAGCGTTTTCCCTCACAAGAACATCCACAAGGCCATCTGCGTTTCACCAGACCACACAACAGAAAACCAGATTGACCACATCTGCATCAATAAAAATTTCAGAAGATCCATGCAGGATGTGAGGGCAAAGAGAGGAGCAGACGTGGCTTCAGACCACCACCTCGTTGTGGCCAGGCTCAAATTGAAGTTAAAGAAGAATTGGATGACGGCACATGCAGAACGACACAAGTACAACACAGCTCTTCTGAGAGATACTAACAAGATACAAGAATATAGAACAACTCTAGGCAACAAGTTCCAAGTACTGCAAGAACTACTGGAAGAGGAAGACGGTACACTAGAGGACAAGTGGAAGGAGATCAAGGAGGCAGTAACATCAACTTGCCAGGAAGTGCTTGGCCACAATAAGCACCAACACAAAGAATGGATCTCGGCAGACAGCTATGCAAGATCCAACAGAGGAAAGAGAAGAAAGTGGCAGTCAACATCAGCCGAACAAGAGCAGAGAAGGCCAAAGCAAACAAACAAGCAAAGAAGAGCGTCAGAACAGACAAGAGGAAATATGTAGATGATCTAGCAACAGAAGCCGAACAAGCAGCAAAACGGGGAAACATGAAAGGACTGTACGACACCACCATGAAGCTGGCAGGAAAGTACAGGAGGCCAGAACGACCAATAAAAGACAGGGAGGGAAGGCAACTCACGTGAGAAGAGCAGCAGAAGAACAGATGGGTTGAGCACTTCGAGGAGCTCTTGAACAGACCATCGCCAGAGAACCCTCCAGACATCGAAGAGGCTGACTCAGACCTGCCCATAGACTGCGGGGCACCAACCAAAGAAAAAATTGGGAGGGCCATCAAACAGTTGAAGAACGGAAAGGCGGCAGGATCTGACAACATCCCCGCAGAGGCGCTGAAGACAGACATAGAGACCACAGTAGAGATGCTTTGGCCTCTCTTCAAGAAGATCTGGGAAGAGGAGCAAGTGCCAACAGACTGGAAGGAGGGATACCTTATCAAGATTCCCGAGAAAGGCGACCTTAGCAACTGCACGAACTACAGAGGAATGACATTGCTGTCAGTGCCAGGAAAGGTTTTCAACAGAGTCATTTTGAACAGGTTAAAGGATCCTGTTGATGCTCATCTCCGCGACCAGCAGGCTGGCTTTCGCAAGGATCGATCCTGCACAGACCAGATCGCAACGCTTCGCATCATTGTTGAGCAATCGAACGAGTGGAACTCATCCATGTATGTCAACTTTATCGACTACGAGAAAGCCTTCGACAGCGTAGACCGAGACACCCTGTGGAAGCTTCTCCGATATTACGGTTTGCCGGCCAAGATCACCACCATCATCAGAAACTCATACGAGGCTCTGACCTGTAGAGTCATCCATGCAGGGCAGCTCACGAAGGCATTCGAAGTGAGGACTGGTGTCAGACAAGGTTGCCTGCTTTCACCATTTCTATTTCAACTGGCAATCAACTGGATCATGAAGACTTCAACAGTTCAGAGAAGACATGGGATCCAGTGGACACCCTGGACGCAGCTTGACGATTTGGACTTCGCCGACGACCTGGCACTACTTTCGCACACTCAACATCAGATGCAAAAGAAAACAAGCAAATAGCAGCCACATCAGCACAAGTAGGGCTCAACATCCATAAAGGCAAGAGCAAGATTCTCAAGGCCAACACTGTCAGCACCAACTCGATCATGCTGGACAGCGAGACGCTAGAGGAAGTAGAAGCCTTTACCTACCTGGGCAGTGTCATCGACAAGCAGGGGGGCACAGACGCCGACGTCAGAGCAAGGATCGGAAAGGCCAGGGCAGCGTCTGTACAGCTATGGAACATCTGGAGCTCCAAGGAACTGTCAGTCAACACCAAAGTCAGGCTCTTCAACACCAACATCAAAGCAGTTCTATTGTACGGAGCGGAAACCTGGAGAACTACAGTTGCCACCACCAAGAAAGTGCAGATGTTCATCAGCAACTGCCTGCGCAAGATTCTCCGCATCCGATGGCCAGACACCATCAACAACAACGAGCTCTAGGAGAGAACAAACCAGCTGCCCGCAGAACAGGAAATCAAGAAACGACGTTGGGGCTGGTTTGGACATACGCTGCGGAAGCCTGCAAGCAACACCACCAGACAAGCCCCGACATGGAACCCCCAAGGAAAACGAAAAAGAGGTCGTCCAAGGAACACCTGGCGCAGGGACCTGGAAGCAGACATCAGGAACATGGGGATGACTTGGAACCAGCTGGAGAAAAGAGCCCAGGACAGAGATGCCTGGAGGTCCTTGGTTGGCGGCCTGTACCCCAGGAGGGGTAATAGGCGATGATGATGATGATGCATTTCACACAAATCCACACCTGCGCACTGATCTGTGCGCACGAATACAAGCAGAGAAAGCGCTCCGTCGTCATACCTAGAGAATAATTAACACCTCATGGTTCATCTAATGAATACTTTTGACGAATACTCTTTATTCAGTCAGCCACATCTCCCTGGCTATCTGCACACATTAACGTACAACACACACGCATTCGCACGTGCGCGCGCGCACGCGCTCACACACACACACACACACACACACACACACACACACACACACACACACACACACACACTCACTCACTCTCTGTCTCTTTCTCTTACACACACACACACACACACACACACACACACACACACACACACACACACACACACACACACACACGCTCACACACACTCACTCTCTCACTCTCAGTCTCTCAATCTCTCTTTTTTACCCCATCCCCCCACACACACACTCACACCCACCCACCGACCCCCCCCCCCCCCCCCCCACACACACACACACACAGAATAGAAAGAAAGAAACAGAATTCGTCTCCCTCATTCATCCCTTCCCTGTCTGATCCCATCTGACGTCATCATGTCGGTTGTCCACCCTGGCTATGATGAGACCTGACACCTGTCACTCACCCTTTGTCACTGTGTGGGGGCAGGCTGAGTGCTGCCGCTGCCATCACTGCCTCCCTGAACAGCAGTATGATGGGAGGGGAAGGTGGAGGTTGTGGGGGGTGGGGGGGAGCTTGGTGAGGGAGGAGGAGACGGAGTTGGACGGGGAGGGGAGGGGGAATGGAGGAGTGGGGGAAGGGAGGAGGGTGAGGGCGGGGAAGAGGTGGAGGGAGCATAGGCTTGCCAGTGTCTCCGACCCTCCTCCTCTACCCCCGTCTGTGACCGTTGGTCAAACAGCAATGGGGAGGAAGACGGTGGAGGACTGCCGTTGATGCTTCTTTTTTGTCAACCCTTCGTTTATTAACCTTCTGTCCTCTAAACGAAACGAGAGAAAAATCATATTTACTAGATCGACATACGAATGGATCAGACAAATTATATAGTCACAGCAGCCCCCCCCCCCCCCCCCCCTTCTCCGAACATTCCTCTGCCTGCCCCCTCCCCCCCACCCCCCCACCCCCCCGCAAGAAAAAAGAAAAAAGGAAAAGAAAAAAGAAACAAAAGAAGAAGAAACTGTACTTCCGCAGCCGTGTTCTTTGGCGTATCTGTTTCTGATTGCTTCAAAGTAACGCATTGCTAGTTTTCTTTCTTTTGAAGTTGAGACGTCAAGAACCACTGAATCCATGTCCTCTTCACCATCAGAGCATTTAGACACCTCATCGAACCATGGAAGGCAAAGATGTAGAATTGTATATGAAGTCAGATTTCCGACTGGAAGATGATGAATCCTGGCTTTCTTTTTGCTAAACGAAACTGATCATTCAGCGACAAGGCTTGGTTTATAACAGCCCCCCCCCCCCCCCCACCTCTTTTCTGTCTTTATACAAAGAAACCACACAAAAGCAGTCTATTCGCTGTCTTTTGTATTGCGCAGACTATCTATGAACATTATACATACAGACGCATAATTATATTCATGCACAAAGAATGTGCACAGCTCCACACAGCATTAAATCCTACATATCATTCCATACACTCATATTCTGTCTCTGTCTCTCCCTCTCTCTGTCTCTGTCTCTGTCTCTCTCTCTCTGTCACACACACACACACACACACACACACACACACACACACACACACACACAACACACACACACACACACACACACACACACACACACACACACACACACACACACACACACATTCAAATAATGACTCAAACCAAGGTGATTAAACGAATTTTAAAGGAGACGGCAAGACATTTTAGATCTGATTATGAATGCATTGCGAATTCTTGAAGGTGCATGTTCTGGGTGGCCGGTATTCAGGTCTGTGGTGCTGGGATATGTAGCATTGTTTTCATTCATGTTTTGCTGTGGATTTGCTGTTTACGTTATTTGCTTTTTGTTTGCATCCCCATGTCATCGAGGCTGTTATACTAATGTTAAAATTGCTTCAGTGTTTCTCTTTCTTTTCTCTTTTCTCTCTCCCATCTCTGAGGGAAGGCAGGACATAATAACTCTTCAGCGTTCAGTGTTATCTTTACTTCTTCTACTCTCTTTAGCCTCTCTCTCTCTGCATGTTTGGGGAAGAGGGAGATCAATGCGTACAGGAGGGAGGGAGGGACATCAGCTGTGGAAAGGGGTGGGGAGAAATCAGTTGTGGAAGGGGTGGGGAGAAATCAGTTGTGGAAGGGGTGGGGAGAAATCAGTTGTGGAAGGGGTGGGGAGAAGTCAGTTGTGGAAGGGGTGGGGAGAATCAGCTGTGGAAGGGGTGGGGAGAGATCAGTTGTGGAAGGGGTGGGGGAGAAGTCAGTTGTGGAAGGGTGGGGAGAAGTCAGTTGTGGAAGGGGTGGGGAGAAGTCAGTTGTGGAAGGGGTGGGGAGAAGTCAGTTGTGGAAGGGTGGGGGAGAAATCAGCTGTGGAAGGGGTGGGGAGAAATCAGTGGTGGAAGGGGTGGGGAGAAGTCAGTTGTGGAAGGGGTGGGGAGAAGTCAGTGTGGAAGGGTGGGGAGAAGTCAGTTGTGGAAGGGGTGGGGAGAAGTCAGTTGTGGAAGGGGTGGGGAGAATCAGTGTGGAAGGGGTGGGGAGAAGTCAGTTGTGGAAGGGGTGGGAGAAAGTCAGTGTGGAAGGGGTGGGGAGAAGTCAGTGTGGAAGGGGTGGGAGAAATCAGTGTGGAAGGGGTGGGGAGAAGTCAGTGTGGAAGGGGTGGGGAGAAGTCAGTGTGGAAGGGGTGGGGAGAAGTCAGTTGTGGAAGGGGTGGGGAGAAGTCAGCTGTGGAAGGGGTGGGGAGAAATCAGTTGTGGAAGGGGTGGGAGAAATCAGTTGTGGAAGGGGTGGGGAGAAAGTCAGCTGTGGAAGGGGGGGGGAGAAGTCAGCTGTGGAAGGGGTGGGGAGAATCAGTTGTGGAAGGGGTGGGGAGAAGTCAGCTGTGGAAGGGGTGGGGAGAAATCAGTTGTGGAAGGGGTGGGGAGAAGTCAGTTGTGGAAGGGGTGGGGAGAAGTCAGTTGTGGAAGGGGTGGGGAGAAGTCAGTTGTGGAAGGGGTGGGGAGAAATCAGCTGTGGAAGGGGTGGGGAGAAATCAGCTGTGGAAGGGGTGGGGAGAAATCAGTTGTGGAAGGGGTGGGGAGAAATCAGTTGTGGAAGGGGTGGGGAGAAATCAGCTGTGGAAGGGGTGGGGAGAAATCAGTGTGGAAGGGGTGGGGAGAAGTCAGTGTGGAAGGGGTGGGAGAGAATCAGTGTGGAAGGGGTGGGGAGAAGTCAGTTGTGGAAGGGGTGGGGAGAGATCAGTGGTGGAAGGGGTGGGGAGAAATCAGCTGTGGAGGGGTTGGGAGAGATCAGTGTGGAAGGGGTGGGGAGAAATCAGTGTGGAAGGGGTGGGGAGAGATCAGTGGTGGAAGGGGTGGGGAAAATCAGCTGTGAAGGGGTGGGGAGAGATCAGTGGTGGAAGTGGTGGGGAGAAATCAGCTGTGGAGGGGGTGGGGAGAGATCAGTGGTGGAAGGGGTGGGGAGAAGATCAGTGTGGAAGGGGTGGGGAGAGATCAGTGGTGGAAGGGTGGGGAGAAATCAGCTGTGGAAGGGGTGGGGAGAGATCAGTGGTGGAAGGGGTGGGGAGAAGTCAGTTGTGGAAGGGTGGGGAGAGTCAGTTGTGGAAGGGGTGGGAGGAAGTCAGTTGTGGAAGGGTGGGGAGAAGTCAGTTGTGGAAGGGTGGGGAGAAATCAGCTGTGGAAGGGGTGGGGAGAATCAGTGTGGAAGGGGTGGGGAGAAGTCAGTTGTGGAAGGGGTGGGGAGAAGTCAGCTGTGGAAGGGGTGGGGAGAAGTCAGTTGTGGAAGGGGTGGGGAGAAGTCAGTTGTGGAAGGGGTGGGGAGAAATCAGTTGTGGAAGGGGTGGGGAGAAGTCAGTTGTGGAAGGGGTGGGAGAAAATCAGTTGTGGAAGGGGTGGGGAGAATCAGTTGTGGAAGGGGTGGAGAGAAATCAGTTGTGGAAGGGGTGGGGAGAAATCAGTTGTGGAAGGGGTGGGGAGAAGTCAGTTGTGGAAGGGGTGGGGAGAAGTCAGTTGTGGAAGGGGTGGGGAGAAGTCAGCTGTGGAAGGGGTGGGGAGAAATCAGTTGTGGAAGGGGTGGGGAGAAGTCAGTTGTGGAAGGGGTGGGGAGAAATCAGTTGTGGAAGGGGTGGGGAGAAGTCAGTTGTGGAAGGGGTGGGGAGAATCAGTTGTGGAAGGGGTGGGGAGGAAATCAGCTGTGGAAGGGGTGGGGAGAAATCAGCTGTGGAAGGGGATGGGGACAATCAGCTGGATGGGAGAAGGGGTGGGGGGGAGTCAGTTGTGGAAGGGATGGGAGAAATCAGTGGTGGAAGGGGTGGGGAGAAATCAGTTGTGGAAGGGGTGGGGACAAATCAGCTGTGGAAGGGATGGGGAGAAATCAGTGGTGGAAGGGGTGGGGAGAAGTCAGTTGTGGAAGGGATGGGGAGAAATCAGTGGTGGAAGGGGTGGGGAGAAATCAGTGGTGGAAGGGATGGGGAGAAATCAGTGGTGGAAGGGGTGGGGAGAAGTCAGTTGTGGAAGGGATGGGGAGAAATCAGTGGTGGAAGGGATGGGGAGAAATCAGCTGTGGAAGGGGTGGGGAGAAATCAGCTGTGGAAGGGATGGGGAGAAATCAGTGGTGGAAGGGGTGGGGAGAAATCAGCTGTGGAAGGGGTGGGGAGAAATCAGCTGTGGAAGGGATGGGGAGAAATCAGTGGTGGAAGGGATGGGGAGAAATCAGTGGTGGAAGGGGTGGGGAGAAGTCAGTGGTGGAAGGGGTGGGGAGAAATCGGTTGTGGAAGGGGTGGGGAGAAATCAGTTGTGGAAGGGGTGGGGAGAGATCAGTGGTGGAAGGGGTGGGGAGAAGTCAGTTGTGGAAGGGGTGGGGAGAAGTCAGTTGTGGAAGGGGTGGGGAGGAATCAGCTGTGGAAGGGGTGGGGAGAAACGTTCCCAGCATGCAGTTTAGCTTGCCGGGGCCGAAGCATATTCAGTAATCTCGGACTCCTCTCCCTCCTCCACCCCCACCTCGTCCGACCTTGGAAGGAGGAAGGGGGGGGGGGGGGGCTTAGCTTGGGATGGGTAGATGTTGTCAGTCAATGGACTCTTTTATATATATATATATATATATATATATATATATATATATATATATATATATATATATATATATATATATATGTAAATTACGGTGCTGAGTGCAATGTCTTGTTATGACTTATGACATGATACCAAATCGGTTTTTTTTTCTTTTTCTTTCTTTTTTTTTTTTTTTTTTTTTTTTTTTGCTCCCTCGATTTCCGCGTCCTCTCATTGGTACTGGCACTGCTCCCACATCGCTCCTTTCAGCTCCCTCACACACACCCA
>CM065730.1:45595724-45605724 GCA_033310375.1 Conus canariensis
GTGCGTGTGTGTGTGTGAGAGAGAGAGAGAGAGTGAGAGAGAGAGAGAGAGAGAGAGAGAGAGAGAGAGAGAATGAACGGATGAATGAATGCATGATTTAATGAGTTAAGCTTACAAAACTTAGAGAGGGTAGAGAAGGAAGGTTGGGGAAGAAATGGAGGTGTGTATGGGGGGAAGGGGGTGGGGGTGGGGGGTTGGGTGCAGACAAACAGGCATAGAACAACGGACAACTCGCCATGAGACAGGCAGACAGACAGACATGCAGACACAGGAAACCTGTCTAAACCAAACCCAGCTCTGAGAGAGAGAGAGAGAGAGAGAGAGAGAGAGAGAGAGAGAGAGAGAGAGAGAGAGAGAGAGAGAGAGTCGTGTGCTAGTGTTGGCGCTGACTGCTACCTCCTCTTTTTGTGGTTGTGGCCATTTGTCGTTCGTACTGATCCACATACCCTTTTCATTTCCTCATAGTGATCCACATACCCTTTTCACTCCCTCGTAGTGATCCACATACCCTTTTCACTCCCTCGCAGTGATCCACATACCCTTTTCACTCCCTCGTCCCGATCCACATACCCTTTTCACTCCCTCGTCCTGATCCACATACCCTTTTCACTCCCTCGTCCTGATCCACATACCCTTTTCACTCCCTCGTCCTGATCCACATACCCTTTTCACTCCCTCGTCCTGATCCACATACCCTTTTCACTCCCTCGTCCTGATCCACATACCCTTTTCGCTCCCTCGTCCTGATCCACATACCCTTTTCACTCCCTCGTAGTGATCCACATACCCTTTTCACTCCCTCGTAGTGATCCACATACCCTTTTCATTTCATCGTAGTGATCCACATACCCTTTTCACTCCCTCGTCCTGATCCACATACCCTTTTCACTCCCTCGTCGTGATCCACATACCCTTTTCACTCCCTCGTAGTGATCCACATACCCTTTTCACTCCCTCGTAGTGATCCACATACCCTTTTCACTCCCACGTCCTGATCCACATACCCTTTTCACTCCCTCGTCCTGATCCACATACCCTTTTCACTCCCTCGTAGTGATCCACATACCCTTTTCACTCCCTCGTCCTGATCCACATACCGTTTTCACTCCCTCGTCCTGATCCACATGCCGTTTTCACTCCCTCGTCCTGATCCACATACCCTTTTCACTCCCTCGTCCTGATCCACATACCCTTTTCACTCCCTCGTCCTGATCCACATACCCTTTTCACTCCCTCGTCCTGATCCACATACCCTTTTCACTCCCTCGTAGTGATCCACATACCCTTTTCACTCCCTCGTAGTGATCCACATACCCTTTTCACTCCCTCGTAGTGATCCACATACCCTTTTCACTCCCTCGTCCTGATCCACATACCCTTTTCACTCCCTCGTCCTGATCCACATACCCTTTTCACTCCCTCGTCCTGATCCACATACCCTTTTCACTCCCTCGTAGTGATCCACATATCCTTTTCACTCCCTCGTCCCGATCCACATACCCTTTTCACTCCCTCGTCCTGATCCACATACCCTTTTCACTCCCTCGTAGTGATCCACATACCCTTTTCACTCCCTCGTAGTGATCCACATACCCTTTTCACTCCCTCGTCCTGATCCACATACCCTTTTCACTCCCTCGTAGTGATCCACATACCCTTTTCACTCCCTCGTAGTGATCCACATACCCTTTTCATTTCATCGTAGTGATCCACATACCCTTTTCACTCCCACGTCCTGATCCACATACCCTTTTCACTCCCTCGTAGTGATCCACATACCCTTTTCACTCCCTCGTAGTGATCCACATACCCTTTTCACTCCCTCGTCGTGATCCACATACCCTTTTCACTCCCTCGTCCTGATCCACATACCCTTTTCACTCCCTCGTCCTGATCCACTACCCTTTTCACTCCCTCGTCCTGATCCACATACCCTTTTCACTCCCTCGTAGTGATCCACATACCCTTTTCACTCCCTCGTAGTGATCCACATACACTTTTCACTCCCTCGTCCTGATCCACATACCCTTTTCACTCCCTCGTAGTGATCCACATACCCTTTTCACTCCCTAGTCCTGATCCACATACCCTTTTCACTCCCTCGTCGTGATCCACATACCCTTTTCACTCCCTCGTAGTGATCCACATACCCTTTTCACTCCCTCGTAGTGATCCACATACCCTTTTCACTCCCTCGTCCTGATCCACATACCCTTTTCACTCCCTCGTAGTGATCCACATACCCTTTTCACTCCCTCGTCCTGATCCACATACCCTTTTCACTCCCTCGTAGTGATCCACATACCCTTTTCACTCCCTCGTCCTGATCCACATACCCTTTTCACTCCCTCGTAGTGATCCACATACCCTTTTCACTCCCTCGTCCTGATCCACATACCCTTTTCACTCCCTCGTAGTGATCCACATACCCTTTTCATTCCCTCGTCCTGATCCACATACCCTTTTCACTCCCTCGTAGTGATCCACATACCCTTTTCACTCCCTCGTCCTGATCCACATACCCTTTTCACTCCCTCGTCCTGATCCACATACCCTTTTCACTCCCTCGTCCTGATCCACATACCCTTTTCACTCCCTCGTAGTGATCCACATACCCTTTTCACTCCCTCGTCCTGATCCACATACCGTTTTCACTCCCTCGTAGTGATCCACATACCCTTTTCACTCCCTCGTCCTGATCCACATACCCTTTTCACTCCCTCGTCCTGATCCACATACCCTTTTCACTCCCTTGTCCTGATCACATACCCTTTTCACTCCCTCGTAGTGATCCACATACCCTTTTCACTCCCTCGTCCTGATGCACATACCCTTTTCACTCCCTCGTAGTGATCCACATACCCTTTTCACTCCCTCGTCCTGATCCACATACCCTTTTCACTCCCTCGTAGTGATCCACATACCCTTTTCACTCCCTCGTAGTGATCCACATACCCTTTTCACTCCCTCGTCCTGATCCACATACCCTTTTCACTCCCTCGTAGTGATCCACATACCCTTTTCACTCCCTCGTAGTGATCCACATACCCTTTTCACTCCCACGTCCTGATCCACATACCCTTTTCACTCCCTCGTCCTGATCCACATACCCTTTTCACTCCCTCGTAGTGATCCACATACCCTTTTCACTCCCTCGTCCTGATCCACATACCGTTTTCACTCCCTCGTAGTGATCCACATACCCTTTTCACTCCCTCGTCCTGATCCACATACCCTTTTCACTCCCTCGTCCTGATCCACATACCCTTTTCACTCCCTCGTCCTGATCCCCATACCCTTTTCACTCCCTCGTAGTGATCCACATACCCTTTTCACTCCCTCGTCCTGATGCACATACCCTTTTCACTCCCTCGTAGTGATCCACATACCCTTTTCACTCCCTCGTCCTGATCCACATACCCTTTTCACTCCCTCGTAGTGATCCACATACCCTTTTCACTCCCTCGTAGTGATCCACATACCCTTGTCACTCCCTCGTCCTGATCCACATACCCTTTTCACTCCCTCGTAGTGATCCACATACCCTTTTCACTCCCTCGTAGTGATCCACATACCCTTTTCACTCCCTCGTCCTGATCCACATACCCTTTTCACTCCCTCGTCCTGATCCACATACCCTTTTCACTCCCTCGTCCTGATCCACATACCCTTTTCACTCCTTCGTAGTGATCCACATACCCTTTTCACTCCTTCGTCCTGATCCACATACCCTTTTCACTCCCTCGTCCTGATCCAATACCCTTTTCACTCCCTCGTAGTGATCCACATACCCTTTTCACTCCCTCGTCCTGATCCACATACCCTTTTCACTCCCTCGTAGTGATCCACATACCCTTTTCACTCCCTCGTAGTGATCCACATACCCTTTTCACTCCCTCGTCCTGATCCACATACCCTTTTCACTCCCTCGTAGTGATCCACATACCCTTTTCACTCCCTCGTCCTGATCCACATACCCTTTTCACTCCCTCGTCCTGATCCACATACCCTTTTCACTCCCTCGTCCTGATCCACATACCCTTTTCACTCCCTCGTCCTGATCCACATACCCTTTTCACTCCCTCGTCCTGATCCACATACCCTTTTCACTCCCTCGTAGTGATCCACATACCCTTTTCACTCCCTCGTCCTGATCCACATACCCTTTTCACTCCCTCGTCCTGATCCACATACCCTTTTCACTCCCTCGTAGTGATCCACATACCCTTTTCACTCCCTCGTCCTGATCCACATACCCTTTTCACTCCCTCGTAGTGATCCACATACCCTTTTCACTCCCTCGTCCTGATCCACATACCCTTTTCATTTCATCGTAGTGATCCACATACCCTTTTCATTTCATCGTAGTGATCCACATACCCTTTTCACTCCCTCATCCTTATCCACATACCCTTTTCACTCCCTCGTACTAATACACATACCCTTTTCACTCCCCACCCACCCACCCTGTGTCTTTCAATCTGCTGTCTCATGTATACGCGACATGTTAGTCGAACGTAGGCCAGTTATCTCTATTGTGACCTTTACTTTCATTGCTTTACTTTACATGCTGATTTTCCCTGCCAGGGAAGTCCTATTTTCACTCGTATCTGTTAGTTTGTTTGTCTGTCAGCATGATGACAGAAACAGTGATGGACAGAACTTGACCAAACGTGGTGAAAAGATGACATGTAGCCTTAGGACGAGCCCATCAAAATTTTCTTTGGATCCTTGCGATTGATCCGGATCTAACAGCGGATCCACCGTCTGTGCAGCAGGATGAGTATACATTTTCCATGTGAAGTAGCCGTTCCGAAACAATAACTCTCTACGATGTGATATGTTCATGAAGTATTAACATTTCTAGTGATATAAACGTTGATCTTTTGCATGTTCCAAATTCAGTTGAAATTACACATAGTAACACTGTCAGTCTGCACCTAGGATTGTCTCCCCTGATTGACACAAGCTGGTCCAGATCTGCTCGATGTCGGAGAAGGCCTGGGAGAAGGCCTGGGAGAAGGCCTGGGTGAAGGCCTGGGTGAAGGCCTGGGAGAAGGCCTGGGAGAAGGCCTGGGTGAAGGCCTGGGAGAAGGCCTGGGAGAAGGCCTGGGAGAAGGCCTGGGTGAAGGCCTGGGAGAAGGCTGGGAGAAGGCCTGGAGAAGGCCTGGGAGAAGGCCTGGGAGAAGGCCTGGGAGAAGGCCTGGGTGAAGGCCTGGGAGAAGGCCTGGGAGAAGGCCTGGGAGAAGGCCTGGGAGAAGGCCTGGGCTTTCCCAAACGCCCCTCTGATTTATTCGTTCATTTATCAGCTTTTCTTTTTCCTATTTGTTCTGTTTTGGGAACAACAAGTGATGCCATCGTTGCAGAACATATCCCCAGTTTAGCAGGCCTGGGAGTTTGAAGCCTGATTTTTCATCACTAATACAAACAATCATCCTTCAATCAAATATATGCTTAACATGCCAAACCTGTTCTTACACCATACTGCTTACACGTGTGTGTTTCATGTACTCAGGGAATAACCGTCAATGTGCGTCACATACGCTAAAATTAGACAGAAAAAGTCATCATTAGCTATGACGAACCCCCGAGCAAAGGCAATCAGCAACAGTTTGCCAAAGCCATCTGTTGTGGTCCTTCTTATCCACTGTCCCCTGTTGTGTCCAGTCTGTGTCCAGGTGGGCCTCGTTTCCACTAGCTTAGGATGTTCCACTTCAATCCTTCTTCGGTGATGCTTGACAAAGGTCTCCTTAGTGTGTGTCCAATCCAACTGCGGTTTCTTCTCTTGATCTGCTCCCGGGCTTGTAGCAGGTATGTGTTCTGCCAGTGGTCGATGTTGCTGATGGGGACCAGTGGATCTGGTGGAGTTTTCTGATGAAGAGGATGCTCTACGACAAATTACATATTCAACATAAAACGGTTAAGCCATTCCAATTTACACTGGGGTGGGGGTGGGGGGGGGGGGGGGAGAGATGAAAGTTAGAGTCTGTTTATCATCAAGACAAGGTTTCCTGGTTTGAATACTATAGTCTTCATGTTCCGCAGGATCATTTCCTGGTGTGTTCTACTTGCTGATAAAGGAATGTGAGCGGTATATCAGATAGATTGAAAACACACACACACAGAAACTAACAAACAAATCTGTCAATAAGTAAATTCTAAAACACAATGCGTGTACATTTTGTATTAGCACAAGAAAGGTTTCATGAGTACTGATAGGCGCATAAGTTCTGGCCAATAACTCTGCTACAGTGGCAGGATTTTCTGACCAGGCGTTTTCATCCGTGGTCAGTTTGGTCTTGTGAACCTGGGGGCCGAACTTCATTAGAGCACTTGCGAATGCCACTGAATTGCAAAAACTGCAACTGTGGTTTTGAGCTTGGTCGGTTTTGTCAGCACCCACAAAGTGTGGGGATGCTGTTTGGGTTCGGGCTGCAACCTGTGTTCTTCTAAACGTCAGACTGTCGTATTTATGAAAATAAACCATAGACTCATCTCTGTCTTTCCCTTCATCTTAGACTGTTGCTTTTATCAAAACCTTGGACTGCTCTGTGACTTTCCTTTCCTGTTAGACTGTCACATTTATCTCAACAAAACCCGCATTGATCTCCGCCTTTCCTTTTACATTGGACAGTCACATCTATTAACATGAACCCCTAACTGATTTACGATTTTCCATTTACGTCATACTGTCGCATTTATCAAAATAAAGTTGGACTTATCAATGTCCTCTCCTTCCATTCGTTAAGAAAAAAACTGAGACTAATATATGTTTGTTCATTACGTTAGACTTTGTATTTATCAACATGAAGCATGTACTGATCCATGACTTCCCATTTGCGATATACTAATGCACTTATCAAAATAAATATGGGAACAGTCTATGTCTTTCTTTTTTGTGATTTTTACTAATCTAAAAAAAATTAATCTGTCACTTTTCGTTAGGCTGTTAAGAGATTACCGATCTATGGTGGTTCATCTACGTCAGACTGTTACATTTATCAAAACAAACCTTGTACTCAACTGTGTTTTTTCTTTACGTCAGACTGTCGCATTTATCCAAATAAACGTTGTGCTGATCTATGGTCTTCCATTCACGTCAGACTGTCGCGTTGATTAGAATCAATCTTGTACTTACCTGTGTCTTTCCCTTTCCACCACACTGTCACATTGATCAGAACGACCCTGGTACCGAAAGCAGCTGAAACGTCACCATCGTTCAAGTGTTCGTGAAGACTGCTGCATTGTTTCCTTTTGCGTGGTATCATTGCGGCATAAGCGCTTGTGCAGTTCATTAAGTCGATCGCCAACCTCAGGTACGCAGTTAGGTACCTCAGAGGAAATCACAAAACAAAACAAACAAAAACAAAATGAGAAAAAAAAAAAGAAGAAGAAGAAGAAGAAGAAAGAAAGAACGAGAAGTATCCGCGTCAAAAATCGTGGTGGGTAACGACTTGCCTTGTTACGCCACTACCAGTTACCTCGACCCGCCATCATCTCCCCCCCCCCTCCCGCTTCCCTCCCTCCCGCCCCTTTTTTTACCCCCCCCCCTCCCCCCATCCTCCTCCTCTCCCCAACTTTTTTTTTCGCCCCCCCCTTACCATGCCACCCCCACCCCCTCCTGCTCCGTTCCTGTAGGTTCTGCCAAGCTGACGTTGTCAACGTAATGTCGGCTGGCGGCTGTCAAAGTGAAACAGAAGGATGGGGTAATGAGTTGGGACAGGCCCCGTGGGGCCTGCCTTTTTTTTCTGTTTTTTTCTGTCCATGTGGAATTGGTGTGGGTGCCCATGGATGAGGAGGGTGGGCTCACGGGGGTGAGTGGGGGGTGGGGGGTGGGTGGATTATTGAGGTGTAGGAGGGTGGGCTCACGGGGTGAGTGGGGGGGTGGGGGTGGTATGGGTGTGGGTGGGGGGGGAGGGTGCGAAGATAGGTGGGGGGGGGGGGGGAGGGGGAGGCGAAGCGAGAGGAGGGGGGGGGGGTAGGAGCGTGGAGGATCTCGCTGACTCTCTTTTTGTATCTCTTGTTATCGCTCTGTCTGTCTGTCTGTCTGTCTGTCTGCCTGTCTGTCTGTCTGTCTGCTTGCCTGCCTGCCTGTCTGTGTGTCTCTCTGTTTTCTCAGAATGTCTTTCTGTCTGTTTCTGTTCACATGTATATCTCGTTGCCACTGCTAACACTTCTCTCTCTCTGTCTTTCTCTCTCTCTTTATCTCTCTCTTCTTCTTCTTCTTCTTCTTTTTCTTCTTCTCTCTCTCTCTCTCTCTCTCTCTCTCTCTCTCTCTCTCTCTCTCTCTTTTTCTGTCTCTACGTCTGTCCTGGTCTGCCTGTCCGTCTGTCTCCCCCCCCCCCCCCCCCCCCAGGTGCACATGTGCTTGTATGCGTATGTACAGTTTGTGTGAGTGTCTCCAAATTGTGTGTGACTGCGCCCGCCCACCTGTCCGCACGCACTGCTTTGCCTGCGTGTGCGTGTCTGCACAGTGCTCCTTGATTAATCATGGACTGAATTAATTGGGGGTTTCTATGTCGAGCACATAGGACCGATAACCCTTGAACCTTCTCCTCTCCGCGTTCATCCCGTCTCTCCCCCCCCCCCCCCCTCCAATCCCTTCCTCCCTTCCCTTCCCCTTTCCTCCTCCTCCTCCTCTCCCACCACATCTCATCCTCTCTCTCCACCCTCTGCTTCCACCCAACGTTAGCATCGTTCTAACTTCTATTCTAACCCCTCCCCTCTCACCCCCTCCCCTCCCCCTGCCAACATCCATCCTCTCCCATCTTCGAGGTAGCTCTCCTCTCTTGAACGCATCCATCTCTTTCAATTACACTTCAATGCTTCGTCCCTGCTGTAAATTAATTTTGTGATCATTTGCAGCAGCGATGACCTGTGGGAAAAATATCTGACACCTAGCGTTGCATGAACTAATGTTGTTGTTTTTTTTTCCTTTTTCTTTTCCATACTTTTTAAGCATGTTGGTCCTGATCAGTCTAGGATACAGCCAGCCGGTTTACAGACAGACAGACAAACAGACAGACGCGTGCGCGCGCGCGCGTGCACACACACACACACACACACACACACACAACATACATACACACACACGCACGCACGCACGCACGCGCGCGCGTGCGTGTGTGTGTGTGTGTGCGCGCGCGTGCGTGCATGCTCGTGCGTCTGTGATGATGATGATGTGATGATGATGATGATATGATGGTGGTGGTGGTGTGAAAGCGGTGTAGTAGTGGTCATTTTTATTCTGACCGCTGTCCACCCTTCTTCGGCAACAGATGAACAACGACAGACAGACGGACAGACCGAGGATCGGACAGACATACAGACAAATGAGCGACAAGCCAACAATAATGGCACGAGGAGACTACGGTGGGAGTGGTTGTGGGGCGGGGCGGGGAATGGAGATGGGGTAGGGGGCGACGGATGATGATGAATGCTGATGTAACGTCCTATTTTTTTTCCCCATCCCCACTGGGTGTCTGCATAGCCTCTGCTGTCAAACATCATCATCCAGTCGTCTGTCAGTGGCAGCATAAAGCACCGTTTACGAGACCGGACTTCACGTGCACGTAAACGATTTTGTTTTTAACAACAAAATGTTTTATCCCATCCACTTCAGTCTGTAGGAATACGGTAAATTATTTGATTGTTTTTATTCTGAAACAGGAGAGGTTTTCTTGTGTGGAGGTAAAAAAAAAGAAAAAAAAAAAGACATCAGTAGAGACTTACAAAATTTGAGGGGGAAAAAAAACAAACGAAACAAGAACACACACACACACACACACACACACACACACACACACACACACACACACACACACACAACACCGCGCGCGCACCCATACACACGCACGCACGTACGCACGCGCGTGCACATACACACACACGCGCGCGCGCGCGCGCCACACACACACACACACACACACACACACACACACACATTCCTGGATAAACTTTTTTTTTCTTTTTTGATGTTTTGTTTTTTGTTTGATTGATT
>CM065730.1:45615724-45618224 GCA_033310375.1 Conus canariensis
GGCATTCACTTCTTCCTGTTGTTCCGATTGGCTGTGTGTCCATCTCCTGTACACGTGCTGGCTCACATTGAAGGCATTCACTTCTTCCTGTTGTTCTAAATGGCTGTGTGTCCATCTCCTGTACACAGGTTGACTCACATTGAAGGCATTCCATTCTTCCTGTTGTTCGATTGGCTGTGTGTCCATCTCCTGTACACGGGCTGGCTCACATTGAAGGCATTCACTTCTTCCTGTTGTTCTAACTGGCTGTGTGTCCATCTCCTGTACACGGGCTGGCTCACATTGAAGGCATTCACTTCTTCCTGTTGTTCTAACTGGCTGTGTGTCCATCTCCTGTACACGGGTTGGCTTACATTGAAGGCATTCACTTCTTCCTGTTGTTCTGACTGGCTGTGTGTCCATCTCCTGTACACGGGGTGGCTGTCTGTTCACCACACTTCACATCAAGTTTGAAGCACACACACACACAGTGGTTCACTTGTGGGGAAAAACTAAGTACGGACTGTAGGCCGCCCTCGCTGAACAGTGGACGAGAGGAAGGTGGCGTATCTGGTTACCTGAGAGGGCAGCCCAACCGACTGAATAATTCTCTCGCCTAGAGTTGAGCTGCCTGAACGAACGGGACTCTGACAGTAGGAACATGAGGTGAGAGACTGTTCCTGTGGACTCAGCTCCTTGGTGTGAACTTAGTGATAACCTACACTTGCGGGAAAAATTGACTCAGGATGAATAACTAGGTGTTGTTGGACTCCCACTTACATCCTCAGCCCTCTCTTGGATCCCAAGAGTTAACCCCCTTTTGGGTATCATGACGAATTTAGACCTAATAAAAAAGGGGCAAATCACTGTTGACTAAGATAAAAAGAACTGACGTAAACCACGTCGAGCATGGGTTAGGGTGATTGACCCATCTCAAAATCGTCACGTGCCTGACTATCATCGGTCATCACATGGTCTCAAATCCGTTCTTTGTCTGGAGGCAGCAAGGTCAAATCCTGGTCAGTTCAACGATCAGCCCGCAAAGAAAGCAGCTAGAACCTATCAACTTGAACCGGACATCAGAGACACAACGGAATAATGATGAAGCGGAAAGGAAACCACATCATTAACATTAAGGACCACCTTTTCTCGTCGGCAAGGCAGTTCCCCCTTCCCCTCCCCTTCACAACCCCTTCCCCCTACTTCTCCCTTCCCTCTCTTCTTTCAAGAATCCCCCATTCCCCCACCCCCCCCTTTTTCCTCGCTCAGTTCTCTGCAAGAAGTCCATAAAGCGCAGCAGCGGCGGCAGCATTTGCGCGCGATCCAGGTCACCCCCACCCTCTTCCCTTCCCTGTCTCACGCCTCCCTGGTCCAAAAGAGAGTCTAAACAAATGGAAGTGGGCGCGACGTGGCATTGACACTGACACCAAGTAATGCACGGGCGTCCGGCCCCCAGCCACCTCCCCCCCCCCCCCTCCCGCCTCTTCTCCCTGCAGGCAGGGCGCTGTAAAGCACGGCAGGGGGACAGGCGACATGCCCTACCTTTTGGCCGCTTTTGACGCATGGCCCGCGTCTGAGAGGGCGACGGCACCGCTCCGTCAGGCAGCCTGGTGTCAAATGAACATGCCAGCCTGTACATCGCCGCTCTGTTGTCTGCGGCCCTGCTTCTGCAGCCTCATCCATCTCCGTCGTCAGCGCACACCCCCACCTCCCCACTTCTCCCCCATCGGTGCATCTGATGTGTATAGAGGAGAGAGATGATGAGGGAGGGAAGGGAGGTGGGAAGGAGGTGAAGACACCCAGAGAGGAGGGCTGACACTGCTGGATATATACTGCCGACGTCTTGTATGCAAGGGCCTATTTAGAACCGTTAAGCACATCGTTTGGATGCAAAAGGAAGTCAGTGTGTGTGTGTGTGTGTGTGTGTGTGTGTGTGTGGGGTGTGTGTGTGTGTGTGTGTGTGTGTGAGACAATGCGTTCAAGAATGACCTACTCTATCTCATGCATTCAAGAATAGCTCTCTGTCTGTCTGTCTCTTTCTCTCTCTCTCTCTCTCTCTCTCTCTCTCTCTCTCTCTCTCCTCTCTCTCCTCCCCCTCTCTCTCTCTCTCTCTCTGTCTCTGTCTCTCATCGTCATTCTTCTCGTTCTGTTGTCAAACTGACAGACTCGTCTTAACAGATCGGTGTCAGCCTGCTCCCAGCGTGACAAACAGACTTGGGCTGTCCGTAGCCAAGGGGAGATTATAGGTGAGAACAGAACAGTGTTTGGACTATGCTGGGAATAGAGGAAGAAAGGAGAAAAAGGATGGAATGGGGGCGGTAAGGGACAGTATTAGCTGCTATGTATTAGCTGATGCCGAATGGTCTAGCAGCTTCTAAAAAAAACCATGATTATGTTTTACCTCTTCTGTCTTTAGGTGAAAAGGATTGCGCATTCCCCTCACCCTCTATCCCCTCACCTCTCTCTCTCTCTCTCTCTCTCTCTCTCTCTCTCTCTCTCTCTCTCTCTCTCTCTCTCTCTC
>CM065730.1:45628224-45630724 GCA_033310375.1 Conus canariensis
GATCATGTTCCTCTTCCGTCTTCTTGTTCGTATGAACTTAGAGATATCCTACACCTGTGGAATAGATTGACACTGGAAGAGTGACTATGGGCTGTTGAACTCCCTCCCATACTCCCAACCCTCTTAACAAGTTTATACCTTTTTTGGCATCATCGCGAATTTAGACCTGGTTGGTATCAACATGAATTAGATCTGACCAAAAAGGGGACAGTTGACTATTGACTGAGGTAACAAGACCTGATATAAACTGCATTGACCATGGGTCAGAGTTATCAACCCATCTCAAAGCGTCACGTCCTTTACTCTTGTTGGTCATCACAAAGTATCAACTCCATTTCTCCTTTGTCTCAAGGCAGCTAGGCTGAGGGTGGGTCAGTTCAACAATCAGCCCGCAAGTAAAGCAGTTAGCTGGCTGTCAGCCAATCATTGGTGACACAACAGACCAATGACAGAAATCAGAAAGGAAACCACATCAACAACATTAAAGACCACCGGTCGTCAGCATGGCTGCTAAGCACCCCCCCCCCTCTTCCCCTTCCCCTTCCCCAACCTCCTTTTCCCCTCCTCCCCCCTCCCTTTCCCTCTCTTCTTCCAAGAATCCCCCCACCCCACCCCCACTCCCATCCACCTCATTCTCCTCATTCAACTCGCCACAAGAAGTCCATAAAGCGCAGCAGGCGGTACAAGCGCTCTCTCAACCCCCACCTCCCTCCACGCCTCCCTGGTCCAAAAGAGAGTCTAAACAAATGGAAGTGGGCGCGACGTGGCATTGACACTGACACCACGTAATGCACGGGCGTCCGGCCCCCACCCCCCCCCCCCCCCCCCCCCCCCCCCCCCCCCCCCCCATGCCTCTCCACCCTGCAGGCAGAGCGCTGTAAAGCACGGCGGGGGGACAGGCGACATGCCCTACCTTTTGGCCGCTTTTGACGCATGGCCCGCGTCTGAGAGGGCGACGGCACCGCTCCGTCAGGCAGCCTGGTGTCAAATGAACATGCCAGCCTGTACATCGCCGCTCTGTTGTCTGCGGCCCTGCTTCTGCAGCCTCATCCATCTCCGTCGTCAGCGCACCACTGCAGCTGCTGTATATATAGAGAGAGAAGAGAGAGATGGGGAGAGAGGAGGCGAAAGTTGCCACTGAAGAAGGCTGACACTGCGGAATACGTATTGTCGACGTCTTTCATGTAAGGGGCGATTTAGAACTGTTAAGTGCATCGTTTGCATGCAGAAGGAAGCTGGTGTGTGTTAGTGGGGTTGTGTGTGTATGTGTGTGTGTGTGGGGGGGGGGGGTGCGTGCGCGTGCGCGCGTGCAAGGGGGGTGTGTGTGTGTGGTAGTGAGAGAGAGAGAGAGAGAGAGAGAGAGAGAGAGAGAGAGAGAGAGAGAGAGAGAGAATGCTTTCAAGAATAACCCACTCTCCCTCATGTTTTGGAGTATTTCTTTCTCAGTCCCTGTGTCTGTCTCTGTCTCTTCTTCTTTCTGTCTGTCTGTCTGTATCTCTGTCTGTCTGTCTGTCTCTCTCTGTCTGTCTGTCTATCTCTGTATTTCTGTCTATCTTGTATTCTCTGTCTTCTGTTGTCTTCTGTCTGTCTCTGTCTGTCTGTCTCTCTCTCTCTCTCTGTTCTCTCTCTCCTGTTGTCTTTCTGTCTCTTTCTCTTCTTCTCTTCTCTTCTGTCTCTGTCTGTCACTCTCACTCCCTCTGTCTCTATCACCCATCTCGATGTCTCTGTCTCTGTCTTTCTCCTCACTCCTCCTCTCTCTCTCTCTCTCTCTCTCTCTCTCTCTCTCTCTGTGGTTCTTTGTCTCTCTGTCTGTCTCTGTCTCTGCCGCTGTCTGTCTGTCTGTCTGTCTGTCTGTCTGTCTGTCTGTCTCTCTCTCTCTCTCTCTCTCTCTCTCTCTCTCTCTCTCTCTCTCTCTCTCCGGTGACATTCTTCTCGTTGTTGTTGTCAATGCTAAAACTGACAGGTATCGCCTTACTACATCGGTGTCCGCCTGCTCCCATGGGGCTGTCCTTAGCCAAGGGGAGAATACTGGTTACAACAGAACAGTTCTGAATCATGATAGAAAACAAAGGACGGAATGGAAAAAAAGGACGGAAGGGTGGGGTGGGAGGGGGAGGAGGGGGGAAGGATAGTCCTCGCTTTGTGCACAAGGTATGTTTTAGCTGTCGCCGAATAGCAGCTTCTGAACTGAACGACATGTTTTCTCCCTCTGATTTTGGGGGGGACGAATGAATTCTGTATTGCCCTCACTCCTCCACCCCCCCCCCCCACGCCCACCCATCCCCATCACGTCCGCGTCTGTCTGCCTGTCTGTTTGATTGACTGACTGACTGACTGTCTGTCTGTGTGTCTGTCTCCTCTGTCTCGCCTCTCTGTCTGTATCTGTCTGTCTGTCTCTTTGTCTTCTCCTCTCTGTCTGTCTTCTGTCTGTCTGTCTGTCTGTCTGTCTGTCTTCTGTCTCTCTCTCTCTCCTCTCCCCTCTCTCTCTCTCTCTCTCTCT
>CM065730.1:45635724-45640724 GCA_033310375.1 Conus canariensis
GAGGGGGGGGGGGAAGGAAAAACAACAAAAACAAAGCAGAACAAGCAAACAAAAGAAAAAAAAAAAAAAAGGGGGGGGGGGGGGGGGGACGAAAGGACAGGCAGACAGGAAAGGAACAAGAAAACTGAATGAATGAATGAATGAATGAATGAATGAATGAATGAATGAATGAATGAATGAAGGAGGGTAATTAGGTGGACGAACAGAAGAAGAACTGTAGCCAGCACGAAGAGTAACAGGGAGAGGGAGAGGGAAGACTAAGGAGGTGGAGGGGGGGGGGGGGGAGGGGATGAGGAACGTGGGGGTAGGTGGGAAGGGGAAGGGGCTGGAGAGGGTGTAGAGGTGGAGGAGGGAATGTCGCCATGAAGAGTAAGAGGAAAACACTGGCTGCATTGTTTGGAAAGCCGC
The DNA here is from genome assembly GCA_033310375.1 of Conus canariensis. Lineage (NCBI taxonomy): Eukaryota > Metazoa > Mollusca > Gastropoda > Neogastropoda > Conidae > Conus > Conus canariensis. The sequence continues at coordinate 45,636,133 of CM065730.1, forward strand.
AGCGATTGAGATCAGAAAACATCAGAAGGAATCTGGAGCGAATCATGTCGCCTGCCGTGATAATAATGCACCCGGTCTGCTCTTTGTCCTTGAGGCGGAACGATATTAGATACCGGTTCGTATTCAGTCACACGTGTGCAGTTTGTTTCCACTGTTCCCGCTCTGACATCGAGAGAAAGTTTCTGCAACAGATAAACACGCCCGTCCAGCTCATTTTGTTTGTAGTGGAGGATTTAGTAATCAGGGTTCCGTGTAACTCTCTCTCTCTCTCTCTCTCTCTCTCTCTCTCTCTCTCTCTCTCTCTCTCTCTCTCTCCCTCACGCACACACACACACACACACACACACACACACACACACACACACACACACACACACACACACACACACACCAAAGAAATGAATGAGAAAGTGGGTGATTAAACACATGAAAGAGGAACGGAGCGAGGAAAGAAGGTGATGAAGCAAGGTAGATACTGAGTGCGCCGACGAAAGAGGAAATGGACACACACACACACACACACACACACACACACACACACAACACACACACACACACACACGCACACACAAAGTGAGTGAAGGAGTGACTGCATGACTGGGTGAAGGTGACCGAAGGCTGAAAGGAAAGCAGGAAGTGGGTGAAGGAGTGAATGAGAGACTGAGACTCCAGTGGGCAAAAATAAGACAGAAGAGACAGGAAAAGTGAGTGACTTGATGAGTGGGTGATTGAGTGGATAAACAAAAGGAGGGAGGCACAGAAACAGTGAGTGAGTGAGCGAGCGAGTGAGTGAGTGAGTGAGTGACGGGGTCTACGGACTCAAGAGGGCGAAACGGGGATAAAAAGAAAAGGAAAAAAGAGTGGGCGGTTTTATAGGGAAAAGAAAAATGAAAGGAACAAGAACAAAATGGAAGATTTGGTGACTTGGTGCTTGAGCGGGCGAAAGGAGAGAGAGAAGAGAGAGAGAGAGAGGAGAGAGAGAGAGAGAGAGAGAGAGAGAGAGAGAGAGAGAGAGAGAGAAAAATAAATGAGTGAGTGAATACAGGATTTAGTGGGCGAAAGAAAAGAGAAAGGAACAACAAGAAGAAAACTGAGTGAATTAGTAAGTGGGTGATTGAATAGACGAACGAAAGAAGAAGAAACAAGACAAATGAGTGAATTAGTAAGCGGGTGATTGAATAGACGAACGAAAGAAGAAGAAACAAGACAAGTGAGTGAGTGAGTGAGTGAGTAGTGATTAGTTTAAACAAATCTTTGATCAGATAACAGTACACATGAAAAAAAATGATGAAAAGCGACAAAAACCACCAATAAGGTCAAAGCTTACTGCGCGCACACACTTGGCACTGCGATCAACATATGACGACCGGGGAAAGATTACTGCCATGCCAAAACTAACCGATAAACGTGAACAAATATAATCGCATGAATCATCAAAACAACATGGTATTATCTAAGTAATAACATCACAACTTTAAATCCATTCATCAAAGGTATGACTTTATGTGAGAGAGAAAAATGGAACTGAAAAGCAAAATCAGTTCGAAAAAGCAAAGATACAGATAAGAAAATGGACAAGTTGAAAAGATAGATAGAGAGAGAGAGAGAGAGAGAGAGAGAGAGAGAGAGAGAACTCAGAACTCAGAACTCAGAACCTGTTTACTGTACATCGGCCTTGGGCCACAATACAGGGGACGGGGCACGAGGGCTGGGGAACAGTCGGCACTGAGCACAATACATGTGCAGGACATGCAAAACATAAACAAGTCATGGACTCATCAAATATAGAGAAGATGAAAACAATTACCACCATTAACAAAACCATGCACTGTTTGATAATTACCAATTTCCATAAACATTGAAGTTTGAAATGTACACATGTAAAGTGATTATATAATTACCCTATCATTTTCTGCCTTCTATTACCTGCATGAAAAACATACCTAGAAAGATTGTGTCTTAGATCACTGTTTCCTGATTCAAGAAGCTTATGCATTGGAGTGTTAACATGACCACTTAGAAACTTCTCTCTTAAGTCATCATATATAATGCACTCCTTCAAAAAATGGGCCTCATTTTCAGTTTTTGATTTACAAAAAGGACACATTTTATCTTGAACTCGATCACTATATCTATAAACATTGTTGTTGAGTGGTAGAACATTAAACCTTATTTGAGCAATAGCAACACGAAAACAATACACATCCATATGACATATGTACTTATCTTTTTCAAAAATGGCTTTGAAAGTTCGATAACTCTCATATCTGTCTCTATCTCGAATAGCGCCATACCATTCTTGTATAAACATATCTACTAGTCTCTGTTTAAACATACTCAAAAAAGCCTTTCTATCCCCTACACCTTGTTGAAACCACACTATGTAGAAACCAGTTGTGCATAGAATTTCTCTTATTTTTGACGCCCAGCAGTCCTTCCCATTCCTGTCCAATTCCATTAACATTAGATACGCCTTATAAGGCAACCGATCAGGGTTCATATGTAACAGCTTTAACCAATATCTAATGGAATTCGTGCATGAGTTAACATAAAGTGGATATCTACCCAGGTCACCATATACCATCTTATTTGGGGTTTTGACTGGAACGCCTAAAAATCTTTTACACGCCAACATATGAACTTTTTCGATATGTTCTAATCTATTTAATCCCCATATTTCGGATGAATATAATAAAATGGGTTGGATCTTCACGTCAAATATTTTGAAAAAGGTTTTATTGTTCATTTCTTTAAATTTACTGAAGGTCCTATTTAACTGAACCACTGCTTTCTTTCCTTTTGTAACCAAGTGATCAGTTCCTTTTTTTGCACTAATCATTGTTGTAAAATTGAAACCCAGATAACAATAACTATTTACCACTTCTAACTTGGAGCCATTATAAAACCACCGCTCACGTTTTCCAAGAAAACCCCCTTTCCTAAAGACCATTACTTTAGTTTTATTGGTATTAACTGTCAACTGCATATTCTCGCAAAAATCTTTCAAAATATTTAATTGCTGTTGTAAACCAATTGGTGTGATTGAAAGTAGAACAACATCATCAGCAAAAAGGAGAATAAAAAGTTCTACTATGTCAGGCAAAATTTGAACACCATGATTACCTCTTTCATTCACACTATTGGCTAACTGGTTAATGAACATTGAAAATAACACAGGGCTCAAAACACACCCCTGTCTAACACCAACAGGACACGCAAAAAATTCAGACAGTTCATTGTTTACCCGTATACATGACAAAAATGAATTATACATAGCAGACAAAGAAGCAAAAAATTTCCCTTTGACACCCTGGTTTCTAATGCATTCTAAAAGTTTGTCATGACGAACAGAATCAAAGGCCTTTTTAAAGTCCACGAAGGCAGCGTATAATTTCCTTCCCTTCATAGACATACATTTCTGAACGGTTGCATATAGTGTAAATATCTGATCAGTAGTAGAGTAGTTTTTCCTGAATCCTGCTTGGTTTTCAGAAATCAGCTCGTTGTTGTTAATCCAGGAATGTAATCGCCTGTTTAATATCAATGTATAGCATTTTGATACAATACTTAACAATGAAACACCTCTATAATTGTCCACATTTTCAGGATTCCCTTTCTTGTAAATTGGAATTATAATTGCCTTAGACCAGCCTTCTGGGTAGATACCTTTTTCGAAAAGTGTGTAGAATAGTTTATGAAGAAATTTCGTTGTCTCCTTACCGCCGTTTCTGAGCATTTCGGCATAAATTCCATCATACCACAAGCTTTATTAGATTTTAATTTGCTTATTGCAAAAATGATTTCCTCTTCCGAAATTGGGCTGTTTAATTCATGGTCAACTTGCTCTGATAAGTCTACTTCCATTTGGGAATGCTCTTCAGTGTTAACCTCATTGCTCCGAGAGAGAGAGAGAGAGAGGAGAGAGGAGAGAGAGAGAGAGAGAGAGAGAGAGAGAGAGAAAGAGAGAGAGGAGGGGGGGAGGGTGGTGCGGATGGGTGGGTTTAAATACTCCATAATCAAAGTTTAACTGATCAACTCGGCAGAGAAGGGAGTAAGCGAGTGATGATTTCTTTCTTTCTGCGTACGCAGTCTGATACTCCTGCGGACACTGCCTGTATAGAGAGGCAGTCGAGTTTTGTGTGTATGACCGTTTTTCATCCCGCCATTAAGGCAGCCATACTCCATCTTCGGGGAAGGTGATACTATGTGTAACGTGTGATCCATACTAACGGCCAAACTGGCCTTCTCTTCCGAAAGTTGGTGATGGGATTTGACGGGTGTGCAAGATGTTGTGCGTGCGTACACACGGTTTATAGTCTCATTCGAAGGACTGTATGGAGAATGGAGTCAGAACCAATGTTAACTCCGAGGCAAAAACCCCCCCTGTACCGAAATTCGAACTCGCAACCCCAGGATCACGAGTCCGGCGCTCTACCAACTGAGCTATTCCGCCCCCAGTAGATGATTGAACCGGCGAAAGAAAGATGAAAGGAACAAGAAAAACAATGGAATGCGTTGAGTGAGTGATTGAGAAAACAATGGAATGCGTTGAGTGAGTGATTGAGAAAACAATGGAATGCGTTGAGTGAGTG
>CM065730.1:45645724-45650724 GCA_033310375.1 Conus canariensis
TCAAGGACCTCTAGTTAATAAGACATCAGTCCTCACCATCGACCTGAAAATATACAGGCGACGAACAGACCAGACGAAAACAAACAAACAAACAAACAAGCAAACAAACAAACAAACAAACAAACAAACAAACAAACAAACAAACAAAATTAATTTCGAAGTGAGGTGACTGCGAGTGGAAATTGAAGCAATCAAAAAGAAGAAAGAATTATTAGTAAGTCCGCCCCAAAACAGGGACAAACAAATGACAAGACACGTTTCGACCTCTTAGGTCTTCTTCGGGAAAGATAAACAACATTCAGGACAATGAAAACAAAGAACGAGCAATCACTCATCTTCTCAAATTCGGCGCAAGACGGGCGTTGAATGAAAACGAACGTTTTAACACCAAACAAACAAAAAAAAAGGCAAGTAGAGTGCCACGGGAGTGTTCGTAGTGCAGAGAACAAAGATAGTGTTCATAGTACAGAGAACAAAGAGGGTGTTCATAGTACAGAGAACAAAGAGGGTGTTCATAGTACAGAGAACAAAGATAGTGTTCATAGTACAGAGAACAAAGAGGGTGTTCATAGTACAGGGAACAAAGAGGGTGTTCATAGTACAGGGAACAAAGAGGGTGTTCATAGTACAGAGAACAAAGAGGGTGTTCATAGTACAGAGAACAAAGATAGTGTTCTCAAATTCGGCGCAAGACGGGCGTTGAATGAAAACGAACGTTTTAACACCAAACAAACAAAAAAAAAGGCAAGTAGAGTGCCACGGGAGTGTTCGTAGTGCAGAGAACAAAGATAGTGTTCATAGTACAGAGAACAAAGAGGGTGTTCATAGTACAGAGAACAAAGAGGGTGTTCATAGTACAGAGAACAAAGATAGTGTTCATAGTACAGAGAACAAAGAGGGTGTTCATAGTACAGGGAACAAAGAGGGTGTTCATAGTACAGGGAACAAAGAGGGTGTTCATAGTACAGAGAACAAAGAGGGTGTTCATAGTACAGAGAACAAAGAGGGTGTTCATAGTACAGAGAACAAAGATAGTGTTCATAGTACAGAGAACAAAGAGGGTGTTCATAGTACAGGGAACAAAGATGGTGTTCATAGTACAGGGAACAAAGAGGGTGTTCATAGCACATAGAACAAAGAGGGTGTTCATAATGCAGGAAGAAGGTGTTTATAATGTACGTAACTTAGAGAGTGTTTATTGCGCATGGAACAAAGAGTATGAGTACAGGGAACAAAGAGGGTGTTCATAGTACATTGAACAAAGAGGGTGTTCATAGTGCAAGGAACAAAGAGTGTGTTCGTACTACATGGAGCAAAGAGGTTGTTCATACTACATGGAACAAAGAGGTTGTTCATACTACATGGAACAAAGAGGTTGTTCATACTACAGGAAACAAAGAGGGTGTTCATCCTACATGGAACAAAGAGGTTGTTCATACTACAGGAAACAAAGAGGGTGTTCATACTACATGGAACAAAGAGGTTGTTCATACTACAGGAAACAAAGAGGGTGTTCATACTACATGGAACAAAGAGGTTGTTCATACTACAGGAAACAAAGAGGGTGTTCATACTACATGGAACAAAGAGGTTGTTCATACTACAGGAAACAAAGAGGATGTTCATACTACATGGAACAAAGAGGTTGTTCATACTACAGGAAACAAAGAGGGTGTTCATACTACATGGAACAAAGAGGTTGTTCATACTACAGGAAACAAAGAGGGTGTTCATAGTGCAAGGAACAAAGAGTGTGTTCATGCTACATGGAACAAAGAGGTTGTTCATACTACAGGAAACAAAGAGGGTGTTCATGTTTGCAAGGAACAAAGAGTGAGTTCATGGCACAGGGTATGAAGAAGCTGTTCATAGGACGGAGAGCAAAGAGAAGTATTCATAGTGCAAGGAACTAAGACAGTGTTCATAATACAGGGAACAAAGAACAAGTAACAAAGATGGTGTTCATAGCACAGGGAAGAAGGAGGATGTTCATAGCACAGGGAACAAAGAGAGGTATTCATAGTGCAAAGAACAAAGAAGATGTCCAAAGCATAAGGAGCATACACGGTGTTCATAGCATCGTACAGGGAACAAAGGGGGTGTTCAGGGAAGATGCACCGAAGAGAGTGTTCATAGCACAGGTGTGTGTATAAGGCTATGCGATTCCACAAACTTGGAGTATGGCTGCCTTAATGGCGGGATAAAAACCGGTCATGCACACAAAACTCCACTCCCTTTGTAGGGTAGATGGGATTAATACTTGCCTGTCCATGTAGGGAGTGTCCGCAGGAGTATCAGCCTGCGTACGCAGAAGAAGAAGAAGAAGAAGAAGAAGACGACAAACTTGCTTTTAGTATGTATCAAGATCTTCTTCTTCTTCTTCTTCTTCTTCTTCTGCGTACGCAGGCTGATACTCCTGCGGACACTCCCTGTGTAGGCATCTGCCCAACAAAGGGAGTGGAGTTTTGTGTGTACGACCGTTTTTTTTTTTTTAAATCCCGCCATTAAGGCAGCCATACTCCATCTTCGGGGAAGGGGCATACTATGCGTAACGTGTCATCCATACCAACGGCCAAACTGGCCTTCCCTTCCGAAAGTTGGTGATGGGATTTGACGTGTGTGCAAGATGTTATGAGTGCGTTCACACACGGAATCTCGGCTTATAGTCTCATTCGAAGGACTGTATGGGAAATGGAGTCAGAACCAATGTTAACTCCGAGGGAAAAATCCCCCTGTACCGAAACGACCCGGCGGAGATTCGAACCCGCAACCCTTAAGATTACGAGTCCGGCGCTCTACCAACTGAGCTATTCCGGCCCCGTATCAAGATCTGAATCTACATGTTTGCCCACAGGGAAACGAAGAGAGTGCATAGGGAGTGGGGTGAACAGTGGGAAGAAAAGGGAGGGGAGAGGGGGGAGGACGGGGGCGGGGGGGGGGGGGGGGGGGGGGGGGGGGGGGAGAGGAAGGAGGATGATGAAGGAGAAAGAGAGATAACTCTTGTCGCCCACGCATGGTGTCGTTAAACATGACTCCCGAGGGCCAAGTTTCCATTACCTCATTTTCACTCTTTAGAAGCCTCCGACTCTTGCGGTCACCTAAAAACAAAACCAAGCAAAACAAAAACAAAACAAAAGAAAACCAAAACCAACCAACCAACCAAACAAACAAAAAAAGAACAACACGTGGTATGTCTGATTTACACGACACATCCATCACTATAAACAAAACGGAGACAAAAAAAAGCAACAACAAACAAACAAATAAAAAAACCCAAACAAACGAAACACAACAGAAAAGAAACAACAACAACAACGACGACGACGACGACGACAACAAAAACTACAAAATCCCAAAACAGTAACATCAGCAACAGCAACAACCACAAGAAAGACAGAAAACTGCCCGCTCAGCGAGAACCCATTCACAGGCACACTGACACACACGGGACGGACACACCGGCGCACTCGCACACGAGAGCTGCGGGCACTCCATGATGGATTGGTGATGTTGCGCAAGTGAAACTTGAACCCAAAGAAGACAGAAAAGAAAAGAACCTTAAAAGCAGAAAAAGAAAGAAAATAGAAGAAAAGAAAAAACAAAACAAAACAGAAAGAAGAGACAAGAAAGACAGGAAGAAAGAAAGTAAGAAAAGACATAGAAAAGAAAGAAAGAAAGAGAGAAGAGGCAAAGAGAGGAAGAAGGAAAGAAAGAAAAAAGAAAAAAGAAAGAAAGAAAGAAAGAAAGAAGAGGCCAGAAAGGAAGAAGGACAGAAAGAAAGAAGAGAAGGGAAAAAGAAAGAGGGAAAGGAAGAAGAGAAAAGAAAGAGAGAAAGAAAGAAAGAAAGAGGAAGAAGAGATAAGAAAGAAAGAATGAAAGGAAGAAAGAAAGAAAGCAAGGAAGAAAGAAAAAAAAGAAAGAGAAAGAACAGCAGGGATGGAGCAAATGAACGGCCTGAGCCAACGCACAGGCTTCCCCAGGCCTGTGAGGAGTGGGTGGCTGAAGGCACCTGCAATGACTGTTGTATTGATCATCAGCATTGTATCACCATCAGACCACCAGTGATTCAACAGGTGAATCTTGACGACTCTTCGGACCAGTCACAGGGAACTTGACGAAGTTAGACATGACGTCAGTAGCCCAACGTGTGTGTGTGTGTGTTGTGTGTGTGTGGTGGTGGTGGTGCGTGCGTGCGTGCGTGCGTGCGTGCGTGCGTGCGTGCGTGCGTGCGTGCGTGAGTGTGTGTGTGTGTGTGTGTGTGTGTGTGTGTGTGTGTGTGTGTGTGTGTGTGTGTGTGTGTGTGTGAATTCGAAGCTGAAACAATCTAGTTTCTGATGGCAGTTTCTGTCCGTGTAAAATCCACTTCATCTTCAATAGAAACAAGATACATTTTGTATTTAAGGATTGGAGATCAAAAAGAAAATCGTTGCTTATGATGTTCATTCATGATCCATTCTGGTGATGGTGATGATGAGGATGAAGATGAAGATGAAGATGATGATGATGATGATGATGATGATGATGATGATGGAGGGTGGTGATGATGATGATGATGATGATGATGATGGTGATGATGATGATGAAATATGATGAAGATGATGATGATGATGATGATATATGATATGATGATGATGATGATGATGATGAATGATGATGAAATATGATGAAGATGATGATGATGATAATGATGATGAAGATGAAAATGATGATGGTGATGAAGATGAAGACGATGATGATGTTAATGATGATGATGATGATGACAAATGATGAGATGAGATGATGATGATGATGATGATGATGATGATGATGATGATGAGATGATGATGAAATATGATGAAGATGCTAATGATGATAATGATGATGAAGATGCTGATGATGCTGATGAACATGAAGATGATGATGATGATGATGATGATGATGATGATGATGATGATGAAGAAGAAGATGAAGATAATGGTGATGTAGATGAAGATGATGATTATGATGATGAAGATGATAAT